>JAWNNQ010000524.1:132500-848253 GCA_035044765.1 Leucophenga montana
TGGAGACATCTTTTGAGGCTGGACAGAAATATATATAATTTAATGATTATGGGATATAAGTGTATGAAACTTCTTTAATGTACGGCCGCAGCTATAAGCTGGAAGAAAATTGTTTATTTTTCTGATGAGAAGCTGTTTACTGTTGAGTACCAACACAAAGATTGATATTGTTCAACACAGACTGCTTCATTACCATACGTTGCAGAACATCGTAAAAATCAACAATCCTTAATGATATGAACTGGTTTCTGCTCCAATGCCAGAACATATTTGATTTGTTGGCCAGAAGAAGTCAAAATCAACAAAGATTTTTTACCGCATCGTAACAGTGGCGCCCATACTAGTTGGATTTTAAGCCAATGGAGTACAGTGTTTGGCCCATTTTTTAGGTATAGAGCTTGTGATAAGCTCCATTAAAATTTGGAGGTTTTAAAAGAATCAATGCAGTCAAAATAATAGCGAATAATGGTGAAAGA
This sequence comes from Leucophenga montana, assembly GCA_035044765.1. Classification (NCBI taxonomy): domain Eukaryota; kingdom Metazoa; phylum Arthropoda; class Insecta; order Diptera; family Drosophilidae; genus Leucophenga; species Leucophenga montana. The sequence goes on from JAWNNQ010000524.1 coordinate 132,977, forward strand.
GATGTGATTCACATAGCTGAAATAGTATCGAAGCGTTTGAAGCTTCTAAGATTAACATAATTAGTTTTTTTTTTGTAAGGGGTTACGTGGTACACTCCAATCTCAGCGCAATCGAAGAACTCAAGGCATGGAACCACATCGAAAATTGGGTCAAAAGGATGAAGTTCATCAATGTCAAAATTTTAAATCGTTCGTTTTTTATTTCGTTGTTAAACTGTCAAGTCGCAGTTGATTAATCTATCTCTTTTTACTCGCTCATAATGCAACGGTACCGTTCGAATGAATGGCAATGCTGCACAAGCGCAATAATATTGCCAAACTGTCGCAAGAGTGATATGCATTACTAATTTCATTTCATTACACAACTTTGGAGCTCTTGAAATATTAAGTATAGTTCGTAATTAATCATTTTATTTTGTGGTTGCAAAATAAAATTTTACCTGTTCTGTATAGTTATATAAAGAGTCAGTGATGTGAGTGAGCCATCAAGAGCAGTGTTGATAAGTTACACAGAAACAACACATTAGCTGTGGTCAGTTTCGTGCAACTAAATAGCGCAGATTCGGGTGATTTGAGCCATGTTTTGTTTTTAGGACATAAAATCTCACACGATGAAGATATCAAGAAGTTTTATATATTCGTGGAAAACTAGATACAATATCTACACTTTTGCATTAGATGATCGCAATTCAATGAATTCGAGTGTTTGGTGAAGTACTTCATCCACGTGTTAGTTTATCATTTTAAAGTTTGAATTTTACTTCAAAACTTATAAGTTTCTACTGAAAGTGTCAGAAAGCTCAATGAAATCAATGAAAGCAAAAAACTTTTGTTGGCTCGAAACGCCCGACTTTGCTGGCCCAAATCACCCGAATGAAGCGAAGTTTTTTTAACTAAGGAAATTTAACACAAATGACACTTTATTGTCTAAAAACTGAGAATTAATAGTGGCACAAATCACCCGACACTACTTAAGATATATGAAAAAGTTTAAATTAGCAACTTCAATTATTACTTCATGCTTTTACAAAACTGCTTAACACACAAAGCTATTCACAACATAGTAAACTACAAAAATTTTGCAACACTGTACATGATGTCATATAAACAATACGCAACAAATTGACAAACTCAATAGTGTTGTTGAAAATTTAGGTTAAAATGTTTGAAATCTAAACGATTGTAGGCAGTTCGACTATTTCAACGTACAGCACACTGCCTCACTTCAAATCACACTGCAACTACAATAGAAAGTTATTTGCCAACAAGTGCAAACTTGTGTCACGTTCAAGAACTAAACAGGATGAAATTAGTTTGATGTGCAGTGGCAATCTATTACACACACACACACACACACGCAGACACACACGCAACCGCTCACACAAACCAACTCAAAATGTCAACTAGAGAGCGTGTAAATGACGACAAAATGGCCGAAAGTGAAAACTAAGCCCATTGCACAACACTGGCAGACATAATGCTGCTGCTTCAAGTGAAAGGAAAGTAGTACGTACGTACGTATATACCTATGAGTGAAAGCCTGATGATGTTGCTGTGGATATTTCTACAAATTCAACTGGACTGACACTTCAATTGTTCAATTTGTTTGTATGAAATACAACACTGTTTATATTGTAGCTACCGTATGTAGTGCGCCTTGAGGCAGTTTGAGAGTAGGCAAAAAACAAATTGAGAACTATTATTGCAGTTTTAATTTTTTGCCAGTTTTGTACAACATATCAAAGCAACTGACAGACGACAGTTCAGTTCAGTTCAGTTCAGCTGAGCTGTGCTAAGTGGCTGTGTATCATTGGTATTGTGCCTAGACAAAAAACCAAAAAAAAAAAAACCAGAAACATTACCCCTTTTCAACACTGTCAATTTATATCGCAAACGCAATTAGTTCAACTACCCTTACGCTAGCTTTCGGCATTGCACATTGATTTCAACACGACAAACTGACTTGCATCGAGTATGTCTACATTTGTCTATAGTCGTCGTCGTTGTTGTCGTCATCAGCATCATCATCAGCATCAGCATCAGCATCATCATCAGCATCATCATTCCTGATGCTGCTACTGCTGCCCTTAGCCAACACTGACAATGCTTTTAATTCTAATTGCAAATGTCAACAATGATTTTGGCGAGTCGCTAGCACATTGACGACGATACCGGTGACTACTGAGTATGCAACTTTGGGCAGTACTTACTGATAGACGACATAGGGGTATATCAGCGTCATTGTCAGTCAGTCATTCATGCAGCCAGTCACAGAGTTGATTCGATCTGTATGTAGGCTTGATTAATGTCATTCACTGCAACGTAGTCGTCGTTGACGACGTTTGAAAGTAGCAAAGTGTCAGTGTACGATACGCTATTGTTTTGTTCCGTTCCATCCGTACTTCTCACATGGAGATCATTTGAATATTGCAATGCTGTCGGCTTGTTTCCTTTTGTTTTATAGCAGGTGTCGACTTTTATAGCTGTGTCTTTGAATGCTTATTATTGCATCTAATTGGCTAAATTGATTGATATGCTTGTTGATGCTATGTTGGAAAGTGTCATTATTTAGAATGTTTTGGATATTGTTAATGTTTGTTTAATTTTTGTTGTCTAATTGAAATTTGAATGGAAGGCAAATAATTCTGTGTGAGATATATCTATGAGTTACTGATCAGTGCAGCTCAAATTACGAATCCATTACGATGCAGAGAACTAGCAGTTCCTAAAATGTGTTCTCTGATTATTCCTAGATATATTATAATATTAATATAAGTATTAATTTTTTGATTAGGAAAGGTCAGCTGAAGATGGTTTAAAACCTGTAAGCATTTTATGAATTCTGCATAAATATTTCACCATATAAAAGGTTAAAATGCGTGTGAATGGGTTGATGTAAGCCAGGTTGACATACAGATTCGAAAGTACATAGTTCCAATTCTTTAGAGAGTATAGTCTATAGTGATGTTCTACACCTAAATGATAATAATTTCAATATTTCACTAGCAAGTGTGTGCAAGTATATTCTCGATAAGGCTGAGAATTTTTGCTATCGAAACAGTCTCCGAAGTTCTTGATCGATAATTGTTTAGCTGTTGGTGACGTATTCTACAGTGATACCACATTAATCTCTTTCAAATTTGGAGAATTGGTTTCTTCTAAAACCATTTTGAAGATTTAATAAACTTCGCTGTTTCCGACTTCAATATTAAATATCTCTGATATATCATTTAGGAACTAAACCTTAGATGTGCAAATCTAATACTAGACAATCTGGGATAGTGACAGTATTCTATTTTTTTGCTATTGTTACATATTCTGAAGTAGTCTCTTGTGAAAGTCCTGGCGTGTTCGTCTGTGAGACAGTGTGATGACTCCTGTTAAGGTCGCTATATCTGCTTTGCTTATTCTCAATAGTGTTTTAATTCTTCTAAGGACGTACTTTGGCCACGCCTGCTTTCAGATGTTGCACATGGCTATACTGGACCACCTATGGTTTGCAGTGACTATGGTATTGTTTTTGATTTGCAGTTTACATGTGGAAGACGCATCCCAACCGAGCCCTTAATATGAAGAATATGCATCGTTGTGCTTTGTCTCCTGCAAGTTCATCTGCCTTACAATTACTCTCTATACTATTGCGCTCTGACATCTAAAGCAGGTGGATACTCTTTTGCTCTATTCCTAATTCTGGAGCAAAAACAGCTCCACTGAATCGACTGTCCTGTTTCAAGCCATCCGTCAATATTTTTTCGAAATTTCTATCATCGGTTGTTAAATCTGCTATTCGGGGAGGAGGGGAGGGAATTTTTATTCCTAATTCTGTTGTGGTCTTGGCAAATGCTGGGCGCGACACTAGAATGATGTACATGAGTATTGCTCTTATTACGGTGGTAAATAGCTAGTAGATTATAGCTGAAGAAAATCTCCATTTTCTAGCTATTGCCTTCTTGAATGTGAAATAGCTTCCTATCTTGTATTATTTCGCACTATCTCAATGTGATATAAATTTTGTAAAATTAGGTATCTTGTATCTTCTTGTACCTTTACTTGTAGACTCGAGGAGTTTGACCAACTATAGAGGTCTTTGACTCCATTTTTTTATGAGATGTTTTTTTATGAGATGTTATGACAACGTCTCCACTTCCATGCGCCAAAAAATCTTATCGATTTTCAGAGAGAGCCGATAAGACGCCTCCTTGCGGACCGCATTTTTTGATGGAATCTCCCAGCTCAGCGTTCACAGTTCTGCAAATGACTGATGAGGCCATCTAGTACTACGTTCGTTCCCTTTTATCCCAATGCTTCTGCGCTGGATTAACCTAACTACATATATGCACGTCGTGATTTTGATAGCTGAGATGAGCAGATGGTATTTCTGATGTAAATTTCTAGAAGTCTCTCCAGTGTTTTCAGGAGAAGAAAGGGTTATAGGTCTATAGTTCTTTTGACATGCCTTACACTTAAAAAACACTTTTACTTCCTTCCAACAGTTGGGTATATGGTACAATCTAAGACAAATATCAAAAAGCGTAAGTATATGTTTTTTTGGTAGTTGAGCCGAAAAAATTTTCGATGAGGTCCTGGGGACTTATAGCACTGAATGGATTTTTATCACACATTCTATCTTATTACCACTAATAAGGTCAAATCGACACATCTTCTGCAGGATTTAAATATTGCTTTATGGATGGTGTAGTGTAGCATTCTTCTCTAAAATTTTCACTGATTTCTTTGTTATTAAACTTCCACTCGTTCCGACTTTTCATGAGTGCTTCGTTTGCTGTCCACGCTTTCTACTATATAAAGCTGTCCAAAATGAAGAGCATAACCAGCTCAGTGCGCTCTGTGATCCAAAATTATCGCTCGTTAATGAATCTTTATGGAAAAGATCTTTAAGTCACAGAATACACTTACATATTCCACTTGAGTTTCTGCATATCAAAAACCAATCTGTTTACATTGCCTTCTTACAACTCCACTCTATACTCAAACCTACATTTTCAAGATCCGTCTTTAGATTCTATCAAACTTTAAATCATTACAAAAAATGCCTACATCGCATATAAATCACAACATTTAACCAAAACTGCAATCGAGCAACAATTGTTTAGCGTAATTTCGGAATTTCCAGCAATAATTTATAATACTAAAAATGTACAAAAAAAAAAAAAAAAAATGTAAGTAACTCTGTTTAATCCCGATAAAGTTGAAATCACAGCAAATCAGTAAAGCTGTCCACAAAAGCGGATGCAATGCCCGAAAGAACACGTTACAAATTGTTAAAAATTTCTGCACGTACCAACGAGAAAAACGCTTTAATGAAGGGGACCAACGGATGAAGCTTCAAACGACGGGACGGACGAACGGACAGACGGACACACAGCACAAAGCGTTCAAAAATTAAACAATCTCAAAATGCTATGTGTATCTTTTTTTTTGTCGTGCTTTTTCTCTGCTTCATTGAATGCATGAAAATATAATAATTGTGAGGCTGACAAATCGACATGTTCCAAAAAAAAAAAAAAAAAACACAATGCAAAAAAATGAAAACTCCAAACAATCAAAATCAAATTCACTCGAAAAACGAACACCTAGAAGAAAAAAAAGAAACAAAAATATAAAGGAATAAAGCTCATTTCAACGCGACAAACGTAACGCTCAATCTTCCAGAACATTGCGTACGTGACATGATTGTCACATTTGGGTGTTAAGAATCAAGGGTTCTGGATTCTGTTATTGTGGTGGAGAAGTTATTATATTGTGTATGCTTTGCTTGAAATTCAAATGAGCCAATGCGCTATTTACATGTGACGACGCTACTGAAAATTACAAAAATTATGTAGCTCCTCGTATATGCAATAATTTTTATTTTGTTTCTGTTTATTTTAAACTTTCCGTTTCGGGTTTGGCATGTCTGACCCAGCGACCTAAAATTAATTGAATTAAATATTTATTCTTTTGCTTTTACGATTCTTTAGCCGTAATTTGTGCTTTTGGCAGTGGTTTTTATTTTATATTGTAAAATCACGTAATTTTTATTGTTTGCGTTTGAAAATTGCGTTAGCTGCAACGGTCAGGTATATTTGGCGCCCAAATGAAGTAGTTGAAGTAAATTTTTTGGGTGTGACTGCATGTACGCGAAGAATTTTTGGTTTTATATGAAAAAATTAAACATAAAATTGCGTATTTTTAGCGGTTTTAATTTTGTTTGGAGCTGGCATATAAAGTTCCTAAAAAATAATGTTATTGTATAAACGTGTATAAGTGCCTAAAAGTGCACATAACTTTGAAACTGTTGGTTTGATTTTTAAGAAAAGTAACTCTTGTTGAAATTTATAAAATTATTGTTTCAAAATTGCAAACTAAAAGTTTGTATTTGACGATTGGTTACAAAATTTCGGCTGTTTTAGGCTTGAAGTGTATATGTTTCTGAAAAGTAACATAAATTCAAAACCACTCGTTGCATTTTTAAAAACTTTAGCTAATTTTAAAACTTGTACAATATAACTTCGTAGAGTTTTAAGAAAATAGTTAACCATACGATTAGTTTGTACGATATAGCTGTTTTGCTATTAAAGAGAGTCATTGTCTAAGAATCTATAAAACTTCGAAACGTTTTACTTGATTTTTAAATACTTTATCTCTCTCTCTCTCTCTTTTATAAGCTATAAGAAATCGGCTTCAACCATTTGCGAAATCGTAATCATTTATACGCGTTTCCAGACTGCCCTAAGGGCATTTTTTCCAAATGATATACATATATGCAGCTAGAATCCTTCTCTTGATCGATAGTAACACAAACTATGACTTTCGTAATGATCGGCTAAAGAATTGCTAAGATATGACGACTTTGGTATATCTTTTGTAGGAATGAGGAAGCGTTTCGGGGAAACTCATGGCACCACACATTTTTTCCAAAAAATAGCATTCAGTAATAGTATAAAGTTTTATAAAGGAAATAATTTTTAAAATAGAATTGGTACAGTAGTTCCAGAGATGTAGGGGGTATACTCGGTATTCACAAACTTTGCTTCTTTATGTATATGTACTAGTATAATTTCCAGCGGTCGACTCAATTGACCGCATTCTAGCCGTAATTATGTATACTATTGCTTTAGGCCTTTGTGTTATTGCTATTTCACCATGCTCCAATCACAACACCAAATACAAACAGAGAGCGAAGCTAAGTTAAGTGCATACAAAATAAAAAAATCTCCTATCTCTTTCGCTCTTTGTTAATATTTATGTTTGCATTTCATGTAAAGCCTAAGCTTTATGTTTTATGTTAGTGACGATTGTTTAAACCATTTACGCCAAAAAAAAAAAAAAAAAAAAATAGTCAAAGGATTTTAAAAATATATAGATGGTGCACATCTGCAAAGGAATACCTTTCAAATAGTTTACTTTTTTGGCTAAATCAGGTTTTGTAAATTATTTAGCCTATTATACATAGATAGTATAGAATTATAGATTACATATGTCAAAAACATACTGGACTTAAAGTCATCTGTTGAAATTTAAAAATCTTAGCGGTTTTCAGTGTGTTTTTGAACACCAACACCTTTTGACAGTCATCTGTTCGAAGCACTGAATTGAATCTTTGTTAAACCGAAATAGTTTTGAATCGATTTAATTTTAAACTGAACTGAAGTTGATTCGAGCCATGGAAGCAAATATTTGGTCCGTTTTGTGGCTTATATCTAAAATTTTTCAAAAGAATTCGTTTCGTTAATGAATCGCAGCAAAAATGGACGGTTAAAAAAAAAAAAATATTTTGGTTAAATATTTTCTGGTTAAAACGTTTTTTGCCAACAGAATTTGAATGGTTAGTATTTCTGTTAAATGATTCGGTTCAACTTGGAATTAGTTCTAACTGATTGGGCTCACAACTGGTTCGGTTCGGACAGAATTTGTAAGAAGCATTTCGTTTGAAATTGAATTTCGATTGTGGAAAATTTTCGTTCGAATTTCATCACACCACTGTTTGATTTCCATTACTTTTCGTTTGAAATCCATTAGTTGTCTGATTAAACTATGTTCTACTCTTACACAAAGCAACTGCTTAAAAAGTGTCATAACTTCGAAACTACTCCATGGATTTTTAAAAACTATAGCTTTATTTAAAGCTAATGCATTAAGTTTTAAACGTTTACTACACAATAAGTGCAAAATATTGTAGTTCAGAAAGCTATAGCCGTTTAAAACAGTCTTCATTTGTTATGCATTATATTTAAGTTTCATTAAAATATAGCTAAAATCTCACGCAATTACTCAAATAACAATCATATGAAGCCAAATTCAATTGAAATTTGAAAAGCGCAGCGTATAACAACAAATTCTAAAATACTCTATATAGACTCTAAGTGTACAACATACCAGGCAGTCCGTCAGTTAGTCAGTCATAGGCCATTTTTTGTTGTTGCTAATATTAATTCTTCATAAATCCCAGTTGTGTACACGTAGTATGTGGCACGGCATGCTTTATAACTGATTGCTGGTAACAGCGACGACACTGATTCATATGGCACGCAACATGGTAAAGTCGAGGCAAGGTACTCGAGGCCATGAAGCAAATAAAACTCGTACCAGTTTGGAAAGCACCATATGGATTCATGTCGTCATAGGCCCACCATATGTGCGTTGACATACTCTCAAAGCAACTTAAGTCAACTGAACACTGAACACTCAACTGAACGCCATAGACTTCAATGCAGTATGACTTGTAGCAAAATGAATTGCTGAAATGTTCCATTCTGTATTTATCTTTTTATTTTTTTTTTCGTATCATTTTTTATGTTAAACGCAATGCAAACGTTGCTCTTATTTGTTTGCTACGTAATGCGTAAGCGCAAACGTGACTGCTTATGGGTCTATGACTTACAGTGGCATTTATATGTCAAATGCATTTACTGGTGAATGTTTTTCTACTGCTCGGTCTGCAGTTGCTACTTTTAAGCCGATTTGTATAGTGGAGTGGGACTTTTGTAGCGTATCGTGATACTTATATACTTACAATATATATATTTTTTTGTACCGCATTCAAATAAAAAGTGAAATAAAACTAGAGCATTTCAAGTTAAGCATAAAAGAGTAGTTTTAGTAAAGAAAAAAAAAAAAGAAAAAAATTAAAAAGAAAAAATGTTAACTTTGGTGGAACTACAATACTCTTTACTTCATTTTTAACTATGTGTAGCTTTCGTTCATTAGAGTCTACCATATTGAATTTCAAATTAATATTGACTATAATGAAAAATCTTTTCATAGAAAAATTTGCTATCCCTGCTTCAGCCTAGAAACATGGCCAGTGTCCATAACCGATTTCACAACAAACTGATAGACAAGTATTGATTCATACAGACTGGGGAAGGCCATATCCGTCTGTCTGCCTTTTATATCTGCTTTCAATGACTGTCAAACACATACTTAATGATGCAGATTGCTTAAAATTTGGCCGTAGTCTATTAACATACGCGTTTATGGGTAATCCGATGCTTCCTTTATTGCGTTACAAACTCCATGACAAAATAATAATACTATGCACACTACGTATGAAGAATATAAAAAAAAGAAAAAGAAAAACCTTTCAGAAAGACAAAAAATTCTGAAAAGCGAAACGAGAAAAGTACGTGAATGTCATTTGCAAGTGTAAATATTTACTTGCGATTCGAGCGTAAAGGGAACATCGCTTTTTGAAATAAAAAGATCAAAAGACTGTGAAAAATTCATGTAGACAAATGACATAATATTTCATGGTTTTAAGGTGCATGTTTATAGGCATGTGGGGCATGCAAGAAAAGAAAAAAAATTGAAATATATTCTGAAAATTAATCCGAAGTTACTGAAGGTAACACATTGACTGAGTTTTCGGAACAAATTCGAAGCAACACTAATAATTTGTATTTAGGGAAAAACTACATACCAAGTTTCGGTGCGATTAATCAAAGTAAGCTGGAAGTGAGTCGCATCTATACAAGCATACAGGCAAATAGTTAAAAAAAATTCGACTTCCCAAGCTGAATTTTTAAAGTATCTCCAACAGAGTTATTTATACTACTCTGTACATACATATGTGGGTATCAGGCTGGTTGAGACTAGATTTCGTGACAAAATTACAAAACTTTTACAAAGTATAACTACAGCCACAGACAGATTAGGTGAAGCCGAGTATTACCATATATAAATTATTTGATGCATCTTTATTTTGGAAATCTGTAAGAGTTGGTGCGTTGATGACTACACCTACCCTGCGGTTCAATGCCAAAAAGGTTAACGGTTTAACGAATCTGAAAATGTAAAGTTTCTTGGTAGGCGTCATTAACCATTAGCAAACACCTGGCCGGTGAACATTTCGTCAAAAAAGGCTCCCCTCAAGGTGGTCTGTCCCTTGATAAGATGCTCCTTTAGCATTCGAGCGGTATTTTTACCATTAGCGGTATGTTTCCTCAGACTCTTTGCGATGTCATAGAGTGAAAACTAAAAAGAAGTCTGTGATTGGGTTTGAAAGTCAAAGTTGATGTGTTTCGCAAAAAGTTATTAGATACCGAAGTTAACACCCCCAAAACTGTGCGGTCTAAGCCGCGAAATGTGAAATATTCCTAGGCTCCTTACTTAATAAGAAAGTTCTGTGGAACAAAAACTTAGCAGAAAGAATAGAAACCATACGTATAAGAAAACCGTTCTACTTAGCTACAGTCTATTTGAGATGGGCCTATACGAAGTGTTTGTCTGATGGTTAGCTCACATTCAGAAATTTCCTAAGTAAGTTGTAAAGAAGTGTGGGATTATGCGTCAGCGTTGCTTACTACGCTTCTCTCTCGGTTAGAATGACCAACATAGTCGGAAGAAGTATACAACTCAGAAGTGGGAATAAAAGCCTTATTCAGACTTTCCAACCAATTCAGCGTTTATGAAGGATTGGGTATGCTAGAAGAACGCGGTATACAGCAGCAGATGCGGTACCGGAACACATTACAATTCCAGGGAATGAGTATGCTAAAAAGCTTATCAGAGAAAGTTCGGCAACGCCAATGATAGACCAGAGCCATTTTTTTTTGGGATTGGGAGACACAGCTTATCGAAAATAATCCACAAGGAAAGCAATATGGAAAAGAGAAGATACTACTAAGGGGTTAGAGCCACCGCATATCAAAAATCACGATCCAACTATGTATAACCATATGAGGTGTTTCAAAACAAAGTGGGCCATGTTATACAAAAAAGAGAATCCGCTCGATTTTGAAATTGAATGAAACTGACAGCTCAACCGAACACTTCCTGATAGGTAGACATGCTACAATGCTTGAGTCATACGCTAGATTGCTAGTTCATACGACTTATACGTATAAAAGCAGTAAATAAAAATATTGAACATACTTTACCGTAAAAACCTTACAGAAATCTCCAAAATTGATGTTAGAAAAGGTATAATTCAAATGGTTGTAGCAGCAATAGACTCTCTCTCCCTATCTCTCTCTCACTCCCTCTCTCAAATATTTGGTACCATAGAGGACACTTTTTGACTAAGTGTTGGGACTTTGCAATCGGAAATTCCACCTATTCTAACCCATGGTACAATAATAAGGTAGCGTACTGAGCGCGGACTCAGACCAATTCATATGAACGTGTAAGATAGAAAGCGAAGCAAGATTCTAGGGCGCTACGGCAAGATTCTAGAGCGTAAAAATGACTTCGAGCTAGCTAAAAATATATTTATTTTTATTTATTTTGGAATGCTAATTTCAATAGTTTCATTCAGACGAATACTATTGTTACTCTGTATAATCTGCATGGCTCTTTAGGAACACTATAAATTTTGAGCTCATTAAGCACGCGATATTTTCTTAAATCCCAGTACCGCCCATTCACGTAGACGTATACAGTTGTTGTGATTAATCGTACGCTCTAAGGTCAGGCACATACAAAATCACTAATGAAAACATTTTTCACTATAACATGCAATTTTCATTAATTTTCTAATAATTAAGGCTATACATAATACAAAAGAACTAACTTCGTCCCACTCCCCTTGCCACAAGTTTCAAAACGTCTTTTTTTTTTTTGTGAATTATGAAATTAATAAAAGTCTACGTTTCATTTTGAAGGCGTGTTTGCATTGTTTCATAAATTTTAGTCGGCTCTCAACTCAATTTCAATTCAAATGCTCTGACCGCAGCACTTTTACAACAAGGACGGCAGGGCGACTTCGATGCTCTAAGCTATATAATCACGTATAAAACAATTTGCTTCTAATTAAGCATTTTGGCAGGCAACGCTTTTGGTTTTGGTACATTGCCTGATGACGTAGAGTAGTGACTGAATGAATGCCTTTCGCCAAGTGGGATCCTTGTGATGCTGCAGCTGCTGATGTTCTAGACTGTTACGTTCATTATATAAGCTTTTAGGTTTGGTTTTTTTTTCATATACTGGTATTTCTTAGCATGCCAGCCAAGTGCTTGGTCTGAGTGAATGGCTTACATTGGCTGATGCTACTGCTTCGCTAATCATTTTCGTACGCTGCGTTTTATGGCGTTGCTGCTAATTGTTGGCGTTACATCTACTATTATACATACTACTCTGACTGCTACGTTATGTCAATTAATTAACATAATTGTACATTTTTGCATATTTAAATTGCCAGTCTTTATAGTGCGGCTGTTAGTATACTATAGCTTTTCATTGGGTAATTTGTATAAATCTTGACTTTGTGGTTTGTTTTGGTTTTTGGATTTTATGTTGGTACAATTAAATACAAAGGATGCTTAGAGCGGAGCGGAGCATGTAGCATAAGTATATTTTTATGCAAAATGGCATTAAGCACGAAAATTTCGCATTCGAAGTGGCGCCCGAGCAGGAATACAATTGTACCAGAGACTTAGAGTGGGGCAGTGCATGTAGCATAAGTATATTAATATGCAAGTATAGTATTAAAAAAGTAAATTTTTCATTCGTGGCGCCCGAGCAAGGATATAATTGTATACCAAAGATTTAAAGTGGAACAGAGCATGTAACATAAGTATATTTATATGCAATATAGTATTAAAATGGTAAATTTCACATTCGAAGTTGCGCCCGAGCAGGGACAATTTATTAAACGGATTTATTTGGAAGTTTGTCTACAATCATTCTGTAACCAACAAATGCAGCTTGCGGCATACATTTAATGTGTAATAATTTAATTTTCTATTAACCAAAGACTCACAAGCAATTTACTTAGGCATCACCTGCATGAATTTTGCTGGTGGCAGTGAAAATAATAATTAATTATAACAGATACTTATATATCGTACAATATGTGCCAAAAAAAAAAAAAGATACAATCAACCGAAATACCACTAACCGATACAGCAACATGTGCCAAAGGAGTAAAGTCAAAGTTCACCGCGAAATTATGAAACGCCGCGAAATTTCTGCAATGAGCGTCAGTAATAATTAGAGTTGATGTTGTATAATGATGAGTGGAGGTTGCTGATGGCGCTATCAACGCTTCTACTTATCTGTGTATCTGTGTCTGTTGTTAAGCTGACGTCAGCGCTTTAAATGCTAATTTATTAAAATTTGATTTTTATCAGCGCGCGCATTGCGCACCTTTTGTTAATTAAAATGTGTATCCTTTTTTCTTTTTGTACTTTTCCTTTTCGCTTATTTAATATATCTTTATTTTTCAATCTTTTCTAGCTGGTACACCGCAGGATGATGCTGAGGTTATATCTGTGCCGCGACGTCGTCCTGCTTCTAATGATCCTGATTTCCATGACTTTACGGGCACCATTGATACCGGTTCGGGTTATCCATTCCTGCAGCCAAATCCGCATTCGTTCTCATTTAATTTGGGCTTCTTTGATTCATTCGAAGGTGAGTTGGTAGATATTATTGTATCATGGCTTTAGTTCATAAGGTACTCAAAATCAATGGCGGCGTTGCGGTTCGCTATGTGATATTTGCCACACTTTCATAGAAGAACGGGCGCCAAAAAGATGAAGCACTTATACATCAAGTATGTCGAGAGTAAAGATTATTGAGCTTTTATTTATCATAACTTGGAACATAGTTTGAAACATAATTTGGACCCACTTCAACTCTTTTGATTGAGCTGTAAACTCTATAAAAAGTAAATTTTACGTAAGTTACGATTGAGCTATTCGCCAAAAACATATCAGAACATTAAAAGCACCTGCTGATAGCCACCGCTGACAATGTGGCAATGTACAGATACAGAGTCTAAGCCATATTGATAGCCTCCGAAGCGTCAGTTGAAATCAAACTATGAATGAAAGAATCAGCTGTAAGTTAGCTCATAAGTAGCCTCACGTCAGATCTATTGATATTTGCTTCGGTTTTAGAGTATATAGGACGAGTTAGTTGCTTAGCTAGTCGTAGGCCAGAATATAGTATCCATTACCGAGAAGAAGTTTTTCTAAAGCAATCTAGCAACTATACAGCTAAGTTCACGAAAAGGATCCGGACCTATATATAGGAGGATATCATAGCAGTGAAGAACTAGTCTTAAGAAATATTCCCAGAGTCTAGTGCTTTAATAGCCACTTGGCTATCTGAGAAGCTGGTTATGTTGGCCCCCTTATGACTTCGCAGGGCGCAGACCTCAATGGTGAGGATGTCAGATTGAAAAACCGTTGGCCAGGCACCCATAGCAATAGTAATCCTGGTGTTGTGTCCGCAGACAACCACACCTGAACCCGTATCGGTAAGTGAACTATTTAATCGTAGGTTATGCAGTACCAGGGTTACACTCCTCCCTGCCTTATCGACTGGAAAAGATAATTGGGAAGCGTCTGCCGTGGTTAAACATTCTGATACAATCTGTTAGCATCTTACCTGACATGCTCAGACAAGTAAGCCGCTGCAGTTTGTCGTACTGTCTTATTGCACAGGTGTGCAGCACCTCTCTTATGTTGTGATTTTCTGAAAAACCAACGAAACGTTTGTTTAATTGTGTGTTGTATAGAGTACACAAACAGAGTTTGAAGACTATCAGATAGAAAAACAAATATTTTGTACGTATTATCTTTGACCCCCTTCTCCGCTTTTAGAGTTGAAATTAACCAGAAACACTCTGAAATCTGATCGTCTTTCACCATAATAGGAAACTACTGCCAACTAATAAACTCTTCAGTCTTAATAGTTTCCGCTGAACGTTGATGATGTATGAATGAATCATTCAGTCAGTACAAGGTTTTTTATATATTTAGTTAGTTTTAACATATACAACGTCTATCTCGTATCTTTATATAAGAACTATGGCAGTTTTTCGCAAAACTACTTAAAAAATTATGCGCATCTTCTCTGTCTTTTTATACAAGTTCTATAAATATTTTCACATATTTCTTCATTATGTAGTCAAACAAATAACTTATGTTCCACGACAATCAAAAACAATTCCCTACACCCTAACCGCTCACATTTTGCGTTAAGTACTCTGTGAAAAGTTTCATTTTTCTGCTGTAGGAAACAATTTTCCATATATCAATATTTATTTATGGCGTTCAACGCTCAACTACCGCCGCCAACAAACTACCCCAACTCAGTAACTCAATAGATGGGTCGTCTCGCATATTTTGTGCTGAGGCATTATGTAAGTATTAGAAAAAGATTTATGAAGTTATACGTACTTGTATTCTGCGGAATCCATCCCAGGACGCACATCTTTTTTAAATGCCTACTTCAGAAAAGTTTAAGCTTCTAATGCGTAAAACGCGTAACCAAAGTCATGAAACTTGAAGCTAAAATGAAATGGTCAATATGAATATCAATATCAATGAAGTCTTGTTATCTTTAACCGAAAAAAGTTTGACACACTCTTGATAAAAGTTTGTGTATATAAAATTTTGATAAATGGTTTGTGGTGCATAAGTTGAATTTAAAGTTTCTTCTTGCAGCATCTAAGTATGCCAAGAGTTTCGAAGCCTTATAAATATTAATTAAAAAATTACTTTAAAAGATTTTCGCTGCTATGCTATGCTGCTGTATTTTAAATTTATGGCATTCGATATAATTTTGAGTCCTTGTTTTTCTGGAATTGTTAAAAAATTGATGGTGAATTTATTGGAAAATAAAATAATATTAATATGCGTGCATTATCTGCATTTAATTGCGCTGCCTGCAGCTTTAATGTATTAAATACGTACCTTTTCACAATAAGCAAGGATATTATAAAAGGATATATGCAACTATCGTAGTATATATTCATGTATAAGGTGTTTTTTTTTATAGATTGCAGTTTCCGATAGGGATTAAACTATCATAAATTGGTTGGATCTGGCAACGCTTATTTATTGTTATTTGTGCTCAGTTTGGTTTGCCATTTTAGCATGAATAGACTGACGGACAGATGAACGCTTGTAAATTGTGCAAATTTATGTCGAAAATCGTACTTTTTCGTTCGACATAGTCGTCCATCCGAGCGACTAATTTATCGGGTGCTTAATTTAGTTCGGTCCGTTTTTAAAAGATGGCTCTGGATGTTGTGAATGTTGCATATTAACAGTTGATATCGGTAGTTTCATAGAGGTTAGACATTTGTCAATAATATTCAATTTATATAGCCTTGAGTTTTTGCAAAAACCTTGTGTTTTATTGTGTTTAATATGCCAATTTTTTTTGTTAATAAGCCAGTATTTATGTGAGGTTTTAGTTTTCTGCTTTAATTGGAAGAAAAGTTCAGCTGAAGCGCACCGAATGCTTGTGGAAATTTATTGGAAACGATTAAGTGCGATATTTTGCTGCATTTGCCGTATTCTCCGAACATTGCTCGAACTGATTACTGGTGCTTCTGACGTATGCAGCGCTAATACACTCTAAATCATGAAATGCATTCGCACATACTATCACGTACAGTGTGCATCGAAGGAACAATTGCTACTGTAGAGCATTGTATTGAGGTCGATCCGCCATCATGCGCCGCAATTAGAGCTTAGCATCCAGTTTATGGAAAGAAGATCTCGAACTACGACCTAATAGGGTTCAGCTTGTGCAAAAATTTAAGCCGAATGAACTGAAGAAAATCCACGAGAGATTCTCGAGACACCGTTACATCCACAAAGAAACATTGTTTGGTGTGCCTTATGGGCCGGTGGAATTATTGGTTCTTTCTTCTTTAAAAATAAGGTCGGCGGGAACGTTACCATAAACGGCGAGTGCCATGATTTATCGAATATTTCGTGGCCCAATAGAGTTAGATGTTTATTGAAGACAGATGTTTTTTTTCAACAGGACGGCGTCATATTGTTTATCGAAATGGACCATTCAATTGACCACCGAGATCGTGCATTTTAACGCTTTTGCATTACTTTTAATAGGCTTACCAGCAACTTTAAAAGACTTGAAGAAAGTTGTCGAAAAGTTGGACTTGCAGAAATCGTATTTAATAAATAATGGCATAAAATTATCTTTCTAATGAAACCGTATTTTCAGTTTGAAATTATATTATCTCAGTACTTTGATTCAATTCAAAATTCTACACCTCTAAAAAAGACATACCTTATGTATATTACATGCGAATTTTGTCGATCATGTAATTCAATAACAATGAAAAACGCATTAATGGCAATAATTACCAGAAGTAGCTGCGATATATATAAGTAATAGTTAAAGGAGCAAAGGATATGCTGGCAGCAGCAATATGCGTTCAAAAAATATTGCCGCGTGCTTATTGGCGACAATTTTATGCAACATAAAATTTTAATTATATTGCATTTTATTGCGCAAAGTAATCGATTTGCTGTTGTTAATGTTTAAACAGATATTTATAGCCGAAACGGTATTTTTTTGTTTGTTTGTTTTATTTTTTTTTTTAGAAAACACGCGTCAATCCAAACAGATCTCTTGAACGCAACGAAAAGAATGTAATGAATGCAAATCATACAATTGCATTGTGTACTTCTTTCCAATTATGAATTTTTGAGTATAGTTGTATCTGCGAACATTATAGTACATAACACTTATTTGTATACAATTCTATATGCGGGATTGACATTTCATGCAAAGCGTGTTCCTGTTGTTCGGTTGGTGTCCCAATGTAATATCGATTTGTTAACTAACGGTTTTTAGTCATAACTATTTAGCTAACTACTAGTCGTTAGCCTGTAGTTAGTGAACAAATTTTTAGCGCTGCAGCATGTAATATAGTAGTAACAACCAGAAACTCATATCAGCATAATTCGTTCATTTTGCGTAGTCGTGTAAAATTGAATCGCCTAAAATAGAACTAGCCAGCACGCAATTGGCAGCAGGACACCAGTATACCAGTTCACTACACCAAACAACATTTTTATAAATTAAACTAGCGTACCCGGCGTGCATTGCTATGTCCCCTCATGCTTTTATATTCTGGCACAGTCTGTCACAGTTTTATAGTCTGGCACATTGGAACTTAGTTACAACTCAGTCACTTTTAACGCAGATAGATGATATTTGGTACATATGTAAACGACAGCGAGAAAAATAAGATATTTGGTATCTTATTTTTCTCGCTGTCGTTTACATATGTACCAAATATCATCTATCTGCGTTAAAAGTGACTTAGTTGTAACTAAGTTCCACTTGATAAATGGACGGTGTCACGCTCACCAAGTAAAATTGGAACGATTTAAGATCGAAGAATGGTATTTTTTAAGTACATATAGGAGGATGTAAGTTCCACTGGATAACTACGCCTACAAAGTAAAATTGGTACGGCTTTGGAACTTATTAAGCTAGGGGAATGGTATTTTGTAGCTACACATAGGAAGGTTGCTGCGAGAAACAAGTTCCACTGAATTAATCGATACATCTTAGGAACTGTTTAAGCTAGAATAATGACATTTTGCTGCTATATATTGGAAGGACTCTGGTAGAATTAAGTTTCACTATATAAATGGGTGGTGTAGTACTCAAATAGTATAAAAATTTTAGAGCTGGAATTCGGTTCGGAGTAAATGGTACAGAGTAAATGATTCTCAGTAAAAATGTTTTAACATAAGGGTTTTGAGTTAATGGTTCGGAATTAATGGTTCGTAATAAAAGACCAAGAGTACATGAATTGGAGTAAATAATTGAAAAAGAAAAAAATGATTCGAAGAAAATGTTCAACAATAAGTGATACGCAGTAATTGATTAAAATATGCAAAATTAACGTGTTACACCCGAAAGAATAGGGCTACTCCAATATAGAGTCACAAATATCAATTGGGAGAAAGTCGTTTACTTAATTGAGAAGCTGTTTAATGTTGACACAACGATCGATTTTTGTCAACAGATGCGTCTGGATTATCATCCACATGGTAGGAAGGATTCAAAATCAAATAAATAGAAGTATATCGTGCGAAATTTTCGGACTTTACACATTGCAACAATAAGCTCCATAGTCGCCGACATTTTCTTTAATTATCTTCCAAAAAAAAAAAACTACAAAAACCATTTCTGCTTTAATTTTCATTGCTGTACATTATAATACATTAATTGTTTATGCTAAAATGTAGCGTAAAGCAAAGCATAAGTGAATCAGAACAAAAACGGCTGATGAGAGTTCGTGGCTGAATCTGTTTACTTTTCTTTAATGTATAATAAAATGTACATTTATTTGTTGTCTGTATTCGCAGCTTTAAGTACGCATATATTTTTTCAATTCTATGTCAATTTTCAAATAGTTTTAAATCTATTATATACATATGTATATTCAACGCCAGTGGCACAACAACCCCTCTCTAACAGACTGAGCACCTTGAATACGACAGAATACATTTATAGTATGGCATATATATGACATATATGTAAACGGGAGGAGGGCGACTATAAGGTTTCATTCATGAATATATTTAAAATAGCAACAAAACAATGCAAAAAAAAAAACGTTTAAATATTTGAAATGAAGCCAAGTTTTATGTCAACTACTCGTAAAATACAACTAGTTCACGCACCTTTCAAGCGGCAACCTTTTCACAACATTAGCTAATGAGCCTAGACTAAATGTTCGATATGTAAAACTTTAAAGCTATTATTATTTAAAAGAATGTGTGTTAAAGTGGTCAACTATTTAGCACAAGGTTAAAAAATGCAACAAATTAAGGTTGAATTGTTTCTTTTTTTCTTTTAGCGAAATATGTGTATTAGGGTAAATTTGTGTTGGAGAAAATGTTGTAATATTTTTTTGATGAGAACTATGAGCAGCGACAAGTTGAAAATGCATTTTACGGATTAAGGAATTTCACAAACTGAAAAATACATTAGCATAGTAGTAAAAGCAGTCGTTTTACTGTCTCTCCGTCCGTCCGTCAGTCTGTCTGTCTGTCTGGTTGGTTATTTGCTTGCCTGGTTGACTGTTGTTAGTATAGACGGATGCATCAAAGGATCAGCGTAGAGCTTTGTATGACAGCAGCTGCCTTGGCCTTGTAAACGCGCTGCGCCCTATGCCAATGTGGCACTTAGTGACACCTGCGCCGATTCTCAGCCGCATGAAATAACCAGAAAAAGCACTAAAGTTGAGCATACTTAACTGCAAGATGCTCTGTACACAGTTTTAGAGTGAACTATACGTTTGTAAGGTTCCATATAAAACTTGAAACTAAGGGAACTTTGTATGAGGCTAACGTTTATAGTGTAGCCTATTTAATATGCTTCACCTAACTAGTTCTTAGAAGCGTTTAAATATTTAAGTTTGGTGCCTCTAACTTCTTTAGACTTTGAGATCTTGGCGTTCATGCGGACAGGCGGACGGACATACAGACAGACATGTCTATATCAACATCAACCCGATTCTTGATACTGCTCTGAATTATGTAGCGAAAACAAAATATACTACTTATTTTATTGCATAGTTACAGGGTATAAAAAGTAGTTGCTTTTGCTGGCTCTTTTAACAGTCGTACAGTGTTACCAAATGCAAAAAAGCCGGACGAAATTCGAAAAATAGAAGTTTGCCTATGGAGATTTTTTTTAATGAGAATCGTTTATAAATTATTCGTATATCCCCTTTTTCTATGTCTAATTTAACTAGCATACAATAAAAAGCACTGGAGTAAAAAAAGCTACAAATACTCTAAAAGTTGACCGAATTTCTGTCTAATATATGTATTTTTTTTTTAAAGTATGTAAAATACATTGGAGTAGCCAAACAAGTAGATACTTTGAAGAGTTACCAATGACGAACTCTTTAAATGTTTTTATTTTTTGTTTTTATTTTTTTAAACAATGATTTTGATGTATACAAACAGTATGGTGTTCTGTGGTGTTAAGCGTGTACTAGCTGGCCCTCGCAACGTTGTATGCGCCCACTTCCACAAAATGACAAACAGAGAAAGGGTCAGTAGCTAGCGTACACACATACTATGTATGTATATTCAAACAAGTTTTTTTTTCACACATTCATGTGAGTTGACCACAGATCAACTGCAATCTTATGAACATTTAAATGCACACAATGGTTTTTATCGATCATTTCAAATGCGAAAAAAATGCTTTTACCGCATTTTACTTCGAATGTACGTATCCTTTTGTTCTTTCACTTTGATCACGCACACATGACCATATGAGATAAACACATGAACGCTCTACAATCTGTGGCTTTCAACTATACATCATTTTTTAATTATCGCCATCTCGCCCAGACAAAAACACAAAAGTGGCAGTGGGTTTGTATGGGGGCCACCCCAGAAAATGGGCGGATCCCGCCCAATAATGTATATGTGTGGCGTCCGTACACTAGAAGCTACCATATCAATTATTTAGTTGATATTAACTACAATAGATAAAGAAAAAGTCAAAAGTGTATCGTAATCGGTGAACCAAAAAACTTTTTTTAAAAAAATCGTACACCATTTTAGGTCTGCAACACTGTTATTGGAAAAATTTACATTAGATACATAATCAGCAACCTAAAAATTTACTTCGGATTTTACCCTGCTTTATTTTTGGATTTCAGGCCACTGTGCGTCGTTACGAATCGTTGAGTTTGTGTTTTAAGAAAATTGAAATATCTTTTACTTGGTATTTTTACAAAGCGTGAATTTCATTCCTTTTTATATACATATATTTTTTTCATCTTCTTTCAGATATTTTACGTCGTCTGCGTTCACGTTTATGGCCTGTAGTTGCATTGGGTGGTGGTGCTGATTCTTCCTCATCTGATGCTGATGAATCATCTGAGGGTGGTTTTAGTTTCCGTCTTAATCCAGTAGTACCCAAAAATGGCAATACAACTTCAACTGTAAAGGTGATTATGCACTATAAAGACTATATTTGTGCATTACACTTATATTATAAACTAACTCTGCTTGCTTAGATTGTTGATGGTCACAAGATCGAGGTAAATGAAACTGTCTATGGCGATAGTAATGGTGTCTTTAAGGTGCGTGTTGTCAATATACGTCCATTGGAGAGCGGTGAAGAGGTCGAGGAAACTATTTCCAGTAATACTGAAGCCAATAAGTTACCCATACCGGTAACCTCTGCACCAGCGACTGCTAGCACGAAGAAAATCAACGAATTTACTGATGATTCAGATGAGCAACTTGCACGTGAACCGCTCGAGAAGAAGCCCAAGGATAATGAAATCGAGGGTGACATTGATGGCCAGCAGGTAAAATATTAAGTCATGTTATGCTCTGTCTGCTTAAATAACAAAATATTTTTTTGGAAAAAGTTAAATACATATTTACTAAAGCGCAAGTACATACTTTCTATATGCATATACTATCTACATATATACAACTTATATATTTTTTGCTTTGTAAAATATATACTATATACATACAATATAAATATGAAAAAAAAAACGATTTTATTCTTTGTTAAATATCCATCTACAAATTAAAAATTTATCTTGCCTTGAAACGAATATTAAACAATTTTATTATGCTTTAGCATACTAATTACAATTGTAAGGTTTGATCTATTACTAACACATATTGCTTTTAAGTCAGCTCCTATAAAAGAAAAACAAAACAAAAATATATATATATATATACCATCTTATATCTTAAAAATGTAATATACGAAAACTTTTTTTTATTAATAAAACTCTTTTTCAATAAATATATATCTAAAAACTTGTAAATATGCTTTTTGCGTTTGCGGCACTAATTTGTATTTATTATATAAAATCTAGAATACATTTTTATTATTAAGACGGATCTGGTTTGGTAAGCGGTTTTATTAAAACTAAATTGTAGATACTATTTTATAAGATTTGTATAAAGTGGAATGGATTTTGGTTGTTTAGAAAGTAGTATTTGAATAATAAGTATATGAATCAATATTAAGAGAATTTAATGTAAGCATAACAGATGAAACGATAACAAAGACAATGATAACAGATGCAACGATAACAGATGCAACGGTATTAAAAACAGTAACTAATGAAACGATAACAAAGACAACGATAACAGATGTAACGATAACAAAGACAACATATACAACTATAATAAGGACAACGATAACAGATGTAACGATAAAAAAGACAACTATAAACGATGCAACGATAACAAAGACAACATATACAACTATAATAAAGACAACGATAACAGATGCAACGGTAGTAAAAACAATAACTAATGAAACGATAACAAAGACAACAATAAAAGATGCAACGGTAACAAAGACAACGATAACAGATGCAACGGTATTAAAAACAATAACTAATGAAACGATAATAAAGACAAAATATGCAACCATAATAAGGACAACGATAACAAATGCAACGGTAGTAAAAACAATAACTAATGAAACGAAAACAAAGACAACGATAAAAGATGCAACGATAACAAAGACAACGATAACAGATGCAACGATAACAAATGCAACGATAACAAATACAACTATAACTAGTGTATCAATACAAAAACAACAAAAACAGATGCTACGATATCAACATAGACAACGATAATGTCCTGTTTAGGCAAATTATTACAAATTACAATACAAGTAACGTGAAGGCTTTTTTTAATTTTTGATTTCTTTATAAATGATTATTTACTTTATGACTCTATGGTAAAAACGCATTTACGTTTTGCCATTTCTGCGTTTTGTTTTGACACTTTCAATGTGGCTTTTGCCTTTCACAACACTTTTGAACAGATTGTCATATTTAAGCGGGAATGAAAGATGCGTGTACAAAACACAACATACGAATACATATTTATTGCAAGGCATACATCGTACTTCTTTCCTTCTTTCTTTATTTAAATACTCAACGCTAGTACAAAAGAGAGAGAGAGAGAGAGAGAGAGAGAGAGAGAGAGAGAGAATATGAATTAGCAGAGACACGAACTATGTATTCCATTCATACCTGCGAGACATAAGTACATGACATATAAAGACGTGACAGACATAGACATTCTTTTTACTTACTACACTATACTGCTCCTGTTTATGTATCATGTGTATGCATCGAATAGGAAAAATACATGCTTATATTCTTTCCTGTCGTGCTAGTGTTGAGTGTTAATGTATATATAGAGAAAGAAGGAAATAAGAACGATATTTGCATTGTTGAATAAAATAAGTGTATATTCGAGCGTTATGTGAATTTTGAATTTTGAACTTTGTGTTTTGCATTTAATGTCAATGGTATATTTAAACTAAATTTTGGTCCGATTTTGGTAAGCCGGGGCATTCCTCTAAACTCGGGGACATGTCCTGAGTAATTGGGACACTAGTCATAATTGATGCAACGATAACAAAGATCGAACGATAAGAAAGTTAACATTAACAGATGAATCGATAACAAAGCTAACGATTTCAGGTGCAACGATAACAAACGATACAAAACAATAACTATAGCTAAGGCAACGATAGCAACCGTAGAAAATTTTTTCACGTTTCTCTTAATTAAATTTAATGTACTACAATCAATTAGGTGTCCGTAAATAAAGATTTCCCTACTTATAAAATATGTTGTGCAACGAAATCTTGTGTTAATACGTTCTTTGGCTTACAGTCTATTACAATTCATTCAGCTAACAATGAAGTGTCTTATAATTTGTTCTATTATTGCTGTTATGTATTGTACGATGCCAACTAGTTTAGGGCTCAAGGATCGTAAGTAAAAATACTAGCGAAATTTATAAGACTTAATTTATTCTCATTATAGCAATTTGTGGGCTGAAAACAGATGTAGGATTATGCAGATCAACATTAGCAATGTTCTCTTACAATTCAGCTGATAATAAGTGCACAGAATTTATTTACGCTGGTTGTAAGGGTAACAAAAATCGATTTAAAACTTTGAATGAATGTGAGCAAAAATGTAAGGAATGAGATGAAGAGATCTCTCCGTATTCTCTAACAGTAATCAATTCTGTCTTGAATCAATAACTGTAAATAATGTGTTTAAAATAAAGTGAACACCGAATTTGAAAATTATTTTATGGTTAACTCAATGCAAAACATCAAAAAGGAGAGATGTGTTCGTATGGAGCGTATCCCTTATAGTGAGGCTGGAGGAGACATGTACTATATTTCATCTGACTTTGTCTTTGAAGTGTAAAAATATTCAAGTTGGTTTAAGGTGTTAATACAGACGGATGAACATGACTCCATTGACTCAACGAAACTGGCCGAAGTTGAAATTTTAGAAGTATTTACCTTTCCAGTTGTTTTTTTTTTTTTTGATTTTGAAACACTGTGCAACTGAGTGGGTGATTCAATAACATTAAAGTTGTTGACATGAAATCACTGCTTGGTTGCTTTACTTGAGCATTTCGAATCATTATCTTGCTGGAAGATGCAAACTTTTTTCACTGGCATATCACAGCATCGCCCATTGCAGTACACATGCTTCAACGGACTCTCCTAAATGTAACGCTTGTTTTAGCCTCGTCGTATTTAGGTCAAGTGAGTTTTGCATGCTTCAAGTTTTTAATCTGTTATATTACCAGTGAAAGGTAATAAATATAAAGATCTCATGGGTGTGGGTGGAATATTTTCTGTCTTAGTTGGCAGCGCCTGACAAAGTTGTCGAATAGTTCGTATCCTCGATTACCATAGTGTCTTGGGATTTAAAGATTAGAGATGACGTGTCTTTCACCGACACTCATCACTCGTCAAACTGTTTGGAAAGTGTTACGATAGCGCTCTAATGGCAGCTTGACTGTTGTAAAATATTACAATTTTTGTATACATGGTGCTACTTTCTTGTAGCAGGGGGATACGCATCCATTATGACACAAAATTTCGCTTGTAAGAGGCTTACTACTTTGGGAAAGTTACTAGAAGCATATTCTTATATTGATGTCCGCTGAGAACACACATAAACCGACTCTGGATTTCATTTTGAAACCTTTTTCTTAGATACGGTATTACCATTTTTCAAGTACCAGGGTTTCTGCTCATTCTATGCACTATAGAAAGATTAGGATTCTGAGAAGTTGAGAGTCACGCTTAAATACAAATATTGTTGCTGTGTCTATGAAGTCTTACCTTCCAACTGTCCGCTTCTCTCAGTCTGACCGTTGCCATTTATTTGCATTGGAGCTCGATTGGTAGGAGATGCATGAGGAATGATGTTCAGGATAGCATTGGGATACGAGTGAACTAGCCATGTCCGTCTGTCTGTCCGCCTACATCTTTGTATTTTTGTCTGCGCTCTTTTCCTTCAAGCTTTGGCTCTAAAAATGGTATAGTGATTTATAAGCATAAGCAACATAATTCTCAAAATGACTGCGATTTGCTCACTAAAAGGTATTTACCCACTAGTAGTTTCCAGGGAGAGAAGCAACATAATTCTCAAAATGACTGTGATTTACTCACTAAAAGGTATTTACCCACTAGTAGTTTCCAAGGAGAGTGTGAATAGTATTTCAGCTTCGGTTCCGAAAAATTTGTATGGTTTATAATTTTTTTTTATTCCATATAAATTGTCAAATTTTAAAGGTAGTATATTAAGTTTTGTGCAGATATATGTAATAATAAAAAAGGATGCATGGTAGACTCTATAAAGAATTTATATTTTTAAATAGCATCAAAGTCGAGTGACTATGTCCATGTCCGTCTGTCTGTATGAACGGATATATCACGGAGATCCAAGAAAAATTCGTTTTTGTTATTAATTAAACTAGAACCAGCAAATTTAAAGTGTATTGATGTCATGTCGGACCTAATAAAATATCGTACAAAGGTTCAGATCTAATCGCTATAGTGCCCACACAAAAAAAAAAAAATAAAGGTATTCAAACTTAGTCGATTAAAAATGAGAAAGTAAAAGTAACCAAATAGCAGTGTGAAAGCCCTTTCTGTAGAAATTTGTTCAGTATTGAGTTTCAAAGTTAACATGATAAATTTTGAGTGTCTGACCGACACTCATTTGTTTCGATTCCACTGTTTCGCGCTAATAAATACCAAACCGATTGTCGGTTTTAGTGCAAATTGTAAGTGCTTCAAAACACTTTAAAGTAATTTTCTTAGAGGAAATTTATAAACAAAGGTAGAGGGCAATGTGTTTCATAGTTCTTGCAGTACATTTTGTTGTCAATTAACTTATTATCTTATCAAATTATCTTATTATCTTATCAATTAAGCTATTAATCGACTAATTATGAATACCTTATATGTTCGAATTAGCTAGCTTTAGGCTATGTAATGGATATCTCGATTGCAGCTTTTATTTATATTTTAATTCCATTTAAAAAACATTATTGCTTTTAAATTACTCTAAATGCCAAATACAAATAATTAAATTAAATTAAATTAAAAAAAAAAATGAATTAAAAAAAATAAAACAAATTTGTATTTGATTAGTTAATTTATTTGTTTTTAATTTCACCAAATACAGAACGGATTCTAATTGAGTTTTATTAATTTGCCAGGTCAATAAATCGTGTGACCACAAGCGTAAATATTTTATTAACACGCAAACATTTCCTTTTTTTTTTTTCGAAATGTACTAAAATATTTATTTACTTAGTTTGGGTTTTTTTTTTTATTTTGCACCATAATTATTTGCAATAATTTGATTAGATCTTTTCATACGAACACACACAAAAATCATGAGCTAATTTATGAAAATTTGATGACATTGAACTTTCTGCATCACGGGTTTTATGAAATTAATTTATGAAATAAAACATCGAATTGCAGGGCGCATATTAAGCATGAGCGCATTTTAATGCCCTACGCAGTTTAACTGCATACATAAATTAATTACTTTAAAGCAATAATAAAAATTAATTTCAGTTTAAGTCGCTTCAGCATAAATTTATGACTTCAAATTATATTTTCCAACAGATTTTTCTCCGATTTTTATATTATTATACTTTTTATTTTGTGGTGCAAATTGCCCAACACTTTTGGTTGTTTCCCTGTCATTTATGCATAAATCAATGCATAAATTTACATATAAAAAAATTAATCAAAGGAAAAACTGAAAATCTGAAAATTCATATTCGAAAAAAATACACAAGAGCATAAAACAAGTTCAAACGTGTTAATTTCGGTTTAAATGAAGTTTTAATACTCTGCATATTACTTTAGATATACGATTACTTGTACATTTCCACAACATATTAACAAAGCTTTGTATTGCGAGTTATGTTTCAAAGTTTTAACCACGGTGACACGTGTTTCGGATTCAGTTACTAGTTCTCATTAGTCCACATGCCGCACATTACAAATATATATATATATATATATATATATATATATATATATATATATATATATATATATATATATATATATATATATATATATATATATATATATATATATATATATATATATATATATATATATATATATATATATATATATATATATATATATATATAAGATTCTATGTATTCATCTAAGATAAAACTCATCTGCTTTCAACCTGCCCTTGTAGTACCA
This sequence comes from Leucophenga montana, assembly GCA_035044765.1. Lineage (NCBI taxonomy): Eukaryota > Metazoa > Arthropoda > Insecta > Diptera > Drosophilidae > Leucophenga > Leucophenga montana. The sequence goes on from JAWNNQ010000524.1 coordinate 161,792, forward strand.
TCTTAACTATTGAAATTATGTATTGTATTGCATACAGAAATATTGTCTACATTGAAAACAAAAGCTGTTTAGAAATTTGAACATCAAAAAAAATATTTGTAGTATTTTCAAGCCCTTCAGTTCGGCTCACTTTGGTATTTATTAGTGTGTAACAATGAACTTGAAACACTCTGCAGGTGATCACAATATTCAGTCAAGTACCAGAGAAAATTTCTTTTACCGTGTACATTTTGTGCTCCGTACATTATATATTATAGTTTCTCGCTTGTTTTACAACACTGGCTTATTAATATTTATGTTTTGACCAAATCAGCTGATGCACCAATGATCGTAAAAATACAGTATCTAGACATATCTAGAAACCAATGAGTTCTAAATTTACTCACAAGTCCATTTAACTAAAATTTAGCACTAAAGTTCGTTTTGGTTATTTTGTGCTAATCAACCGATGAAGAGGGTTGCATTTTTAGTGAAGGAACATATAAACATTTATTTCTTGACAGTATCTTGCGATCCACGAATGGAGTTTTAGCGGACATTAAAGGCTGTTCACTGATCTGTGCCAGTACTTTACATTTCTAATCAACTTGGTGTGAATACCCTTTTTTAGTTCAATTAATTTTGATGTAATAGAACATAGAAAGTAATTCAAAGTTAATGATTATGATGTTCTTAAGGAATACAAACCATCGGAATGTGTTTCAATCTATGGAACACTATCTCTCAGGCCATTTTTACAAGTTTGGAAAAAAATTAAATCCGATTACAGCGCCGTAGTCAAAAAACTTATTGGAATTTGATTTCTGACAATATTCGTGTCAAAATAACTTATTCGAGCTAACCGCTATTGTTTATGTAGATGTTTGGGCATTAAGGTTACTGGAAAAGGTCACAGAGATGCAACAATAGTTGCGTTTGTAACATTTCCATAACAAAAAACGTGATAGAGCTCTGTGGTAGATGATCCAATAAAATATGGCTATTGTCAGAAATATATTACGAGTACAATATTTTCTTTCTTCATGAACTATTCTGCTGGCACAGGATCAACTCCATACTTGAGGAGCACTCAAACATTACAGCAAATCGCTTAGGATTGTTGATAGGGTAGGTTGTTGTCAAATCTTGTCAAATCTTAGCAGATAAATAATATCTGCTAAGATTTGATTTAGTGGTTTGTGCTCTAGTATGTACAAGTGATGCAGTTGTACATACAAATACAAATTGCTTGCATTTTTTCACAAACGTAGCTAAAGTATTCAACTTACTATGATTGCCTTCACAGCCGCCATAAAGAAATGTTTCGCATGCTTTTTTCTATGAGTCTAAATATGTAAATCTCGGTATATATGCTGAACATGGAACACTATCAACTTGTAACAATTCCTATAAAGAGAATGCATTTTTTTCTTTTAGTAATATAATAAATTACGATCTTTCAGAGCCAAGCAAGAAGGTATGGTGAAGAGCAAGATGCGCTTAGCTAGATAGATTCATTAATTTCAAAGAAATTATCTTCAAGAACAAACTTTTTAACAAAATGAGTATACTATTTAGACACATAATGATCTTGGAGAATCGGAAAAAAACATTGTGCTCTTTAAGTTCTCAACATTTAAAAGCGCATTTAACTTTTTGGAAATAGTTTTTTACATATTTTAATATACGTATTTCTATAAATATTGTACATTTATATATATTAAAAACACAATATTTTGTCGCTTTACTTTGTCGCGGATATTGAAAATTGCGGTTGAACGCACAGTTTATCATATGCAAGAGTGTTGCCTATTTGATTTTAATATTCATGGTCATAAATATTTGCAAATAGTGCAAGACAAAAAAAAAAAAAACATATTTGTGCCACAGAACTACCAACGCCAAATTGCATGCAATGTTCAAATAAATATAAAATAACCGCGGCAAATTGAAAAATATGCGAAATAGCAGCAAATATGACAGATTTTTGTAAAGAAAAAAAAAAAATGGTAAACGAACTGCCCTGTTACCGTTTTCACAAATTTCACAAACAAACAATGCCGCACGATTTCATTTCAGCTGTTTCGGTTAAAGAACAATTTATTTCGTTTTCCAATCCGAATATTTCATTTGCAAAATGGAACAAAATGAGAAAAGGAACGTATTTATGCGAAAAAAAAACTGATTTACTTTTAAAATCATATGATCCAAGCCAAGTAAAGTGAAACCGAAAAATGTATACGATTTGTAAGCGAAATCAAATCGAATTTTTGTGAAATTGAAAACTGAAACTTGGAAGCTATATTGACAATTTACCTTGTGCATTCACAGTTCTATCAAAATTTTGTTTATTAGGTACAAATTTTTGCTATTAAGTAATTTTTGTCTGTGCACAAAGTTTTGAAAGATATATTAAAAAATGTTTTCTTTATGAAGTTGCATTAATTTCCAATAACTTATTTCAAGTTTATAATTTCCAACACGAAATTTTCTGTTCAAACTGTGCATGAAATGAGCAAAGCTCAGCGGGTGTCAAAGCGAATCTCTTTCGCAGTATTTAGTTGCATGCATATTCAACAGTTGCTGTTGCTGCTTGTGTACAATATTTGCAAGGATATGTAGTTCTTAAGGAGAGAACAGTATGGAAGGGAAGTGTGATTAAGCTGCATGCGAAAATACAAATTAGTTTATAAACATAAACAGTGTAAACGAGTGCTACAGTTTGTAGATGAGATAAGTGGAAGTTTAATAACTCAAGTGAATCTCTTGAATTTTCTAATTTCGCAAAATGTTGTCATCGTTTCAGAATTAAAAGCAGTTTTTAAAGAGCGCAATATGTTGATGTTTCAAAGTTGTAACGCAGAACGTTAAATTAGAGTTTAAATGAGATACGAAAAAATTCAGTTGTATACCTGATTCAAATAGCCGGTTGTAAGTAGCGATACCAAAATTGTTAGTGTCGCATTATTCCTTAAACTTATCTCAAAAATCCATCAAATCATGAATTTAAAAAAATACATCTTAACAACCGGATCAATATCACCGATACTCATTTGAATCGCAAAAAAAATCGACCCGTTTTTGAAGCACTTCATGTAAAATTGATTGTTTACAACAATATTGAATATAAACGATCATGCCACAGTGGAAGTGATCGATGTCAAACGACATCCAAAGTCGTTCTTCAGCAAAAGAAAGTTAAGCTCTTAATTTGGTGGGACTAAAAGTGTGTGATGCTTCTACGGAATCAGACGATGAATTTTGGTGTAAACTGTAGTCAACTGAATGATTTGAATACATCTCTTGGGGAGTAGCGACCAGAGCTCATCAATGTCTATGAAGAGGTTGTCCACTAAAATCCACCAAATCAAATTTCAAGCTAATACATATTAATTTAAATAAAGAATTTTTTCATAAATTGCATTGTAGGCGGGCCACGCCTATTAGTCTACGTATGTTAAGCGGCCGACTATAAAAAGGCACCACATTGCAACATAATATTGACTTTAATAAAGAAGTTTTTCATACAAAAAGTGAAAAGTGGGCAGTAGGTTTGTATGGAGGCTACCCAAAAAGTGGGCGGGGAAGTTTATGTATATGTTTAAAGTATATGTCAAGCATACGTCCACTAGAAGTTACCATATCAATTATTAAGTCGATGTTAACTACAATAAAAGAGTTTTTCATGCAAAAAATGGAAAGTGGGCTGTGGGTTTGTATGAGGGCTACCCCAAAAAGTGGGCGTGGTGGGTCAATCTTGATACTTTATTAAACTGAAATAAGAAGCAGAATTTCAACTAGATAGCCGAAAAATTGGTCCCCAAAAAATACGCAACAACATACAGACAGACGGACAGTCAGATGGACAGGGCTATATCGACTCGTCTCGTCGAGCTGATCAAGAATATGTATGCTTTATGGGGTCTACGATGCCTCCTTTAATGCGTTATAAACATTCAAGCAAACTGATAATACCATTTCACACTATGTGCCCACAAGAATAAGACTTATCTTTTTTCGAAACTTGTAAATCGGCAAATAGTAATACGATAGTACCACATTCAGGTGGTATGTTCTATTTCATTTTAAAGATTTTCATGAGTAGACGCGTCGAACGCGATCTGTCATATATTGTTCCTTCATGGAAAAGTCGAATTAGTTGAGAGCAGCTGAGAGAGTAAGTAAATCTTGTTTTTCTATGAGATTTTTTGGTCGCAGAGATTGATATAAGACTTTTCTACTTACTTCAAGTCAAAAGGTATTCTACTTAACTTATAATGCTGTGCGATCAGGCTAAGTTGGCTCACTGAGGAAATAAAAATGAAATTAGTTTTATAGCATTCACGCATTAAATGACGCATAGTAAATGCCATAAGGTATATACTATGTATATATTTTTGATCAAAGTGTCGGGACGTGTCGATCTAACTATGTCTGTCTTTCTGTCTGGTACAATAGTCGTTGCTCATTTGGGTGGTGTTGCTGAATTTTACTTAAACCAGAGTCTTAAGTGAATGGTAATTTTCCATTCATCCACAATAACGTTTTGTATGAAAAACATTTTTATTATAGTTAATATCAACTTGAAATTTAATATATGGCTCCATCTGAGCAGACGCTTATGTACACGTTTATGACTTCCAAAATTTGCGAATAGTGTTACAACGACGAGAGTGCATCAAAAATTAAAAATACGGCACTTTTATTTAGTAAATAGCGCTTAACCATTTTCTAATAGAAAGCCTAATTTATGCCTTAAACAATCGCTTGACTTTATAAAAATCTAACTCATGCGGTTGAGCTCAACCAAATAGCCTATAATCTCCCCACAAACCACAATGCAGCCGCTAAAAATAGCCAAACAGCTCATATAGAAACATTATAACTTATACTTAAGAACTGACTCATTGAATGCCGACAACCCCGGCTTAATAGGAAATTGACAACGAATTCCTGGCAAAAACTGAGAATGCAGAGTAAATAAATCAAAATTGCACATGCCAAAGAACAAAAACAAAGCGAAAAGTACTCAAAGTCATATAGCCTATAGTATTATTAATAAAAATTTCTTAGAAATACGCAAGAAGAGTAATTAAGTCAAGAGAATGTTGTTGTGTGATAGACTGATTGCTAATGAGAGCTCAGAATAAGATACAAGATTTTAAGTAGAAATATTGACCATTAAAATTGTATGTGAGAAGATTAATAAAAGCAGACAAAAAAATGTGAAACCGGTGCCAAATAAACTGAGACGTCATAGCTACTGAGTATAACATATAGTAAGAAAAAACCTCAATAAAATAAACTTGACTTGGTAGACAGAAATTTGAGAAGCGAAGGTGATTCATACGCACAGCGACGCATACTGATGAATATTTGAATGAATTAATTTGAGTATCGAAGAGTGTATTTTAAGAGTACATAATAAAATAAAGAGTAACTCAATATGAGTATGAGTAGCTTTGAGTTGTTTAGTTGACAGTTTATGACTCAGTTTCAATAGGAAGTACACTAAAATTGAGCTACAGTGGCTTTATATATAAAGTAGTGTACAGACTTGAATTTGGTTTTAATCTCCAAAGCGCAAGGCACAGTTTAAGACGTTTTGACGATTTGTGGTTAAAATAAAAGTAAACGTAAGTATTTCAAATAGTTTATTTGCATTGCATGTTGCTTACCTACTAAACTAAGAACTGAAATATATATCTAAAAAAATAATACACAAAAAAAAAAAAAATCATATATTAATTGGCACTTTGCAAAATTTCTTCTCATTATGGCACATTTTCCCAAAACGCTGCACTACACATCATCTAATACTGCACAAAACAATATACAGCGCACAACTCCAAAAAGCAGCACAATTGAAGAGACAGACTTCGAGCAGATCATGTTGCCCACAGAAACTAGTGAAGATTTTGCTATTGTTACAGACAATAGTCTTGAGTTGGAAACAGAAACAATGGCAGCAGAACAACAGCAGCAGCAGCAGCAGCTGGAACAGTTAGAACAGCAGAGTGGGGAACAGCGGCTACAAGAACAAGAGCAGGAATCTGAAGAGCTGGAACAGCTAGAACAACAAGAACGACAACAACAACAACAACAGCAGCAACATTTGACGCATGAAGGCCTCACAATTGATGAAGATGCTACAGAACGACAGGAAATAGCCGCTGAGCAGCTAGACAATGACGATGCAGAAGACTCTGCAGAAGTTGTTATACCGCAAAATAACAATCGTGAAGATATTGAGTCCTCAGATGATGAATCTGCTGCTGATGCAGTTGAAATGAATCCAACATTCAATTCAGAATGGGATACAATTGATGTGTTTGCATCAGCGGATGCACAAAACGATTTGAATAATGACATCGATGCCTATGATACAGTGCCAGTGGATTTATCAAATGATATTGCCGTAAATGATGCAGCAGCAGCTGATCCGGATTTTCCAACTAATCCAGATGCAGAATTTATTAATGTCGCTGATATTTCCGCAGCTGCCACTGCTGCTGCTGGCAGTTCAATGCCAAAGTTTGAAAAACTTTCACTATCTCCATCATCGGCCATGGAACAAGAACAACACCAGACAAGTTATCAACAGGAGCATGAAATGCATCAAATGAAATGAAGTGAAGTGAATTGGAACAATCGCTTTATATATTGTACTTTTATTTTATATTGTAGTATGCTGACATTATGAATCAGTCAATTAATTAAGTGCTAGTAGTATTTAATTTAACAAGTGCGCATTTGTGCATTTAAATTTTTGAATTTAAACGAAAGCAATAATATTATTTCATAGTATTGTACTACAATTATAATACTATATTTATTTTTGGTTTTAATTAATTTTATTCCACAGCAAAATTGTAAATATACACGTACTGATGCAGCAGCAGCACAAATATATAAAATCAGTGAAGAGTGAATAATACTCATTAATTAAATAATAAATACACACAGCAATAAAAACAAGAAAAACAAAAACAAAACATAAAATGTTTTTAATAATAAGACAAATAATATATGAAAAATTCTATATGTAGAGAGCACACACAATGAAATTGATATGCATAAGTATTAAAATAGTATACTATATTATCTATTTAAATAATATAATATAGTAGCATGGTAGTGTTAATATTCATAAGCTTTAAACTCATTTGTATTTATTTATTGAAGAAAACAGAAATTAAATGAAAACAAAAACGTTGTCAAACGAAATACCAACATTCATATTAATTGTTTTTACTTACTGAAAAAGTTAGGAACCTGAAACACTGGTGCAAGCAAGCAAAACCTTGACTGCGAAACACCCTGTAGTGGGCCGGTCTGGAACTATGTGAAATGTATTTTTAGGATTGAAGTAAGAAACACTGTATTTGACGTTTATAGCTTAATTAACAACAATAACAAAAACATTTTCATATAAAAAACTATAAAATGTGGAACAGATTTGTGACAGATGACAGATGGTCGCCACTCCTTATAGTGAGGTTGGTAAGTTCATTTGATTCACTCTATCTGAAGAAGAAATATTTAAATTTCAAGGCGCCATCTGTTAGAAACAAACAAAGCTAAACTTATGATGCTGATCAAGAATACCTTTTGATAAAAAAATACTAGAATATTGTCAATAAAACGAAAACAGTTTGTTTAATCATTGACAATTATTTTGGCTTCTTCAAAGTTATACCCGTTAGATGAAATACCTACGTTTCTTCCAACTATAGGCGGATTTTTTTGAATAAAAGGCGGGTTAAAAGGCTTTCCGCAGATAAAGGTCACATGAGACCATGTCCGATAAAATTTCTATAGTCACGTAAAAGATAAGAATATCTGCTATGACGGCACAAGTACCAGGATATTCGTCTCGTATCCAAAATGTCGTGCATAATGCTCTGCATCGATCCAAACGAGACCCCAAGTTCGGCTGCTATCTCCCTGACGATTTATAGATGACAGTTATATCAACCATGAGCCAGCTTCGTTTAAATGAGATATTCCAGGCGATTTTTTTATCACAAGGTAATATGTAGGGTGTCACAACATGCACGATTCAAATTTGGCGACATTTATTTTCGGTGCGGGTGTAATCTTAAAGCTTTGAATATTTCAATAATAGTTTAATTTAATGAAGTTAATATCATCAATATTTCATCAATATATCATCAATATATCATCAATATATCATTATATGAATATATCAATATATGAATGTATCAATATATGAATATATCAACATATGAATATATCAACATATGAATATATCAATATATGAATATATCAATATATGAATATATCAATCTATGAATATATCAATATATGAATATATCAATATATGAATATATCAATATATGAATATATCAATATATGAATATATCATTATATGAATATATCAATATATGAATATATCAATATATGAATATATCAATATATGAATATATCAATATATGAATATATCAATATATGATTATATCAAAAAACATGACCAACACACTGGCATGAACATTACTTGGCGACGTCTGACGGATTTTTTCATAATTAACATCGTATATGTACAGTTATTTATTCAAAGAAACGAATGGTATATGAGTATTCTCATTAACAGTTCGAATGCAGTGAATGAGTACTGGTTTGTATTCTTGTATTTACATTTTATTCATATCATATATAAGGAAAAATAACGCATTTTATTGCATTCTTTTCGAATATGTACATTAGGTATTATGACTACTTTTTAGAACTATATTTACTTGATATTACAAGGTGGGGAGTGCCAAAAAATATTAGCAACAAATATTCTTGGCTAATTATATGACAAAAACCTTCCGAGGCAAAGTCATTTTGCTATAATTTTCATCGATTTTCAAAGATTAAATTAAGCCTGTGTGTTTGTTCTGTTGCTGTTGGTGGCGATTATGGCAATCTAAAAACTTTAACAGAGTGAACTTCATGCGGATTATTTTTTTTTTAAATGAAGTTAAATTGATTTCCATATATTGAATTAAAACAAATTATTAAAAGTCATGCCCCTAATGTATTATATATTCATCTATATATATATAAAAGTGAGATTATGGACGTACGTTGTGGAATTGAAAACGATTCGACCGATATTTATGAAATTTTTATGGTATATTATTGGACGCGAGATGAAGGTTTTAGGCTGTATTAAGACCCGCAATCTTGTTGGACGAACCGCTCGATGTTGTCTGTCAAACTAGGTTTGGTTTGCGGGTCGTACGCCATAGTATCAGCTGCGGCTTGTACCAGTGAACGGCGTGTATCTGGCCACAGCGTACCGCTTTCAAACTAGCCGAATTGATATGTAATAGCAGTACGGTAGGCTATATATGTCCATATGTATACATTCAATTGTCTGCTGCGTATTTCGTGGCGCATGATGTCTTCAGGGCATTGTGGTTCATATAAATATCGGCACCCCAATAACGACGTACCTCAACGAGGGAATTGTAATATCTCCTCCTGATAAGAATATACTCGCTCTGATTTTCGGTCGCTCGTCCGGAGGTTTTTGTTGGTTGGCGCCCCGTTGTCTGATATTGGGAGTCTAATCCATGGCAACGCATTACTTGGTCCAAGTTGTTGTTGTTCTTGCCCAGCTTAGCATTAAAGTCGGTATATGCTACGCGCAAATCGGCTTTGCGCGTTGTTAAGATGGTGCTTTCCAGCTCGCTGTAATTGAATAACAGTTACATTGAATAACAGTTACACCTCTAAATCTTGCATGAAATAACAGAAGCGCTTGGCGATATCAATATTCCAACGCCGCTTTTGCAATGGTTATCAGTGCCACTGTAGACGAAGTAGTGACACTGGAGATCATCTTGTCTGATCCACCTTGTATATATCGCTCCATCGCTCGGCATAACTGCGCAATGATGCATTTTGATGCATACGAGAGAGCGCACGTTCCAACTTCAGATGCGTCTGCTTTTCATTAGCTACAAAGGTCATAGTGACGCGCTTGATGTATCCGAGGCCTATTCTCGTCTCTTAGTGGTCAGGTGACAAATAACTTTATTTTTAAAAAATTTTTTATCTCAGTCTGACTACAGATTAGTCAGCATTTTCAGAAAAAAAAACTTTCACAGTCATCAGCGCACGTAGACACTAAACGCTCACCAAAGCGTTACATGTTGACACCCTGCATCGGTATACCTGACGTCATACTAAAACCTATAAGCAATGTAAAATATATGCTCCCCTACACCTACCTACTTATGTATGTATATCTGGATCTGCAACCATCGCTGAGGTACATATAAAATAAAAAAAATTATACGTTTTCATTTCATTTAATAGTTTAAAGTATTCATCGATTTAATGAAATTGACAGCTGCACCCGCCACTTCCCTGCATGCACCAACCGTCATCAATTCGCCGGCGGCCATCTTTATTTGCCCTCGGCTGCTTTGCGAAGCTTCTCGCACACCTCACAGCGACGCACGTCACTCTCCAAGTCTAATTGCATCGCTCTAAACTCGCGCTCATGTTCCAATGCTTCGGCAGCTTTACGATCTTTTTCGCGTTGCGCCTCTTGCTCCTTCTTCTCCTTTTTCGCAGCCTTTTCGGCAGACAAATCTTTGAACATTTTTAGTTTTTTTTCGGTTTATTATCTGATGATTTATAGAGAACAGCCGGCTCAAATGGAATTCAAATCGAAATGAACGACAAAAAATGCTAATGTCATACAAAAGCTAGTGGAAAAGCAGTACGACATGATATGCGAGCGAGTAGACTATAGGTTTCTATGCCTAATTTTCAGTATTCTCTGTCATTTTTTAGTGAAAAAAGTACAGTCACAGTGTGAATGTTCCTGATACAATAGAGATGTAAAACTATCTAAAGTGAACACTGAATGTGAGTGGTTATATAAGCGATCAAAGCGTTCTGCGTATTCTCAAATAATTGGATTTTGCTCTTTATTGGGAATGACGTCGAAACTTTTTTGTTTTGTGTGTGGTCCGAGTGTAAGAAATTTTGCAACCAAATATAAGAAAACATTGTTTTGTAAAGCTTACTTTGGCTTCCTAGAAATTGGACGAAATAAAACTTGGAATCCACTCCTACGACTGTCAGTCTATGGGAACAAAGCTACTTCGGAGATCTAAACGTCTCCATACATGCCATGGCTATGCCAAGAGACGAAATGACACAGAGTAATATATTTGATCGGAGTTTTACCATTAAATGGTCCAATAAAAATCTTTGACATCGGCAAGATCATATGTGTTAGAACCACACCACATTAAATGGTATACAAATGGATTCTTAACGGAAGGCGGTACAGGGGCCTATAACAGCTAGTACTCACTATTGGGAGTCAATTGGAAACACACACCAGGTTATACCAAGCAGAAATGTGCAATTCAACCTCGATAGAGGCTATCACAACTGTGATATTGCAATTGTATCAGACAGCCAGGCTGCGTTGAAGGCACTTAACTCCAAGCTAATGGTTCAAGCAAATGGCCTATTGGAAGAATTCGTCGAACACAGCAGAGTTTCTCCTCTGTGTGTACCGGATCACAACAATATTCTGGAAAATGAGCAGGTGGATAAGCCTGTCAGACAAGAAGCGGCAACGCTAATGATAAAACCTAAGGCATGTTGTGGCATCGAGAGACATACTATATCGGCAGTAATCTGCAAGGAGTAGAATATAGAAAAAGAAGCACACTGGGCTACGAGCCAAGGACTAAGACAAGCAAAGTTACTTCTAGGAGGTTACAACCCGAACAGATCGAAAACCATGCTTCAACTAATTAGGAATCAACTGGGAATATTGACAGGACTGCTAACTGTAGACTAAAAAAACACTTGCATGTGTTGGGTATAAAAAACTCACCTAAATGTAGATTATGTGACTACGAAGAGGAGACCCTTCGTCACATTCTTGCTGCATGTAAAACAGTGACTAGAAGTAGAAAAGATTGGATTCTAGAAAAGTGCTAAGATTCATTCAGCACATATGTAGGCCTACCGTTTATGTCTGTATATTACCTACAATCTCAGAAAATACTGTGGCGACTTAAAATTTTTTTCACAAATGGACAGGTAGGTTTCCGTAGAAGGTTTAGGTTTAAGTAAGATAAGAATACATGTATTAGGCGGTACCATGTAAATCCTGTATAAAATAATAATGAAACTCGTTACCACAGCAACTATTTGACGCAGATGGATGAGATCTGGTACTTATGTAAAGGGACCGTGCCAAATACGAAAAATCACCTTACAAAAAAAAAAAAAAAAAAAAAATGTAATATCTCACAAACTATTCAACGCAACTGGATGAAATTTGCTACATACATATGTAAAGGGCACCAGTAGATATAAGATCCATTGGAAAAATGGAATCATATAATAAAAAAAAATCAAATTTGTTGTATCTCAGTAACTATATAATACAGATAGATGAGTTTTCGTAGATATATAGAGCGTACCGGGAGAAATAAGATCCACTTGTTAAGAGGCGGTGTAAATCCACATCCAAAATATAGGAAAAAAAACCAAATTCGTTATATCTTAGAAACTATTTGATGCTGATGTGTCATGGTGTCACGCCCTCATATAAGAGAATTACCACATTTAAAACGTACATAAAATCCGTGAAAAGTATGTTGCATATATAAGACGTAACAACGCATACCGGGTACACTAGTAGTAAGTGTATAAACATATTAATATTACTTTTAGCTAAAAAATTAACGCATTAATTTATCGAATAAATTCGAATTTCAATGCCTACGATATTGATATATGAATATATGAATATATCAATATATGAATATATCATATTATATATACAAATTGATTGAATGACAATTCTTTGGGATTATATGCAGATATTTAAATTTTTAATAGTCAATAGGATTACCTCCAGCTTTAGCAATACAAACCAATCTTTTTTTCATCGATTCGCATAATTTTTTTAAAGATTGGTATCCAGCTTATCCCATTCGGTCATAATTGCCGTCTTTAGTTCGTCAATAGTGTTGAATTGGCGGTTTTCAGCGTAAACTCGTCTTACCAATATACCCCACACATTTTCAATGAGATTTAAATGCGGAGAACAGGCCGGCCAGTCCATAGTTATGATAGAGAAATCAGTTAAAAAGCGTTTTCTTTCCATGCTAACATGAATGCGAGCGTTATCTTGTTAAAATACAAGTGCTTCTTCTCTGTTTGCTTCAATATAAGGATGGAGACTGCCTTCTAATACACGAATGTACTCTTTGCTGTTAATTCGAGATGAAGTAAACTGTAATACCAACGTGGCTTTCGATGTGAAAGCACCCCACACCATAACAGAACAGAATAGAATCGGGAGCCATCAGGACCATCAAGATTCCACTTCTTTTCGTCAGAAAAAATAATCTGTAAAAGAAAAATTGTAAATAAGAGGAATTTTAGGACCTCATTAATGACTTACTGTGTTCCAGTCAGTATTGCACATTTATGCTGCGCCCGCTTGTGCCGTGGCATAAGATATGGTGCTTTCAACTTTTTCGAGAACATAATATACTTGCTCATTCAACAATATTGTACCACGCGGCATACTATTTGTTAAAAGAGATTAAATATTCAATAAAACTCAAAGAGAATCGCACTGATTACATTTAAGTTCGCTCAAGGGAAATTTTTGACAACTGTTTTATTATTATGAAACGGCGCAAATTGAAGAAAACAGAGCATGCCATGCAAGAAGATAACGGATCTTTGGAATGCATGAGAGCTGGTGCCAATAATGGTTCTTCAAAGTAGACAATTTTAATAAGAGATCATATATTTCTAAGAAACCGTTTATTTAAATGCGTTCTTTAAATGTTGTTGAACTTTAAATTGTAAATTTTTAAGTGTCTTATGAATATGAAACGCACCTTGTTTGCCGTTTTTTTGTTATTTTCAATTTAAATCCTATCCATTTTTTCAGAAAAAATCCGCTTGCAAACATTGTTCAACTCAATCAAATAAAAGGACTATAGCCATTGTAAAGCAAATCCAAGCATAGCAAAAGACCAAGTTATAAGTTGCCATAAGCTTAATTCATTTTATTATTTTATTTATATAAATTTCAGCATTGCTTTTTAACTTTTTGTTGTTCTGCGTAAATCTATTTGCAAGCCGCTTACAACGAACTGTTGCACATTCGTACTGAAGTTACTCTTTACACATTTGCACATACAGGGTGTTTTTCAAAAGGTGTAGTATACATTAAAATGAAACACATACAAATAAATGGAATGAGGAGATTTTTTTGCTCGATAGATAATTTTATAGCATTAATGATGGAAAATTATTTCGGGCATATAAACGCCATGGGAACGTCTGACGAACTTCTTCCTGGAGATACAATTTTCCACTACTTGTTTGAGCATACGAAGTCGTATCTCAAATTGATGCTGTCGAAAATATGCAAATTATAGTTTTGAGTTGAAAGATCCTTCCTGCATGAACATTTGAAGTATAAATGTATCCAAATCGGGTAAAAATTTAGAAGTTATTAAAAAATTAAGGATTTTTGCATATTCTTAGTTAGTTAATCAAGATTAAGCAATGCAATCAATGAAACAATTAATCACTTAATCAATAAATTATTTAATGAATTCATCAATTAATCAAATTTATTAATTAATTGAGACTCAAATCGTTCCAGGGTTGTTCGCATAGACCTACGATTTCAAATATTCCCACAGAAAGTAGTGCGATGCCAGACCACACGATCTAGCGGACCAGGCAATGGTCCCTTTCTGTAGAATATGTTGCCGTTAAACTCTTCCCTCAATAAATCGATGGTTGTTCCAGAAGAATGGCACATGGCGCCATTCTGTTGAAACCAAAGGAATTCCAGACCATTTGCCATCAGCTTTTCAGCTTTTTTGAGTGTAACTTAATTCAAAAACGTACCTGCTAAAAAAAAAAGATACCCTTTAGTACATAATAAAAAAACCAAAAACATTTTATAATAAATTTCGAGGCCACTACTAACTACATTGAAAAAAAAGTATTTTCAGCAACAAGTAAGTACAACAGCATAAAGTAATCCATTAATTAAGTTGGCATAAAATCTAACAAAGCTAGTAAATATATTTGTATATTTGATAAAGTCCCAAATGCCGCTAATACTTTGCTGAAATGTTGCAAATCTGCAAACATTTTTTTGTTTTTTTTGGCAAACCTTTGAAAAAGCAAAAAACCTAAACAATTGTCGTGAAAAACTACTCAACAAAACAAGTTCGCACCCTAACAAAGGGAAAGTGTACCCAAAGGATTTCATGTCCTGGCGCTCTACTCGCGCACGGCATAAACTAAAACGCATTGGCAAGCACATAATTAAGTGGTGGAGGCGGCGGCGCTCACTAGACTCGTCCGGGACGGCATGAAACCGCAAGCTCATTCGTGGCTGCGTTGCGGCTTGACGGGCGAATGGGTTTACGTGCAAGGATTTGTTTTTCGGTTGTCAAACAGGTTCAAAGGATATTCACATATACGAAACAAAACAGGGCATAAAGTGTACGCTAGTTGGTAAATTAAATTAATAAAATTTATTTGTTTGTATGGGTTTAGTAACACTCTCCGAGTGTGTGTGTGTGTGCGTGTGTTATATGCGACACTAAAAATGTAAAGTACGAGGGTAATTTGATAAGTCAGTGACTTTTTGTATTTCTAAAATTATATTGATTTGATGGTTGTCCCTGAAGTACCCAATCTGGTTTATTAGTTTGTGTTTGACAACCATTGAAAGCAGACATGAAAGGCAGACAGGCGGACAGAAAGCAGGTAGGTTGCAGCACATCAAGCAGTAGATGCTTGAATGTTTTCTTAGGTCGGTTTGGCGTGACAACCTTCTGATTTCTATCCGTCTGTCTGTCTTTCATATATATTTTCAATTAAGGTGGGGCGTGCTTTTTGTCGATGTGTTCGTGCACCAAGTACGTGCAAGTCAACAGTACTGTGATACGCAAATGCACGAAAAACACGTAAATAAGTATAAAATTAAACGTGATTCTCGTAAATTATCACATATTTTTCCTTAGCAGTCGAACTCATATAACTTATCTTAATGTTCTATGAACTTGCTCGATCAAAAAATTGTTTTAAGACTATAACCTTTAGTGGTCAAATCCGGGCCTATGTTGTAAGGGGTCTATCAAATGGGATGGTCGAACTTTGACGGCTCTTGGCAGCCATAGTTTTGTAGCAATATTTGATAGGGATATAGTGTCATTTGTGTAATTTGATTGTTCAAATTCAAAGAGCTTTTTATGCAAATTATAGGCATGGGCATGATTCTCCGCCCAATTAGCGGCTAATACGTTAAATGGATTCATTGAAATCGGAAATTACTCTATACGACCAGAAGCCCAAAACCCGTGTACAAAATGCGTGTTTAGAAGAAAATGTTGCCACTCTAGCAGCCAGTGTTGAAGCCGACGAAAATTTAAACGTTTCACGCCGTTTCGTAGATATCGCCATGATATCGTTCCATTTCCTTGCCGAATTTGTGGAAAAAGCGTGGAGATTACTTTTATTTTCAACAAGAAGTCGCAACTTACCAACTTACGCAACTTAAGTTAGTTAGGACTTGCTTATTTCCAGAAGTAGCGCTTCCAGCTGTTCACCAATATCGTGTGATTAGTTTCTTGAGATTATGCTAAATCGCTTGTTTACAGCCATGGTAAAAAAGCTGTAGATCACATCGAAGCCAATATTCGAGCAGCAGTTGCTGGTATAATGGGCTGAAATGGTCCCCAGAGCCACTTAAAAATGAAATAAAGAAAAAAAAAATCGTGGAAAAAATAGGACCATACAAATGTATACCAAGATATACTAATTTTATGTACTGAATTGTTACTTTTTCTTGACTGAAAATGAAAATGAAGCGAAAAAAATATTTTTGCTTTTGGGGAGTGAACCTTCCGTTCTCTTGGGCGGGAACCTTCAGTTCTCTCCTACTGGAACCGCCAATGGCATACCCTTTTAAGAAATGTTGGCGGCTTATAAATTTATATTTTTGTGTTCATGTTGGGTCGTGTTCAGGTTCGTGTTGGGCCGTGCTTAAAAAATAGTGTCTCAACTTTTAGTGGCTATCAAACACATACTTCATGTTGCAGATTGCTTATAATTTGACCGAAGTTTATTAACAGATGGTGGTTGGCACGCAGGAATTTGAAAAAGCTACTGACTCATCCAACTGCCCTCGAACTTACATATATACATAGATATGTATAATAATATATAGTATAGGGCACACATAAACCAAGTGAGCAATCAACAAAGCCACGCAAATGTTAAACAAATCTGTGCGAATGCCATTCTGAGCTCTAAACTCTCTATCTCTCGCATACCATATAATATTTTTATGGTGCATAACTTTTGACGCGTTGGCGTCGGCAATAATGGCGGCAGAAATGGCGGCGTTTCCGGTGACGACAGCAGCAACAACAAAAATAACAACGCGTGCGGTTATAATTTTATTGCATGCGAGTAGTTTAGTGTGTGCTCTGTCAACAATTTGGTTTGAGTTTCTGTGGTAGAACAGAATGGGCCAGTTTATAGTTGGTTGCTTTCTTAATTAAACACAACTGTGTAACTTGTTTGATGAGGACAACAAAATGAATTAAAGTAAAGTGATTGTTTAGTTAAATAAAAAGATGCGTAGAAAAATATAATAAAGTAGGTTTTGAATTAAATTTTGTACAACAACACTAAACTGTACAGAGTATAACAGGCGCCAAATGTCATGCTCCAAATTAATCGAAAGACATAAATATAATAGGAACCATAAAATTTTGAAATGCAAACTGCTGGACCACCATAGATATTTCAAAACCTAGTCGAGGAAGCCACTGACCAAATCAAAACCAAAATTCAACTTTGAAAAAAAATGTGGCAACATTATTCCCCGCTAGACGAAACTGGAACAGTGGAAAGAATATACAAGTAGACGCTCATGAAGAGTCTATTTAGAACAGAGTTCTGCACACTGATTTGAATTTTTCTTTCTCTTGTGATGAGCTTGGCAGTCAGGAATTCGTGTCTCTGTGGGTAGTATTTTGCGACGGCGAGCACACGAGTCCAACTCTGATTTAGACAGGCGGCTTTAAGATGAGCTACGGAGCCAAGTGTAAGGAACATCTAGCGTCAATATCTCAAAAAACAATTTCAGATTAATAATTTAATATTCTTTGGGGAGCAGTGTGTGCCATCTTATACACTGGCTACAACCAATTCTCATTCAAGTAGAATAAAAAAACCTTAATAACTATTACCATTGGCACCCGTTTGATATACCTTTTGATCAATTGGCAACAAAACGAAAACTGTTCAATTGGGGATTGTGGGATCGTTTGCAGAAGTGGAAAGTTCTTTTGCCATTCTCTTGGGAGCGGTCAAATTACGAGACCATGACAGCTCCAATGGTTCTTGTGGTATGACACTATTGTTGTTCTTGTTTTTGGGATAGCCCCCATACAAACCTACTACCCGCTTTTGTGTTTTTGTAAGAATAACTTCTTTATTAAAGTCAATATTAGATTGAAATGCGATGTGGTGCCCTTTTATAGACTAATGTCCCCATACAAACTGGGTTCACCCCAAACAAACTAACCGCACATTCTCAATATTAGCTTGAAATTCGATTTTTGGTAGTTTAGTGGACAGCCGCTTCATATACATATACATTTACATATACATTTACATATACATTTACATATACATTTACATATACAAAAAGGCGTGTTATTCCCACTTTTTGAGGTAGTCCCATACAAACCCACAGCTTACTCTTATGAATTTGTATGAAAAACATCAATATCAACTTGAAATTCGACATGGTAGCATTTTATAGATGATCGCTTCATACACCTCTACTAGTGGGTGTATACCGCCCACTTTTTTGGGTGGCCGCTATTTTCGAAGTTTTTTTCGATTTAGAAACATTTTCTCTGGTAGAAGACCCAATAACGCTGGCTTCGAGGCAGACAAGTTTCCGAATCATAACCAATTGCTGCGAGGCATACACAAAAATACATTTTTTGATTTCTGTTCTTAGATTCGACACATTTCTTCTCTCTGGCACATAATTTTTTATCCGTTTCTTTTCGTTAGCCTATTTTCGAAGTAGCGGATGATATGAATACAGATCAATATGATATTTTTTCATATTAATTTGCAAAGTTTACAGATCTTTTCATGATATTGATATGAAAAATATCATATTGATCGTTTTTACTGTCCGAATGATATGAAAAAATTTATATTTGATGATATTGATGAGCCCATATCAAATTGATATTGATCTTCTGTTTTCTCGGTGAACACTTACTAAAAATAGACCTACTTTACAATACAGCATGGCTCTAAAATTATTACTGAAATATTGGAAATACATATTAAACAATAAGAAATTGTCAAAGTTTATTAAAAGAATGTTGCAGTTGGAATGACTGTTGCAGTTTACAAACATTAAGTAGTCCGACCGAAGATATATCTAATTGCCAATGAAGATTTTATTTAAAAGAATAAGGAATTTTGTTCTTGATGGTGACATTTGTTTAAAGTCTGGTTGAGGTAGTGTGATTTTAGATACGTACATTTAACCACCTTCCAAGTGTGATTTAAATTTTCTCATCTTGTTCTATACCAATGAAGACAAATTAATCGCTGACAAATCCTTGCCTCTGTTTTGTCAGGACTTTTTATTGTGCATATGAGGTAGATTTCGTCTTCATAATAAAAAAAAAAAAGATGCATCCATTCAACCTGAGTATTATGTCCTTGTTTGTAGCAAGAAGTTTACTTTGAAAAACTGTTTTATATTGAAGAACCTTAAAAACACATCAATAGCCAAATACACATGTTGATAAATAAATAAATCAAATGTGCATATAGGAATAACATCTAAACTAAACTACGAACTTGTGCAGTTTGTTGTCGAAGCTGTTCGAAGATATCTATTCATTATCTACGCTTGAAACAAAAATCGTGTTGATCCACAGATATGAACACATATCTGTTCTGCAGTATTCCATTGGATTTATACAGATACTCACAGCCCATACCTTTAAAATTACATTAGGCAAAATACTACAAGAATTTGACCCAGCTGCACATATAAAAAGTTATGTTCATGCGTTACTCACATAAAAATGCTACATTTAAAATTGATAGAATTAATATTTATATGCAACAATAATCATAATAATACAGCTGCGCTTATGCTTGATTAACTGCGGGTATCTACTCTAAAACTCTAACATGAAATACGAAAAAACAATTTCACAGAGAACCATCTTCTTGTGTTGTATAGAAAACCAAACAAACCGGATTTCCGCCATTGAAATACGAGGACAATGCGTTCGGATTTTTACATGCACATCCGTTTTATTTTATATAAATACGATATATGCAAATATATATTTCTATTGATCTGTTCTGCATTTAAATAAAACAATAATAATAATAATAATAATATTTATTTTTGTCAACTTTAAATTATATATGAAAATTGTTTGCAACATGTTCAAAATTCTTTGTAGGCGTGTCTCCGTTTGTGCTCTATTATTAATTTAAATACACATTTCCAAACAATTTCCAATTGTCATTGTTCGAATTGTAAACTCTTATTAAATGCAATGTAAATTTTTTCATATTTTTATACGCTGTATCCTTATGGTGAAAGGGTATATTAAGTTTGTGGAAATGTTTGTTACATACAGAGGGAGGTGTGGTAGACCCTATAAAGTATTTGTATTCTTGACTAGCATTGTAAAGCGCGTCGATATAAGCATGTACGTCTGTCCATTCTTCCATCAGACCGTTTGTTTGAAGAACGAGATGTTGCAGACTACGTGGAGTTTTAACCAAAAAAAGTTGTCTTTTTTACTTAAAAAAATATTTATTTATTCACCAATGGCAATTTAGTCTGCTTCAAAGTTATACACCTCAGATATATTATACTTGTGCCAGCGCTCGACGCACTTCTGATATGTGCTTCTTGGTATGGCCTTGAGTACTTCCAGCGATGCTGTCTTTATCTCCTCAATCGTGTCAAAATGTCGTTTTTTCATGGATTTTTCAATTTTGGGAACAGGAAAAAGTCGCATGATTATTTGTGGCCAAAAAAATCAAGAACAAGCAACGATATGTGAGCAGCTACATTATCGTGATGCAAAACCTTCTGGCAAAAACTCACGTTGCTCTACGCCATTGTAATCGAAGAACACAGTGTGCAAAACATTCAAACTAGACTGAAATGGGAGTGCTTTTTTCAGCCGCTTTCATTGGAATGACTGGGCTTTGGTTTCGATATCATAACCATATACACATGTTTCGTCACCAGTTATGACACTTCCGTACGCATCTGGATCGTCGTTGATGTCATTCAACATCTCATGAGCAATGCTCTTTTTTTAATTTAGAAACTTCGGCACAAACATCATTTCCTCACGTTTCATGCCCAAAACATTCAAATAGATTTCATGGTATGAGCCAACCGCTATGCCCATATGCTCAGCAACTTCTCAAATAGTGATTCGATATGATGAATCTCCATAACAATTATCTTCACTGCTTCAACGTTTTCATTGCTTGTTGATTTTTTGGGGCGGCCTGGGCGAACATCGTCATCAAAATCTTCTCGGTCTTCTGTGAAGTTTTTTTTTTTTTGCTGAAAGTAGACTCGCCAAATGCCATTTTAAGTGCGTTGGAGCGCTTAACTTTATCACACAGAAGTTCAACAGTTTCTTTGATCGAATCTCCGTAGAAAAATCACATTTTTTTAACACACCCCATCCCGTGTAAGAGATAGGGACTCTAAATTTGGATATTTAAACTCTTCTTTTCCCTCTTCATATATGTATTGTATGTATAATGTTTATTAAAGGAGGATGCCAATTTCACTTTAAAGGGTAGCCACCATACAAACCTAGCCCCATTCAATCCATTTGGGAGGATTATAATTTGGTCGCCAGGTTGTTCCACTGTGCCTCGACTCACAGCATTGGAAGTGGTCCAAGCAGACGTATTGAGATGTTGGAATTAAGAATTAAGTTTAAAGGAATTTTTTCGATTTTTGAGTATTTACTTTAAAAAAATGCTACAATGTATATTATTCAAAGTCTTATCCATCGTTAGCTACAACATTTCCTTTTGGCAGCATATGAATTCCGCGTCGGAATAACGGCTCGTCTTTGAGGCAATCCACGAATCGACCCATTTTTTGGTCTGCTCGTAAGAAGTAAAGGGCTTCTCAGCCAGGGCGTAGGTCATCGATCTGAACAAGAGGTAGTCAGAAGGGGCTATGTCTGGGCCAATTCAACGCCTCCAACATTTCCTTGACGGATCTTGCAACATGTGGCCGAGCATTGTCATGTTGAGAAACCACATGGTTTGGTTAGTACACAGCACCTTTCTGATTCCACCAAATACAGACCATGAGCTTGGCACCATGAATATACGGCTTGGCCGTCGATGTTGATGCTTCGCCGGTTGGTCCCCATGATTTTTGTTCGCTTTGGGTTGTCGTAATGGATCCACTTTTCACCGCCAGCAACAATACGAATCAAAAAACTCTTCCGATTATGGCGTTGAAGCAGCTGTTCGCACAAGTGAAAAGTCTCCTTTCGACGTCTCTTGGCTTCAATTCGTACGGCACCCAATTTCCTTGCTTTTGAATCATTCCCATGGCTTTGAGGCATTTACCAACTGTTGACAAGTCAACTCCCAATGATTGTGACAATTCTTGAATAATTCTATTAAAATAACCAGCATGGGTCTAGATTTGAGCATTAGAGAATATAGACTCATTCAAACCCCTGGTTCATATATAGAGCCTGAAACATGGTACAGGGTATTTCCAATTCGAGCGCACTCGTCTGCAGTGTTCTTTCTTGTTTTATTTTTTATGATTATTTGAGTAAAATTTTAATTAAGTCGGCTTATGCGATTTTTATAATCATTTGTTGTTATTATTGCTTATGTACGTGTCGTTGTTGCTGTTAGTCC
This sequence comes from Leucophenga montana, assembly GCA_035044765.1. Taxonomy (NCBI): domain Eukaryota; kingdom Metazoa; phylum Arthropoda; class Insecta; order Diptera; family Drosophilidae; genus Leucophenga; species Leucophenga montana. Next base: position 184,808 of record JAWNNQ010000524.1, read on the forward strand.
TTTTATATTTAGCTTTATTAATTATTTACTAACCAGCATATATTGTATCCTATATATACATCTGAACATTATGTATAAAAACTGGAAAACGAATGAAAAAAAGATTGCCGGGAGGAGAAAAAATGCTGCAATGTGAATATTGCATGAATTGTTGGTAATTAATTATGGTTAACTTCCTGTCGAGTTAATTATATTTTATAATTGTTCATACAAATGTACATACAAAGCTGTATGTAGAAATTGTTTTATGCAGTCTCAATGTGTAGCTCTGAATGTGCTTATTTAAATATAATTAAAACGAAGAAGAAGTATTTACTAGAAAAATAATAAAAGTGAAAATATTTAAATTATCTTAAACGATTACAAAGAATTTATATATTGATATAGTTACATATATGGCCGATATTGAAAATGCAATGGATAGCAGAGGGTTGCTTTAATAACCATCGTGTAACATCTACTAGTTGCCATACGAGGAAGCACGGAGCTTGGACGGGCTGTGACGATGGAGAATTACAACTTCACTGTTTAAGATAATTTTGTCCATCTGGGAACAATTATAACAAGCAAGAACAACGTCAGTCTGGAATTCGGGCCAAGAATTGCGCTAGCTAATGCATACTACATTTAGCTCAGCAAGAAAATTATGAGTAGAACAATCTCTTGTAGTGCGATTCTGGTCTTGTTATATGGCGCAGAAACGTGGACCCTGACAACATTGTAGAAAGATTCTTCGTCGATTTTTTTGGACCTATTGGAGCTGGCGACGAGCTTCGGAGCCGTATGAACCACAAGCTGTATGAACTGTATAAAAAAAACTGAAACCACAGTCACTATTTCCGGTTTTTTTTTTTTAACTAAAGACCTGTGAGGGAATGAAATTTCCGTTAAATTTCATACTCACAAAATAGCTGGTGTTGCCACAGCGGTGCCAATACCACTAAAGGGGAGCCAATGTGATCGTGAATGCAACAGAGCGGGACAACAGATATGTCAAGCAACAGGGTGTTAACAGCTGGTATTGTGTTAACAGCAGAACAGAGATGGTGAATATAACAGAAGAGGAAAATGCCAACAGTAGTAGCAGAAAAGTGAATTTCGGGGACTGTTATGGAGGATGTCATTGATTCGATGTTTTGACTGCTCAAAAATGTACTTGTTTGACGAGATATGTGAGAGCTCGCATTGTCATGATGGAGAATGAATTTGTCCGAAGACTTCCGGCAAACAAATGGTCGTGTACCACTCAGAAGCGTTGCTCAAGCGGAACAGTGGCCACATGACCCATTCGGCCGAAGAAACAGGCGAGCTTTTTGATGGTGCTTTATCGCCATACAAAGAACTGAGTTCATTGACACATTCTTGTTGAGATAATCCACGTCGAAAGTAGTGAAAAATAATCCAACGAAAACCTTCTCTTGAAATATCCATTTTTTTGGCCAAATTGCTTTTCTTAACTCACTGTAAACAACACAAATAGCAATTGTACATCAAAACTTTGTGAGTACGTTTATGCCAAATAATGCCAAACTTTATTATGGTGTTGAAAAATTTTAGCTTTTGACATTAGTGTTGCCAGTTCCCGAAATATAAATAGCATGCCTCGTACATGTCGATATTTTGAACCACACCGCATATTACATTAACTCGGAGTCTTCAGAGTTTAATTTCTTTGCCTCCCTAATATGGGTGGAAAAAATTTGCAAACGACGAGGGAGCGAAACAAGATATTTTGAACAGGAAAAAGTAGATGGTGTTACTCTCCTTTGAGGAGGGCATTGAAAAGCTTGTGATAAGGACAACAACCGGTTTGATTGAATTCGGAGCCATAAAAATATAAAGTCAGTAAAGTAAGGAGTGTGTAGCAGGTCTGAGTGGCATAAAACATTCAGTGAGGGTCGTAAAATTGTAGAAAACTTGCCTCATGCAAGTCGTCCATTCACCTCTGTTAACGACAAAAACATCGAAAAAGTGATGGAAATTGTGCTGACAAATCGTCGTGTTAGCATTTAAAAGATAGCAGAGACACTCAAAATCTCTTATGGATCGACTCAACACATTTTGGTTGCTATTTTGAGTATGAAATGCGTCGCCGCCAGACTCGTACCGAAAGACCTAAATTTTTAACATTTTTTGCACATTCCAGCTTGATTGTGACGGAGTTTTTGGCCAAACATGAAACAAAAGTCATCGCACAATCACGGTATTCAACAGATTTGGCACCGTGTGACTTTTTTCTGTTTCCGAAACAGAAAAACAAGTCATGAGTCGATTGAGGACAAAAAAAATTCGCTGAAGGAACTAAATGCTATACCGGCCGAGGCGTAGAGCAAATGTATGGAAAACTGACTCGATTGAATCGACCGCCTATCATAGTACTTATAGATGTATTCTTTGTAGAGCTTCATTACATTTTGGAATGACACACAAAATTAAATTTTTCAATACTTATTTGCATGCCATAATTAAATATCGAATTACATTTTTTCGAAGGAGACAGATACATAAATAGATGGAGTATTAAAAAGAGATGGTAATAAACTCCACTTATTATTATTTTCAATTTATATTTCAATAAGAAAGAAAAATTCAAATTAAAGTACATCCAATTGCAAACAATGCAAAAAAGTAAGTACGTATCTCCTCCTCATAGTAGACAACTTAACAATGGCTCTTAAAAAAATTAAAATAAATATGAATGAAATATGAAAATACTTTATATAAATATGTATCAACAAAAATGGTTTCAATGACTTCATTTCTCTCAGCCAGACTGACTGGTATTGCATCAAATGCTTTCAACAGCTGTCGCTGGCACGTAGCAATAATTTTTATTTATACTTTTACACAACAAACATTAACAACAACATTTTTTGATGGACGCACTAGAGTTGAACTATACCGAGTACTCAGAGAGAGTACACAGTATGGAGCTGGACTGAACTGAACTGAACTGAACTGCAGTGAATTGATGTGAAGTGAGCTTGAATTGGCAATCCGAGACTGACCGCTACAACAGCCGCTGTTGATGTTGTTGAAAGATTGCAAACGATTCACAGGATTCACAGGATTAAAAATGTTTGGTTGGCAACTCGTGCTGTTGCTCGAAGGATACTTGTTTACCTGGATTCATAATGTACAAATATGCTTTCTGCTGCTGGTCACTTGTGCATTCAATGCGCTTAAACGCTGAAAATGCGCAGAAATATTTGAGATAAATTAAATCATGAAAATAATAATAAATATTTAATATTGCGAAAATGTTTCGGTTTTATGTTGACACCGTTCTTTCATTTGCAGTTGAAAGTTGGTGAAGATTTCTGTGAAGATTTGTTAGCGTTGTACTTCATAATTCATTAAAATGTATAACACAAAGAAATGTAAATATATTCTTAGTATTTTAGTAAAAAAAAAAAAAAAAAAAAATGAAGCATACTAAGGTTCAAATACTTTTGACTAAATAAATCGTTTTTAAGATTATTCCAAGTCCAAGTACCTCACATTTTTCAAAGCATAACTAACACATGTCCCAGCGTATCTTGCATAGTTTCGCTCGGTTTTAGTTTGCAATACATTTATGAGTTACAAGCGCACACATTCCATTATCCGGCCACACACACAGTGGAATGCGTTCTGACATGGCGGCGTAATAAATTTGATTTACATAAATAAATATAAATCGAGTTGACTTGGCCTTTTGAACTGGCAGAACTACAACTGCCATTTCTGGATACTAATGCTGTCTGTCTGCAAAACATCCGTTTGTCTTCACATGCTTAGACATTTACCTCGCTCATACACTTATGAATACCTTATATATATTTCCTTTGGTTTTTTCTATACACTTCACATTTATTGTGAAAAGGGCATTATGAAATTTTCGAATAAGTTGGGACACAGTTGGGCAATGTATGCACGAGTCGATAAAATTGTTATTCAATGGTTATGTCACAACTTTGATAGTTTATTGCACTGTTGTTTCAGGTGGCAACACTGCCATTTCGAGGAAAGCGGCTCGGTTGCTGATCGAGCAGTTGCTGTACTTTGCTGAAACGCGCGATCTAGCGAGAATATTGCTGCTGTTGCTATAGTGTGGTTGAAGAGCCAAACATTGATGCAAGAACTGAAGTCTTAAGAATACCAAGCTCGTCGTACGTTCGCTGATTGTGCTCTGGAGCAGTTGGATAAGGATGCAAATTTTGTTGAAAAAACCATCTCAAGTGATGTGGGATATTTTTAGGTTGAACGGCTTCGTGAAAAAGCAAAATTGTCGTATTTGGGGAGTAAAAAATCTGCAACAGTATCAAGAGTGTCCATTGCATCCGGGCAAACTTACTGCTTTGTGTGGATTTTGCTCAGGCGGCGTCATTGGGCCATACATCAGCATTCAAGACATTCAGACAGTGACTGCTAATGACGAACGGAATTGGACCTTGATAACTGGCTTTTCTTGGCCTTAATTAATTGACATGGACCTGTCACACATCGGGCGTTATTTTGACATTCTTGGAAGAAAAATTCCCAGAATGCATTATTTCTAGAAGAGGTGATGTGCAATGGCCGCGAAGATCGTGTGATTTAACACCTTTAGACTTTCTTCTATGTTAGGTCGCTTGGATTATGACAACAAACCAACAAAAGTTGACTAACTGGAAAACAACTCCATTCAAGATCCAGTTTGACTTCTGCAAGAGAATTTTACAATATTGGATTTCTCAGATCGAGTTCAGTAAACGAAGCCACAGAGGAAATTTTAACAATATCAATTTCAAAACATTATGAAACCTTATAATTAAGGTTTCCGGCATATCTCACACGCAACTCTTTTGATTTAATTTTAAAGTTTAGACAGGGTTATAGGAAAACACTTTATTAACGAAAACCTTTTATTAATGAGATGTTTAGATACAGTCGTGTTTTGTTACTATCTTTGGCCGGTTGTCTGTCTGCCAAAACATTTTGATATAATTATTTCGAACAGAAGTTAAAACACTTCGTCGGAAAAGTGCGGGTATGATAATAAATATTTTACTTCTGGAACGTTCAAACATGGACGGATTGTCAGAACAGACAGGATATATTGGCGTAAAGTCAAGGTACAACTTGAAGATAATTATTTGGTAGATTAAAGATGCCACAGGTCACAGGAATGAAGCCGCTTTAGTCTCCTGTGGAGGGAATTCCTTGCTAACGCCTCAGTGCAGTGATTGAGATGGACTTTGAGGTGCTCATTACAGCTGATTGTTTATTGGTTGATTTGCTGCCTAACTATATGTATTCGCTGGCATTACGAAAGTACCACGGCACATCAGCTGCAGAGTTTTAAACTATTTGTTTTTTGTTAATATTGGAGGGCGCTGCAGTACCCAGGAGTGGCAGTCCGTGAGTTCAGGAAGAAGCAACTTTTGACCTGTAAACAGTCCACTTATTGATCAAACTTAGCTTGCTCGACGTGCTCAGCAGCATGTTTGGTTAGGTGTATAGCGAACACAGTTTAGTTGTTAAGAGGGACATCTGGACAATCTCAATTGGAACATCTGCTGAAGTCACCCTGAAACTCCTGCAAAATCTTCCACGCCTCGTTACGGCTGTTTGTGCAGGGCACGGAAATAGTTTCAACCTCGTAAATAGCAAACATATCGTCGTCAAGTTCGCAGTGTACAGTGTGTACAAGGACACTTCACCGAGGCACACCTGCAGAGAAGTAAGTACGACGTGATGAGGAGGTACTGAGAAGCTGGAAGGAGACACTTAAGCTTCTAGAGTAATCCTACATGTGAGACGCGTTCAAATGCTTACTGATTTTCCCTTCATTTTTTTGGTATTTTAAAAACGACAGAGGTGCGAAAGAGATAGCTATAAATACATACATCAACATTTTTCACGTCGAGTAGTATAGGTCACACTTGACTTTTGTTTATCTTTCTATTAAAATATACCGAATAAATAGAGGAAAGCATTTTAAAAACGCTGGCATTAAGTATATTCACCATTTGCGCATGACATGCCAAAGAAATTGTCTTTGCAGTATTCATTATTGTTCTGTCTTTTTTCTAGTTTTATTGTGCCCTAATAAACTTTTTGTGTAGAGAATGATCGAATTAACAAATAATTTAAAATACCGTAAAAATATAAAAATGATAAATGTACTATTTTTGCCGAACTGTTGGTACGTTGTCATTTTTTAGTGCAGACTTGCATTATCTTTCCCATTAATGCTCAATTATCAGTATATATTGTCTATTTTCTGATCTGCTCTAAAAAAAAAAAAATGAAGAAGCAAAGATATACTTATATTATTCGTGTGTCATACGGCTATAAGAACATTCAGCTACATTGAACATTGAAGAGTAACTGTACTGTACTGTTTACCCATTCGAAGTCAAGCAATTTGATTGCTTTGCGCTTTTTGATTTGAAAGCGTGCCGCCTCTGCCGTAGTCGGGGAGATAAGTTGGAGCTCTTGTAGTTTAGTTTACAGTAAGGAGTCCGAGCCCCGAACATCTCTTAAGGTTGCTACCTCAAAGCCCTGTGCCGGTTCTGCAAATTCGTCCGTAAATGCTTGAGCAAATGAACCATGATACCAGAAATTATGCTTTCTAGGCAGTCTATTAATATTCACTCCATTTAAAAGGATAGATTGTTGGATAAGTTGATTCGCAGCCGATACCATAATTATTTAAAATACTTAACTATATAAATCTATCAAAACTAAGCTAGACTAACATACTTACCTTTTTGTATTCATCTTACTTAAAATGTATTCCAAGCTATGCTGTAAGTTGTCATTAAATAAATTCATCGCATATATTGCATCCCTGAAAAATGTACTCCTAAAGAATTTTTATTTACCTTTTATATGATATGAAATTCTCATATGTAGTAGACTAGTTCTACAGTGCTGCAAATAATGTTTTCACTCTAGTTTAAATAGAACTTCATGACTTTGCTCTTTATAGCGCTTGTAGCGTATAAAATCTTCGGTTTTAACCGCAAAAAAAAAATCCTGCTTATTTCGTTTATTTCGTTTTTTTTATTGTATTTTTTTTTCTTGTGAATGCCATGAGTTGTAAAATACAGACATACTTTGCATGCTGTGAGCAACGTCGCATATCCGCTTTTTGAGTCAGTCAACAGAGGACCAACCAATCACAAATACTCGCAGCAGCATTTTTATCCTTAAAGCCATAAATCAAAATGTCTGCAGTTGCAATTCAAATGTTGGCGTTAACATATGAAATATGCATGCATTCAAACCTTTTTCAATGGCAATGGCAGCCAGCTACTTCTCTTATCGTCCTTATTGTTCCCTGGTTTTGTTTTTTTTTTTGGTTTTTTTTTCGTTTTTTTGGTGCTGCCCGCTGGCGCGTTTTATCGCATTGTAAACTATCAAGAAGTGACTGTGGAATATACAAAAATGCATTGCTTCGGCACTTTCGTCCTTATTTCATTTCATTTTATTTTATATTATATATTTTCTATTGTACAATGCTGCAGCAGCATGCATATCCTTGCATATCCTGCAGTTGTTTGTACTGAGTGTGAAAATCTAAATTGGCACATAAACTCAAAGATTGCTGCACACGTGATGCCATTTATCGTTTATTGTTTCAAATAAAACCCGAAGATTTTCATCTTCTTTTTTGTTTTTTTTTTTGTTATTTTTAATAAATTTTTATTTATATACCCAAGTTTTGCTTTATTTAAAATTTTACTTTTGCTGCATTTTATAAATTTACTTTTACTAGATTTAATTTAATCATGATTTTGGTTTTTTCGTCTTTTTTTTTATTTTCAAAGGCAACTTTAGTAGTGCTTAAGTACACTTTTAATTAGTAGAATATTTTGTTTTATAAAAAAAGTAATTTTTCAACATAAACTTGTTAACATTTTAAATTAGATTTGCTACGTTTAGTTTAAAGTATATTTTATACGTTTAAATTTTTTGCATGAATATAATTTAAATAGCAACTAATGACTATGATTTTTTTGTTGTATTGTGTATGACTACTTTAAACAAGCTTTTAACCATTCACAAATTTGGTCTCAAATGTTTGTCTAGAAAACGAATTTTGTTTTATTTTTCTATGCTGAGTTTATACCAGCAGCAACTGGCAGCAAAAAAAAAAAAAAAAACTGTGAATGGCAAAATTCATTTTGAAGCGCCAAAAATCACCAAGAAAGTTGTCAAAAATATATATCTGTTCTTTTTTTAGCATTTATTGCCAGTATAAACTCAGCATTCGTTGTTTTTTGTCAAATTCAAGCAACGATTTTTTTTATGCTGAGTTTACACCAGCAGCAAATAACAAAAAATAGAGAAAAAAAATTGTGAATGCCAAAAATCATTCTATAACGCCAAAAATCACCAAGAAAATTGGTATATAAACATTTTTCTTATCTTTTTTTTGTATCATTTATTGCCAGTATAAACTCAGCATTATTAGTTATTTTTGCTGAAATTTAGAAAACGAATTTTGGTTGTTAATACCAAGTTAACACCAGCGGCAAACTATTTTTATTAATTTCTTTTTATTACCATTTCTTGCCGGTATAAACGCAGCATGAATTATTTCTTGTCAAATTTTTTATAATTAAAGAAACATTTAAGTTTTTTACGCTTTTTAATTTTGCACATCTTAGGTTTAAGCAGACTCATCTACATTGAATGTTGATTTTTGATAATTTTCTTAAGTGTTGCGATTGTTTTTTTTTTTATTGTTTAAAAAGTATTTGTTATTTTTTTTTCTTAGTTTTTAATTTATGACTTTATAACATTTCGTTAGTTTGTTTGGGATTTATGTCTTTCTGCTGCATGATTTCAATTAGTATTCAAGTCTTTAAACTTATTTTGTGACTAATTAGTTTATTTAAGTTAATATACTTTTTGCAGAGTGACAATAAATGAAACTTCTGTATTAATAAATCTTCTCTGTTTGTAAGATCATTTTTGTGCATAAAGCTGGTTTAATGAAACTTAGAAAATATGAGCAAACACTCACAGCATCCAATCCACATAGATATATGATAGAAGAACATACAATTTTTTTGAGGGTGCTACAAATTGTGAGTGTTTTTTAAGTTAAGTGAAAAACGCCTGTTTTATTCATGTATAGAAGTGCATAAACCGATATTTTATATGTGAACAGCTATATTTGAGATTATAATGAAAATATTGTAATTACGTTCAAGTTCACGTAAAAATAAGCAGCCTGTTTATATCGACAAAAATATACAGATAAATCGCCTTGACTTACAACTTCCTTTTCTGCAGAACATAGTTTATTTGTTATAAATCAGCTGCTCACATGCGTAATAAATCTGTACGTACTTTAGTTGAATTTAATATCATAGGTACGATCAACAGCTAAACAGCCTGCTTAAGTTGACGTGAGCTACCTTAACAATTTTCGGCAAACTGTTGTAATAAAATTATAGTTTAAAAAAACTAAATAAACACGCTTTAATAGTCATGTGAACTAAAAAGTAACAAATAATTTTGAATAAGTGTAAAATGAGAATTAACTGATTGACAGAGAATTAACTTTAACATATAAAAAAAAGCGTGGGGTGCTCTGTAATATATTATAATAAGTTTATATTTACAAATAGCTACCAATGAAATAATTATAACAATTAATATCAAGCAAACCACCTTTTTTTATGTTAAAGTTAATTCTCTGTCAATCACTTAATTCTCATTTTAAACTTATTCAAAATTATTTTTTACTTTTTAGTTCACATTACTATTAAAGCGTATTTTTTTAGTTTTTTTTTTACTATAATTTTATTTTATACTTTTTAGTTCACATTACTATTAAAGCATGTTTTTTTTTATTTTTTTTAAGCTATAATTTTATTTTATACTTTTTAGTTCACATTACTATTAAAGCGTGTTTTTTTAGTTTTTTTTTAACTATAATTTTTTTAAAAATAACATACGCCGTTCTCATCAACATACATATGTATTAAGTTGTTGACTCGTTTTGTGGGTAGCACAATGAAACAAAACAAACGAAACGGAACGGAATAGAACATGATCCACAAAGAAATCAAATATCCCGATGATCCTGGTCTGCATATTAGGTCAAATTATTGTATTGCCATCGGTGCTTAATACACTTGCAAAATTTCAAATTATTTCGACGTTAGGAAGTTGGTGAAAATTAAGTTTAAAGATTCCGTTACATAGATACTGGCCAAGCTAATAAAAGCGTGTTAAAAAACGTGTATACGGATATCGGAAACTGTCCGCGAGGTGGGTCCCAAATGTTTGGCGGGAAAGTACTTAGAGGAAGGCATCAACAAATTGATACCTCGCTTCACCACCTGCATAGAGAGGAATGGTGACAATGTCGAAAAATAGCTTACATTGTGTACTAAAGTATCACGTAATTTTTTTGTTTAAATAAAAAATTTTAAAACCAACAAAAATTCAATACACCTACTTTCTGGATATGCCTCGTAGTTTTTGAAATGGTGCACTCCAAACTGATTTGCTTCCAAGTGAATGTCTGTTTATGCTAATCTTTACATCAGAAGAGAACTGTGACAAACATTTTGCAAAAAAAGCTAAAGTGATAAAGTTAGTCTGTGTTTTCATGAAGTTCACGAAGTTTTAAACAAGTTAGCTGCTACATGGTCTTGCTCGTTTTCAGTGAGCTATTGTAAATGGATTATGAAGTTTTGCATCACCTATGAAACGTGTACCGCGTATGCTAGTGCTAGAAATAAGTAGATTCTAGGGTTAATGTTTGCATACCTCAGCTTTAAAGTAGTTGAAAGTGGCTTAATCTGGTGGTAAGATAGGAATATCTTCCGAAAAATAGGTATCACCATTCACTTAAAAATGCCATGTAATAGTATCATATGGGTAATGAAACCAACGAGTAGTAGACGAAATTTTGCGCACAAACTATCTCCAAACTAAAGTGCAATGCTCTAATGCTGACATTTAAGGAAGATTATTATATATTTCCGCTTAGGAACAGCATTTTGAGAAGGATTTTATTAGTGAAAATTCGCAGCCAGGGGGAAATGTATCGTAGATTGAGTTGTTAAAATCTTAGAGCCACATCAAATGTACACCATTTTTGGAACTGAGATCGAAACATTTCGAAATACTGCGTCATTTAGGCGTAACTCTATTCTTCTCCAACTCTTAACTAAATGCTCATGATATGTATACTTCTGGGTATGGTGTTGCAACACTGGTGTTTGTCTACTTTCTTACTAAGTGTTTTTCAATAAGGATCACAGTGGTCTATGTGTAACCTCTAAAAGTGGTCAGCCTGTGTAACCTATTAAGTATTCATTTACAACAAAGTTATTAATATGCAAGCACCAGTTTTGTCGTACTAATAACTCCGCATGTATATATATATATACTAGTGGGGGGAAACATATACTATATCATTTATTATATGTCCTTTAAAGTCTCAAAAACGAAATATGTACCCGTTTTCCTTATCTAAAAATATAGAAGAATAAACGGCAATACCGGACTGTGTGCGCTGTCATTCATATTTGTTTCAACCAAGTGTTTAAAGAGCTTTTTTATACTATGCACACAGAGTTTGAATAGTATTATCAGTTTGTCTGAAAGTTTGTAACGCATTATTGAAGGCATCGAAGACCCCATAATGTATATATGTATATTCTTGATCAGCTCGACGAGACGAGTTGATCTAGCCATGACCGTCTATCTGTCTGTTTGTCTGTCTGTTCGTCTGTATGTTGTTGCAATCCTGTTGAAATTTTCCGCAACCACTTCTTTTTATTGCAGTTTAATAAAGTATCAAGATTGACCTGCCACGCCTATTTTTTGAGTTAGCCCACATAGTACAAACCCACAACCCACTTTTGACTTTTTATATGAAAAACTTTTTTATTGTAGTCAATAATAACTTAATAATTGATATGTTAACTGCTAGTGGACGGATGCTTGACATATACATTAATGGGTGGGACCCGTCCACTGTTTGGGTTAGCTCCCATACAAACATACTGCCGACTTTTGTGTTTTTGTAAGTAAAACTTCTATTGTAATGTCAATATTAGATTGAAATGCGATATGTTGCCTTTTTATAGACAGCCGCTTAACAAACATAGACTAATGGGCGTGGCCCGCCCACTTTTTGAGTTTGTCTCACAGCTCACTTTTATACATTTTTATGGAAAACATCAATATCAACTTGAAATTCGATATGGCGGCATCTTGCATCGCTTTATACACATCTACTAGTGGGCGTGTACCATCCACTTTTTGGGGTACCTCCTATTATATGCATTACAGTACGATTTCAAATTTCGTGGGAATTGTATTAGAACATCGATTCAACCGAAGTTCAACGTTTTCTTGTTTCTTCTATTAATTAATATTTGGCGCGCATTTCATTGCTTGGTAATAAAATTCACCAAAATACGGCGCAAATGGTTGTATTTGAACCAATGATGGTTACTTTATTATTTACTTCAATTAACAGAATTTATTGGGCATTAGAAATTTATTGATGCAAGTTGGTTGGAGTATATGTGAAGATTGAAGTTTTATGTTGATGTTTTCATTGTAAATGGTGAATGGTTTGTTTTTTATTTAAAATATAACTAAGATTGTTACTGTTACACATTCGGAGCTGAGCGTGGTGTAAGATACTATATATGTAATATGGCGTTTCCATTGGATCGAACATATTTTGAACATTCACATTCTCAATAATTCTCCTCCCCACAAGCAAATGTACGTTTTCGTTAACATGTGAGTGGCAGAATGATGTTCGCTTTATTTAAATAACAGCTGTTTGTGGTGATGTTAATGAATATGTTATGGAATTGATAATAAATCGATCATTTCATTGAAAGCACATAAGTCGTTTCTGAGAATGTTGATAGTGTGAATTATACTGGCCGGTGGGAAGGCCCTATAAAATATGTATACGTAAGAACTTCAAGTTAGTATTGAGTCGATTCTAAAACCTGTTTAGGTATATTATTTAACCTATACAAAGAAAATGTTTATGTGCAATTTATATACAAAGTTTCTTATTATTTTCACATTTATTGTCACCCTGTAAAAAGTTGCTTTTGCACCATAACTCCAAAGCTATTAAAATGTACTAATTTGTAAGTGCACTTGTGCATTAATTTATAATAATCTTAAGTATAATTTAAACTAATTTACAGACTATTATTTTTGTTTCTTTCGTTTATAACAATTTCGAATGTAATTTTGACTACTTGATGTGTTCATTTTTTAAACTATTTTTATTTTTTTAATACACACCATCAATTTTTACTATTTGGACAACAAATTTCAGCATAAAACTGAAGTTTATTTTGTATAATTTTACTTAGCACCTACTAAAAAATAATATTTCTAAAACTTTTTTTAATGCACTTAACTATTTGGCTTTTTGAAATACTTTTGCACAAGTACATAGTGGGTGTTCGTTTTTGTATGTGCTATTATTTAATATGCTGCCGTTAAAGTTTGATTTTTTTTTATGTTTATATTTAATAGTAACTTTAAAAAATAAAATAATGCCATGAAACGTGTTTTCTTTCTTTTTTTTTTTTAAATAGCACCGGCACACAATTGAAAAAAAGTTGTTAGTACTTTGGACCTGTGAATACGAATTTATGGTCGGTTTAACTCGTAGAGCTCCAAAAATCGCTAAAAATAGCATACTAGATCAAGTATGTTTATTATGTATTTCGATGCGCTGAATCCGAATCTGAAGTTGATTTAGCTTGTCAACCCTCCAAATTTTGAGTAAATTGCAAAAAAAAAAAAAAAACGCTGAAAATCGTTTAAAATGGTCAAAATTGAAGTTATGCAAACGATAATAGTAGGCCAACAAATTTATCTTCTTCAACGCTACCGCTAAATATTCAACTCCATCTTTAGGTAATCCTAAATCTCGTACTAGATCATTCGATTCTTTTTGATTGAAGGTTTCAGGAGTTTGTTTTTTATCATCCGGTAAGTATTCTTCATCGTCAGAACTAAATTCTTGGCTGACCTCGTCGACTTGCAATTCATGCTCTTCCTCATGCATTTGTTCGTAAGTAACAGTTTCATCAACCACTACTATTTTTTCTGGTTTCACACAATTGAATCAATGTTGGCAATCTCCGAACTGGGATGTTCGTCATGCAAAAAAAGGCAGTTTGCAAGTGATTCCTAGATGCAGATCATATCAACGGTTTTATGAGTTGCAAAATGTCCTGGTTTTTGGTGGACGCCCATCTTGTTAATATTGTAACACACACTTCCCACATGTGATAGCCAGTTTGCATACCAATTCGTAATATTAATAGTGAAACCATCTTTGTAAATCGATTTTAATCTATCAGATAAAGGTCTTCGGTGCTTGAATACTTCAAATTCTCCACAAACATAACAAAACAAATGTGGACTATTATTACATACATATGTATGTGGGAGTAACTTCTTGTAACACATTGTACTCTACAGAAGCCAAGCTTGATGACGATGCCTGCGGGCCTGTTTTCTCACCATGACCAGACGCCGATACTGGTACTCTGCCAAATGGTGCCGTTGTCCAACGTCGATTCATGAAGACATAAGTGAAATAAAGAATCGGTATCAAGGAAGATGAAATGTCAAGATTGTTTTGTTGGTCATTCATAAATAACCAGAAACCAGAAACCAGAAAACCGAATAATACGAGACCATCCCAATGGCGTGCTCTCCCTTTATTTAAAGTTGAGCGGTTTAAAGCCAAGCCGATTTATTGTAATTTACTCAAAATTTGGAGGGCTGAAAACCTAAATCAACAGTATCAGATTCGGATTCAGCGCATCGAAATACATAACGCTATGTGGACGATCTGATGTAAAATATGCTGACCTTTTTTCCTTTTTTGTGTGCCGGTGTAGTTATTCAGCAATTGTGATTACAACAATTCATGCAAATTATTCAATTAATTATTTTCAGTGTACTACTTGTTTGCTTTTTATTTTTATAATTTGTTTAACAACTTTAGCATGTTACTCTTTGGTCTTTAATAAAAAACAATGTTTTTATTAATAAAAATATTACACAATTTATTTATATGATTTTTACTAATTGGTCCTTTGGTTTCAAAATTTAGCTAAAGGCACAATGTATCTTTTATTTTTTTTTATTTTTTTTTTTTTTAATGTAACTTCTGTGTTATTTTGTTTTTGTTTTTGTTTTTGTTTTGGTTTTTGTTTTTGTGTTTTTCTTTGTGTTTAGCTGGCACATTCAAATGTTGAATGTGTTTGCTGATTTGTGTGCTGTTGCTACTGCTACTGTACTGCATATCCTGCTACTGTCATTTTCCATTTTACGTTGAGTTCTGAGCACTCATCTCAATATGGTTTGCCAGCATCCTTGGAACGTTTCAGCTGCACCTTCAGCCTTTTGGTGCCAATTTGAAAGCCATGCATTGCCTGTATTGCTGCATTGGCCGAATGTGGATTATCATATGAGACAAAGCCAAAGCATTTCGATAGATTCGTCAGCTTGTCAATGAACACTTTGGCCGAGAGCACATTGCCAAAGGGCAAAAAGGTGGATGCGAGATCGGTGTCGGTGAATTCCTGAGGTAGATGGTAGATAAAAAGATTGCTGCCTTCGGGGCCTAATTAGTCAGTGAGATGATAAAGCAGCGATAACGACGAGAACGACAACAAGGACAACAAGATTAGTAATTCACAGGCAAACTAAACTACATACATATACATACATACATACATACATACATACATACATACATACATACATACATACATACATACATACATACATACATACACACATACATACATACATAACTACAAAAGTACAATACATACACAAGTACATACATAGATACATAAATAAAATGGAAGTACTATATATAAAACAAGGTTGGTTTAATTTTAGTTTGTGAAAAGTGCATGAAAATTGTGAAAAATTTATGGTAAACTTACTATTCTATTCGTTTTTAATAAGCTAATATTCAGCAGGTTTGTGAAATTTTAAGCTATATTCTATTTTAGAACGAAGCACGTGTTTTTATGAATTTAACTGGCTCGATGTCAATTTTACATTGAGTAACATGAATAAGTTGTATTTTATGTGAAGTGCAAGAAAAATAATATTTGTAAAAACGTGTGTTCGTAAAGATGAAACATTGAAAAAAGCTACGGCAACAATTTTTTCGGACTCAGCTATGAATCACTTATCAATTTACATGCAAATTTTTTGTTACTGAGTTAGCTAAATTCATATACCCTGATATTGAAATTGAACCAGACTGGTGTACTTAAAACGAACCGGTAAGCCGAATCGGTAATTTTTCTTCTTCTTTAGTTGACTGCCAGTGTCATTGACATGCATGCCAAGTTTTACCGGGATGCGATAATTAGTCTATGTTTGATAGCTGCCTGTTTACGACTCGAATAGTTTGTATGGCGATTTTTAACATGGAAAAAAAAATTTAACAACGAGTTTGCTTGAAATTTTGTGTTTCCAATGGAAAGGAATCATTCAATATGCTACAAAAGTGTTTTGAGGACTCTACTCTATCGAGAACGCAAGTATTGCCTCATGCAAGTCGTCCATTCACCTCTGTTAACGACAAAACATCGAAAAAGTGATGGAAATTGTGCTCGAAAATTGTCGTTGTGTTGACATTTGAAAGATAGCAGAGACACTCAACATCTCTTATGGATCGACTCAATACCATTTTGGTTTATATTTTGGTTATGAAACGCGTCGCCGCCAGACTCGTACCAAAAGACCTGAATTTTTTGCAAAAACAACGTCAAGTAGAGGTCGCAAAAGAGATGCTTGCCAACGTAGCTGATGACGCTACATTCATCAAATGCATCATTACTAGTGACGAGACGTGGGTTTATGAATATGACGTTGAGACTGCCCGACAATCTAGCGAATAGCGCACCAAAAATGAGCCGAAACCGAAAAAACCACGTCAAAGTCGGTCGAAAATTAACGTGTTGCTGATCGTTTTCTTCGATTGGCGTGGTGTGGTTCACCATAAATTCGTTCCAGAGGATCAAATGGTCAATTAGGTGTACTACTTGGCAATTTTGAAGCGTCTACGTGAAGCAATTCATCGTAAACGGCTGGATTTATGGGCAAACAATTCATGGATTTTTCACCATGATAATACACCGTCACATTCAAGCTTGATTGTGACGGAGTTTTTGGCCAAACATGAAACAAAAGTCATAAACTTTGTATTAATAGTAACGGGTACCAGTTGGTGCGCTGGTGCGCCTTCCTGCGTATGGACATGACCGGTTGTAACGCCGAATAAGTAAGTAGACATAGTATCTAAGTAGCAGGCAACAACTGACTCCCGTCCATATTGTGGAACATGAAGTACCAGGAACATTTATATTCTCCTCAAAAACAAACGTCTAAAACGAACTCCCATCGCTTTATCATTGTCTAAATGGGACTACTTGACAGTAAGTTAAATGTTAACTACGTGAGAAGCTTGTGCGGATTCCATGCGAAATAAGTCATTTTGTCGACGGATTGCATGGAGTACTCGTAGAAATCCATCTTTCTCTGAAAGCTTAAAAGTATACTTGGGGAGTAAGCGAAGTTTGGAACATTAAAAAGTTACGAACTCATGCTGCGTCTCTAAGGTAATGGTAATGGGTTATTTGTAAAACAAATTCAATTTGTCTCTAGATTTAACTGCAGGACACCGGTAAGCATGTATACCTATTAAGATGTGTCTGCTGCCACTACAAAAAGAAATGTGCTTTATAAAAAATCAGAGCATCATCCGCTCTCAGAAAATTGAAATTAATGAAAACATAAAGTAAGAAGCCGGACTGTTAAAAGCTCAAAGTGAGGATGTACCCATCTATATAAGAAAGTATGTAAGTAATAGGCAAGTGAAAATCGTTCACACCTCGTTTAACCCCCTTAAATTCGACGTATTCGCTTGATTTTTTTTTTTTTTTTGGACTGGATGTGAAGAGGAGTATGGACGAATGTAATTTTTTTCTAATGTATTGCGTCTAAGGTAGGCAAAAACCAGGTAATGCCTTTGGCCAATCACAAAAACGTGAGGTCTCTGCCTCCCTCAGTTCTCTCAATACAACAAAAATGTCAAAGTGAGTGACACCTTTGAGATGAGTCACAGACGGGCTTGCCAACATGTTGGCAGGTAAAATTTAAAAGAACATGAATCAATATTTCTTCGAGCCTAATGTCACCCGCCACATTTTGAGCCCAACATGTTGGTTATACTTCACGGCCTCAGCATTTAAGAAACAAAGAAGAGAGCGAATACACTTATGTTGAGCCCAACATGTTGGTCGTACTTAACGCTCTCTGCATTACCGAATGCTAGTGAACTGTTTTGTATTGCCGCTATAATGGTTGAACTTCAAAAACAGGGATAACGCTAGTTCTTTTAAAAGCACCAATTTCTCTGTAAATGGATGTGTCCGACAAAGTTGGGCACCGTTGCCACACTTTTTTACAGTGGTTGTAAAACACACGGCGGCGCGAGAAGATCAACAGTGGAGACTAAACTAGAAGCAGATTGACTTGGACTACGCTTTATGATATACACGCAGAGTGGTGCTACAGCAAAACTATGGATACTTAAATCCATTTCGCAAAAACTAAGTTGATTCTTTCGCCAGCATCTGAGAATTATATGCCGTACCTTTTGGCCAACAATTATATACAATTCTGGTCTGCAGCAAGTAACAAACATCGAGCATATCAATAATGATATAAGAAGAAGCAAGTGAAATTGGATAGGTCACAATCTCTGCAGAGAAGACGGTAACACTGCGATGATGACCTTCCACAAGGTAGCCATTAGAAAGGCCATCCAAGGCAGAAATGGATCCACACTGTTCACTTTCAAATTTCCAAATTTTTTAAATCATACAAAAGGGAAGCTTGCATTTCAGGACTTGTGGATAAGAACAACAAGCATCTTGATGGAAAAAGTGATACTGAGACAATCATATGCAATATGTTGGGTAAAACAATATGAGTCAGTTGTAATCTATCTTCATCTATAACCAGCAGTTGTCGACGCCTTGGAGATAATTTCCAGCACTTGAACAGATACGAAAACATCAAGTGCTGTTTTTCAGCTCTTGACAGTAGTACAAACTTGGTAGTTTGAAAAATCACTGCGGAACACTCCATTGAATTCATTCTTTAGTTATATTTTTGAGTTGAGTTCTTCAAACTAAGAAACAATATTTAGTTGAAGTCTTTGAGTTGACAGACGAGAAAATGCAAACAAAAGTTTTGGTATAATTTTTCAAAGCGAAGAACACGATATCGGAATAAATATATGGTGACTCGATTCACGTCAGACTCAACTTTAAAATGTGCTGTTCTCTGATGTTGAAGATTATTAGCGAATTTCAAAACTCGATTTAAAATGTGCTGTTCTCTGATGTTGAAGATTATTAGCGAATTTCAAAACTCGATTTATTTGTCACTCTTCTTCAAGACCGGTTTTTTAAATACCGTAATACTCGTATTCTATTGAACTTTAGATGTGTATATCCGAGTAAAGCTTCAACCATGGACGAAAATTAGTGAAGTTAAAATTTGGCGTAGACAGATATCGGATAGGAATATTCAAAATAATGTCTGCAATGATGGCTTGTGACTGGTGGCTTTATTACCGGTCAACAAATTAACGTTCCTTTTCAATGTTACTTCGTCGTTTGCACGAATAAAAAAGAAGATTTCTGTTTACTTTTGTTTAATTTTTTTCTGCAAAATTTAATGAATCAGATAAATATAGCGGGACAGGGGAACCAAACTAGTTTTCTTTTTTTCAAAATAACATAATAACGAAATGGAACATAAATTGAAATGTGATGCTTTACGCTTACTGCTAACAGAAAACCAGATATCATAACAAAAAATATTACCAAAATTTTTCAACAATTATTTTTCATGCATTTTTCAATGACTCAATAAAAACTTCACTCGTACTCAGAGCGGTAGCAAACAAAACAGGAACATCTTGCTGAACATCTTGCTGAACACACTTACCTTCAATTTGTTTTCCAGCAACTCCAGCGGCGGCGGCTTGTAAGGCGCTAGCAGTAAGAGGCGTGGCAGCGGCGGAGGCGGCATAAGCGCCATTACTCAGTGAATTTAAGTGGGCTTGTGTATAAGATGAGGTCAGAGCATCGGCAGCGGTGGGCCCTGCAGGAACAATACAACAAGGAGAGTAAGAGAGAGAGAGAGAGAGAAAAGAAACGAAAACCATAAAAATATTTAATAAAATCCTTTGTTATATTAACGAATAAATATGTAATTGCAAGGTACTTTGACCACTCGTGTGTGTATATACGTATACTATATAAAAACTTTATACTTCTTTCTTTTTTTTTTTGGTTTTGGTTTTGCTCCTTTGTGTATATCTTGTTTCATTTATTCATTTTTTTTTCTTAACATAAAAATAAATTACACATCACACATTTAGACAACGCACAACACAACACAACACAAAAAAAAAGTGAAGGATACTAAGTGTGAGTGAACACATAAACAAATAAAGGAGCAGAAAATATGCATATTTGCGAGGATATATTATCCTTTTGTGTGTGTGTGTGGGATTTTTTTTTTTATTATATTTTTATGTGCCTTAAATTTTATATGTTTTTATATGCGTCATAAAAAAAAATATGTTTTATTTTATTTTACAATATACAATTTTTTTTTTTTCGGTTGGGTTTTTTGCTTTGACTTTTGTTTGTAGTAAACGCATATTTTTTCAACACACTGTATCACGCTGGTTTGTTGCTTTTAATTGCGCGGCTTTTGGCTTTTTTCTCAAAGTTTAATATTTTCGTTTCTAATTTTTTATACGCAAATATGTATAAAAATCTCGTAAAACGTTTTACTTTTTTATTTTAGCTAACATTTATTTTATAAGCGAGCGGACAAATTGTTTTAATTGTAAAAATTTTAATTTATTTATACTGTATTTTTTGTATATTCTTCACACAGCGCGTCGTTGGAAGGGTATTTTAATAAATTCACAATGTTTGCAACGTTTTAAAGGAGGCATCGGAGACTCCAAAAAGTAATTATCAGCATGAGAAGACGAATCTATGTAGCTATGTCCGTCTTTTTATCTGTCTGTCTGTCTGTCTGTCTGTCTGTCTGTCCGTCTCTCTGTATGTATACGGCTTGATCTAAAAATAACCGAACTTTTAATTTAAATCATAGAACACGTAGCGCCATCTTTTAAATGTTGGCAGTGTTGGAAAGCTACATTTTCTTCTTCTTTCGAAAGCAGCTAAGTTCATGCTAATCGTGCTGAGTTAGTGGAAAAATTTCACTGTGACAATGCGGGCAGAAGAATTAAATTCATCTTACTGTACAATCTACAAAATATTAACTGAAGATTTGGGTAAAAGAAAGGTCTGTTCCATGATGTTTTGTTAAATAATGATCAAAATATCGCTCGTGTAGAGCATTGCAAGGACATCATTACAATAGCTGTAAACGATCCAGATTTTCTTGATGCGAACAGAGCTGCTGATGAAGCATGGTGTTTTAAATATGAACTTGAAATTAAGCGAAAATCTGCAGAATGGAAGTTAAAAGATAAGCCAAAACCTAAAAAATTGCGTTTTCAGAAGTCAAGTACAAAGACAATGTTGCTAACTTTCTATGATACCAAGGATAACAAGTTTACAAGGAATTTGTTCCAGTAGGCCAAACTGTGAATGGAGAATATTATTTACAAGTTTTACAAGATGTGTTGCAAAATAAACAGGACTTTTTAAAAATAGCTATTTCTGGTGGCGCCATCTATTGGTAGGTACATGAGTGGGAAAGGAACATCTTTCACTGACATCTTGTAAAAATTGTATGACAATCGGACCACTACTAGCGAAGTTATCGCGCTAAAAGTGACAGTACTATATTTTGGGCATCGATCGAAAACTGAATTTTCCTCATAATCCTCCCTCAATGTCCTCATTGCGGTGTCCTTTCATCGGCAAATGAAGTTTTCCAAATAGATAAAAGTCACACGGAACCATATCAGGCGAGTACGGTGAATGGTTGATGGTTAAAATGTAATTTTTGGTGAGAAAATCGGTGGTAAGTGTCGACCGATGAGACGTCGCATTATCGCATTTTAGGTCGTCAAGATTTCGGTCAAGAAGATTTTTTGTATGAATTCATGCACTTTTTCAATGTTTTTTTTTCGACCACTACTGATTTTGGCCGTCCCGACTTTTCATCGTCACAGTGGTCTTCACGACCTTCTTGAAAACGTTTAAACCACTCGTGAACATTGCTACGGGATAGACAATTGTCACCATAAACTTGTTTCATCATTTGGAACGTTTCGGTGAATGTTTTACCAAGTCTAAAACAGAACTTAATATTTGCTCTTTGTTCGAGATTCAAAGGGCTCGACAAATTCACAGTCAGACAGACGGACGGACAGACAAACAGCGACAGGAAGCAGACAGATTTACATTTGTAATTCTAAGCATCCCTTCAAAACATTTAAAAACTAAAATAGAACACCAGCATTGCCGTGCGAAAAAGTGCATATGTGAAGAGTATTAAAGCTTCGGTTCTACTAAAATTTTTGTCTCGTTTTTTATTTATTTTGTTTTCTAATTGTTTTTTTACATTCATGCGCCATAATATTGACAGAAATTTTTTCAATATCTGTTTGGAATTAATATTTTATATATTTATTTGAAAACCAAACATGACGCGTGAAAGGATTTTATGAGTTTGATTTGAAGTTGGTTACAGAATTTTACCAAGCAACTTTAACTACATGGTTTATACAAATATTTTTATGATCAACACTACGAGACAGTATAGTTTAGCCATGTCGGTCTGTCTGTCCCTATGTCTCTTTGTCTGCACGTGACTTAGTGGTTTTTTTTACTTAATTTTAAAGATTTCATTCAGAAAATCGGTTTGAAGACTTAAAAATGTTTTGATTTCTATTTCGTTTCTTTTCGATGAAAATTGAGTGTCTAATTCCTGCATTTATTCGAACACATACATCCAAATAGACAGATGGAAATGTCTGAGCAAGAATATAAGTACTTTATTTGATATCTGACAAATTCTTCTGGGTAGGGAAAAATCACTTTATCGTATCTCTTCTCGAATTGCAGGAGTTTTTCTTCAATACTTGGCTCCAACATATCAATTGTTGTTGATATTATATATTATAACGGTACTTTTACTGAAAACTCATTGCTTTTGATTCTCGTGAAATACTTGTTCAATAATCTTGAACTCGTGTGCTCGTGACAAACAAAATTGAAATTTCATTTATGATTGAAATTTTGAGGCGAAATAGATTTCTACCCACCGATTTTTGAAATACGCGTCATTCAGGCTGTAACGTAGTGGAAGTAATAACAATTGACGGGCATAGTTCTAAGGAGTGTGCGTTTGCCGTCGAGGCCTACTTTTGTTGTTGTTGTTTTATTCAGCGATGAAGCGCAGTTTCATTTGAATGGACTGAACATGCGCTAGATAAAACATCGTGATAAAAGCCAGAAATCGACTTCTTCAGTGTATGGACAATGGTTGGCATCAGCTACCTGATATGGTTTTCAAAAACAGAAACAGCACTGCGCTATGAGAAAGGTACAAAGGCAAGCAAAAATATTCCTAGTGGTTTTGACCTGCGCAGAGTGAGAACATTGCTCCAACTAGAAAGAAACCAGTTGAGTACATTGACAGGAATACTTACAGGACACTGTCGACTGAGGAAACAGCTGTGTGTGATGGGTGTGCATATATAATTACCCAGACTGCAGATTTTGTGATCAGAAAGAAGAGACTCCTCTTCATATCGTTGCAGAATCTGAAGCAATAGTCAGAAGTAGATTTCGAATATTGGGTAGCTACGTTGTCGCAGCAGAACAACTGAAAAGTTAGATCCTAGGATAATACTAAGGTTTCTTCAACAATTTGGATTAGAGCAGGACATCGAAGTAAGAGGGAAAAAACAATAGATCTTTCTAGTTATAATATTATTTTTTCAAATTCTTTCGGTTCAATTAACAATTCGGTTAAAAACCAGGTTAGCAGCCCTGCTTAGACCAAGCCAGTGGCTTCTTAGCTTGTTCGAGTCTCTGTGACTATTTCCTCTTCTTGAGACACTTGAAAACATTCAACGGTTTTAAACAAGCTAATTGCTATACAAATATTTGAGTTACAGCACTGCTATGAGGAGAGAGGCGATTGTCTCCAGCGCTTTGTGGCTTTCCAAGTCAATTTGAAGGAATATAATATTCATGTTTGATTTATCGAAAAAAAAAAAACAAAATAAATTAAATACATCAGTCTCCTTGTTTTATTACGCACCTCGTATATGTATTTGACAGTGCAAGCCATTAACAAAGTTGAGCCTAAAAGTATGCAATTTTTTAAAATATAAAATAAACAAAATTCCTCTTTGCTGTAGTCTAAAAAGGCGACACTCAAATTTTTACGTAAACTACTTGAAATACTATTCTAATCATATATTTGGAAATATGAAATAATATATACAAATATACTAGAAGTACCTTTTATTAACAGTTTAATATGACAAAAAAACTAAATAATAGTTACAGCAGATATTCACCTAAAAATATGAACGTCCTAAAAGTATGCATTGATTTAAAATTTCAAATATATTCACCACCTTTCTTCAAATAGTTGCTGAAGCGCGAAATCATAAAAAACAAGCAAAAATATAAATACAAAACAATCTTGATTGCTTTTGATATTGATTCACAGCTAGACTATTATTGTTCGTCCGTCGCGTCAGTCAGTCAGTCAGTCAGTCTCAATATTCACTGCTGTCTACATTTATTTTATTTTATCGTAACAGTTTTTATTAAAAAATTTGTTTTCTTTTGTTTGTCGCAGGACTACGATGGCGAATGTTGATGATTTGGTGTTATGCTTTCGATTCATGCAAATATGAAACGCTGCCGTTCGTTGCTGACATTGCATGCATTCACTATGCGATTGCTGCGAAGTCGAGTGGGTGTAAAAGTGGATGGCATATTGTTTTGCTTTTTTTTTTTTTTTTTTTGGTTTGTTTGTTTGTTTATTCCATTTTTATTATGCGCGATTTTCGATAGTCTGAAATTCTATGCAACGTTGTCAGTTATTTGTTTTTTCAATTTTTTATTATTTGTTGTTTATTATTTTACTTTAGTCTGTAAGAGTCAGCTTTGATATGCATAGTTATTGTTTGATGTAAAATTTTTGTGCTGATGGAGTTTTTGAACATGCGAGCGTTGTTCTATAGGTCAGTGTAAACTTAGCACTTTTGAAACTTTTGTAGCTTCTTTTTAGAGCGAAAACAAAATTGAGTTGAAAAATTTGTATGTGGTGAAAAAAAATTGTGTGGTGAAAATTAAAACGCTTTTATTTTGAAGCTGTGCTTAGACTTAGAACTAAGCTAAAACCTTACAGCTATGCGCTTTACTTATTTATTCTTGGCGTAAATATGCTAATATCAAAGTGTAAAGGTTTTTGTTGAGTACATACATAATTTTTTAGCAGCATATTTTTGGTATTATTGCTTTAGTAGCTTTAATGCAGAAATGCAAATAGTTGCTTCAGCATGTTGCGTTATATATTCCGATAAAAATTTTACAGCACGTATATTTTTCACCACATATTTATTTTTTCACCTCAATCAGTTTTCACGCACTTGTAGTACGACACTCGCAATTTTTTTATTTTGATTTATAATTTTATTTATTTTTTGATTTTTTTTTTCCAGATTTTTTCTATGAAACAGTTTTTATTTATAGTTCGATTATGCGATATATTAAAATATGTTGTAACCGGAAGTGGAACGTTTAACAAAGCAAATATATTTTTTTTAATTAAAAATATGCTTTTTATATAAAGTGACTTGTAGGACGTATTTGCTACATAGATAGGTCTACGGGTTTGATATATGATATTGGTGTATGGAAAAATACGCTGGGATATGGGAATGTGTTTTCGGGATACGTTCTTGTGTAGCACAGCGTTTAGCAGCAAGCTGCGTAGTAGAGCTGAGCGTTTAGTGTACCAATTAGGCGTTTTTTTATGGTAATAAGTAGCATGCAAAATAAATGTGAGTGCAAATTAAATTGTGTTAAATCGATACATTTAGTAGCGGACATAGACAGACGAATAAACAAAATACATATATAATATATAAAGAGGTTAAATAGTTATTATATTGTAATATATGTTTAAAGTACAAGTTGTTTAAATTGTTAGATTAAGCGCCGTTTTCTCAACTTTCCGATAAATTGAAAAATAAAGTAATCGCCCGGTTATGTTATTTCACATTGTAAAGTATTATATAATTATTTTCGTTTTCTCAACTAACTGATATAGGGCAGCATAAAGTTGTAATAAACATGTATTCAAAGTACAAAATCTTTGCATTCACCACTACTGGCGCAATCCAACCAGCTGGACAGAACTTTTCGCTTCGTAAACGGAAGATTTACGTCACTTAGGGCATTCCAACGGATGCCCAACATTTTTGCATTCGCATCTTCCTGTTTGTCAAAAATGGTTTTACTTATCAGTTGCTCTGTAGGGAATGTCCTTAGGTAATGGAAACCCAGCAGAATCCACAACTGTAACCAATTTTTTTGCGAGTTTTAATAGAAGCTGTAATGTGGTGAGCTCCAACATAAACGTCGCCGACAAGTCCCTTAAAACCTTCGTCGCAAGAGGATATGTGGACTCCGAATCTTCGGCTAATTTTAATAGAGTTCTGATAGCTAGATCAGTTCATAATTTTTAGTTCAAAGTCATTTATGCTTTGAACTTCTCCAGTTCGAAAAAGTATTCTCTGAAAAGACGTATGCAGTGGATTCAGTAATATCTGCCGAAATATATTTTCTATGCCCGCTTTAAAGACATACCTGACAAAACCTCCATTTCAAAATTAACACAGTCTGGTCAGCTTGCAAGACTGGATCTGTGTGAAGGACATCATTCAAGCTTATTCCAGTAGATATAAGGCACTAAGCGATATGCTGTCAAGTTTCACGACAGCATCATGTGGTACATAATGATGTTTGGTTGAGTCCTCAACCGATGGTTCTAAAACCTCACCCATGTGTCCTAATTGTAAATACTCTTCTAACATGGTCCTATATTGGCCGGCCATCTCTCGCCAGACCAATGTCCTCTCACTTCTCTGTATCTGGGCCAATGCTACGCAGTCGGGACTGCCTAAGCTGCTCCCCAGAACGTCAGTGTTTTTAAAAGGCAGGTCAACCACATATCGTCCGTCGTCATTCCTCTGCGTCGTTCATTGAAAAAGATCTTCACAGGCCTTCGGAGTCTTATAGAGAACCAATTGAAAGTTATTGTGTCGATCATGATTTTATCTTTTTAATAAAGCTGTCAATATTGACATTAAATTTGTATCGATATGGCAAAAGTTTTCCATTTAAATTCATTGTTCGACTAATATAACTAACTTTTGATAACTACAGACCAAACGTTGGCAAGGTATTGTTGTGTATATATTACAGATTTTACATGTATGCCAGTTAAAATCACATAAACGCGGATTTATCTGTTATCCTCATATGCAACCGTTCATATAAATTTAAGGAGAAAAGGACAAATGCGATACCGAACTGTGTTCGCTTGAATTTACTGCGTTTCGTGTATTATTTCGTGTGCGGTTCATAATTTATTTCAACCAAATATTCAAAGTGCTTCTTTCCATTAGTTGATATGTGGCGCGCATTTCATTGCTTGGCACCGAAATGAAGAATTGGGTTGGCTAAAATGGTCAAATTTCGACCAAAGAAGTTTCGCTTCACAACTTTCTCACGAAGAAAACCGCTGCTGAAATGCCACGTTGCTTTCTGATACTCTACGTAGAAGATTCCGCATCCGTTAAAATCAACAGAAAGTGGTTTGTGCATTGAAAATCACAGCTTTGACGTAGACAGTGACGTAGCATGCGGGGGAGGCTCGGTTCATCTCTGGTTTAGATGGGCTCCAAAATGTGTGCTTCTTTTTGCTGCTGAATATGTAATTTGTAGAAGTTTGTGGGTTTTTTCTTGCTTCTCACTTTGGTCTTACCGTTGCTTAGCAACGAAATGATAAGTTTATTGTATTCAGTTACAGATGATTTGTATTTATCCTACGTACCGAAATTTTCGGTTGGTGAAAGAGCCGTTAGTCGCAACTTATAAGTCCAACGTGGAACCTTTTGTTCCATATGGACTGATCGGGCAGATGTGCTTTCGTAATACGAGAATCTAGTTTATCTGATCAGAAGCCAGCTCCAGCTCCAGCTCACAAGTTGAGCTAATGCTGCGCGGAAGACCGCCAACCTTAAATGCTACGAGTTGGTTGTACGTTTGACAGTTTGCTTTCCTAGGAAAGTAGACCATTGAGAGGATGTCTGAAGTCCATGGTATTTCAAAAGGAATATGTTGGTGGTCAGGAGGGAGGACAATTCCATACGAAGTACGTAACCCCTCTACTAGCTAGAGTGAGGTCTAGAACTTCTTGTCTAACTATTGTGATGAGAGTATGTTTACAATTATGTATACTATATACCCTGTACTTGGTCGAAGTGTCTTTATTTTAACCAGAGGCAGTTACAGAACACAATATTTGGGGCAGGGGGTAGCTAGAATAAAACTTTTTTTTCATGTAAAATGACAAAATGTGGATAGGATTGTATGGTTGCCATTACCTGGCATGTTGATTTAATACACTTTATCTGAAAGAGCGAGTAGGGGAGTATAAATATTACAAATTTCCTTAGTTCACTAATTGGCATTTAAATTTCAATTAGGTACTATCAACAGATAAGCCTAACAAAACTCAAACCAATTTGGCAGCGCTAAAACTTATAAATTACGCCAGCTGTCCACTTGATAGAGGGCACACTTAGACCAATATGATCCTTAGTGAGACTAAGCTATATAACTAACTATAATAGATTTTATTAAGCACTCGAACTGATCTGATCTGCAAAAAAAGCAGCTCATAGTTTTATAGACAGTTGAAAAAACGAAATATGCATTTATCAGAGAAATAAAGTAACTGTTAAATTTATAGGTCGGTTGAGAAAACGGCAGAAAAAAAAAACAAAAGAAAAAAAAGATTTCATAAATGGACAACTACAGCGCAATACTTACAAAGCGTGGCGCTGTTCATGGCGGCGGAGGCGCTCAAAGCGGGCAGCGTATGCGTTTGCTGTGCAGCCATCAAATGTGCCATGTTGCTCATGTGTTGCGCCTGCGCGGCGGTAACTAATTGCGGCGCATGTGCCATGGCAGCAGCGGAGTGATGTTGTTGGTGTAGCGATTGCTTCTGTTGCTGTTGCTGTTGCAGTTGTTGCTGATAGTGTTGAAATTGTTGTTGTTGCTGCTGCTGCTGCTGCTGTTGTTGTTGTTGTTGTGCGGAATGATGTTGCGTGTTTGTTGAATTTGCTGCAGCGGCGGCAGCGGCTGCTGCTGCTGAACTAAAAGTGGCCAGCGTTACCAGATTCTGCATAGACATGGATGTGGCGTTGCTTGTGCTGTACAATCCAGCGTTAGTAACATTCCCGACAGTCCCGGTTGATGCGCTGCCAGTTGCGCCTGTGGATGATGCGCTGCCAAGGTGTGCGTGTGCGTGTGTGGCAGCCGATAAAGTGACGGCGTTTGCTGCAGCTGCGGCGGCGGCGGCGGCACTGTGATCCGGTGGGAAATTTAGTCCTGATATTTCCGATTTTTTTTTTTATATTTTTGTGTTTTATGGTTTGGTTTTGGTTTTTTTTTTTTTTTTTTGGTTTTTTTAGGTTTTTTTTTGTTTTGTACATGACCACAGAGTCAATCATAGACATACCAAAAAATGTTCAACGAATATATAAAAAACATAGAAGAAAACACACACCCAATTGGATTATTTACATTTACGAATAAAATAATAAATTGTTTGTTTTTTGTTTGAAAAATAAAAACGAACTTTTTTTTTCTTGTTTTTTCATATGGTAAAATGAAAAAAAAAAATTAATTATACGCACAAAAATTAAATGTTATAAAATTAGAAAGAACAAATTAAATAATTATAAATGAAAAAACAAAAAAAAAAAAAATTTTTTTTTATCAAACACTTGTTTACAAAAAAATAGAGACCTTCTCTTACACTTTTCTTTAGAGTAATTTGAGTGCGCTGAACACGAAAAAATACTGACTCTTCTTTTTTTTCTTTTAGGCCATTCACCTAGCTAATGTATGATTTATTAAAAGCAGTGTCCACTGTGAATGGCAAGTCCGACTAAATGCTAGAAAGGTGATTCAATTACCCGTCCAACTGTATTCAATTCGTTTCAATCGAATAACATTTTCATTTTTTATCTGATTGGCCTTAAAATCTTTGGACTTGTTTAAGGTATTCAGTAAACTCTGGATCAGAGCTCGCAGGAAGTGGTCTTGTTTTACAGGCAGTCCGAAAAAAAGCGGTTGCGAGCGGACACCATTTAAAATAGAAGCGAAAAGACATTTAAACTCTGTTTATTCTCATCGTGACACTTTGCCTCGCAAAAATTTGCCGAAAGTATCTTTTGCGCATGTATGTCTGTTACTTGTATTTTAACATATGCAGACAATTTAGCGCCCTTTCTCTTTCTCCCTCCCTCTTCCACGCTTTGCCAGCGATGAAATATTTAAAGCAACAACAACAACATAACGCAACAATAACAAAAAAGACACTTTACGCTTCCACGTGACTCGTTTTGCTCAGTTACTGATGCTCAGTTGCTGAGAGTCGAACGAAAGTGCCCCCATCAAGCTATTATCGTAAGACAGCTACGTGGCTATCGCTCATCGAGAAGCATGAAAGAAGAAGACACGAAAGAATCAAAAATAAGTGTTCTGTTGAGAGATTTATTCTGGCTTTTCGGTGAGCAGACAGCATAGAAAAATTTGGTTGAGCATATTTGGCTAGCTCTGCTCTGGATTTTGCAATTATTTGTTATTAAAAAAGGTACATAGTTTAGGAAAATGTATTAAAAAATCATGGGTATCATTAGACACGTGGTTGCATCACCTTTCTAGCACTTCGAATGGCTTAGCCATTCACACAGGACACTGGTTTAAGTAAACTCATACATCAAACATACACAAAAATATACCGTTAGATTGGTGAATGGCCCAAATGTAAACATCAGTATATTTTTCGTGTTCAGCCCATCCAAATTACACTAAAAAAGTGCAAGAGAAACAAGTTTTAAAATTTAAAAAAAATTTGTAAACTAGTGTATTTAAAAAAAAAAAGAAATAATAGAAATAAAACATAAATTCAAATAAATTACTTTTGAATGCAGTTAGACATATAAATATAATTGAAATAATTTAATAAATATTAAAAAAAAAAAAAATTAAGAAATAGTTGCAGTGTTTTTGAGAGTTTGCGTCGCAGCATTATGAAGCATTTTGCGCGTTTCTATTTGTTTTAATTAGTTGTTTCTTTTGTTTAATGTTTTTACTACACAAAGAGCAACGCGAATAAAGACACACTTCCCTAAGGCGTTTACATAATCAAATCAATTCTAATACTAAGTAAATCGAATATATGTATATGCACATATGCATATATGTATGCATATAGTTTATATATACTGTTGTATATGTTGGATGTAAATATGTACTTGGCATGCAACATTGGGTGTGAAGGTTTTTACTAACAAAAAATTTACATATGCATTTCGGCGACATTTGCACTAAATTGACCTTTTTGTATTGAAACACGTAGTAAACATTTGAAGCATGGTATTTTTCGCTTGGTATTTTTTTGTACAACAGAAAAAACATTCTATTTTTTGCTTGCATTGCTTAAAATTTTGTTATAAATACTATTTTTTAGATATGAATACTGTATGTAGTTTGATAAGTGTAACAACAACAACAAAATGTGGCAATACCTTATTAGCATTTGCATTATAGATGAACTAGTCAGTGATTTTTAAATAGATGCGTTTAATGTGACTGCCACTTTCAAATAACAGCGATTTTTCACTGCTACTGTGATCATTGTTAACAACAAAAAAAAAAAGCTAATTTTTATCTATTTGTTACTTAAACTTAATTGAAGGAACACTTTTCATAATATAGTGTGTTTATGCGAGAGACATAATTTAAATGAACAACTCACAAATCACGCTTTTACAGTGATTGTCATTTGAAAACACACACGAAAATTGAGTTTGATTGTAAACAGAATCAAAAATTAAAATTCGTGTGCTTCGCCATTGATATATAAGCGTGATTTTTGGAAAATTCGTGAGTTGTTAATTGTAGTTATCTGTCTCGTATATATTACTCAGCAGCAACAGAGGCTCTGAGACTTCAGAGTGTAGACAGTCTGATGCTAAGTGAACTGGATCACTCTAGTATCCTTAAACTCATCCCTGGCATCGAAATCTGCAACGTTTCAGATTGTTTGTACACGGAACTGCGTTTCGGCAGACGCTTCTCAGTTCTTATTCCCAGTCGATCAGACTGGGTGTTGTGCAGCCCTGGTACTGGACCATCTACGATCATTTGGTTCACTGATGGTGCACTTACCGATACGGGCACAGGTGCGGGTGTCTTCGGACCCAACACCAGGATCTCTATTGCCATGGGTGCATGGCCCACGGTTTTTCAATCTGAGTTCCACGCCATCGAGGTCTGCGCCCGACATCTTTTGAATAAAAGTCCTAAAGGGGCCAAAATAACCATCCTTTTAGAAAGCCAAGTGGTCATTAAAGCACTATCTTCCTAGAATGTCTCCTCGAGACTGGTTTTTCAATGTTACGACATCCTCCAACAACTGACAATCGGCCGTAAAGGCGCGATTTGATGAACTAGCCAGGACTGGTTCCGGAACTTCCTTTATAGATCCGGAGCATTTTTGGAGACTTAGCTGGGTTAAAACGAAATCTTTCATAATAGATCGGTTTAAAAGCACTGCCTCCCGGTATTGGATACAATAACCTGGTCTACGGCAGATCAATAGATCTGACCTGATGTTGCTTTTGGGCTACCTCATCCACTGAGATATCACCTAAATAAAGTAGGTAGCTGCTCAGAAACAGAGTGCAGACTCTGTCTAGAGAATGACGAAACTAGTTTACAACTGCTTTGCTATTGCCCGGCCTTGACCAAGCTCAGAATTGAGCAGATGAATAAACCGTTCATTACTTCTGATGAGATCAGAAACACCTCGTTTAAGGATATTCTCCGTTTCATTAAAGAGATGAAGAAAATTCTAAATAAATTAACATAACCATATCCGGGCTAGGGTACAAAAGACATCATTTTCTGTCGCAGTGCCCGCGTTTCCTTTAGGATGGCCCACAGACGTTCTAGTTCTGATACTGAGTCTTAGCTAGCGTTACACTAGATACTACGTTTTGCACTGGTTATGGTTGATGGCCTCGTATATAATCCCTAATAGTCTTCTAAAATATAGTTATAAAAAAAAAACTCTTTCTTCATCAAAATTTTGCTAAATTCATGTTGATATATCATTAAAACTATTCAATTGCAACTTCTACAGGCAAGTTTCTGTACTGGTAACACTAAATTTATTTTGAAATATAATGTAGTGAATGACAATTGCTGCTCAATCACTGATATTTACAATATCGTGTAGCGCTTGCTACCATTGATTTATATTTAGGTCAACAGTCATAGCCTCATTAACATTTGCATTAGAGTTTGGCATGAATCAATTCAAAACAGCATATGAGGTACTCACGTCGAAAATGATTGCTTGGTAGGTGGAAGCAGGAGCACTAAAAGTTACTTATGCTGCGCTGTTACTACTCTGTGCTCCGATTTTTTGTAGCACGCAGTAATAGCAGGAGCTCAAAAAATAAAATAAATGCAATTTGTTATCACATAATAGCATTATCATCAAAACGGCTGCTTATGCTCTTGGTCTGCAGGGGATAACACGCTTGCGGTGGAAATACATAAAACGTAATGTTTGTGCCTGTATGTTCTGTAGAGGCGACTATTTTCAACCCATAGGTACGTCTTGAATTCAGTGCCTGGGGCATAGTTTGCAAAGAAAACCAGCAAATGTATGTGTTTCTTTTTTAACATGTGAGTAGCTTCGTGCACACTCTTTTAAGAACAAGAAAAAGCATCATTGCTTAAAACTAGGCGCTACACTTTTGAAAGTATACAGTAGCTTGAAGTTAAAGAACCTCATATGTACTCGTATGGTATGTGTGTGATATGCTTTAACACATCAATAAGCCACAGGCATTTAACGCATGTATGTAGCTATAAATAGTTAGGATAACGTTAAATTCGCTTTAAACGAAGTTTATAGACTTTTCAAACGCTGCTTAATAATTAATTTCGTCTTCTGAATGGTCTGCTCAACAAAAAAGGCATTTTTATTTACAAAATTCATAACGAACACATATCCAGACAGACGGATATGGCTGGATCGACACGTTTTGAAAGCCGATCAAAAATATTATCTAACTATGCTCTGAGATTAAAAACATTACTTGTACATAATAATATGTTATGGAGAGAAAAAATTTATATAATCAGAGATGGCACAGGACTCGCTAGCAGTTTGGCTACTAGTGATTTGCCAATTCGGTCAAAAAGTTCCACCATGCCACAGAATTTCGTACGATTTCATTTTTTTAGCATTTTCACAAGTTTTTTCGAACTTAATGTGTACTCTGCATTGATATAGATAGCAAAATTAACATTTTAAGGCGATATTTAGTTAAATGCAAATTAATTGCATTTATGTGACTTTATTTCTGTATTTTCCAAGCAAAAACTTTTAAATTTATAGAGTTCACCCGCCAAATCTAGCAGCTGTGCGCCACTTTTACGTTGGTATGTGAATGGCAACACATAACGTAAAAACAAACGAATCGCGTTGGTTTGCAATCAGTAAATGAAAAAACAAGATTCCAATTTGTAATAGATTACAAAATTATTGTTCTTCTTTTTGTAGTTTTTTTTTTATGTTCTTCTGCTTCGCTCAGAGAATGGCATTTTTCTGGCGATGATGCCACCGAACTGAACTAAAATTGTCGCCAATTGATTTGTACAATAAATGGGCGAATGCTTAAGCAGCATGCTATCTACTTAAAAACTAGTTTCGAAATTCTTTTTAAAAAAATGTGGAACCAGTGAAATGCAGCAGGCGTTGGCTTTCGGCAGTGAATGACAAATTCAACTAGCGATTTACTAGATTTTTTAATTAAAACATTTGAAATGATTAATTAATTTGATGTGTATTAATCAGCAAATGTGCACACCCTATCTGCAACAGTAGGCTTTTTTAGTTACAAAATGTATTTTGAAGGCGTATTTAGTCAAATGACGCGCTCAATTGCGAGCGATTTGCAATTCGCTAGAAAATGCGGGCTGTAGCATGGTGAATTGCAATTGAAGTGATTCCTGTGGCACCCCTGTATTACTTCATAAAGTTTCACAATTAGCTAGTAGCTATTCAGATGAGCGGGAGTTTAGTTACCTCAGAGATGTGCTGATACCGGAATGCATCGATATTTATACTCAAAACTTTATATTGAAAAAGCAATGAGATTTTAGTTGTATATATTGCTGATATATACAAGTAAAACCTCGTTGCTTTCTAAAATTTTGTTATGAATACAAATATCGATACTTTCAGGTATCAGCACATTTTTAGGTATCAGCACATTTTTAGGTATCGATGCCATGCGTAATTATTGAAAGAAAGTATCGACGCATCCTTGGGTATGCTTTTATCAAAAAACTATATACACTCTGGAGTTTTTATTTGCGCGTTGCAAACTTGTTGCCAAAATTAATACACTTTTCATACTTTTCATGTGTAAAAAATATAAAAGCGTATAGCCTACACAGTAAGCCGCAAAGGCATAAGTTGCTGAAAATTTGGCTTTGATGCTTAAACACAGAGACTCTGTGTGTGTAAGCTTATTACATAAAGTTTTTCGTGTTATTTCTTTTTTTTTTTTTCGTTTTTTTTTTTGAGATTCTTTGAGCTTAATTAAAAAAGTAGTTGGTTTCGAAATTTTGTATATTAATTTGGATGGTGCACACGTTTTTCGTGCTCTGCACTTGAAAATTTGTACAAAGCAAATAAATTAATAAGATTTTAAGTAAGCAATTTGCAAATAAAAATGCTTCTGAAGCTAAGCAACAAACTGTCCAGGACATGCTCGTTACCATGTTGGTCTTTGCTGTCGCTCGGCGTTGTCATAATCGTTGACTGCATATAAATGAAAATGTTCAAAAATCTCAGATGCACGTTCATTCGTGTCCAGGATTTTTTTTCTACTGGCTTTTGTTAACATTTTTGAACAAACATTTAAGTGTCGCATAATGCAAAGTTGATTTGGTCCTCAGTTGCAGCAAAATTTTGCTGCTGCATTTTAGAGTCACAAACTGAACAAAAACAAAGTGACAAGTAAATTGGTTAAATTAAAATTGTTGTAGAGAAATTTTGTTGGGGAAAACTGAAAATAACGTTGGCTAAAAGCTTCAAAGAAACAAAGAAAGAAAAAAAAAGCACATTTGTCCCTGTGCACTTAACAGTTTTATTTCGTCCTTTAAACGCTCATACGCCGTAGTTTAACTGCTTAGCTCACATTCAAATGTAAAAGACTTTCTTTTAGTACTGCGGCGTTTGCATTTAAAACACCATTAGTTATTCAAGTGGCATACGTACACAAGTTGTGTGTACTTTTTATTTTTTCACAGAGTTGCCAACCCTCAAAAAAGTTTTTTTTTTCTTGGGCAGCACACATACAAATACACCTCAATTGCGTTCTCCGCTTTGTTATTTGTCTAGCACACACACACACACACACACACACACACACACACACACACACACACACACACACACACACACACACACACACACACACACACACACACACACACACACACACACACACACACACACACACACACACACACACACACACACACACACACACACACACACACACACACACACACACACACACACACATATACATCAAATGGACAACGCACTACGACGCTGTGATTTGGTGACCCTTTCGTTGTCGACATTGTCATCAGCGTTCTGTGTATCCTTATCGTCGTACTATCTATTCTCATCGTTGTCATCAGCATCAGCTTCGAAACGTTGAAACGTTCCGTCATGTTGCCTGCTGGACTGTTCTAGGACTGCTTTTCTCTGTACTGTGTTACACTCGTTGCTTGATTTGTTATGCGCAAAATGTTCACGTTTTGCGTTGACAGTCGCATGTGTCTGAATGAGATTTTTATCCTAGACAGTCAGACAGACAGAAGGACAGATAGACAATCAGTTGTTGCTAGATGCTTTGCTCCTTTTTAGTTGTCGTTATAATGAAGGCGTTGCAGCAACATTTTTGCTACGTGCGCAATATGTTGTTTTTAACACTTTTCTAAATCGTTTGAAATGTTCTTTTCTTCTTTTATCTATAGCTATACAGGATGGGTGATGTCTACAATTAAGTGCTGAAAAAATTTTTAGAATTCAAAGCATGCAAATTCTTTGCAGCGGAAAGTATTTAGCCGCTAAAATTACCATACATTATTACATTATATTATATCTGGAGATTCTCACTTCACTCCAATGTAAACCATAAGCCAGTTGAATTGGATAGTAGCGATTAATCAGGTATTGATGAACTAGTCAATATGCATCTTGAAAGCTTCTACAAAAAATACATTTATAAGATCAGTGAAAAATCAATTTGTTGAGACCTTTTACTACGTAAGGCAGAAACGAAAGTAGTTTATGTTAGGATGAGTGCTGATGCCAAGAAAAACCACCTTTACTTACTCCAAAAAGGTCGCATATTTGAGAGATTCCGCTCATTATTCACCCATTGACACGATTTTATGAAATTCATTATGTTACTGACCGCAATTTTGGTGATTATGCATGAATCTTCTTATATTTGTGGCTGGGAAGCAACACAGCAGATGAAAACTCTATGCAACAGAAGCTGTTCTTTTGACAGATTCTGTATAGATCGTGTTGATAGACTCTCAGCCTGATGACATGTCTGCCTAACAGGTAATCTCCGGCGAAGACTCCTATTTGAATCCAGATATCTATTCAATTTAACCTCAAAGTTTATCGGGTTCAAATTTTTTCATATTCTGGCCAAGTTTGTTTGGAGATACCACATGTGGCTAAATCGCAGCATTCGCAATACTGATGGTTTTATCTTTGATTAGCATCTTCCATATTGAGAGAGGCATTCCGGCTGAGTCCTTAATTAAATGGATCAGGACGATGGTATCCTATCTCGCAAGCTCTTATGCTCTGCAGTTTCCTTCGATTTCACTATGTACTGAAAACAAGGTGTTTACTATAACCTTGGAACATCTCACTAAGAGATTTTTGGCATTTCTTAATGTTTTTTGTAATTAGTAGTAAAAAAGAAGGCTTTTACTTTCTTGCTTATCGGAAGAATGTTACTAACTCATTTGGATGTTATCGTTACGAACTGTATGAGGTCCTTCAACGGCAATTTTTTAACTTTCAAATATTTTAATTAATTGTGTTTTTATTGGACGCAGTATGTGTTCTCTATTCAAAAAAGTTCATGCATGAATAACTGAGTTAATACAGAGTATGCCAGAGTATGAATAAAATAATGTAGAGTGATGAACTCAAGCAATACAGTGGTGTGCGAAGCTTCAGTCTATATTACTCTCAGCCGCAAAAGTAATTTGGTCGATGATGAAGTACGCTTTATGCATAGAAATAAGTACTTTATAAGTACTTTGTCGACCTAGGCATGTGTCAAAATTTGGTGAGTTTTAAACGCTTCTTTACAGGATATTCGCTACTGAGAACTGAGGGTGAAGTTCTCTGCTCGTTTAACCTCTTGATTCTTAAGAGACTGAGGCAGCTGAGCTTTGCAAATATCCGTACGACATCTAACAAGCCTGAAGGATGAAGTATGGGAGACTTGCTTGATACAGATTGTTGACGAAGAAACTTTAGAAGCTAAAGAAATAAAGTTCGAAAGTAAAGGCCGATCATTTCTGCTCTGAAAACAATTGCTATCTCTTGTACATAAAACATTTTCAGAAAAAAAGCCTACATTGAATGGTATCACTGATCGTACAGCGTTCTTCGAATTTATTATACAAATTCAGAAAAAAGATTCTGCTCTAATGCTCCTTTTCGTTATCAGAGACAATGGTCTCATATCAAGTTCTTTATTGAAAAGTAACCACACCTTTGATT
Source organism: Leucophenga montana (assembly GCA_035044765.1). NCBI lineage: Eukaryota > Metazoa > Arthropoda > Insecta > Diptera > Drosophilidae > Leucophenga > Leucophenga montana. The sequence continues at coordinate 224,090 of JAWNNQ010000524.1, forward strand.
AGATTTTTGTGAGCTTCGAAGTGCTGTTCTATTTGTATTTTTGTAATAATTTTCTATATCTAAATCTTTATTATTTAAAGCGATCGATAATGTTGCATAGTTCGATGTTGATTGGCGCCCGAGTAGGGACACTTTTCTTTTTCAACTACTAAGCATGAAATAAGATTCAACAAGGATAGGGACCATAAATTTCATCGCGGATCACAGAATTAATAAACAGTTTTATGCTTGAAGCAGCCATAAACGATAACCATATGCCGAGGAAGCCGGTTCAACAATTGTTCGTCTAACTATAATCTTTGTACTGATCTTAATTGCTTACTACTGTTGTATAAATGTTGCATTGGATAAAGTAAAACTATAAACTTTGTTTTAATATATCTTTTTTATCCATTACAGAAACTTCTTTTTAGACATTTTCGTTAAACAACTTCCGCCTGACCTCGAGCAGCTCTTTTTGGCACATACTATTTCTTTTAGCTTATGTAAATTTCATTGTTTAAATTAAAATTAATTATTTGACAGTTGTCGCTTGCAAATGACTTCCTTGTCAGACAGTTTTGTGTTTTATATTCTGAGTTGGTTTCATAATAAATGAATGTTGTGCCTGTAGCTGAGCTGCAGCGGAAGTCGTTTGTTATCCTTTTTTTCGGATTTATTGTTGTTGTTGTTCCACTTATCATACATAAATACATAGTACATTTAAAAGATTTCTAACGAATGCCAAATGTTTCAGTGAAAAGAAATTCAAGCACACAAACAAACATGAAGTTTAAAAAAATATAAATTAAAAAACTGAACAAACAAAATTTTGGTAAATCACTAAACTAACTAACTAAAAACAAAAAAAAAAAAAAAAATGAAGTTCATTTAAATGAATAATATTAAATATATATAATCGCACAGATATAAAAGAACACAAATTAAACACTTATTAAATTGAAACATTTAAAAAAAAAAATTTTTTTTTTGCAAAAAATGACAGGTTCAATTTAAGATTTTTGGAATAGAAAATTAGAAAGGTGCGTTTAAAAAGTATTTATTTTTGGAGAGATTTCGTTAAGAAAAACATATAACAAATGCGCAACTATCTATAAATGAAGGGAGCGAGGGTGGAACGAACGATGTAGGGTATTTGACGCGCGCATTATATAATTTAAACTTACCTTGTAGATAGTGCGCAGGATGCAAACCATAAGCCTGTAATTGTTGAAATAGCTGCAACTGTGCTGCCTGTGCTGAGGCAGCATTCAACGATGAGGCATCCATGTGTCCGGCTGTGGTCAGATAGGGTGAATTGTGGGCCTGTGCTGCACTGGCAAGCAGTGACGGCGTCATCGAACCCAGTGAACAAGCAGCAGATGTAGGAACTAGAGCAGACGAGGCACCTGTGGCACTATTAACAATACTCGGCGGCGGTGGTGGTCCACCGGTAATGGCGGCCAATGCAGCAGCCATTGAGGCAGAGGAATTTGTGCGTGCTGCAGGCGGAGCAGCAATAGCAGGCGTTTGTATCAGTGCACCACCGGTGCCGGCATGGCTTAGACCATTCGCTGCGCCAGCTGTAGGTGTTGATGCAGCACCTAGTGCTGGTAGTCCAACAAATGTTTGCAATTGTTGCATTTTCTTTTGATCCTTTTCCTTTTGCGTATCGGCGAATTTAACAACAAGCGGCGCAGAGCATCCTTCCATTGTTTGACTTTGATGCAGCGACTGTAAGTAACAAAAGTAAATTATTATGTTTAATTTAAACTTCCGAGACAACGACGACGATGACAATGTTGTTAGTAAGATATAAAGCTGCGCCGCGATGGCGTATGCTGTCGGAAATTTTGCTAATTACTTTGTTGCAGACACACACACACACACACACACACACACACAGACACAGACACAGGGACAGATGCAGAGGCAAAGACAGACGGACGGATGGACACTGCTGCAAGTCGCACCGCAACAACCGCAAGAATTATAGTCAATGTAATTAAAGACCACTTCTGGCCTCATGGCACAAAGCGCCTGATCAACATTATATTCATGCTAACAACAGCCAACAGTCGTGGCCGTTGCCATATATTGCACATCCTGCTACCGTTGTCCTGCAGCTGTCGCAATGATAAAGCCAACATAAAACGTTGCAAAATGACTAAAGTGGCAAGCTGCTGCTGATGCTGCTGCTGCTACAAGCTAAACTTGCTGCCAGCACTTTCATCCTGTTGCAGCCTAATTCCTGCTAAATGTGTCTGCGCTATTTGTTTTATGTTGCAAGAGCGCTTTTTGTCCTTTATATTCTTTTTGTCTTTTTTGCACTGTCTGGTGGTTTTTATAGCCACTCCCGCCCTTGCAACAAGGTGTAAATTAAGTCGGTTAAGTAGTGGCTCGCAGCAGCATAACTGACTAAATATTTTGTTACTAGAAGACCGTGGAAAAAGTGTTTTGAAATGCGCTGCTTATTTTAGTTGTATCCTGTAAACTGTATGGCTTGATGTATGCAAATATTCGTAATGGGTGCTGATTTTCCGTTTGACTTAGCCTTGAAATTAGAGTGAATTTGCAGAAGAATTTAAAACAAATTAGATATATTTTTAGGTATTTACACCAACTCGATTAACAGTTTAGTGGATAAGAAACTCTACTCGCCAAAAGACACGAAAAGGTGGTCTTACAACATGACAACGCTCGGCCACATGTTGCAAGATCCGTCAACGAAACGTTGGAGGCGTTGAATTGGGATATGCTACACCCAGCCCCCCTCCCCCTGACTTATTCTGACTACCACTTGTTCAGATCGATTACCCACGCACTGACTGAGCAGCGCTTTACTTCTCACGAGGATATCAAAAAATGGGTCGATTCGCGGAATCCATATGCTGCCAAAAAGATGGGAAAATGTTGTAGCTAACAAAATAACAAAAATATTTGTTTTTTTTATTAATATTGTATTTCTTAACTGACTACCTGCTGCCACTTGTGTACGGCTGCGTACTATTTTAGGCAGTGCGATTTTGCACGACACGTTGTTGTCACTACTACCTTAGTTGGTACGCCGCTGCAAAAAATCGTTAAGACTAACTTCCAGTAGTTAACGAATCGCTAGTGCATTTTCCCTCAAACCACTGGCCCAACAATATGGAATAGTTTAAAAGTTTTTTTTTTTAAATCTTAATTCCAATTTAGCTTTAAGATGCACTAAGTTCAAAGTGAGCTGTACAACCAAAGAATCGATTTTCCACTGGAATTTAAATACGGAAAAGCATACAAAATGTTCAAAAGAAGCTTAATAGAGATGAATTAATACTAAGAAATGCAACCGCAACCTATGAACACAAAAAAACGAAACCACAGCAAGAAATGATGCTTTGGTTTTATATAATTCAAGATTTGAAATTATCATTGCTGCTGCAGCTTCAGTAAAAAAAGAAACATTCACGCGGTGACTGTCACAATGATTAATTGCTGTGGCGGTAAGAGTCGCGCATACAAATAATAGAATACACAGAAACAAAACACACGCACACTGCTATAGAAAATGCAAACTACAAGTGATGCAACAGCAGCCATAAGAGAATGAATGAATGAAAAGCACCCACCATGATGCAGATTCTACTTGTACCGGAAGAAGTCAGCAACCACTAATGTAAGTTTTGTACAGGAAACAAGTAAAATTACAAACTTCCGACAAAAACAATAACAACAAAAGGATAGCGCAAGGATATAGAAACGAATGTATATATGTATGTGTCTATGTATATATGTTAAACGCACGCATGCACACACATACATACATACATACATACATACATACTTACATAGACCTAGACAGAAGGCAAAATGGCAAAAGACAGACGCCATGTTTGTTTGTCGCCATTGCTGCACATAATTTGTCGCCTTTTGTAAGATGCATGGCGCTATGGTCGACTGCTGCATGTTTTATGGCATCTATGCATAGAAATATGTGCCTTTTCCAACACTACCACTACCACTACTACGATATACTCTCCATAGAAATTTAATGCATTTTCAAGCAAATTACAGCATGCTAAGCACGCACAGCACAGGCGAGTCATACCATGATTTGACTTTTGCCTTGAACATAGGCAGAAGCCAAGTAGAACGTGCTGCACGCTTACTTGCACACCCTGTATGCTTGCATAGCATATAAAGGGATTTTTAATAGGAACATAATAGTTTTGTATGTTATAATGCGAAAGCTTCCTTATATTTTTTTTTCAGGAGCTGTCAATATCCAATTTCTTGCATGGTGAAGTTTTGTGAACGGGTAACGTTTGCAAATTATTAAAAATGTCTACGAAATTCTGAGCCGGTGATCACAACTTTAAAAGCGTTTACTCAAATTTTTACCGCAAAATTTTGTTCAGCGATGAGGCTCTCTTCTGCATTAATGGCTTTGTCGCTGTTTTTGCAAAATCTACACAGCCCGAAAAATGCACAGTTTGGTGCGGTTTATGTGCTGATGTCATCATCGGGACTTATTTCTGCAAAAACGACAGTCACCGTCAATAGCTCCCGATATCGAGCAATGTTGCACGATTTTTTGTTTCCAAAAGAACGTGAATATGCTTTGGAAGTCTTTTGGTTTCAACAGGATGCCGTCACATGCCATAACTCTGGAGCAACCATCGACTTATTGAGGGAAGAGTTTGACGATACAATAATCTGGAGTCTGGCCTGGAAGATCGTGCGATCTGACACCACTGGACTACATTCTCTGGGTATATTTGAAATCGTTGGCCTATGGAGACTAGTCAGCATCGATTTCAGCCATGGAAGAAAGTAACGAGCATCCTAAAGTGAGATACAACCTCAAGTGATAGAAAAAGTTGTAGTCAATTCGATCTCCAGAATGCAGTTCGTCAGACGTTCCCGCGGCCGGAATCATTTTCCATCATTATTGCCATAAAATTAACATCCGAAGAAAAAAAAAACTGACTCATTCCATTTATTTGATGGAAAGGTGTTTGATCGTAGTGATTCCTAATAGATGGATATTTAAAAAGTATATTCCAATATTCCACTTTCCAAAGTATATTTCTCTGTAAACCTACTGTCATTGACCATGCTATAGTATATAATTTCGAGTCAATCGATTCACTAGGTATTAGTTGTTCCTGTGCCAGTGAGAAGTACCAAAAATACCGCATTCGAGCTTCAGTTCAAAATGAGGCAAATCTGTTGATTTCACGCCGTTCACAGGAATTTGGAATTCACAAAACCACATTGTAGTGAATTTTCCATAAAGATCTTGGCCTCAACACATACAAAAACTAACCCAAGAGCTTCGTTTGAAGCGCCGAAACTTCAGCGATTGGGCTCTGCAAAAAATCATAATTCTATCGAGGAATCATCTCCAGGTATGACTAACATGTACTTCAAGAGAGTCCATTTCATCTACAAAAAGTTATATGTGGTGTATATTTCATGCAGGCGATGTGATTGGAACATATTTTTTTGAACAATGAAAATATTCGCCAAGTTACGGTCAAAGGAGTTCGCTATATTGCCATGTTGGAAGATTATTTTTTGGAGAAAATTGAATGGAGTGCCACATGCAATTGTTCTATTGAAGAGGAAGTTCGAAAACCATGAGATCTCGAGAAATGATCCGGTCAAATGGCCACCTCGCTCATGTGAATTAACGCCGTTGGATTTCTTTTCATCGGGTTACGTTGTTGGTTTATGCCAAGAAGCCAAAAACATTTGAGAAGCTCAAGAACAATATCGAACGGTAAATTGCCAACATTCTGATGTCGAAGAGTGGTGGAAAAATGGCTCCATAGAATCAATCGCTGCAAATGTGTTCGCAGTATTCAAAAATGCACGAGTTCGATTTTCATACTTCAATGTAACATGACATAAATTTCAGCGTAATATCTCAATTATTCTGTTTTTTTTTTTTTATAATATTCCTTATTGAAACCCCCTCTATTGGGTCTCTATAAACCATACATATATATGGCGTAAATGCATTTAATATTAATGTGCTGTGCTTATATGCTGCAATTTATTTTCTTGTGGTGTGCCACGTTGCACATCTTTGCTTGGTTTTCTCATGCGACAAATGCATCGAGAGAAATGCTTCACTTGGTAGGTTGGTTGGTTGGCTTTTCATTTAACTACTGCCATATATATATAGAGTATACTCTTCTAGTGTTAGAAATATTTCAGCATATGTCGCAGCCATAGACAAAAATGATGTTTTTCGCGCTAATTTGTCAAGTGAAGCCAACCACCTAGTAGTCAGTCCTTCTTTTTTTGTATCCTTTGTCGTCTTCATTGCCTAAAGCAAGCAGCATCCTGTGTTTGCATTCCAGCTGCTGCTGTTGCTGCTGCTGCGTCTCCTCCTGCACTACGTCTTATTTAAACGCTTCCGTAAGTTGCTGTATCTGCTGCTGCTGCTGCTGCTGCTATTTCCTGTGTTCAACATTAAACGTTTTATACTGCCACGGGTCATTTACCTCATTTTTCATTGCTGCATGGTTTTTATTTTATTTATGCACATCCTTTTTAAAGTAAAAATGTGGTCTGCTGCAAAGAAAAGCCAGACGACTTATGCTGTATGTGTGTGTGTGTGGTGTTGGATTTTGCGGAAATATTCTGCATAGAAAGCGGCTTTTCTTTAGTTGCGTGCGTGTTTACAACAGTTTTGATGGTGACAATTGCTTTATGTAGTACATTTATTGTGTTGCATGCGGAGTAAGAAGTCGGATTGGTGAGATTTTTTTGCATATAAAGTTATTTTAAAATATTTGTGCAGATTGTGCTAGAATAGCGGAAACCAGAATTGCGTTATAGACTCATCTAGTACTTATATACTCTTCATTTCTATATGTAACGCTAAAGTATCTTCCTCGCAACAGATATAAGGTTCATTTCAAAATACTTGCCGTGAGTACAACAATGCATAACAAACGCATATAATTGCAAACTGTTTGCAGTTGACGACTTCTGACTCATAAAGCAATGCGCTTCTTTTAACTGGCAAACATTTACCGCATTTACAAAGTTCAAAAAAGTTAATAATATAAGAAAATTATAAAAGCATTGAGTATTTTTAAGACAAAAGATCGAATTTTAGATTTGCATAAGGAAGGGTACAGGATATTTCATAGTTGCGAACACACAACTGCTCGATTCTTACTTTTTTTTAAGTAAAATAGGTTAAATCCGTACCACTTCTCAGGCCAGCTCTCTCAATTGACCTTTATTGAAAATATTTGAACAATTCAGACAGAATTAATCGAGTCTAAGACCTGTTATTTTCCTGGCTAAACAGAGTTCTGAACCAAATCAGTAACAAAAATGTCACCATTAAATTTTAAATAAAAAAAGGAAACTTTTTTCCTAATCAATATATGTATCGGGGGCGTTCTCTTGGGGGTTATTTTATGAAAATTAAGCAAAAATATATTTCGGGGGGGGGGGGGGGGATGATTTGTTTGAGAATGTTCCCCAGTTCCGCTCACTCCACTGAATTCGCCAATGTACAAGGTGTGATCTGATTTAAATCATAGAACACATAGCGCCATCTATTAAATGTTGGCAGTAAAAAGTTTATGATGATGATTGTATGAGTCGTATTCAAGTTTACACATGGTTAACACGATTTACAAACGGTCGTGGAAGGAAAAACAGTAGCTACTAAAAAATTTACAAATCGAAAGTCTTGTATACATTGTTCCCATAGGGTAAAACATCAAAATAAAGAAGAAGTGGCCGACTCCACCAAGTTAAATATATTAATTGCAAGAACCGTCTGTCCGCTCTTCTGGCTGACTGCTTGTATGCAAGAATAGAGCCTTCAAATTTTCAAATTTTCAAATCTTCGAGAAAAAGTAAATAAAAAAAGGCGTCAACCTAACTACGTAGAATGGGAAACCATATCCAAAACAGTTAATACGTTTTCTTATTATTTTTTTTTTGCCTGAGTTTTACTTTTTTATAAAACTACTACTTTTTCGCTCTTAACATTTACTTCCCGAATTCCACTATTAACTCTCAAATTACGCATACGCCGCGATTATTTAACGCGCATCAAATTCTTTTTCACTTTACAGCAACTCATTCACTCACTCACCTTTATTGCACCGATGGCATTCTGTTTCGTTGCGAATGTTACGAAGGCGCATCCTTTACTCTGACCATTCTGATCGCGCAGCACGGTGCACTCCTCGATGGTACCGTGGCCCGTGAATAGTTGCCGTACATCGGCTTCATTGTATTTTTTATTCAGCATGCCAACGAAAAGTTTACGCTCTGTAAATAAAATTGAAAAGAATTTTAAGAATAATAATAAAAACAAAAAAAAAAAAAACATTAATAAAGAACAAAAACAAATTTGCAACAGCCGTCGAAGTTGAGTCGAGTCGAGTTGTTCTTGGTCGACGAGCAATAATGAATGTGTATGGAGAAAAAAAAAGAAGCAATTTACGATATGCGCTGCCAGCTAGCGCTGAAGATCCTCCACCTGGCATATTATTGAAATGAGCAGCAGCAGTAGCAGCAGCAGCCCAGAGGATAATTCCTACTACTACTACTACAACTATAAACAACTCGTACCACTGTTTGGTTCCACTTTGTAGTGTATACAAACTAACAATATGCCTTACACACGCCGCCAAAATCCTTTGCGCCCTAAGTTATGCAGTAAAAATGAATGCTATACGTACGCCATTTTGTGCGCTGGCAGTGAAATGAGCGTAATAAAAGCGGTGTTAAAAAATCAGCAGCAATCGTACAGGGTGTTTTTTTAGAGGTTACATTTTCCGACAGCTTTTAAACTGTTTAAAAATTGGTCAGAGCTGTTAACGCTAGTGTCATCTATGCTCAGTTTGATTTGTCATTTTATCATGAATAGAATAATGCAACATTCGGGACAGCCGCAGCGCCCACATGTCTGAACTCATCTTTATATATAAAAATCTTCTGTACGTGTGTACGTGACTGATTTTGATGAAAAATTTTGTGTGTGTGTTCATGGGTATTCGAGAATGGTTTAGATTCACAATTCGATCCATTGTTAATGCCCGCGAGTGTTCCTGGCCCAAAAAATTTAAGATAGAGGGATGAAATGTTGTATATGTATCGAAGAGGGAAGGGGAAGGGAAAGGGGAGTGTTGGGGAATATGTGGAAGGGAAAGAACCGGAAGAGAAATAGGTGGAAGGGGAAGAGGGGCTTGGGAAGAAGGGGCAGAGGGACAGAGAAATAGGTAGGGGAAGGGATTGTAGGGAAAGGGGGTGGGGGCAGAAGGGTAGGGGAATGAGAGGTAGGGTAAAGGGGCATTGGGAAGGATGGGTAAAGGTAGTTGAGGCAGGAGGAAGGGCTCCCATGTAAGATAGAGGGATGAAATATTTTATACATGTTAATGGGATCGAAAGGGGCAGGGAGAAGGGGGGTTAGGGAGAAGGGGGGTTAGGGAAGCAGGGTAAAGGGTGGTAGGCGAAGGGGTGAAAGGTATGATGGGTAGATGGGGAATGAGTGGTAGGGAAAGGGGTCATGAGGAAAGAGGGACATTGGGTAGGAGTGGCTGGGGAAGGAGTGGCAGGGGGAAGGAGAGCCACGTGAAGAGGCACATATGGGCCGGGTAGCAGCTAGTATCGTATATAAAATCATCTTTCTAATAAAGTTCAATTCAAAGTTCTATATCACTGAAAAAAAACACCTTCTAGTAGAGTTAAAGTTTGTTTAACAAATCCAGGTGCACGTTGTACCTCTTAAATGGGTATATATACATATTTGTATATTGTTCTAGTTACATGTAGTAGTGAAGTGCTCATTGTTTGCTCCTTGCTGTTGTTGTTTTTGTTGTTGTTGTTTTTATACACTGCACACAAAAATATGTGAACAGGGTATGTTGCTTTTGTTGAAATGTCAAAACGTATGTAACATAGCGTAAGCTTCTTCCAAGAACTTATTAAACATCTGTATACTAGCCCACTTCCACTAAATAGCGAACAGACAATGTGTCAATACCTAGCGTACACGGTTTTTGCTGTTACGCATCTTTCGTTTTTCTCTTATATGGGAGGCGTAGCACCGCGCAGTGGTTATAAATATCCCTTTACATATGTATGTGCCAAATCCATCTCATCCATCATCCATCTAGCTTAAATATTTATTGATGAATATAGTCTCCATCTGCGTCTTTCAACACAGAAACGAACGTTTGCTAAAGCAACAACATTTCGAACATTTTTCGGAACAATATAATTCGCAAGAAGTTCTTAAATTATACGCTGTGTTTGTAATATTGCAAACTAGTACACTGATAAAATGATGCAGCTATATTTATCATAATTTATATTCAATATTATTAATTCTATGGAAACTTTATTAAATAGAGTAAAATATAACCAAATTGTGTGATCGGAACAAAATGGAAATGACACATATAATACTATTCCAAAATATAGCATTATAGATATCTTTATCGACAGATATATATATAGAGAGCAAAATTTCAACTGCCACAAACAGCACGACTAGTGCTATTCGTAAAAGATTCGTGTGCAAATTCTGTTATCGATAGTTTTGTCCGCAAAACGCTCGCGAAAACTTTCGAGCACTATATTATTTTCGGAGAGTTTTTCGTTTGGGTACTAAACTTTCGAAAACAAAAAAGGCATATTTCCTTCAATTAGCTGCAATTAATACACTACATCTGCAATTTATTTCAATAAATTTCACATGCAGCGTATAAAATAGTCTAGAGATACAGTTCTTACTTGTTGTTAGTTTTGTAGTTGCACGCCTCGTATGAGTAATGTCATGCTTGTACCAGTAGTAGCAGTAGTCGATTTTAATCTTTTTCTTTCTTTTTTAAACTCATTTCTCGACTATTGTTGCATTTGTATTACAGCATTTTTTTGTTGAAATTGTTATTTTTATGCACTCTGATTCGTGCGTATTAAAGATTTAATACGCTTGAACTGAAGTTGTAAAAATGTACTAGTTAAAGCTGTTAAAAGTTGTTTATTAGTGATTTACGTTGCGAGTGCTCCATAAATATTTAAGGAATGCGCTTAATGCACCCTACATTAGCAAGAACTGGTTTACTATTAGCGCATCATCAGTTACTTGGTAACTAGTTCCAGTTGTACAGCTTTTACATGGGTTTGACTCGCGAATTTAATACGGCGATGTCATTGTAAGAGGTTAATTGCCACTCGATACATTACAGTTCACTAGCCCCTTCACTAGTTCTGACTGACTAGTGACTTCACTAGTGAAAAAGAGTTAATGATCTCGTTAGTGTTAATTGACTAGCGTTAAAAATTCAAATTAAAATACTTGGCTGCATTTTCATTGGAGATACTTCCTAGAAAAGAACAGCAAAGCAAAGAATAAGCTGAACGATTGCACCAAGAAATATCGGCAATAGAAAAGCTCTTCTAAGGCACCTGTAAACCTGCCAACCGTATAGTGGTTAGTCTTTTTGGTTTATTTATATGGGAAATATCTATCCAGAAGAAAGCTTTATATTTAGTTTTATGTCTAAATTGATCGTAACAAAATATTTGTCATAAAAAAAGTTTGTATGGGGGCTATCCCTAAAAGATGGTGTGGCACATTGATATGGAGATTATGCTAAGAAGAAAAATGAAGCTCTATATTGAAAATCTTCTAGCACACACATATTGATTTTTCTTTATTTTTTTCTGACGAATGTGCAAAAGGTTACACTCCTAGTTACTTGTTTTTTGAGTAGCAAACATTTTTCTTATCTGAGTACTAGCTGAAAAACAGTTCGTGTCGAAAATTTTTGATTTTTGTTTTTCTCAGTATTGAGCTAAAATAAGAAATTGTATGCCTATGAAAAATTTTGCTTAAATTGTGATCAAATTATAAATATGTTAAACAAATACAAATTTCAGATTATCGGTGGTGCCACAGAAAAAACTCTTTCGCCTCAAAGATCTTGGGAATTGAGGCGGGAACATGGAATTTTAAGTAGTCATCAGATTTGTATACATTCTAGTGCCAACAATTGACGATTGCAGAGCTCATTCCAAAATGTCATTGGAACATGTATATGCCACACTATACCTCCCAGGAGTGAGTTATCTTCACTATAATTCTTTGGGACTAATTCCATACTTCTGAAAACCGTAATCAGTTAATGGAATATACTTTTTTTGGTGCAATTTCCTAGAGAAGATTGGCTGAAACTGCTACAAGAAACAATCGGAGAGAATCGTTGATAGTCCCGTTCCAATCAATGAACTCCTGTAACAGAAAAAGTGTTCCTTACAAAGATCTTGGTAATTGAGGCGGGAAAAACATTCATAACATTCGAATGTATCGCATTCATTCATTCATTAATTCATTAATTCATTCATGACATTCAACTTCATATGCATTCAAACATCAAAAAGTAACAAGTTTCGAATGAATTAGAATGAATGTGAACTTTGGACACTCATTCATTCAATTCACGGCCATTAGAAGAATGTGCACTTTCATTCGAATTCATTTTAGTGTAAATGTTCCCTGTGCCGTTTTGATCGCATTCATGCAGGGCTCTAGTAGAAAGCCAAAATATGACTAGATTTCACTATGCTATTATAGCGAAACGACCTAATATTTTGTAGCATTTTTTTAGTAATAACCCTAACTACCATCCATGGAATTGCCTAACGAACTACGACCAACGGCTATGAATGCTGAATCTCAGTGTATTAGTTACTTTGGCTAATAGACATGCAACACATCGATTGGCCAAACACAAGCAGTTGGCTTCTATCTCTGACAAAAATATTTGTTTTTCATCAGCTAACTGCTAACGAAAAGTAGTTAGCGAATCGTTAGTACAATAAGACTACGACCTAACCGCTGAAGATTAACAGTGTTCTTCGTATGTGTTGCATGAGTAGATGAAATACATGCTGCTCCAAAAATATAGCTACATCATATAAGTGTTACTTATGCGCCAGTTATTGGTATGTTTTTGCTTCAGAACACTAATAAGAAACCCAGTTTATCTCCGATTTAATGATACTTTCATTTTTTCATCCAGTCTAATTTGAAATACTTATACTCTTGTTGAAATATTCTCTTACTATTTTCTTTTATTTTATATATTTAAATATATTGCTTCATTTAAAATACATTTTATATATCGTTGTCTCATAAAAATAAACTTGCAGAAAAATTTGATGATACATTTTTGCATGCCACATACAAGCACAATAAAGATAAAGATCGCCAAAAAGAAAAAGAAAAAAAAAGAAAAAACGAAAAACCAAAAAAACAAAAAAAAAAAATGAAAAACTTCTGCCATAACTATGTAAAAGTAAGTACATATTTTCACACATATCAAGCAGAATAACACCACTGCACGGCACGGCATATAAAGTTCATATCTCAAGTGTGAACTGGCGTTATAAATGTATAAATGCATGCTGTGGCATCGCTGCATAAATCTTAAGACAGCAAAAGGACAAGGCTGGAACGAACGTGTGTGAGCGCATAAAGGATATACATGCGAGTTTATACAGAAGTTGAACGACAGACAAAAGTCAACTGTAGCAAATTATACGAAGACAAGTTTCAACTTTTGTATGAATTTCATTTGTGCAATGCCATGAAACACAAGGACATTCAAGGAGAACAGCGCAAGTTAAGTTGTATGAAGGCATAAAGTGCAAAACTGTTGAGCGGTAGCAGCAGCAACAGCATCAGCAGCATCAGCAGCAACCGAAACAAAATCACAAGCAGAATCAGAATCCGAATCCGAATCAGGAGCAGGAGCAGCAACAGGACCAGCAGAATAGCAAGTTGCAAAGATGCAATTGTAACACCAATTACCACAAATTGACGTGAAATTGTGATTTTGTTGCTGGCGTAAATGAGACGGAGCACCGGAAATGAGCAGGATAGCGAACGTAAATGTTGCACAAACTTGTATTTCGGTAATTTCGCGTACGAAAAACCGGCAAGTGCATTATTTCCGTTTCCGCTTTTTATATTTTGCGGCTCGTTGAAACTTTCGTAATGTAATTTTTTGTTTTTTTTTTTTGGTTTTTTTTCGGAGTGTGAGTGAAGATTTTTTTTAATGAGTTTTTAGTTTTTTTTTTTTTTGTACTTATGAGTTTTTTTTTTCCACAGACTGTTACAAGAAAACTAATTAGTAGCTAAAGCTAAAGCGCGGCTTAATTATTTAGCAGAAGATACTTTTATATAATTTTGTATCTAAAAAATTGTTTGTATCTATGTCACGAAATCAACTGCAATAAAACTTGGAGAAAACTGTGACAATAAATCCAAGTTGCATGCAATGCCCTTTTGTACGATACTCTGCTGCTTCTGCTGCTGCTGCTGCTGCTGCTGCCAAGTGACAAAACTTCGATACGAGCAAACTTAGAATTGCAATTGTATCTTTTATCTTTTGGAAAAGCGTAGAAAACTGAAACAAGTTCCTTCTATGTGTTGTATATAGATTTGCATGTGTGTCTGTGTATGTAGATACTTGTATCTATTGGAAAAAGTTTGCATGCAAAACTAAACTAAACTAAACTGAACTGAAGTGGCATGACTGCAAATCGAATCAGTGTGCTACAAAAAAAAAAAAAAAAAAAATGTACTCAAGATAACTAAAATGGGTATATGAGAGTTTGAGCATGTTGTGGTCATAACAGGGCTTGCGAGTTACAAATTGTGATCGAGCCAAATCGTTGGAGAAGATACTACTACCTAAAAAAGTATATGTACCTATGAACACAATATCTTATGAATGAAATATTCTGCAAAAAAGAATTCATATACTGTAATTTTTGATCGCTTAAATATAATAAATCCGTCATAGCCGGTTCCAAGTTCAAACTAAATATGCTCTTTCTGCATATACCACATGCTGCGCCTACTTAGCTTGAATGTCTACAATACCTTATTAACACTAACATTGTATCAGCTTATTTCTGGTTTTCTTTCTCTATACGTTACAAAATATACTCGTATATTATAACAAAACAAAGAAAGCATCAGAGACTCCATAAAGTATATAAAGACGTATCGATCTAGCCGTGTCCAACAGTTCGTCCGTCTAAATATCTTTCGGAGACATACAATTTGCATACAAATATAATTGTCTTTGCGTTCAAACGTGCACTTTTAATTTCAGCTCAATCCGAGCAGTAAAAGTAATTCAAAATTGAGAACTTAGCAGAGGATGATGGTGGGGGAGAATATATTCGGAAAGTAGGGAAACAGGCACCCACAAATCTACAAAAATAATAATATAAGAAGTAAGTATTCTCGAGAATTTTGACGGAGCGAATCGAAGTAGTAATGTCTGTCTGTCTGTCTGTCTGTCTGTCTGTCCGTCTATCTGTTCTATATCTGTACCAATCAAAGTCCTTAAGTTCTTAAAATATCGAACTGATGTCGGCTATGTCAATTTTCTATGTTCCTAGGCTGTACAAATATTGCAATTATCATGCCACGCATGCTTTTAGAGGTAGGCCGCATACAAACCCAGCGCCTTTAAATTGAATTTTGTATGTAAAACTTTTTCTTAACGTTCAATATAACCTTAAAATTCGATATGGTGGCTTTTAATGGAAGAAAGCATCGCATGGTTTATAATGGGCGTGTACTATACATTTTAAGACCTAGTTCCCATAAAGACCACCCGCTCACTTTGTGGTTTTCGCTGTTAAAGCTTCTTATATTTTGAGCTAACCACAATAAAAATTGTAGAAGGCTTCAAATAATTACTTTTGCATTAAGTGTCATAACAGTAATTTTTTTAGATGTGTATGATGAGTATTAAAGCTTTGTTTCTACACCGAAATGCTTTTATTTTGCCTGTCAAATATACCCAATTTTTGTAGCGATCCTAAAGCTGTAGAGTTCATAATTAAATAAAATGAAAATCATATCAAAAATGAGAAAACTGCTGATGAGGTTTGGTGGCTGGTACCCGAAGAAAACTGTGCAGTAGCCTGTTTTGCAGTAGCCTGTTTTGCAGTAGCCTGTTTTGCATTTTTTTCTTATACGTTTTACCCATAAGGTAACTAGATATGTCAAACTTGTGTAAATGTATGTTATAGGCAGGAGTAGGCGTGGCAGACGCTATAAAATTTAGATATTCTTGATCAGCATCGGACGGCGAGTCGTTATAGACATGTAAGTCCCTCCGACCGAACGATTTGTTGAACTAACAGATCTCGAAAACTATAAGATAGAGAGGTTTCCATACTTAGACTCTTCTCTTTTCTTCTAACTCTCTTCTAACTAGTATTAAATGAATATGTTAACCCCACTTTAAGGGGTAGCACTCATACAAATCTGGTACCAATTTTAAAGTTTTTGTAAGAAAATTGGTTTGGTTTTATTGTTATTTATATATGCCAGATACGCCAAATTTGCTGTATCTTATGTAATTTCTAATAAAATATACCGCTACGCTTCAGAAAGGACTACTATAAGGGGTCGCCTGCCATCATACAAACTTGACCATCATTTTTAAAGTTTTTATGTTATATTTTTTTGTTTTTCTTCTTAATTGAGCTAGATTTTTGCCAAATTTGACGTAAAATTCTTACAAAATATTCCATATAGGCAAAGATTGCACTGCTTTATGGGGTAGTTCTATGCAAAACCTACACCATTTTATAGTTTTTGTATGCAGTCTTATTTTTCATCAACTTTAATAAAATTTGACGCATTTGTTCAGTTCGAACTATTAAAAATAGAATCTATGGTTCACATAAGATACAGGATATCTCAAAGTCGAGCACACTCGACAGTAGCGTTCTTTCATTTTTTTTTCTTTCAAAAAATGCTAAAAACTTCTTTCAATTGCATTTTCTTATATGTGTTTATACATTATAGAAAAAAGTTTGAACGGTGGAGAAAATTGGCATGCGAGCCAATAGAAAACAGCGCTGAGTGCTATGTTACTATGTTGCGTGTTAGCTACCTAAGGTAACAAGCATTCAATGCGACGACTTGCTGGATCGGTGGTAGGTGATTCTGCTTCTCTTTTTCTCATATGTTTCAGTCTATCTTTCTTTTAATAAGGTTAAAATATTGAAATTTTTAATTTCTAGGTTTCTTTTTTATTTAATATTCTTTCTAAGAACTAAAAATGTTTGGCCAAATTTGTGTGCTCGTTCATTAAAAATCGTATTCTGAGTGCATATTCTGAAGATTTTGGTACTTTTTAAAGCAAACAAAATATTACATTTTGGCACTGTTTTGCAAAAATTACTGCAGATACGAACTATCTATGTTTTTCACTTAATTTTCTGATTTGGTTCATTTTGATTTTTGAATTTTTGAACACATTAAACTAAAGAATGTATTCGCATTTGATTTAATTCAATGTTTTAAAGGTAGATTAGAATTTCGTGTGCATTAAAAGAAATATGTACCACAAAATTAAGCACCTTACACTCGTATTTTAATATTATAATTTGAAGTGTAGAATTTAAAACCTTTATAGCAGTTAGCTTAAATTTGATTTAATCAAAATAATATAAATATATGAATCTATGACTCTATGAAGCACTAATTTACATAATAATTTTATTGCACAAGAATATCTTTTTTATTGTCAGAATTCGCAGCTGTTTAAGCCCTGCAAAAAGTAATTCTTCGTTTTTTCAATAGAAAAGTTACGCACTCTGCTGCAACTGCTGCCGAAACTAAAACTAACCAAAGCTGAAAGTGTTTTTCTTTTCACTTATTTCTTGTACACTACACTACACATGTGCACACATTTTCTTTACCCCATTGAAAACTTAAGAAGGTAGCAAAACGAAAAATGAAAAAAAAAAACAAACATAAAAGAAAAACAACAAAAATATCTCTAAAGAAAATTGTGTCGCAGTGATTGGAAATTGTAACATTTCTTTGGGGACAATCCAACTACAACATCCCCTCTCTAACTTTCTATCTAGCGCTTAACTCCTTTGCTAGCATTTGTCTTATCTAACAATGCTTTACCTATACGAGTATAGTACGAGTACCTATGGCATAGTATGGAACACACTCACACATAGTACTAAAAGAAAAACTTTTTCCACGCATTTCCTATGAAATGTTTCCTTTATTTTTGGTAGTTTTTTTTTCTAGAATTGCTGCTTTTCCTGGCCTCTTTTCAATGCTTTATTTTATTTTTATTCCACAATTTAATTTTTTTTTTTTTTTTTTTTTTTTTTGTCGAAATTTATTTGAGGTTAGCTCAGGTGTGACATAAAATGTTACATTTATATATTTATTGTAAGGATTTTCTATTTTAAGTTGCGCGGCGCATGCTGCAAACTTTCGCAACAAGATTTGTTGAAGCAGCATAAGAAGATATCGACGTCCTTTTTACATTTCCACGTATTGACACTAACGAAACTATGACAAAAAAACTTATTGTGCAGGAAATTGAAAGGTTGTTAAGTACCTCTTTTGTTGCATTTGTCATAGTGGCAAATGCGATTTGAACAGGAAAGTACGAAAATGACAGCTAAAGTTTTCTCTATTTTTTTCGATAATATATACCCTACAGATGTAGTGTGAATGTGGTATTTATTAGTTTGCCAAATGGTTCGAAAAATTTGGTGCCGAGATATTGTTAGCCGAGATGTTGTTAGTAAGATATTGTTATCTCGAAATCCTGACGTGATGGGCCAAGTCTGATCCTGGATTAGGATTCTACTCAGCAAATTATTTCGGAAATGACCCTTAGTTATCCAATAACTGTATTTGTAGACCTGTGATATATTTCGGAACTTCGAATAGCTTTGAAATAACTTTGCGAAAAAAAAATTGCAATTGATCTCTTGAACTGCTAAATTAAAGGGTAAGAGTGGTACTAAATGATGTAACTGGAGAGTTAGACCACAACAATTTTTATCACCCTGTACATGATCACCCTGTACATAACCTCAAAAGAAAAACGCCGTTTTACGGGTACGTAACCTCAAATATTTCAAAATACTGAAGAGATGGGCCAACTCAGCAAATTACTTCGGATATGACCCTTAGCTTTCCAACACCTAAACCATGTTGTCCTGTGTTATATGTATTGCCGATCTGCACTAAAAGCCAAATCATTCAAGATATGTTCGTCTGTCTGTCTGGCTTTCTCTCTGTTTATCTGATTTTCTGCATCGTACTCATTTAGTTTTTAGAGCATAATGCTAAAATATATATTGAATGCTCTATGCTACACTCTCTTAGCGTTTAAATGGTGAGGCGACACTCACTATATAGCTCCATGCAAACAATTTCCTGCACGAGCGTTTTAACAAACATCAAACGAATGCATTCTAACCTTATGAATCGCAATGAGTGAACTGACTCATTCTATAGAATCCAAATATATCGTGTGATGTGTTATGATTCCAATTCATTCATGACTCTGCTTACAATACACATACACTTTCTACAGAAGTGAATCATAAAAATATAGTCTTACTGAATCATGTAACAAACAATGTTGTAACATTGATTCTTATGATTCAGTGTTAGCTGCTTTACCATTTTTTCTCTTACACGGGCTTTGTCCGAACACAAATGAAAATTGACCGTGCATTCATATAAATCCGTAAACATTATTGTGATTTTTGATTTTTAGAATGAAAGCGCAGTGACTCTGAAGAATCATTATAATGGAGCGGGTGTAGACTTTGACCGCTCATTTGTTTCAAACGTCAATTAGCCAAAAACCTTCTGCTGAACAAAAGTTGCTGAGATATGACGAATTATGTCTTTATTTTGTATGGAGAAAGGGACGTAGCCCTGCATAAACGGCATACATATATCTAGAATGATTCTCCTTAACAATAGTATCATACTCCACGATTTTCATAACGATCGGTCAAATAGTTGCTGAGATATAACGAGTTTGGCTTTTCTCTTATTTGGGGGAATGGGAACAATATTTATTTTTTGTCATTAGCAGTGAAGTTAACCTTCAAATTAACTTCAAACTGATGGGTCAATCATTTTATTTAGTAAAGTATTATGGGAGTTATGACGTTGTGTCAAAAAACTCCTTTGAGAAATAATATATGTAGTTTGATAATAGTTTTACTGTTCTTCAAAATATACTCCATGAAGACAAATACACTTTTGCATGCGTTTCAACCGAATTTTGGAAGACTTTTGCCACTCAGAACTGGCTACTTTTAAAAAGAGTTGTTCAAAGTCTACAACAGCAGCTTCAGGCATCGAAAAACGTTGAGCACGCAATTTATTCTTGATGTGCTGGAAAAAGCAGAAAGTCAGTGTTGTAAAGCTGATAAAATATCAATTCGAAGTTTTGAGTGCTTAAAAATTCTCTTGTGTGAACCGATGATTCGTCTTCGAAGGTTTGTTTTACTTAAGTGAATCGTTACCTGTTATGATATCATAGACACCGTGGATAAATTTATTAAAACATTTCTTTGCACCATTACATACGAGACTGTTTTTAGGTGATTGTCAAATTATGCGGTTTCTAACCTGAACATATATTCTTAATGATCAAATTTGTATGTAATTTCGATTGTATGCTGTTTTCACTAATGGTTAAAGATGCTTCAATCTCATGATATGTCACATGATGGTTTTGCCTGATCAGTACACGCACAGCATCTATGTTTTCTGCAACAATACCTTCTTTTGGACGATCTTCACTATATTCGTCTTTAAGCGAACGGAGACCACGTTTGAATTCAAAAATCGAGTTAGTTTGATTGCTAATCGGTGCTAGTCGAAAGTCGCTGTAAATCGTTTATTCTAATTTTTCCATAAGAAAATTTTCAAGTCACTGTATATAACACAAATCATGCTCGTACATCATAAAGTTCTGCATACGTTTGTGGTAAAAATGTCGTACTTTCCAATGGAAATGGCAGCTGGCACCTAACAACACTTAGGGTTGCCAATGCGCACAATATACAAGCCAGCCTTCGTACTACAAACACGCCGCATATTTTTCAGTATATTTTTAAGATTTATTCACAAGTTCAACTTTATTATTGAACCTTAAGATTGTGAATCAGCATAGGATGTGCAATATTTAGTGAATAACACCCAAGAGAAACGTTCAGATATTGTCGCTTTAGCATATAGACGCCATATATAGCATATAGACGCCATATAAAGGTATGGTTCCAGTACTAATATTGAGCACTTCTTTATTATCGTATAAAAGCTATTGATTTTGAAAATGATATGGATGTTGCTAATATACATATATATACAGATTGTGCACTAATAGCAAATATATCTAGTCTACTAGTTGTATTTAACAATAATAAGGGTATATTCCCGTGTTCCGGTTTCAGAATCCGAATCGGTATATTTTATACGGATTCTGAAACCGGAAAACGGACTCTGAAACCGGAACCGCACTTCGATTTCGTTAAAGTGTCTTGCATTGTCACTGCATTTTCAGAAGATTTTCGCAATTTGAATTCACTTCGAATTGGCACTATGAAATTCAGCGTCTCAGTTCAAATCAAGAAATTCTTCTGAAAGCGTTATATGGATCACTTTAACAAAACCGAATTCGAATAAATTTTTCGGATTCGAATACTGGAACACGAGGTAAGTTTTGTTCTTTGTAGTACAAAATTTTATATGGAGAGTATTAAAGCGTCGGTTTCATCGAATTAAAATTTTGTTCCTCGGTTTCAGTTTCTCTTTCTTTTTTATTTCCGCGCTTACGTGATTTTGTAGTGATAAATTTTCGATGATTGGTTTGTAACAGAAATAAAATGAAAATGAAAAGAAGAAATAAAGTATTATCAAATTTCTATTGAAAAAAAAAAAACAAAAACGCTGGAAATGGAATTAAAGTATTTGAAGCGAGAGTGTACGTGGGCTGCTATTTATATTACGGGAACTGGCAACACTAATGTCAAAAGCTAAAATCTGGCAACACCATAATAAAGTTTGGTATTTTTTGGCATAAACGTACTCACAAAGTTTTGATGTACAATTGCTATTTATTTTGGAATAGCAATTGTACATCAAAAAATGGAAATTTCAAGAGAAGGTTTTCGTTGGATTATTTTTCACAACTTTCGACGTGGATTATCTCAACAAGAATGTGTCAATGAACTCAGTTCTATGTATGGCGACAAAGCACCATCAAAAACCACAGTTTATCGCTGGTATAGTGAATTCAATCGTGGTCGGACTTCGACCATTTGTTTGCCGGAAGTCTTCGGAGAAATTCGTAAAACCAACCGCCAAAGACGAATCATTCTCCATCATGACAATGCGAGCTCGCACATATCTCGTCAAACAAGTGAATTTTTGAGCAGTCAAAACATCGAATTAATGACTCATCCTCCGTACAGTCCTGATTTGGCACCCAATGACTTCTTCTTGCTCCCGAATATCAAAGGTAAACTGCGTGTTCAACAATTTACGAGCGCCGAAGAAGCAGTTGAAGCGTTCAAAAACCATGTTTTGGAGGTGTCTCAAGAGGAATGGAAAAACTGCTATGACAAATGGTTTGAACGAATGCAAAAGTGTATTGATCATCAAGGGGAATATTTTGAAGAACAAAAAAGCCATTTTCATTTAAAAGTGTTTGTTATTATTTGCTATTTCCGAAATATAAATAGTACCCCTCCGTACAAGTATAAGATTTAAGAGTTTTATAGAACCTACTAAGTAGAACCAATTGCTTAGCAAATATAGCGCAAAATATCACTCTTTTATTGCATCTTCATATGTTGCAGCAGCCATGGGCAAATAAATTAAGCCACGATTTATAAAATAAATGTTTAACAAATATTTAAAGCTCATTTACACTGTACAAATACAGAGCGACATTGAAACATAATTACATATGTAAGTAGTATTTGCATATATCGCATATATTTCCAACTGAGTTACTAGCAAAGAACGAATGCATGCATTTGTAGTCTAGTCTTGCTGGGAAAAGATACAAATTGTAAGCGGAATGAGTAATGCGAAGTCATCACAGACAGCCGCAGACTTTTGTATATAGTTGTATCTACTGAATTAAGCGCAAAGGATGTATTTATAGTAGTTGTGTGTGAAGAGTGTGCGAGCATATAGTTTTATATATAAATCCTTGATATACTCGCAGATATATCAATATAGTAACATTTGCATGCATAAATGTGTAACTAATACATCAAAAAATACTCATAACATCTGATAGTGCACTCGTATAAGTGCACATTAAGATTTGCTTTGTGAATTAATGCAAATCAATGCAGTTTTAATCAGAAGAAAAAAAAAAGAAAAAAAGAAAATTGTAAGCTTAAATTCTATAAATTTTACTGTAGGCTAGATGAATGACAATGAATTTTGGAGTGTGCAGAACATAAATACAGCATAAAATGCTCAGTAGCAGTAACATAGATTCAAAATGGGTTTATCCCCGTGTTCCGGTTTTCATATTGGAATACATTCCTCGGATTCGGCTTCGTTAAAATGGTTCACTTTCAGAAGAATTTCGTCATTTGAATTCGGTCGTATTCTCAAGGTCTAGTAAATTCAAGTCGCTAAATACTTCTAAAAGTGAAACATGGACGATTTTATAAAAACCTTATCTTATAATTTTATTATTTAATAATTTTAGTGTGTTTTGCGATTTGAATTCACTTACATATGAAACTTAACTAAATTCGAATAGAGAAATTTTTCGAGAACCTTAATAGGCCTGTCTAAAAAAATAAATTGAATATGTTGTTACACAGTTCAATTCCAGCTTTTACATCAAAGCTTGGTTCTGAGATCGTCAAAATTGTATGCGACTGGTGTGGAACATAAAAACAGAATATAGTGTGCCTTAGTCATAGCAAAATTCCAAATTCTGATATATAATGGTCTTATACTTTTGTCAGCTGTGTATTGCGGCGCCACACATGCAAATACTCAAAGCTTCTTATTTCCCGAACACATACAAAAACAGCTTTTCAATACAATCCACACTCCATCGAATTGGCAACGCTAATGTAGATTTCGATTGGCTTTGTTTTGTTAGCTGCGTACTCACTGAAAAACAATTTGAGGCAAAAATTTTAGATTGTTGTTTTAGAGTGTCCTTTTTATATGGAATTTTTACATTCGCGTCGTCCTTTCTTAAACTCAGTAACAAATTTAATATAAAAGAAAATTATTAAATCATTAATTATTAAATTGAGTACATATTGTCGAATCTGTGACCAAAATGTTGCGGGAACGTTTTCTTTAAAGAAATGAGGGTAGTTCTAGAATTACCCGAACTGACGACGAATGACGCTTTTAGTTTAAATTTGTTTTTTTTTTGTTTGTTATAAATAGTATCAGCTATCATTAGACTACGCTTACATTTCTGAGCAATCTGCGTCATTAAGTTTGTGTTGGCAGCTATTAAAAATAGACATGAAAGGCAGACATTATGTCTTCAACGTAAAATAAGATTCTTATTCACATATTCTTTTTCACAATTTAACTGAAGATATGGCGGGGCCACTTTTCAAGATGTTTTGTATAACATCCTGAACTATTAATAGTACATATAACTTTTTATATTCAACGAAATTTTGGACAATTTCAAATTCGTGGTGTAACCGCGATGTCAATGAATTCAGTGAAAATGATGTAAGTGAAGATTATGAAGATGAGGTTTCTGATGCTTTCTTAAATGTGCGTTACAAAATTATCATACTCACATTACTTACATATATTCAAAATATAAATAAAAGAGGAATTAAATAAATAGATCGTTTCAACAGTTCAACTTTCAATCTTCACATAGCGAAACATGCTTGAGGTGTTGGTATTGTTTACAGTATTTCGTTGTCGTTTACAAAAATTTTGTGATCTTAAACCCTGATTATAAGAATAATTGGTTAACATTTTAAAATTCAAAGTCAATTATTTTGGATCCCATCTCTTAAATTTTGATATTTGTAATATTAGTCTAAAATTCAGCCAGCCCTTAAGTCGCCGAGAAACAAGTGTCAGTCTAATCCATTGAGATTTTAAATTATAGTTTTAGCTTTGGAATTTTATCGTTAGATGTGTATTCAGTGATCTTTTAAACATAAGAATAACTAGTATCAAGATACTGCAGTAGTTCTCATGGTCCACTGTGCAATTAAGTAAATTTATAATCTTCAACAAAATTTGACGCTTATTCCTTATTTTGAAACGTATATCCAAAAAAAAAAAAAAAAAAATTACCAATCCTTTGAAGTTTCGTTGGGTTTTTGATCAGACAACCAAAATTTTACAATTAATTTGCAATGTATGGCCAGTAGACTGATGCGAACTTGTAGCTGAGTTCGAAACTCGTGTCTCTGAGGCTAAAACATTTCTTGTGTAATAAAATGTTGATACTGTTTCCTCCGTCGTCCGTTCGTCTGTAAGTATGAGTGAACAGATCTCAGCAATTATAGGAGCTGGAGACATCAAACTTGAATATTTAAATTCTTCTTGAGCATATGCAGGTGAAGTATATTAAGTTTTGTGAATGCCACGCCCACAATACAGCCAGTTGATCCATATATGCATGCTTTTTTTTCGATGTTTTGTTTTAGTTTTTCTACTCTAGTTTTTAAATTAAATTAAAAGTCTGTATAGTTTTACATTAGCAAGCGTGCAGTGTACTCTGTAGTCATGAACACACGATTGCTCCACTTTTGCTTGTTTTTGTTATCAGCTCTCTATGTTGAAGCTAATTATTGGTCCCAATATCTGACACAATCACCATCAGTCCAGTATATCATACTATTTTAATAATACATTTTCCATTTTATTGATCATAATCACTGATTACTTGCATTCACATTGGCTAATCGAATAATCACATGTAGTGACTCTGGCGAAGTTTTTGGAGCTGCTCGAACTAACCCACTCGAACCTGCTCCACGGTTGGTTTGGCGAAAACTTCATTAATACTTATTGCCACATATTGCCGTGGCTCTTTCATGTGTAGATGTTATTACTGGTGGCACTAGCTGCTCTACAAGCCATATCGACGTTTCTACTCCTTTAACACACCGTCAAGCGCGTCAAATTGAGTCTTCATCTCACAAACCTTTTTTACCAATGCGTGGTTTTACTTCAACAGAACGTGGAGCATATCTTCAACTCCCTCTGTGGGATTTTGCTGACTTTCTTCCGGCATATTGAAGCTTTCTTATGGTGCCATCATATATCAATATATTTTACAATAATTTTTTCTAGTTTTTCAGATTTTGATTTTGTGCCTCTCAAATTAAATTTAGAAGATGAACCATTGTATTTAAATCTTCTCCCATATATACATATATACTATAGTAAATCACACAAAAACCAGTAGCCAAACCATAACAATAAATTGATCTCGATTTTACGAAATCTTCATCTATTGCACTACAAACTTCTCAAGAAAGCTGTTAATAATTTTAATAGGTGCATCTTTATATCTACATAAAGTAAATTTTAATTTTGAATATGCGCTACAAAACCAAAAGGCCACACTAAAATGCTTGAATAACTAAATTGAACTTTTGAACTTGCTGTAGTAGAACACAAAAAAAGGCAATCACTATATGCAAGTGAAGTAGTTTTTCATTAAATCAATTAAGACGGAAAAACTACTTGAAGTGCTGCCAAAGAGCACAAAAATCATTTGAAATAGCTTTTTTATAGAAAAAAAAAACTTTTTGAAGAACTAAAAATGAGACAAGATAAAACATTGAATGTGCGCTGTGTCGGAACAAGATGAAAGCATGATTGAAACACTCAAGTATGCAATTTTTACTTTGAATTGAATAAGAAAAGAAACCGAATGGAAGCCAACGAAGGCACTTATGAGATGACTCTAGCAGGGCAATAAGCATACGAGCTGCCGGGTGGGCAAGCTACTCAAATGGCGGTAATTGAGAAAGGCAGAACTGCTAACTTGTGGAAAAAAAATCAAAAAAAAATATTATTACGCAAATGAACTCTAAATTCACACATGTAGCTATAGTTATACACTGGCAATTTGCCTAAAAGTTGAGTAAGGCGCCTGCTTCAGAGTTTCAACACTTAAAGCGAAAATAATGAATGTGCAAGGGCTGCCAACCTTACCGAACGTGCCTGCAGAACACTGCACGACGCCACAGTGTATGCTACATACAATATTATTATTATTAGCTTTGGCAATGAACTCCTATGTGCGTGACTTTTGGCGCAACTCTAAGCTCCTGGCAACACTACACTCTATTCTATATAGGCATTAATTTTACATAGTTTACACCAGCTAGCCAGCCAGCTATTTTTCTCTTGTAATAGAGCCATACTAAATGATTTTAATTTGATATTTGTCGCGTACGGAAGCGGCGACAGCGGATATGAGATAAGTTAGCCCAAAGGAAGTTGCAAACATTTCTATTTTCATACGTTGATAGCTTAGCTTTGCTTAATTATGCTTTAAAAACCTTTTTAGCTATTTTAAATAATTTTCATTGCAAATTTGTAGAAGGAGATACTTCAGCGGCATTACTAATAACACTATGCAACAAAATTTAATACAGTTTCTGTAAACACCATGACACTACATTTTTCTTATAGAGTTTTACCTGCCGAACCAGAAAGTCGAAATAACACTTTTTTCTTTTAGTAAGTATTTTGAGAAATGAATTTTTGAATTTAGTCATGTGAAAAACCTATGATAAATATATGACAAATGTACATTATTACGTAAAGAAGTCTCTTTTATGATGAAAACAAGCTATTGTAGTAGGAAATCCATGGAAAGATAACGAAGTTATGGACAATTGAGTGAAAGTACCAAAGTTTGACTTTGTACCATTTATTAGTATTGACCGTCTCGAAGGAGTTAAGCCAGAATTTATGTTGACAGCTTACACTTTCAGCATCGTGCCGAAATTACACTTTAACTTAATTAACTTCAGACGTATTTAAACTGTATAAACCGGAATAAAATGGAAAAAGGCAAGCGAATACTATAACGTCGAATTTTGCTACCTTCGCTCAATTGCGCATAACTTCATTATCTTTCCATGGATTTCCTTCAAACGTATATTGATTTCTTCGTAAAATGTTCTTCTTTACTTCGAACCAAATAATTTAAATATTTTCCTTTTCAGATTTTTTCTGGACGATTCAATAAATTTTCGATTCAAATTTTGACAAAAAAAAATAAGAACAATTTTTGACATCCCTAAAAAGAAGCTGCGTCTAACTGCAGTCTTCTTATAACTTCAGACGGTGTGGGTATTGGGAGGAGTGAAGACCAAACATATTTTGCAAGTACTTCTTAAAGTATTTACCCTCTGGATGCGCCTTTATCTCCTTCAGGTCTGTTTTGCGCTGTTCGTTGGGCACGAAGAGTTCCTTTTTGGTGGCGAAAATGTCACGCTCGCCGGACTTCTTCTCCTTCTTGATCTTGAGATGACGGAAACAGGCGTCGTTCAAGTGTTCGGGCTACTTGTAGTTGGCCAAATTCACACGAGGCGATGTACCAATGACAAAGCGTTGCGAAACGCCATGCAGTGGGCAAGAGTGCAGTGCGAATGGACCAGTGAAGAACAGTAGGCCGGCGGGAAGAGTCTTAAGCAAGACAATACATTTGCCCTGATGACGATCAGCCAGCAGT
The DNA here is from genome assembly GCA_035044765.1 of Leucophenga montana. Classification (NCBI taxonomy): domain Eukaryota; kingdom Metazoa; phylum Arthropoda; class Insecta; order Diptera; family Drosophilidae; genus Leucophenga; species Leucophenga montana. The sequence continues at coordinate 252,652 of JAWNNQ010000524.1, forward strand.
GCTCGCTGAAGTTACCCTTGGCCGGGCGCTTCTCGACGAAGGTTTTGGTTGGATAGTTGGCCTTAGATTTTTTGGTGGATTTCACTGTCTTTTTAGCTTTTCGACGGATGCCATTATATATTAAACAAGTGTACACCGCATAAAAACTATTGAGGTAGATCCCAAACTTGTGTTCAATAGTGCAATCCTTGCTAAAGCAAAACTTTCACTCGTTTGTTTATATTTTCTATGTAAACACTAAGGAACACAACAACAGCTGAACATATTTATTCCATTTTGCAAATGAGTTGCACAAGTGTTTACAGTGATATGCTACAACAAAAATATATGTACAATAAAAAGGATATACGCCAGCAGATAGAGCGAGATATTATAGCATAAAGGATGCAGCTTAATTGCATGTACTGTAGTTTGTTTTAAATGTGTATTTAACAGAGCTTGCAAAATATGCTCAACCAAATATTTCTATGCTGTCTGCTCACCGAGGAGGCAGAACAAAATGAAGCAGACCTGCTCACTCTCTCAACAGAACACTTATTTTTGATTCTTTCGGGTTTTCTGTTTGATACTCTCAGCAACTGAGCAAAACGAGCCAAGTGGAGTCTAAAGTGTCTTTTTTTGTTGTTGTTGCTTTAAATATTTCATCGCTGGCAAAGCGGGGAAGAGGGAAGGAGAAAGATAAAAGAAAGGGCGCTCAATTGTCTGCATATGTTAAAATATAAGTAACACACATTCATGCGTAAAAGACACTTTCGGCAAATTTTGCGCAGCAAAGTGTCTTTTGTGAACAAATACATAAAGTGTGCTACAAAAAACTATCGATGCTTAAACAAAGACCGTTTGAAAAAGAAACAGAGTTGAAATGTCTCTTCGCTTCTATATTAAATCGTGTCCGCACGCAATTATTATTATTTTTTTTTTTTTTGACTGACTATAAAAAAAGATCACTTCTTGCGAGCTCTGGTATTTAATATACAGGGTGGTCCGAATGAACTGTAACCGTCTGCAGATCGTAAGAAGTAACTTGTGAAAGGGCGCCCAAATCTGGCCTAATGACAGTTCATTCGGGCCATCATGTATAAGCAACTGACAATATTTGCACAGACTGCATGCTTAAAATTCTACTAACTCAATGCCGTAAAATACAGCAATGAAAAATTATTATTAATATTAATTGAAGCTCATTATATCAACCTTGCCAAAATATATATAATATGTATACATATCTGCATGAAATACTTACTTAATAGTTAAATATGTTCTGACAAACCACAAAGTTTTTTTTCCATTCAGAAAACTTCCAGCAGCATAAAAATTACCAAATGCTACAGAATTCGTGCATGAAAAGTAATTTGTGCAGAAAGTTTTTCTTTTTTTCGAAACATTTCAAACAGAAAGAAAGAAATTTGCACCGCATATATATATATATATATATATATATATATATACATATATATAAGAAACTGCATTAAAAAGAATTTAATTCAATTAAATGAGTCTGCATTTGCGTCATTCTTCCGTATGTTCCATCATTTTTGCTGCTGCTGCTGCTGGAAAACTGAAAAATGTTGTAAAAAGGAGTTGCCAGACATTTAAATTTGCATAATTTTGCAATAATTGTCTAGACATAAGTATTTACTATGATTGAAACAGCTGCGGTGAAGTAGTTGTAGAAAACATCAGAGAATCTTCTTTCAGCATAACAGTGCATTTAAGCTATTTATTTACTTCGAAGTAACATTTCTTAACATTTTATTAACGTGTCTTTCCTTGCAATGTAATGTACTATTGTACGTTACTATTTCCGCTTCCGCTGCATGTAAAACTTCGTCATGCTTCGCATATAACGCATAATAAAGCTATTTATGCATATAACTAAACAAACAATTATGCCATAAATATCAAAAATTTACGAACATTTAAGAAACAGCGACATAAATAAAGCAGATTTTGTATATTTATGGGTTCATTTGAACGATGCTTAAGTAGCTGGAAACTGTCCATTAAATTTGATGAAATATTTATGTAATATTATGAGACGTGAGAAAATGGCTATAGGCTGCGCTAGAACCCGCTAGGTGGCGGTGGTATACAATAAAAGTGAATATATATTAGTGGAAGGCTAAACCATAAGATCGATCGTTATGAAAGCACAACACAATTTAATAATCGTATAAAAATTAAGCCAAAAAGTCACTCACGCGAAGTCACCTGCCAATATAGGAGTAGGGCTATATTATGACAGTGTTCTATGGTAATAATTGGAAATAGTTTAATAATCAATTACAATAATTGATATTGTTCAATTGATTATTTGATGAATTGATTAAATGATCAGCTGATTATTTTATTAGTTGATTAAGTGATTAATTGATTATTCGATATTGATTAATTGATTATGTGCTTAATAATAATTGATTAATTCGACAATGAAAAAACGCTCGAAGAAAAGAGCCAAGTCAGAAAAATACGACTCACTCAAGAAACGAAGGTCGGCCTAAACTTCAACTAGGCTTATAGGGTTATAGATTTTCAATTTTCAACAAAAACTAAGGTACGGCCCTGATTCTACCATTCAAAACGTTCGCACCTTAAAATGGTTTAAGACAACAAGTGTTCAACCAAAATTCAAATTCAGTCTTTATTTACCGGATAAACGATTTCAAAAATATATCATTTAATTGGCCACCGCTGCTCTTCTTGCAGACGCTAACCTTATAACTCTAATTTTCAATGACCCTGTGGCACATTTCGGCCGGAATGCCAGCAATTGCTGCTCGGATGTTGGCTTCGAGGTCATCAAAAGGTTCGAAACCGTTGCTGTAAACAAGCGATTTAATGTAACCCCAAAGAAATTAATCTAGTGGCGTTAGATCACACACTCTTCTGAGGAGAAATAAATAAGTTACCGTTAACGTGAGCTGTATTGCAGCATCTTGTTAAAACTGAAGGTCGTTCCCATCGATTTTATCAAATTTGATGAAGAAATAGTCCGCTATAATGGCACGATAACGATCGTCGTTCACGTCATGCTCCTTACTCATTCTTAAAGAAAAAGGTCTTATCATGCATATAATTTACAGCAAACTGTGACTCTTTCTGTATGCAAATGCGATGAACTAAACGTTGATTTTATGCACTCTAGAAACGGCAGTTTTGCTTATTTACGAAGCCTTGCAGCCAAATATGCGCCACATCGGAGTATATGATTTTTCAATGAAATTAAGTTTGTCATGGGAGTTAAAGTGAGTTCTACAGAGTTGCAAGAAGTGTTTATCCACATGATAAACTATGAAGCCGCCAGGAACTATCAATGTTTGGTAAACACTGTAAATTTAAAACGAAGTTTAATCTTGGACAAACTTGGACTAACGTTGAGAAAATTAATATGATTTAACATAATAATTTCTCACAATTACTATTTCATATAAAATTTTCCCTTTTTTCATTTTTGGTAGGTAGGCAAACGAAGTTTAATATTGGACAAACCCGAACAAATGTTGGACAAACGCACTGCATTTACATAAGTTAAAATTTCATACTTTTTCACTAAGCGTTGGAATTTGGAACGGTTTTTTCCTTTTTATTATTTTCTTTTTTAAGATTGGACAAACGAAGTTTTGACTTGGACAAACCTGGACTAACCTTGGGCAAACGTACTACATTTATAAATATTACAAATTTACGCTTAGGTGTGCCAACTTTACAGAATATTCATTTTTAATTTTTTACAATACTTATTTTTTTGGGAGTTTGGACAAACGAAGTTTAACCTTGGACAAATCTAGACTAACGTGGGGCATAGAAACTGCATACTTAAAAGTCTACATTTCATACTTCTCGTTGAAAAGACACAACAGTTTTAATTACATTTACAAAAATTATATTATTAATTAAAAATTTGTGGTGGGTAGAGAAACGAAGTAGAGCTCTGGGCAAACCTGGACTAACGTTGGACAAACAAACTACATTTTAAATAATCGTAAATTCCACACTACGTGGTGCTGACTTCTTCTGACGGCTTAAAAAAGGCTTTGGTTTTCGGTTTCTAAATTCTCGATTTGAAGATGGTGCTTCGAAAAATAATGTGCCACCATTCTGAGCAATGAAGTTCCCATATGTAATTACTTCTACAAATACTTTTGTGTCAAATACTGCACATATTGCAGGTTATTCTGCTAATCACCTATCTAGCTGTATAAATCGATGTGCTTGGATTATGGTAGGAAGCTTTTAGTAGAAAGTTATTCTTGAAGGGGTTCCAAATGGCAACTGTTTCTCTGATATAGCAACCAGCACTCGGATTTTGGAGCTACATACTTCTAGATACAATGAGAACATGCTGAATTGAACTGATTTTAATATTTAATATTTAATGTTTAGTATTTAGTAGTTAAATTTGACTTTTTTTTTGTTTAACGAGTTGCTTTAAAATTTATAGTAGTAGAATTAGTTGTGCAGTTGTTAGTTGTGGTTCATGGTTTGTTTAATCATTTAATATCTCTCGTAATACACTTTAAGACCGATATAATTAACAAATTAATAGCAAATGCCACACAAAAGCCGCAAAATGCTGCTGCAATGAACCAAAGTGAACTCGAATCTCAATTTATCTGTGAGTATGTATCTGTGACTTTGTATCTGTGTGTTTGTATCTATGTATGTTAACTAAGCTAAAACATTCCATATGTGCATTTGTAGGTGTACTGGCTATATTCAAAATACCATTAAGCCAAATGGAATTTGAATTTGTGCAGCATTTTGCTGTATATTTTGTTTGCAAATCTATTGAAACTATTTGAAGTAGCTAATGAGAGAGATAAAGTAGTCAAGTTATTTGCATTTATACTCGTATTTAGTTCAGTTTTCAGAAATTACTTGTGCATTCAAGTGTTAAGTTGAGTTGAGCAGCTTATTGATTAAATGTGATATTAAAATTTAAGCTAGATAATACTTTAAATGCTAAAATATTAAGCCAAATCGTGCATTAAGCTATAAAAATAAAAAAAAAAAAAATTAATTAGTCATAATTCGTTGTCTGCCTATTATTTTTAAATACTTTTCACTATCTAATAAATCACAGAAAATGTAGCAAGAAGCTATTAAAACCTAAATACACAGCCGCGTGCCAAACCAGACAAAACACACTCGATCAGCTACATTTGCACTTAAGCAATTCAAGAGCAGCGATGCCTAAACTTCAAATGACAGGCAGTAAAGAGCTGCTACTGTATCTTATAGATACATACGTACTAGCGGCATCTGCTTAGGTTATTTATGTGCTTAAATTGAAATTTTTGTGCTGCTATTCACACACGCTGCTGTCGTTTTTGCAAATACAGCATTGTTGACATTTTTTTTTTGTTTGTTTGTTTGTTTGTTTTTTCATCTTACATCTTACAGACTTATAGTTAGAAATGTATCTATAGCTCACTTCTACTGCAGTAGCATCAATAAATGCTGTTGAAAAACTGGTTCTATGACGCACACGTGATGCTCAAATATAATAATGAGCACAGTACTCTCTGTATCAAAATATATATATAAAAAAAAGGTAGATACAAGGTACATTTATGCAATTGTAGCAACAAATGTATCTAGATACAATACAGATATAAGATGCTTTTTGTCATCGCTGCTTTTGCTGCTGTTGTTGTTTATTGTTTCGCATGTTTGTTTGCATTTCATCTTGTTTTTGCTGCTGCTGCTGCTTTTGTCATTCATATTCTTAGACTTTGCCGCATTTGTAATATGCACATTTAATCTTGAGGTTTTGACGTTATTTGCGGTGTCGTCATCAATAGACATACGGACTGACTGGTTGATGGACGAACAGACAGTCAGACTAAGCATCAGCATCAGCGGTAATGAAAGCCGCATTTGTAGCAGACAATTTCTCATAGCATCAGAAACACTTGAATTACTGCGGCCAAGGTAGCAGCGATGGTGTTGAAGTTCAAATGCGAGGGTTGTACGAAAGATTTATAGTAATACAAATGTATAGATAGAGATTTATATGTTGTTATATTGGTTTATGTGTGACTTCTATCAAGAGGTCAGCCAGCGTATCCTAATGTGGTTTGACAAGATATTTTTTTCGTTTAATCATTTATCAGAATTACAAAAAACTATACTGTGGAGGTCTGAAAACTGTGAATCGAACTTTTTATATAATCCAAATAGCGACTAACAAAGTCAAAATGAGAAGCATTACTTCCGTCAACGTTCCACTGGAAGTCAATTCTGGAAGTCTATTCTTTGACTTAATTATAAGGTAACTTAAAGTTTATTTAAGGCCATAATAAGCCTAAGCTATAATTTTGATAATATGGGCATTCAGCAGAACTAAACGCTGATCGATTCAGCGATAAGGACATTTTTTTCGAAGCCATACTCGTATTTTGTATACCAGCAAAAGTGACGTTAACAAACATCAAATAGGAAGAGATGCGATATTCTTCAATCTTCTGATGGACTACATACTATATCCCACTCTATAGCACATAGATATCCTAGCAATCTTTACAGTGAAGTAATGCTCTTTTGCGAGACAGAGTACCATCGTTCAGATCCTTTCCAGTTAACACTCGGTCGCCAGCACTAGAAAAGGCTTCTACCCTTAACCAAATACATAAGGTGCAAAGGAATGCTGAACTTTATTTTCACCGGATCTGGGGATTAAAGTTAATCCTTTAGACTGCCCGATCTTTATAGCGTCTTTCAGGCGGAGATGCTAGCCATTTAGGAAGCTACGCATTTCCTACTCAAATACTCAAGAATATGTGTTTATCTTTTCGGACAGTCAGGCTGCCTTGAAAGCGCTGAGCTCTTTCAGCTCCAACACTAAAACCACAACAGAGTGCCGGAAATCTCTTAACGAGATTGCCGAGCACTATGTTATACATCTCATCTGCAAGAGAGGGTACCACTGCTGATATACTTCCGGGGAAGGCCACAGTAGGTATGCCCATGGCTACATGTAAACTACAGATCTCAACAGAGATGATCGGCATAGCAACCAATAGATGGTGCAACATTGGCACGTGTAGAAACTCTAGACTCACCTGGCCAAAATATAATCTTAAAAGAACAATAACACTACTTCAGTACAAGAGAGATAAGTTAGCTGATATTGTGGGAGCCGTCATAGGCCACTGCACAAGGGTAGGTTTAAACTCCTGAAACTTCTGCAGAAGCTGCGGAAACGCCGAAGAGGAGGAGACGGTCGAGCACTTGCTATGTCATTGTCCGGCCCACAGTTGGAGGAGAGTGACGTTATTAGAGCGCCCCTTCCTGGACAACTTAATTAGGATCTCAGAAAAAGAGAAATCTCGACGTTCTTGACACTGACAAAGTGATTCCCTGAGTAGCTGCGGATGAAATAGGAACAAATATGGTATCACAAGGGACCTATGCTGGCCTAAGTGACAATGTGGGGTTTAACCATGTTGGACAGCCTTACCTAACCTAACCTAACCTAGCACTCGGTCGGGATGCCTCCGTCAAAATTTTTAACAGATTTTTTGACAGAAGTCGAACCCGATTAACTCCGATATCTCGATTCTAATAGGAGGCTAGGAGTCAATAAATCCAACCAGTGCAAAAGCTGTCGAAACAGTTAAGAGGAGGTGAACGTTAAGCACCTGCTGTGTAGCTGCACGGCCATAAAAAGTAGGATATTCATGCATATTACATGTATTTTCTAAATTACCCTTCAGAATTCTCCAAAATTGAGATTAGTAACATGGTGAAATTTATTAAATCGTACCAATGGTGCGGTCTTTTTCTTAAATATGAGATTTTTGGTATGACAATGGGTCTTTTTGGTCTAAGTAAAGATAGTTATTATTGTCACCGGCCACTCTACCTAACCTAACCAAACCTAAATAGTGCTGCTCGTTTTTGCTAAAGAAATCGTCGAAAACAGATAGTGACTTAGCTGGATATTCTCAGAGTTCAAAGAACAATAATATATTATTGGTTTATTGCTGGACCAAACATTAAAAAGACATATGAGCGTGATTGAATCTTCGTCTTTTGAGGGGATGAATTTCAGTGTGTAGAAAACATTCTCTACTTGAATTTAGAGATAACTAGCAACTATTGAAGCAGTCTGAAAATCAGTGAAAGAATTACTTTTCCTAATCGTAACTAATTTGAGTTCACATGTGCAAAGTTTACACAGTGGATGACAATTATTTCAAAAGAATTGTCGAGCATACACTACGCATCGAAAAACAATTCTTCTATGCCTTCTAAAGGAGAACATTTTGACAAGAGCTTCTAAACACTTGACTTATGATACAGCATTGCATATGGTATACAACAATCTACTGACTTATAAAACAACCCTCGCGCTTCAATCAAAGTGGCAGCGTCAACTCAAGTAGGTATATCTCTATCCTGACACGACATCATCTTTCAGTCATAGTATCTGTCTGTCTGTCGTTGGCTTTATATGACACATTTGCTTGCAACTACTCATAGTCACCAGAGTGGATTATTTTCCATTTTTTTTTTCTCTGAAGTTCTTATGTTCTTGACTCTGTGTCAATCGTAAAATATTTGAATATTTAAGTTATACTTTTTTGCGCTTCGTTGCTTTTATGCACAATGAAATTTGTACTTCTTAGGTAGATTTTTGCGTCCGTTTAAAATTATATGCCAAGCGACATGCTGCGCATTCATAATCAGATTTCTTTTTTTTTTGTGCATGCTGCAACATGAAGTTATTACTTTGCTGCAAAAACAGAACGAATGAAATGAAATTTAATATGGCTGCGCATTATCTTTTCTTTGATTTGAGATACAAAGCGAATGCGTATGCGTATGTAATAATAAAGTCATTAAATGCAACAAATGTATTGCATGGAAATGGGTGTGGAGAAGTTTTTTTCTTTGTGTCATAGCAAATTAAAATTTTTGTAGTTTAATGATTTGCAGAAATTTGTGCAAACATTGCTGGAATTCTGTCATGCGAAGCAGAAAATTTGAATTATTTGTACAAAGAACTTTAAACTAGAGTGGGGCGAAGCAATGCGAAGAACTAGTTCAGTAGTCAAACTTCAAGCGGGAAACTTGGCTTAGTTTGATAAACACTGAAAGAGTTTCGAACAGGGGTACAGCTGCAATCTGAAAACGCTTCTTAAAAGAGCTTCGTTGATTACCTCAGCTTACTATGACACTCGAAGTTGCAATAATATCGAGAGTTGACTGAAGGCGAAAATTGGAGATGGACAATTGGAATTTTCGTATTTAAACTGATTATTGGAATGTTTTTGTACAAGTCTAAGTGTAGTTGGAGAGCACCGTGGTAAAGTAGTCTTTCTAACTGTTTTTTTTTTTTAGCAAATGTCTACCTAGCGGAGAAACTCACCTTACTGGAGACTGAAGAGCAACACATAAAGCCAAATTTCTAATTTTTCCGCTGTCATCGTACGTAATTTACTAAATAGAAACTGCAGATCTCTGCTCATAAGAACATGTGAATGGCTTCGCAACTCCATACTCATTTCATAGGAATCGCAATAGCCATTGAATTAACTAGAAAAGGTTTCACAATAAATATCCGCATTGCAACTCGCACATTTTAAAGAGAGGGAGCCATTATTTAGAACAATTCACAAAAAACTGGAACAGAACTTTCAAGATACTAAATTTTACCTAATACTAGATATGATATATCAAGAATCTGTTATCTGCTTATCAGGAATAGACTCCGATCTGCCTACTGGCTGAATGCAGGGTCACTGACCAGCTCACTGAGAAACTTACGATCAATTTAAGCTAATATTGATCTAGCTAGCACCAGGACTTCAAGACACATTTAAGTGAAATAAGATACCCTAGCTTAACTACCTTACTCTCAGATACCATTCTGCATATTATCAACCGCACAGATTGTATCAAATTAATCATTTCGGTTTACCCGAAGGTATCAACACCTAACCTAAGATTAGTTCAGATTAATCAGGTCGCAGAAGGTATCTCAGTTGATTCTTTCAACGCTCAGCTTCTTTGAAATCAACCCGTAGAGTCAATGAAACGTGTCATATCCGCCAATGGCAGGTTTCTCTTCTTCATCACTGCAGCTAGGGCAGTAGTTCTGATAGGGGTCGCGTGCTCTACTAAGTGTATGATGGTACTGCGGCACACGGCTTAAGATTTAGCTCCCGAAGTTTTAGCTGCGTTCCTGGCTGCCGTGTGCTTTAGGGAGATACTTATAGCTGCCAGATTCAATATAGCTTCTAAAGTAGCATGGGGTGTGGAATGCAAGGACCCAGTTATGCCCAGGCAGGCTGCTTTTCAAGCAGACCAACACGAATTTGCCTGCTACCTTAGAACTTTGTCATATGCATAGACAGTCACCCTATATTTACTTAATCTGAGTTTTAGAAGAAGAACATTTAGAGCCAGATTCGACAGTATCGAGCATATGACGCCCTCTTGCGCTGTGCCTTATTTCCTTATTTCCGTCGCACAGAGATTGACGTTGATCACTCGGCAGCAAAGAATGTTGCTTAGCTATCGGATGACTGCTATGTGCGACCTCATTTTGGCAATATTATCTAGTATTCATGGTCGTTTAGTTATTAGTTCATTTAGTTCACATGCACTAGTTCATATACAGTAGTTTACATGTGTAGTTCACATTTTTGTATAATGTTGTTCACTTATCGCACTTTAGTTCATTTAGTTGTGCTAGCTCAGTCAATTAGGTCTTTCATTTCGTTCATTTCGGATATATATTTACAATGATATATTTTAATTAAAAGCCCAATAAACTAAACAAACAAATAGTTCAAAAGTAAATGATCCAATTCTGCTTACGTTAAACTCAACAATAATATTTCAATTTAGTAAATGTTTCAGCAAATAAGTTTTCATGAGTGCAATTCTGAACACAAATAGTGCGCGTGTCAAAATTTCTTGTGCAGAAATACAACTTGTAAGTAGAGAAAAATCAGCTTGAAATGTATAAAACTTTAATGGAAAAGTCATTGCATGCTTGATAGCGTTTTGCACCACAGTTGTCAGTTGTACGTAGCTGATGTGAGCGCGCATATCCTGTAGTTGTCTTAAAGACGCTCACAGTTAGTTATCCGTGCACCTTAGCGCATATAGCTACCTTTGGACGGGGTGCTGCTTCCAGAGAAAACAGAAAGCGTCTGCAGTTCTTGTGACGTGACTGTTTTGTTTCCTTTATGTCCTTTGCGGTGACATACCAGCTACGTGACATGACATGATGCGTTCATGTACAACGTTGTGTTTTTGGATGTCCTTAAATTCATGTTACGTTTACGTCAACGCATTCACACTACAACAAACGACAAAGACATCTATAGTCAGTCAAGTCAGTCAGACAGTCAGTCAGTCAGTCAGTCAGTCAGTCAGTCAGTCAGTCAGATATACAGTCATTTAGACAGACTGAAAGTTTTACGTGCAGTCAGTCACTCATTGCCAAAGTTTGCTGTTAAAGTATCTTGTGCTGCTTCTCATAGCCAATGTATCTTATAGAACGCGCATGGCATAGTTCTATTTACGCTGCATCTACACCTTGCCTATTCGTCGTCATCGTCATCGTCGCCGTCGCCGTCGTCAGTCAGCATGTTTCATTTCAAGTCTTATGTGCGACAGCAGCATTTTGTTAAAAAGTCATTTGATCTGCTCATAAAATTATTAGACGTGCACGACAAATTGCTTTTTGTATGGCATATTTTCTTTATGACTTTTGATGTTTTCATTTCAAATTTGTATTTTTCTTTCATATATTGTACATATTGCTGCTCAGTACTAGCTAACTCATTTGTCTTTCGCGCTATTATTGATTATATGTGCATGTACTTAGGTACATATTATTTATTTAGCATTTATTTATAGCGCATTTGACCAATTTGAAAGACAGCAATTCATTTGTATCTCGGGCTTCAACGCTAAATAGCAATGCATTTTCGTTTGGTTTATGCGCACATTTTTTGTTATGCAAGTCATGTACGACATTCATAGTCGGTATTCATATAGATACATCGATATATAGAGAGACAGCCGGAACACCAGGGAATAAATGGTTGTGCTATGCGACTTCAAGACAGGGGCACCACATTTGAGACTACAGTGACAAATTTTGCATATTGAACTCTTGTCTATTTTTTGTTTGTTGTTGTGGTTTCGAATAGAAGTTTTGCATTTACGCAGCGAATGAGGCAGCAAATCACAAAAGTAAAAATTCATTATGCAGCTGTGGGTAGTTTGAAGAGTTTGTATTCATATTATTATTATTATTATTATTATTTAAAGAGAGAAGGAGATTCTGTGTTTGGTGTAAACCCTGGAACCACTAGGCTGATTTCGGGAAATCTTTCAGTGTTGCATAAACTTGACAATCTGAACATAGAATATATACGTGCATAATGTGTGGCTTCAGAGACAACTGTTTGATTACATTTAAGAACAATTTTGATATTCGAAAGGTATTTATGGTTGCTAACTTTGCGAAAATCAATGAAAATTGTAATCGATTACATACAACGCATGAAAAGTAGTTTGGAAATGTTACAAACGCAATGTTAAAAAACACACCTACATACTCATGTACAATAATTCACACTCGCGCACTTGTTTTTTTTTTTTTTTGCTTTGCGCGCATCTATTTGCTATGACGGGAACTACAACTCACAGAAAATGCGTTGGGAGTAGTACCGCAACCACATAATGCGATCACGTTGGGATTAAAAAAGTTCAGTTACCAAAATTGCTCTTAGCATTATGTTTTGCGAGCGAAAGAGACGTTAAGAGAAATAGAAGAAATGTTTCTACTCTTTGCTTTTTTTTTTTAAAGAAATTGAACGAATTTATGGTAAAAACATAAGCATAAGATTGGCAACTACAAGGTTATGTTAGGTTTGAATGGTCGGGTGAGATTCAAACGCCTACCCAATGCGTAAGTCGCACATAGCCCGTTATGTTACCACATGAAACTTCTTTAAGACTTTGAAGCCTTGCCTTTTACAACCACTTTGAAGATTTTACATACTTCACTAAATTTTTTACCTCTATCTTAAGAGTTTCAGATATGTCATTTAGGAAATACTCTCCCAGGTGCTTCAATCTACTCTTAGATAGTCCGGGGCAGCGAAATAGAAGGTGATCGACGATTTCGGGTCCTCGCAGTTATCACAGCTTCTACAGAGGTCTTGTGAGGAGGCCCAAGTCTACCGGCATGCTGGCCTATAAGACATTGTCCTGCTCTACTCTTCTATTAAAATTGCATTCTTTTGCAGATCCCTAGACATCATCATAGAAGTATAAGTGTTCAGAGATGATAGTTAAAGCACAAGCAGTTGAGAAAAAATAAATGCAACCAACAAGGAAACAAACGAAACGCTCTAATCATAATATTATAACAACAAAGCATTAAATTTTAACCGTTATGCTTTTGATTTGTCCTCTTTGTCTCATAATTCAGATTTTCCCTAATTTCGCGCAAAATGTTTGACTTATGCTTGGCTTGGTCACAGACCGACAAAAAATCTGAGGTTATAAATAATATTCTAAAATTATAAAGAACTCTGGCGAACATCTTGATAGATCTCTCCTTCAGCTGTTATCGCCAAGTCATTCTCTACAATTTTGTAGATTTTTCTTCAGAAATAATATCAAGTAAAAACTGAAAATTTGTGGTTAATTAGATCGAGGTATTCTCCGGAGTTCTTATTCTTGTCGAATCTTTTATAAAATATCTGAAAACTGACTTGTGCTTGATTTTACATCCAGACATACATCGAATTTTACGGAATATCTACTAAATTTCAAATGTGTACCGACTAGAAGCATATGTGATCGCTTGAAGAACGTAGGCTTATACAAGCTTCTTCATCTACACTTGGCTAAGATTGATAAAACGGACTTTGCTAATGGATGAGATAGAGAGACCACGGCAGAGCAGCAGAGCAATTACAACAATTGATTTTTCAGCATATTTCTAGAATTTTTATTTGATAAACTCCGAAGACGACAGATTATGCTAAGCGTCAGGTTGCCAATCAAATACTGAGTTTATTAAATACAGCGTTTCTTTTGGAATTCTATCTTTCAAAGAAAGATTTGCAGGAGATACAGCAGAACATAGTTTTGACAAAGACCAACTATGTTGCTTACTATAACAAGCGACAGAGTTTTAGATGGAGGAAGGTCAAATTCAATGAAAGAGCAAAAAACAGAAGCCACATTTTGTACTCATTTCTCAACTTCACCAATTACTATAAACAAAATGACAAGTTTTACAATTTCCATACACATAACCAATACAAAATACTACTCGAGTACAAGCAAATTTGTAATGCATGGTACAACACTATCTGGCTGTCAATTGTTTGCCGCCTCAAACACAAAACCCAATATAAAATCCAAAACTGACTTCGCTCGACTATTCCATTTAGTATACGAGTGAAGTGCGACATCAGAGGACAAAACTTCACACCAACTTCTCGCATGCGTTTCAGTTCAATTGAGTTTGTTCAGTATGGGTTTATTCGATTTTGATATTTGACACTGAGTGAACTTCAATGAGTAACAAACAAATTCGTCTGCCTATAGATTTCTATACAGAAAATACTATCCATAGTACAATTCATTCGTTTGTAGTCATAGTATTGCCGTGGTTGATGTTGTCCATTGGTCCCATAAGAACAAAATTAAATTCTGTCGCGACAATATATACAACATGCAGAATACGTAATCAATTGTGCACGCGGTATTTGTTTGTTTGTTTGTTTGTACGAGTATCTAGATACAATATGCAGTACAGCACACACAGCATGTATCTGCATACAATAAAACAAAAAATGATTCGAGTGGAAAAGTCTGAAATGCTACAAAATGGTAGGAAGAATGGCAGCATATCAACCAGGCAGTCAAGTAATACAAATGTAACTTCTCTTCGTACTTGGAGCTGAGTTGATTTCGGTTCAGCTCATGCACATTTATTGCCTATTTATCGAAGTGTATATGTTTATATATGCAGATATATGTTAGGGGCGTTGAGGTTATTGTAGATTTGCATATACTCATATGTAATTGTATGAGTAATGGTACTATGTAGCGCTAACTCAATGTGCACGTTCGATGTGGGCTGTTTGAATGGTTGGAAATTCTTAAGGAGCTAATATTGTACAACAAAAAGGAGCATATTTATCTTGTATACCTATACTTATAATGAAATTCAAAGCAAACATAATTGGCAAGAATTTCTGCAGCATAGGTCAGTATTTCACTTTCAGCAGAACCTTGCGTTTTGAATTTACTTCGAATTGGCACTTTGAAATCCATGTTCTCAAGGGATGTTAAAGTCAAATGACGAGGGGGGGAGGTAGGCACTTAGCGCAAAATAATACTAAAACACCTTTCGTAAAAAAAAAAAAGAAAAATCATTCAAATACTCAACAACAAGAAGGGGGGGTGGGGCTTGGTGTGTGAATTTGTCCCCTTAAAAACTTCAAATTTCATTTATAAAATTTAGTAGTTTTATAAATTAAGTTTAGAGATTTTGAGTTGAAACCGTTTTCGGTGGCACCCCGAATTAATACTTCCCTGGAAGTTAACCGCTTATAAAATAAAATAAAATAAAATAAAATGGTCTGTATATCTGGTATATGTAGCATAAGTTCAAAGTGTTTCAAAGTGTTTAGCTAAATCTAAACTTTTTATAGCGAAGCTATTTATGGTTGGCTTGAGGAGCGAACATCGAAATCTTTATCAAAACTATAGATCAGCAGACCATCGTTGGTGAAGAGAGAAAGGGAAAGGGAGATAGTAACGGAAAACAACAGCAAACATATGTGAGTAACACACGCATAATTATCTTTCTCTCTATACCGCTGTCTGCGTCTTACAATATGCTCTTATACCAGGAACGGTCAATCATAGCATGCGTGTGCTACAAGGTCTACATGTAAATACACCGACACGAGTTCTAAAACAACAAAATTAAAAAAAAAAAAAAAAAACGTAGGGAAAGGCTTTGAAAAGTTATTGCATACCAATACATGCTTACTTTTTGTCGATTTCTTTCTATGTTGCTCTACTCTATACAGTCAGTTGCTTAGAAAAAAACACGCACTACGTAGGGTCGCTCTTAGATCCTTACATGGTACAATAATAAGGTAGCGTACTGAGCGCTGACTTAGGCTGATTCATATGATGGCGTTAGATAGAAAGAGAAACAAGATTAATTATTTGCATTGAATTTCTCTTGTGTTACGTTTATTTTTATGAAGATAAAACCACTAGAATTGTGCATCGATATTATTTTGGTTTTCAATTAGAAGAAAGAAATGTAGACATTTTGAAATAATTCCCACTAAAATGACTTAAACAGAAAATAATAAGAGCAAAACAAAGAAGGAAATAACCACAACGCACACATGACCATGGTATAATACGACAACATAGAAAAAATTCGTTCGCGAACCGAACCGTCTAGAACAAGCATTCAAAGCGTACTAAAATTCGCTCTCAACACACTACCTTATTACTGTACCATAGAGCAGTGCACGATACATTGTATTTAAAAATGTTTTCAATTGTCGTTCTTGTTGTTGAGTATATGAATGATTTTTCGTTTTTTTTTTTTACGAAAGGTGTTTTAGTATTATTTTGCGCTAAGTGCCTACCGCATTTGATAGCTACTACATAACGCACTCAATAGTAAATAGTTTTTTTTTTTTTAACAGGAAATGTTCTTGCATAGTGTATAAAATGGTTAAAGAGTTAGCCATTACCTTGTGACCCGTGACAATGCAACATTTTTTCTTGGTATTAAGGTGCCCGACATCAACATTTACTTCAATAATCAGTTGAGCTCCTAATTTTCTGTTTCAAAATGGTCAAATTATACTTAGATAGTCTACAGCAGCTTTTATTGACAGAAATGTCACAATTTTCTGGGTTCCTGGTCTAATATACCCGGCGCATTGAAGGATATTGGTCAGTAGCTATACAAAATTGGTAAAGTATATTACTGTATACGAACAGAATTTTATTATGGTCTAAGTTTTCGACGTATATGTGAATAGTTGAAGTTATTTTTTTTTTTTTTGTTGTCAGTAAATCCTACAAACTGTGTTGGATAAACTTTCCTGGACTACACCCAAAAGCAGCTTATGCAATCGTACGAACAATATTTTTTGTGCATCTTAGTAGTGCTAATTTAAGGCTGCTCATGGTCTATATGACTGGTCATAAGCAACTATGTGTTACGTTAGCGGATATTCCAAGAAAATTGTCCGGGAAAAACCACAAATCCATATGGACAAATTTTGTACAATTTGAGATATAGCTTTAAATGTACAATATCTCTTCTCGTTTCAGTTAAATATAATAGAGACCGACTAACATGCTAACATTTAATATAAATAAAATTTGATTCCTAAAATTTTTTATTGAAAATCCAGAGATGAAAGTTTGTGAAACATGTGCCAAATATGCTTCAGGGTGGTTTACCTCTTTGAACATATTTGCTGCCTATAACAAAGGAAGCAGAGAAAGAGTGTTTTAAATCTTATAGTATATTCACCCTTGGTTCCGGTCAGAAATAAAAGTAGAGAGCTCTAAACATTACAAATCATGCATTATTATCTCTACTTTCTTCGTTAAGATGCACTGGATGCACTTTCTGTTCACGCATTATGTTCTCTAACGAACAACAAATCAAAGATCAACTTAATAGACTATATATGACTATATATATATATATATATATATATATATATATATATATATATATATATATATATATATATATATATATATATATGAAATTTTAGGCTACTATAGGTAAGTACATATATAATTTAATTAACTACAATAGAAAGTTCGAAAATGTTAGAATAAAATTTATTGTTAACTATTTGCTGAAAATAACACGAAACTCATTCTGTACACAGAACACGGTGGACAACCTTAGCATGTAATCCCGTGTGAGTTCAGCGCAATGAAATACATGAAAATACAATTTTCGGAAGTGGTACTAGAAATACACATGAGCACTCTAACGTTCAAACACACACACACACATAGGCAGTTGCAAAACATGTAAACAGACATTTCCTTTACACTATGCTACAAAAAAAAAAAACATTTTGTATTTTCCAAAAAAAAAAAATATGTACTTTGTTTAACCGAAGCTGAAATACCTTTCGCACAAAACTTAAGGATTAAAAACACAAAAAAAAAAAAATCAAGAAAAAACACTATTTTCAAGTGCTACGAGTACTAGAGCTTAAAAACACTTTTGACGATTGTAAAAAACGAAGTTCAATAAAATCTCAAAACTTTTTTTTGGGTTAAGCACAACATTGATTAGGTTGGATACGTAGATTAAACAGTTCTCGTTATACTAGTAGTAAAGTAAATTGGTATAGGGTTTTGTGTGGGAGCTGTAGCATATCACATGGTTGATTTTAGTTACAAAAAGTCTCTATACCAAGTCTCAAACCGATGTATGCAAAAATTTGAGTGCTACTTTGCAATGTTACAGAAGCTAACATTTGTGCACGCGCTCGTTTTATGCTTCGTCAAATGTTCAAATTGCTCGGCTAATGCTCTGTAATGATATTTGTAAGAATAATCGCGAATTTGCTTCGTTAAATGCTGCTGCATGTGACAACAGAAGAGCGCAAGTGTGTGTAAATATTACTGAGCGCTATTGAAACGTAGTTAGTTGCAGCTGTTTTGGAGTGTCAGTGTAATGAACAGCTGTTCAAGTTATAACTCGTTTGAGAAAAATGAAGAGCGAGCATTTCGTGCTCTTAAAGTTTTGCTTGGAAGGACATTTTTGTTTTTTTTAGGCAGACTAAATTTCCCTTTTTTTCGAAGTGCAACAAGAAAGCTTTGTAAACCGTAAATGTTTTACATCTATAGCAGGAATGTTATTGAACACTGTTCATTTAAAAAAAATAAAAAAGAAGAAAAACCCCAATGGACAAACTCTAGTATTGCTAAACGGAAATAGGTTTACATGACAAGTAAGTGGTCACTGAGAATCGGGGTAGATCAGTCGTTGACTAAGACCCAGTGTCAAAACGCAAAATGGCATTTCAACAATAATTTACCCGAAAGTAAAGAAAGTAAAAGTAAATTAAAATATAATTTAAAAAAATAAATGCCTAAAATCAAAAGAAAAATGTGTGATTAGAAAATCAAAAATGCTTCAGCACTAGGCATCAGTTGCGCTAATACTGTTTAGGTATTATAAGTCAGATTGTGACACTTAAATGAAATGTGAATTGTATGAGCGCGATGGCGATGTATAACTGTTTAGTTAGTTAGCAGTGGTCATGTGTTTGCCTCATATGTTCATGTGTGCGTGTTAAAATTAAGGAAAGTATTTCTTTCTGTTTCATATTTGCATTGTATGAATTTGTTTCGTTTGCCACAATAGTCTCAATAGCGATTTTAATACTTCAGATGACTAAGCTCGAAGTGTTACCAATTCAAAATGCTGTAATTTGGTCAATTGTTATATAATGTTGATAATGTTTATACTATGTTAAATGTACAGGCTTGGACGGATTGTACATTCAAAATAGTAACTATAAACACATTAGAAGTGCTTTATCGATTTCAAAATCTCATTCGACACTCTCATTCACAATACAATACGTGAATCTTTAGCGTGTAAAGATTTTGCTAAGGAAATAATACCTTTAAGCAAAGATCTTTACAATGATGTCAACTTTCGCGTTCTGAATAAGATGCAACTAAGTCGTAAAATCTTGATAGAGAAAGAGTTTCATTAGAGGGATGCACTTCCTCTCCACTTAAGTTTAGTTTATTTCTCCATAACATAATGGGAAAAGCTGAAGCTAACCGGGCAGCTCAATTGGCCTGGACGGTATACCCTGGTTTAATATGTTTAATGCTTCAATTTTAACTTCTAGACTAGACTTCAGCGACTTCACATAACCCCACAAAAAATAGTCCAGCGGTATTAAATCGCACGATCATGGACGGTCACGCCACAGGCCCACGATCATCAAAAGTATCCTTCAATAAATTGATTGTTTCGTTGGCTGTATGGCGTGTAACACCGTCTTGTTGGAGCGAAAGGTCGTCGTCCACATCAACATATTCCAATTCAGGCACGAAAAAGTCATTAATCACGGCTCTATAGTGTGCCCCATTGACTGTAACATTATGGCCGGCTTCATTTTTGAAGAAATATGGACCAATGATACACTCTGCCCATAGAGCACACCAAACAGTGACTTTTTGAGGATGTAACGGCGTCTCAACAATGGCTTGTGGATTATCATTACTCCAACTGCGACAATTTTGTTTATTAACGTACCCATCCAACAAAAAGTGAGCTTCATCGGTGAACTAAATTTTCTTGTGAAAATCGTGATCGGTGGCCAACTCCTTTTGGTAATAAATTTGCACAATTTGCAAAAGTTGTTCCGGAGTAAGTCTATTCATTATGAAATGGCAATCCAAACTAAACATAAATCAAGTGACAGCTGTCAAAAAACCAGCTGCCGAAAACAGTGTTGCCAGATTGAAAACCACACGTCTAAAAACAACACCCTTCATATCAGAATGGGTTGATCCGATATTAACATTTTCTGTTTATATGTTTCAATCCTATTTTAATGGTATATAAGGTCTCATTCGAATTAATAAGTAAAAAATTTGTTAATGCGCGTATCGTGCTACGCGCGCTTTACTGAGATGTATACTATGCTCAACAGTGAACTCCTATGTCTGCGCTAATGCATTGCAAACTTTCCGAAAATGGTATAATACCCTTTGTATAATAATTATTTGTGTAGTGTGTATAAAAAATAAAATTTACACATAAACTTCAACCTATTTTTAGGCACTACAAGCACTGTGTAACTGCTATGTATATAATTGCTAAAGGTATGTGTATGTACATACGTATGTGTATTCGTTGTTGTTGTTGTTGTTGTTGTTGCTGTTATGTATTTGCAATAACAACAACACACTATACTAATTACCTGGAACTAAATACGGCGCCGGATTTGGTGGTGGTAACCAATAGGTTGCCGTTATAGCCGGATATGTATGATGGCCATTTGCGGCAATGTTTATGGGCGGTGAAGTGGGTGCGTATAATTTGTTGTTGTTGTTGTTGCTGCTGTTGCTGCTTTTACAGTTGTGTGTTGGTGACGACGACGATGACGACGACGATGATGACGATGATATTGATGATGATAATGTTGGCGATGTTTTTGCCATTATGTAACTGTTGTTGTTGTTGCTGCTGCTGGAGCCGCCATTGCTGTTGCTGTTGCTGTTGCTGCCGCCATCGCAGCTAACATTGCCATTTCCGTTTCCGTTTAAACTATTGCATTTAGTTGTGCCATTTAAGCTGTGTTGGCTGTTGTTGTTGTTATTATTTGCTGCGCTTATATTATTATTATTACTATTATTATTGTTGTTGTTGTTGGGCATCGCTGCATTACATTCCATAATATTGGGATTTTTCATTGCACTTTTAACGTATTTATTTGTATTTATTTGTTGTTGTATTTTTCCACACTATTCAATTTATTGTTTTCTATGTTAATTTTATTTTCCACTTGGGTCTATTAAAATTAAACTAATTTGAATATTGTGTGTTTATTATAGTTTAAAAAAAAATTATTTATTTATGTACATAGAAAAGCTGAAATGAATTTGTTGTAAATTGAGAGAGAAAAAAAAAATTAAAGCACTTGTGTATAATTTCGAATTTTTTTTGTATTTTTGTTTTTTTTTTTTTGTTTTGTATTTTTTTGCATTAAATAATTTATTGAATATTTTTATTTTTATTATTTTTTGCACATATTATTTTGCACTCTGTTGCTGTTGTTATTGTTGTTGACTTTTGCATTAAGCAAATTTTTTTTTGTTATTTTTTTTTCGTTTTTAATTCAATCATATTTATTTTGATTTCCTTTATTGCTTTTATTGTATTTATTTTTCATTTTGTTTGGCCACTTTTGTATAACTAATTAATTTGCCATATTTCATTTGATGCTTGAAATCATTTTTTATGCATAATTAGAATAAAAAACAAAATACCAGGTTTTGCACAGAAATTTTATAGTATGTAGAATTTTTCATTAAAGCTGCCAGCGCAATTGCATAAACTTTGAAAGAGCTGTTCATACTAGAACGAACAATTATTTTTAATGTTTTTAGTCAGAACTTACTAATATAAGTAAATAGACATGTAAAAAGCTTGCAGCATAAATTTTCTTCCTATAACAAAACCCTACGAAATGCAACTGTCAATTTTCCATTTAAATAATAATGAATTTTTCGAAAGATTTTAAATACAAATTCATGGAAAAATCTGCCACGTACATTTTTTGAGATAACGGTATATTGGCGTTTTTCAATGTATAGTATGTATATATAGCAACTCCGCACAAACTAAATGTTACATCATTAAAATGTTTAAATTGCGTATCCAACGTTACCCAACTCATTTCAATCGTAAGAAAAATAGCTGTGTTATAGCTGAGGAAAATTCAAATTCTAAAGGTCTGGTCACACGGTCTCATATTTACGTGTCATATTAACTGACATGTGTTTCGTGCAACTATCAAAATAGCATATAAAAAAATTACTTTGTGGTCAAAAGAGTGCATAAGAAGTTACACGTATGCATTTTTTGTCTTAGACAGTAGCAGCAGAACTGCATTTACAACACTGTATACTAAAATGCATAAAGCGAAAGAGGCAATTTGATACAGTTTTTTTTAGCAATTATGCAGCTAAAATGAGAAAAATATAAAAAAGAAATGGTGTCAGAGATATATGCATTCTCCAATAAAGCGACTTAAGTTATTTTATAAAATTTACACCGACCTACAAGTGCAGTGCGCGAAATGAAACAGCTGAATTTTAATTTTGCATATTTTTTATATACAGACTACTACTTTCGGCCATATTTCATAACAAAAATTATTTGCAAAACTGACACGAAATAGAAACGGAGCTCGAGGAAGTCACGCAACGTTGCTAATGTATAAAATTGTTTCATGATGAGAAATCTGACACGTAAATATGACACCGTCTGACCACACCTTAAACATTTTTTAACGATTTTAAGGCAATTTTGTCATTTGAGTAACAAGCATTGGATACAGCGTTTTTTGAGAGTATTCGCGCGAAATATTCTTCGTACGATTTTTGTAGCTCTTAGAGTAGTAATCGAGTTTAGGAGCCGTATGAACCACGAGTTGTATGAGCAGTGTTATGCGGTTGACATAGCGCATGAAATTCCAACGGTTGCAATGTGCTAGTCATAACATCCGAATGAACTCCGAAACAATTCCAAAAATTTCAGATGCTAGAAGACCACAATCAGTGAAATCATCTAACGATACATCATTTATATTGATCGGGCTTGCCATTTACTCTGAACATGGATTAAGTAAAAGCATAAATCTAAAGGGACACATATACCGTTATCTCAGAAAACTCACATGATACATTTAAAAAAAAAAAATGTATCATGTATAGATTTAAACTTAATTCCTGCTGAAATTAGTAGTCAATTTTGTATACGGAAAACCATTGCATCTTGTTAATCGCAGTTTTTTTTTTCTTAATAAAGCTGTCACATCGGCCTCAAAGCAGTATAATTTTTAACATAAAGCACTGCACACCAAAAGAAAGAGCTGAAATCGAGATATTTTACTTTCCAAAATAAAGGTAGTCGTGTGATCATGAGCGAAGTAGCACATTTTACGCAGAATGTTCATCAGATTTTGGTATACTCAAAATCTTTAAATATTGCATGTGGTGAATTTACATTCACCAAATGATACTGTCTGGTGCGGTGTATTTCGAACAGAAACAAAAATAATGAACAGTCACTTTTCGAAAACAATGGCTAACAGAGAGCAATATATGTCAATGATACGCGACTTTTTGGTAACTGAGCTCGATGTAAATGCTATCGAAGTTTCCTAGTTTCAGTAGAATGGTGTAACATGCTGTACTGCTGGCAAAAAAATCGGTTTATGGTTTCCGAACCGATTGATTTCGAAAAGTGGTGACTTAGACTGTTCACCAGACTTGAATGCACCTTACTCCTTCTTGTGGGAATATTTGTAGAGCATAATCTATGCCAACAAATCTGATTCACTTGCGCTAAAATATGACTGAGAATGAATTTCAGCAGCAGCTTTTCAAAAACGTAATGAAAAACGGCGAATTCCGATTTATGTTTGGCTGTAGAATGCGCTCATTTACCAGATATTATTTTCAAAAAGTGACTGCGGTTACCACAAGCAACATAAACCCTGCATATATAGATATAGACAACGTTACTGCCTACTTAAATTCATCAAGCGTTTGTACACATGCCAAATTTTTATGAACCACAAATTAGCAAACCGTACAAACGTACAGAACTAAATTCTTATTTTATAGTTATCCAGCTTAAAATTTTTTTCTACTTAAAAGTTTTTACAAAGTACATGTTTTCTTATTTGTTTTTCAATTTGAGCATATCACAATAAATATTTTCATCATAAATTTTTATATACAATACTATGTAGTTGATTTGGCAAATTTGTATTTTGATCACATTGCAAATATTTTCTTCTTGTTAATTTTATTGATTTAAGCAATTATTGATTTGATATTGTGCTATATGCTTTTCTATAGAAGAGCTATTGACTTAAAAAAATATCTAGAAATTAATTGTTTGAAATGAATTTCATTAAAAAAAATAAATATATTGTGATGGATGCTCGAATGAATAAACAAAATAGCAAAAACAATTTTTCTTTTTTTAGTTTAATTTCAAAAAGCTTTTTATACAATTTTTTTAATTTTTTTACTTTACTTTTCTTAACAGACACGTGTTAGAAATCAGACAAGCCATTCAACACGCTTATTAGCAAGTTTCGTATAGGTAAAACGCTTCAAAATAGCTTAAAACTCAACTTATACATTTATAAGTATGTATCTAGATACTTTGTAACTATGCTACAACCTTAACACTTCTATATCTATATACATACAGTAATTAACGCTATTTATAAAATGTTAAGCTTATTTTACAACTTTCTGTAAAATCAACAAATATGACAAATATTTATTAACCAACTATTTCTTTTTAAGATACTTTATCTTATAGATACATATATTATGTTCTCTCTCTCTTTCTCTTTCTCTTTCTCTCTCTATCTATCCTGCGTCGCTCTGCTTTATACAAAACACAGTCAATTTCATTCATTGTTGCATTTGATTACGGCTTATTGCATTTGTAAATCAAATATTATTCTTATAAGTTTCTATTTGAGATTCTTTTGGTATATTTTGTCGCACTTTCAACCTTTTTGTGCTATTTTGTGGTATTTTATGTTTTGAAGTGTCAGTGCCCTGTTTTATTATTTGTATTTGATGTATTTACTTAGACGCTGTAAGCCATAGAAAGTGCAAATATTGACTTTGTATTAAATGAATTGTATATGTGTGTACCTATAGTATAACATGTAATACGCTCGGACATATGCCAGTTGAGTGTTGATTTGTTTGCACAATCTAAAGTTGTTGCATGATCTAAGCAGTTACTTAAATATTGTATAGAAGCTGTTCAGTTGAAGTTAGGTTGAGTTCAATGAAACCAACAGAAAATGGTTTTAGACGAATATATTAAAGTGTTTTTAGAGAAAGTGTGTTAGAATTAATCACAATGCACTACAAGTGTTCACAAGTGAAAAACTAAATACCTTGCTCATGGTTCCATATAAATTTCATCCAGTTCTGTTTAACGGATGCATGACAAAATTTTCAAATTGGCGATTTTGAAGTGAATTGCTTATTTAATAAATTTTTCATCGATCTGATCAGCAAAACTTGTGATCTCCCTAAGGTACCACTTTTCTAATTTAAAAAGAGTCTTCGTAAATGTAGTAACGAATTTCCACTTACATAATTCACATTGAGGTGAACCCCAACAAGAGCACTAGAGCAACGATCCTAAGAGTCAAACCCAACTTGGCACAAACTCCAAACTCACTGTCGCAGGAGACTGCCACACAGCACTGAATCAACACGCAATACAAATATTTACAGACGGCTCCAAAACAGAGTCAGGAGTTGGAGTGGCGGTATGCTAAGCGCCCGATCTAAGGCTCTCATATAAACTACCTGATTACTGCAGCATATTCCAGGCGTAAGTATTCGCAATAAGGAAAACAATAGAAGTGGCCCAACATATGCACACCACGCACACCACGCAACAATGAATCAACAGCCAAGCTGCGATAAAAGCCCTGCAGGCGGACTCCATCTCTTCCAGAAGTATCCTAACGAGCAGGTAAGCAGTTGATGCACTCAGAACCTCAAAAATTGTGTATTTTTTTCTTGATTCCAAGTCATCGGGGCATAGACGTTAGTACAATGGCGGATAGTCTAGCAAAAGAAGGAGTCGGGCTACCGCGAGAACTAACACCAGAAGTACGAATCTCTCTACAGACGCCATATAGCAAACTGGAAGAGAACGCCTCGACCAAAGCTGGAAATAGCTGCAAAAACACTTACAGCTGTAAAATATCTAAGATAATGTGCAAAGAATGCAATAAGAAACTCTTGAGCTATATGCTGCAGCTGCAGAGGAGATACTAGCAGCCGCTAATGCGTAAAAGCTAGGCACAAACAAAATGAACTGTTATAGGAAACGCAACGAACCGGGAGTCACGAAAACTCTAGAACACCTCATCTATAGTTGTCCAGTAATCGCAAAATCGAGATTAAAATACTTTGACACCATCGGGCTCGCTTCGTTGGAAGAGGCGGCTAGAAGTACTCATTAAAGGGTATTGATGTTCGCCAAACACACACACACAAATTCTAGTATGTAATTCTACATACTAAGTATCATATTGGTATATGTGTCACCTCTATCAAGGGGTCAGTCGGCGTAACCAAAATTTAACCATAAAATTTATTTTTTTAATTTTTTTTATATTTTTTCTTAAATAATTTAGAGTTTGCTTAAGAGTAAGCAGAATCTACACAAACATTTCGAACTCACGACTGCAGTACTCTTATGAAATGATTCAGTAGCAGAAATAAAGATATTGTTTTTTAGTAATTTTAACACACATCTGAGTAATAGCAAATTAGATACTGATAAGCTTATGAATTTAATACGATAAGTATGCAAGAAGCGAATCTATTAGTCCGGAAGTAATTTGAACAGTTTTGCTAACGAAATAACGAAGACGCTGATACTTTGCATATATATATATATATATATATATATATATATATATATATATATATATATATATATATATATATATATATATATATATATATATATATATATATATATATATATATATATATATATATATATATATATGCATATTTGGGATCGCTAATCACGATTCCAAAGAAAATACAGAAATTCCATGAGGCGATCCGGAACTTGGACAATATAAACCAGACGTTGATTAAAAAACTACAGAAATATAGATTCTATTATTTTCAAAGTCGATTCTCAAGTCTAGTTTGCAACATGATGAACCGGAATTTAGCTACTTTAAACCGAAAGAATTCCGGATCACGATTCCGGAGTTATAAAAATATTCAAAGTTATGTTAGGTTACGATGGCCGATTTGAGAGTGTTGGTCTATTGTAATACCATATGATCTCTCCTACTAGTTTTACAGCTCGTACGTGAACCATTTTGTCTGAAATTTCGGTACATAAATGACCTGTTTTACAGTTATTACCGTAAGCTTAGCTAGGAAGGCACTCTCGAATAGAGCTAATCTCTTCCTACATAGAAAATGCTTATTCATTTGCTCCTAATCGGCGTTTACACCACGCAGAAATGCTGTGCGTTCAAGTGGCTTGTCCTCCTATGAGCCAAGGACCCGTAAAACATGCTAGCGCAATATAGTTGTGTGACCTTTTCTGACGTTGCAGTTTGATTGTGCTTATAAGACTGTAGTTCGGCCAGATGAATTAGATGTTATACATGTGTAAAATAGTTATTAGAGTCTAATCAGTTGATTTCTATACGAGTATTATGAATTCAATTAGGAACTTAATTTTCAATACATCAAGCTGCTTTGAAATTTGTTGCATCTCATTAGCTTGAACAATGCAAAAGTTCATCAGATAATATGCAATTCAAATCAATAAATAATTAACGAAACTTTAAGTTATAAAAATACGAGGGCTGCTATTTATATTTCGGGAACTGGCAAAACTAATGTCAAAAGCAAAAATGTGGCAACACCATAATAAAGTTTGACATTTTTTGGCATAAACGTACTCACAAAGTTTTGATGTACAATTGCTATTTGTTTTGTTTACAGTGAGTTAAGAAAAGCAATTTGGCCAAAAAATGGAAATTTCAAGAGAATGTTTTCGTTGGATTATTTTTCACAACTTTCGACGTGGCTTATCTCAACAAGAATTTGTCAATGAACTCAGTTCTTTGTATGGCGGTAAAGCACCATCAAAAACCACAAAATATCGCTGGTATAGTGAATTCAATCGTGGTCGTAGTTCGGTCGCCGACGAATTCCGTGAAGGTCGTCCAAAATCGGTTGTTGTGCCCAAAAACATCGATGCAGTGCGTGAACGTGAGATAGAGGCATCCTTGCACATTAGTTCCACTTCATTACATTCTAATTTGCATGAACACTTAGCTGGAAAAAAAATTTGCTCGCGTTGGATACCCCATAATTTATCAATCGCTCAAAAAAAGGCTCGCATCGATTGGTATAAGGAAATGATTAAAAAGTTCGACAGGTGACGAATCATGGATATATGCTTATGAGCCGGAAACAAAACAGCAATTGACCGTGTGGGTATTTTTGAGTAGTCAAAACATCGAATTAATGACTCATCCTCCGTACAGTCCTGATTTGGCGCCCAATGACTTCTTCTTGCTCCCGAGTATCAAAGGTAAACTGCGTGTTCAACGATTTACGAGCGCCGAAGAAGCAGTTGAAGCGTTCAAAAACCATGTTTTGGAGGTGTCTCAAGAGGAATGGAAAAACTGCCATGACAAATGGTTTGAACGAATGCAAAAGTGTATTGATCATCAAGGGGAATATTTTGAAAAACAATAAAGTCATTTTCATTGAAAAATGTTTGTTATTATTTGCTATTCCCGACATATAAATAGTACCCCTCGTACAAATGTACAATGAGATCTCGAACTAAATTTCGTTGCACAAATTCCGCAAGTCAATTGATATCAGCGCATTTTGTGACATTCTATTGTTTGCATCGTATATTATTTGTAATGCCTAATGCCTATTTAGTATGTAGTTTTTCAATGATTATATAATCCATAAAAGTAGTAGTAAAAAACATAAAATAAATTTGTCACATGTACCTACACAACCCTACCTACACTACATAAGTATACGTAGATTCATACCCACATTTTTCTGTTGTTGTTGTTGTTGTATTAATGCGTTGTAATTATTTCACGCTCTGACGATTCTAACAACAATTTTAGCAAATTAAACATATTTTCACATTTGAGTTACATGTGACAAATCGAAAGCGAAATTAGGGCAACATTTAGTAAATGCGGTGAAACCGAAGTTTTTATACACTACAGACATATGCCAACAACAAGTAATAGGCGGAAAACTAGCATTGTTTAAGTAAAAACTAGTCTACTTTGGGAGATATGGTGCCTATATTTTACTAATAGCATAGTTCCTAAATGAGTATATGTCTTGGAAGATAGTATTTCTGAGAATAGTGCTAAAGTAGAGGAAACTCAATTCTAGGGAAGCAATTGCTTACGGAGTGTTCATTGCTAAAGAAGGTCATGTGAAGACAAAGTCTGTGTCGATGTGAAGAGTAAGTATGTCTATTTTTTTTCTAGCGGAGCTCGTGTTCAAAGTGTTTATCTGTGTTCAGTCTAGGAGAAGTGCTATGCTTAGTTGGAAAATTCGTTTCTTCTAGAGTACATATTTTATTCAAGGCGAAGCTCAAGTCTAGAATAAGTTTGTGTCTAGCGGGAACATAAGTCTAGTGAGTACTTAAGTCTGACAACCTAAAAGGTCTATTGTTTGTCCTACTGAGTTAGATGATCTGCTACATGTTGAATGAATCTTAGTACTTTCCAAGCATCCAAACTTCTCAGTTGCTCCTTTCTAATAAAGTGATTAACTAGCATCTGCAGTCAGCTTCTAGCTACAGCTTCAAATTAAGCAAGAATCTTCAGCAAGGGTCTTCTCTTCGTGGCCACAGAAACTGCATTGGGGTAAGTTATCTATCTAGGTTGATTATTGTACATACATCTGCTTGGAAGATACTGCTGTGTGTTTTCCCATTGACTCCCAATAGTGAGTCCTCGGGTCTACAACTCCTAGGCCTGTACCACCTTCCGTCAAAGCTCCATCCGTATACCACTTGATGGTGTGTGGTTTTAGTAAGTATGAACTTTCCAACGTCCACGATTTTTTGTCGGACCATTGGATAAGACAACTCCGATCAAATTTATTCCTCTGTGTCATTTTGTTACTTGGCATGGACATTATTGATGCACCCTTCGTATGGAGACGATTCTGACAGATCTATGCCCATGTCTAAGAAAAGCATAGATTTGTGTATGGATGTGGGATCTTTTTGGATTTCAAAGGTCACGAAAAATTCTTCGATTTAGATTGACTACGTTCACGAGAAATCACTGCCTTTGGAGAGCTTATGTGCATGGCAGTTTATATCTTGGAGAGGCAATATGTTGACACACGTTTAAAAGAAATCTTTAAGTTAGAATAATTGATTTCCAGAAGTTTAATATCTAGAGTAGCTAGCCGGCTGCCAAGATTAGAAGAAAATACACAATATTTTTAAAGTTACACAAATTAAAGTTTATTAGAAGGCCCGTTGTACGCAGCTGTGTCTCCTTTTATTTGCTCATGTTCTAGTGGAACTTTTTTGCAGAGTTTTTGCAGATATGCCAAATCTAAACAATCTTTGTCAAAGCGTCTGATATTTGTATGATGTTTTCACTTTGAGAGTGTGACATCCCCGATTTTCACCAGTGGTAGGTGTTGATCCCGCTACTCTTTACCTATGTTCTAAATCTAATTCATTTGAGTCAAATAAATAGCTACTGGGATATTATTTGATTTTGTCTTATAAAGAAGCATGACCTCGCTCATTTTTTCTAAATGATATATTGCCAGAAGCCCATTTGCATTGTAGGCTTGGCCTGGTGTTGAATTGCTCCCTCCAGCAATAGCTCCGAAGGAAATGCTCCCGCTCTCGTATGTGTACCTGTTATTGCTCCGTTTTACAAAAAATCGCAGCAAAGAGCACAGAGCAGTAGAATGTATAGCAGTAGCAGAGCAATAGCAGAGCAGTAGCAGAGCAGTAGCAGAGCAGTAACAGAACAGTAGCAGAGTAGTAGCAGAGCAGTAGCAGAGCAGTAGCATAGCTGGAGCAGAGCAGTAGCAAAGCAGTAGCATAGCTGGAGCAGAGCAGTAGCATAGCTGGAGCAGAGCAGTAGCAGAGCAGCTCCACTGTTACTGCTCTGCTTAATTTGAAGCTTTAGCAAGAGCAACAATGAAACACTTTGACAGAGCATAGCATTTTCAATCACTGGGCGTGGCACATCATGAACGACAGTTTAATGCCTAGAAGAATGCAATCACCTTCGTTGTATTGCAAATGTAGCGTATCAAACTACGCATGTGCACAATTTGTGAAAAAAGTACTTTTTGTTTGTGTACTTTATGTTTCACGTTTTTTACAAAATTTAAGCTTAATCACTTAAAGCCAATTTGCATGAAGTTGTGACATTTTCAAAACATTTTTCTCCATTTTTAATGCATGAAAATTTTACAGAGCGTGAAGTAACATACACAAAAACATTTTTTTGATTTGCTGCATTTTCTAACACTTTTACTTTAAGAAAATATATTTTTAAACTTTTAAAATACTTTCATATTTTTAATGCAAAACAATTTAAAACATTTTTCAGTTGTTTTCATTTAGGTTCTCCTCGACGTGCGAGCCAAATTCAGAATATAGGAGCAAGCTTTTTGATGAGCTGTTGACATTTTGTAGTGTTTTCTTTTTTTTTTTTCTTTTGTTCTTCAGTTCGTTTCTTTTGCTTTTAGCATTTTTCAATACTTATTTTAAATCTTTATTTATTTTAGGCCAAATAATTTGGCTGTCTATGAATTGTGCACGAAATGAGCAAAGAAAAATAATAATAAATTGACAAGTGACAACTTGTGTTTGTCTTTTTCGCTTAAAATGATGATTTTTACTTTAAAGAAGAATAAAATCGTTTGCTTCAGTTACGAAATGATTCATGGAAATTTTACTTTTCCGCTGTGAGTGTCAATGTACAATAATAATACGTTTTTTTTTTTGTTTAAGGGCGTGTGCTATATGTTTCTATATACATAGACCAGCGGTATTACCAGCGATATTAGCAGCGATGTGAGCTGACGTATTATTGACTTATTTTAATATTTTTTTTTTTAGTTTTTTTGAAAAATGCTTTTATCTAGCGGATATTGTGTATAGACGACATATATAATTTGTTCTAATTTTGTTTTTTCACTAAAATGCTTTAGTCGCTTGTTGCTATGTATTTCAATGTCAGTACCTAGATACATTTGTATCTAAAATTTAATATTTTACTGTTTTTCTTTTTTTTTTGTTGTTGTTATTAATTTTCAGCGCTGGTTTTTCAACGCATTATTGTAACAAGTGTTCTCTATTTGTTTATTAATTCTTATTTAAAATGACTTATATAAGTTGTTTATTGTATAATTTGTTTTCGTTGCTGTATTGAAAAGTTACGCTCATCGAAAGAATTTCTAATTTAATTTTTTCTAGTGCCTGTGTTTACAGACTGAACTCAAGCGTGACTTTGTTCGCAGTTGTATGTAAATTAGTGGCTTGGATAAGCAGCTAAAATTTGCCTGCTGAATGTTAAAGTTCCTCAGCTTTATACAAGCTAACATGCTAAGCGGAAACAGTGTTGAAAAAGTGTTAAATAGAGCTAATGAATATTTCAAAACGGTAAGCAATTCACTGTACGGAATAATTATTCGCTGGACATATTAAATAACTGGTATTAAAAATTGTACTAAACTAAATTTTCCTTTGTGTGTTTTGATT
Organism: Leucophenga montana; assembly: GCA_035044765.1. Lineage (NCBI taxonomy): Eukaryota > Metazoa > Arthropoda > Insecta > Diptera > Drosophilidae > Leucophenga > Leucophenga montana. The sequence continues at coordinate 285,809 of JAWNNQ010000524.1, forward strand.
ACTGAATTTGAATCTTTCACTTTTCTTTAATTGTGAAAAAAATCGAAAACTTCAGAAAATTCATCTATATGGGTCATTCCACAAAAGCTTCCTACGCAGTATTTGACTCTCGAATTTGGCTATAACTTCGAATGTGCGCTGTAACGCATTCAATTTGGGAGGGATTAAGTTGGTTAACTTGTACCTTCTTGAAAATAATATAAGTTCTGTCTTAGTGTGGTTTACTCCTAAGTGTGAAGAGTTTGGTACGCTAAAAATATACTTAAGTGCTATTTCCATAAGTTCACAGAGTGTTTGTGGGAATATGCCACTTATTGCCACTGCTACGTCATCAGCATAAGCTATAACGCGATAGCCAACATCTTCCATGTGCCTAAGCATCTTATCGATTACTAGAAGCCATAGGAGTTGTGTTGAAAATGTATAAGGTCATCGCTACCTTAAGTATAAGCTAATAATTGATCAGATCCGGCAACATCCTTTTAGTATGCTCAGAGAGTAGAGAGCAATAATGTAAGAATGACTCTCTCACTCTCTTTAGTTATAAGCAATTGCAATTGTTCTTCATATGATTGAGTTCAGTTCTTATTAAACCTTTAAATGATACACACTGCGTTTTGCTCTTCTCTGTAATATACCCAAAAAGTTGGGATAGAACTCCCTTGGGGATTTCGCCTTTTGACATACCTGCAAGCGATTTAGTTTCCCAGTTCGGCATTCTTCAACACTCTGCAGCACAGCAATAGCCTGACTAGGCCAACCAGTGAGTCACTCACTCCTAGATCTAACATTGCCTCTATTATAGCTTGACGTTGGTAAGAGAAGAAAGGCTACTGGCTACAGGAAGCCAAGTAAATAAGATCTAGAAAAATCGACTGGCTCGATGCTAATAAAGAAGCAATTAGAAGTACATTAGTGTATTTTGTTTTCAGTTCGTCTGTCTAACTTCCATGTCTGCTTTCAATATGCGGCAAACAGTAACTTAATGATGCAGATTGCTCAAAATGGTAGCATATTATAATGGTAGAAGGTACTTATCAAAAACAAATTTGTTTAAATTTTACGAACGGCAAACTCTTTGATATTGTAAAGACTTTTCGTACTTTTGAAAATGGAATATTCTGCTTACAAAAAGTTTTAGTCTACCTGATAGTTATATGTATAACAAGCCATAGAATGTGAAAACGCATTTAGAGAATTTCATTGTAGTATGAATACCAGAAGAACTGCACCGATATTGATTCAATGACAACTATGTCTTTACTATTGGGTGTACAAATAAGTTTTGTAGGATTTACAAAATATGACATAACTAGTATTAAATCGGATCATCTTGTTACTACATTCATGTTAAAGCATCCTCATTTCCCTCTAAAAATCAATAGCAGCTAAAGTGTAAGCAATTCACTTTTTTATGCTCTAACCATGCTAACCTTTATGTTAACAGAACACAGTTTGTGGGAAGCGCTGCATTTTTGTTCTAAGTTGAAGGAAAGTGCAGCTGAGGAACATTGATTGCTATGTGAAGCATATGGGGACTATGCTTCATCAATGAAAAAATATGACGATACTGGTTCCGGCCTATTAGAAGAGCCAAATTGACATTAGTGACGAAGAACGCAAATGGAGGTCAGTTTGAAGACGCTAAGTTGGAGGCGTTATTGAATCAAGGTTCCTGCCAAACTTAAGAGAATCTGGCTGAAGCCTTGGGAGTGACTCAACAACCGATTTCAAAGCGTCACTAGGCTATGGGTACATTGCAAAAAACAAAGAAATTGGCTTCCGTATGAACTCAAGCCGAGAGACGTCGAACGCCGGTTTTTCTAGTGCGAACAACTGCTCCAAAGACAAAGTTGGATGTGAGTTTTGCATCGAATCGTGATGAGGGATGAAATGTAGATCCACTACAATAATCAGAAAGCAGGAAGTCATGCGCCAGCCTACCATTAACATCCAAGGATATAAGCTTATGCTCTGTATTTGGTGGGATCAGCTGGGTGTAGTCAACTATAAGTTAATAATAATAAATGAAACCATCACAGGTGACCAGTACCAACAACAACTGATGCGTTCGAGCAGAGTATTGAAGAGAAAACTGCCGCAATCTGAGCAGACACTATAAAGCGATTTTTCAGCACGTCAATTTACGGCCCCATGCTGCAAAATTATTTACAATCATATTGGAAACGCTCAAAGGAAAGTCCAACCGATCCTTCCGATTACCACTTGTTCCGATCGATGATGAATCCCTATGCTGACTGAAAGATAGGGAAAAGTCTTAGCTAGCGATGGCCAATACTTTGAATAATCTTTTCATTAATATTGTTACATTAATTTATACTCCCAGTATTATAAAATATTATCGATTAAAAGCTAGAGGAAGTTCACCATATTGGAGTTCAAGCTTTTATCAACAGTTGTTTAGGAATACAATAATTCTTAACTCAATTCTTAGGGGTTAGTAAAGCGGTCCAGACACATTGGCAATGAAAGAATCTACAACTCCACTAAATATTCTAAAAAAAGTGTGCACACAGATAAGGGAAAAGACAATTTAAGTAGAAATACAAAAATCAGCGGTCGAAGATCTCTAAAAATTATCATGCCTAAATGAAAAACACAACACCGAATACCATACTGCTAAATAGGTATAAACAAATAGTCAGAGGCTCTGTGCTTCTCAAGGAATATTAAGGAGTCGCAGAATATAACAAATAGTAGAGGCAGAAAAGTGGTTACAATATAGGTAAGTAGAAATACAATAAACTCTTCAAAGTTGAAAGTACATTATTAATGGAGAGTGGCACACTTCTTTTAAGAAATTGAATCTTCAAATATAATTAAAATTAATGCTGTGGTATTGCTGTAGCCTCGAATCACGTTCGTATAATGATTTAGCAGATGAGTTGAACATCGGTAATAGTTCTGTTTAGTTTTTTGTTTTAACTGAAGATTACCAAAGCTACTAAAAGTTGAACAGATACCATTACACTAGTAGATCATAGAGCATTCAGAATGGAGAAACTACACTAGACTTGACACCAAAATTTTACACCTATGATGTGCATTTTTCTCTCCAAACTGACGACTTCTGTGCTTAGCGAAACTTCGTTCATTCCCAACATGCCTTCATATGATGATATGTTCTTCAGTAAGCTAACAAACTAAATTTAGCGAAGACATCATGTTAAATGAGAGACCATTATAGCGTGGTAAGCAACAGTGGCAGGAACGTTGGGAAAGTGTGGAACAACGCCAGTAGACTACTTTGAAGAAGATTTAATATATTTTTTTAAATACATTAAATAATTAAGAACTTTTTGAGGTGAAACTTCTTTAGCATTGTTATCATTTGAAAATTCGATGAAACGAAAAAGTGCAACTAGATTATTTTGCATGCTGTCTACACTAAGTTCAAAAAGTTTTGTAAAAATACTATAAAAATCAGATCGCTCGAAGTTCTTGGCATGCTTAATCGAAAAAAGTCGAAATTTCCCTCCCATAAATCGGAACAATTTTTTAACTTATGACCACACAAACGAGTGGTAGGTTGGAGTAGGACGATAGATGGCGCAGAACTGTGGTGAGTGTGGCGGTATCAATCGCCGCTGGCGGTAGTAACCAAAATATCTTCACTAGAAGATCGTATCGATAGATCAAGAAGAGGAGTAATCGATCAATACGTGGCAGTAAATACGCCTAATACGCCTAATACTCTTGATACTCTATATTTATCTCATTCTCTTGTAGGCTACTTTTCTGAAGTTTCACTTCTTCCGTGTGTGAATTGCACACACACACACACACACACACACACACACACACACACACACACACACACACACACACACCCACACACACGTTTTGTTTTGTTTTTTAAATTGTATTTATACTGCTGGAAATATTTTAATATATGTTTATATTTGTAAATTACTATTTTAATAGACCATAACTACACCAGCTCTCCCCAACCCGCTTCATCTGTATCAAACTAAACTAAACGGCTGCATGTCAAATTACAAGGCACGTTTAGAGCATCAAACTGTCAAACACTACATCAATCTAAGCTAATACATCAATCAGCGAATTTTATTACAACGACAATAATTGTCAAACCACAAAATTGTCGGCAAGCAAGCAAGCAAGCAAACATGCAAACAATTTGTGGTCTAAGGCCAATAGATACAGAACATATATATGTACTACGTGCATTTAGATACAATAATTGGGAAAAAACAGTTGTGGAATTTGTTGTTTGTAGACTAAAGTTTGCAACTAATTAACTGACTTATTAAAAATATTTGAACTATTTGAATATAAAAAATGTATTTGTATTACAATATTTAGCTACATAATAGCTGAAACAGCTGTTGCAATAATGGCCGCCAAAGAGTATGGAAAGATACATAAAATGTATCTAAAGCGTTATTATTATTTTCGTTAGTAAACAAAAAGTTTATCTCATTGTGCAGCTCAAGGTAAGGCGTTGAGGTTCTAATGAGTTACAAAAAAAAAACAAAGTAAATAATTAAAAGCTGCCGGCATAGTTAAGTCAACAGCGAGAGTATGTGTGGATGAGGTTGGAAAAAAAAAAGAAAAATGAAAAAAAACTTTAAGCTACAACGAAAAATTCACAGCTTGCAGAAGGTGCCAAGGGCGGCTTAAATTACCAGTAAGTGATAAAACACACACACACACACACACACATACACACTGCTGACGTTAACAATTTATGTGTCGGAAAATAATTTTAATACAATTGGCAAAACTCTTTTGTATTGAATTTTTTTTCTCATTTTTTTTTTTTAAGATACATAAAAGTATCTCAAGCTCAAACTTCAAAGTAACATACACGTGATTTTTTGTTTATGCACTTTGACACGCTTGCGCGTTAAATTTGCACACACACACACACACAGTCACACACACACACACAGATATTTACACGATTAGTATGCCGTGTATCTTATAGATACATTTTACGATCACTCTCTGCTATACCGGCTGTATGTACGTATGCGCGTTCTAAACGTTTGCACGTCGTTTGTCGTTGCTCAATTCAAAACCGACTGACAGACAACGACGTTTGTTGACAACAACGTTGACGGTGTATTATTTTTCTTTTTGTTTTTGTTGTTTTGAAATGACAAAACTTAGTTCGTGCAGCTTTGCGCTGTAGTTGTATCTGCTGTAGCTGTATCGGTAGCTATATGTATCTGTATAGCATATAAATACAATCAATTCGAACTACACGCGCGATCGCACCGTTCGAATACAAAATGATGAGTATTATTGTTGCTTTTAGTTAACTATTTTTTTAGTTTTTTAATACGGAATTTTGTTGTGTTAAATAGCGCGAAGAGCAATATATAAATAAGTAAATAAATAAAGCAGCCATTGGCGACAACTAGTACGTCTACAAAATTTGTCAAATAAACAGAAGCGAAATTCTGCATAAAAAGTGTAGCAGCAATTCGCAAAATTAAACATGCAGATACATACACATACATAAACAGTGTAGGGTATACGCAACGTTATGCATGCGCCTGTCAATGTATCTGCTTCGGTACCTGACACTATAGGCTTTTTAGCGCTTTCTTTTTTTAAGATTCAATAAGACATGTGATGGGCATTTGTATTGCGCATAGAAGATACATTCGTATCTAAAAAAGTATCTACCAAATAGAATTGCTTTAATTTTGTGTACTTAAGTTGTTAAGCGAAATTGAATGTAAACAGTGAATTAATGTAATTCGGCTTTAGCATTTGCAGTTCAGATACCTGACGCCGTCGTGGGTTTTGTTATTGCTGTTGACTTGTTGAAGCTTTTGTGTGCAGTTTTTTATTTTTTTTTTATATATTTTTTATATTTGCCTTATTTTTCGTATATACTTAATTTGATTTTTTTTTTTAAATATATATGTATGTGTATACAAGTACATCTCCATACAACAGCGTAATACAATATATACTTTATTATTTAAGTTTATTTTTGTATTTACCGTCTGTGCATATACAGATACTATTTATTTTGCTTTAGTCGTATACAATACATGAAAAAAAAGTTGGTATAATAAAAAAACAGTTGTTTAAATTATCAGTTAACAAGTTTTAACTGAAATTTTAGCTTAACGTGCAACGCATGTTGTCGCTTTTATTAAATTATGATTTAGAGATTGCGACTGTACTGTAGATGATTCTGATGTAAGTGGAGTAGCAAGATAAATGCAGTTGTATATGAGAAACAAAAGCATATTAGAGATTCACGAATGGATGCTGCGGAGGGAGGGATCTATCCTCATTTGAGGAACGTTCTTAACTGAGTAGCACACCAAGATAGAAAAAAATACCAGAAACAACAGTTGGGTGTAAACTGGTACACGGAGATACAGGAGAAAAAGTGGTAACACTATCTCCAACCAAAAGATATGTAATCTATCTGATCTAAAAGTTGCAGAACAGAAACAAAATCTGTAAAAAGAATCTACACTTTCAGTGTTTCATTGGATGATCAAGTGCCAAAGTATTGCCATACGTTTCGTTGGATGTAACCACGTTTTAATTCTTATTCAAGTTGCAATTTGCGAGAGACAGAGGCAGAGAAAAAGAGAGAGAGAGAGAGAGAGAAAGAGAGAAAAAGTGAGAGAAAGAAAGAGTGAGAGAGAGAGAGAAAGAGAAAGAGAAAGAGAGAATGTCACATTATTAATATGGCAACGCTTTATATTTTGTTTATAAAGGGTGTTTTTTTTAGACGTGTGGTTTTCAAACTGTCAACCCTGATTTTCGGCAGCTGTTTTTTTTTTTTTTTTTGGTAGCTGTCACTTGATTTATGTTCAGTTTGGTTTGCCATTTCATAATGAATAGACTTACTCCGGAACAACGTTTGCAAATTGTGCAAATTTATTACCAAAAGGAGTTGGCCACCGATCCCGATTTTCACAAGAAAATTTAGTTCACCGATGAAGCTCACTTTTTGTTGGATGGGTACGTTAATAAACAAAATTGTCGCATTTGGAGTAATGATAATGCATATTTGGATAATGATAATCCTCAAAAAGTCACTGTTTGGTGTGCTCTATGGGCAGAGTGTATCATTGGTCCATATTTCTTCAAAAATGAAGCCGGCCATAATGTTACAGTCAATGGGGCACACTATAGAGCCGTGATTAATGACTTTTTCGTGCCTGAATTGGAATATGTTGATGTGGACGACGACCTTTGGCTCCAACAAGACGGCGCTACATGCCATACAGCCAACGAAACAATCAATTTATTGAAGGAAACATCTAGGTAAAAAGTGAAAGACGGTGCGCAATGAACAGCATATTTCTTTCTTTCTCTAACTTATACGAATGAAAATGTATGCAGAGCGGTTACTACACAAAGCTTCTGTATTTAAGTAGTTTATCTGTGTTTAGAACGCTTGTGTACATAATGCAGTTTAAAGTTGAAACATTAAGGCATTAGTGCAAAGTTTCGAATATAGGCCATATAATATTTTGTTTTTATGTCAAATATTATAGAACATTCAATAGTTGTTCTCAATTTAATTAAACAATTTAATTCATAATATAATTTACATTTGCGGCCGAATCGTGACACCTCAAGTTTTAATATTTCATGCAGTCTTTCATTGATCATCATACCAATAAACTGTCAATAGCTCTTGAGTCTACCATTAATAAATCTTTTCGTGAAAGATATCAATAGTTTTTAGTATTCAGCATATAATTAATGTACAAAAAAAAAAACTAGAGGCATGTGAAAAAAGTACAATTTAAATGAAAAATTGCCAAACAATCTCTCACTCACATTGACAGCTTAAATTGACATAATTAAAAATACATTTTTCACAACTCAACAAGATCGGTTACAACTGCATAATTAATATATTTTCTATAGCATATTTAATGTAACAAGCCAAATTAAGTGAAAAACATCGCATATATGCAATATGCATTAGCTCAATCAAAGGAATGCAGTTCGAAAAGATTTAAGGCAACTTTTTTTTTTGCCTCATGCGGCACAACTGGAAAAATGTGTTTCTTTGTTTGCAGTCTTTCACATTTTGCTCGTTCGAAGCGCAAACCAAATTCAATTAAATGAAAACCATATGCCACAATTGAGATTAAAACATTATTATTTAATTAAATTTTTTATTTTTGCTTTTCTTTCGATACAATATAACTTCAACGCCCCACAATACGACTACTAAGTCAGTCAAGTCAGTGAGGAAATAAATGAGTAACTTATACGTTTATGTAGTATATACTAGAATATAAAATAAATGCATATCTAAGTAAGCTGACAACGAATATTTTATACGCTGTATAGCTATGTCAAACAAGTCGCTGTATGGAATGTATCTATTTAAAAAGTAAATTGTATCTTTTGATTACTTTTGATACATAGTCTGCAAATTGCAACTTGAAAAAGTATTGTGCTTATGCTGGCATTACAAACTGCTTGACAAACTAGCTCTGACCACTCTATATATAGTATATATAGTGTACAATAAAATGTAGCTGTGCACACCGAAAAAGTCAAAACGCACTTGAAACGACAAAACAGATGCAAACACAAACAAAGCAAAGGCAAAGCAAAAGCAAAAAGCCACATTTCGATAATTGAAAATAGTAATTAAAATTCTGATTGAGGCACTTGTGCGAGTATGAATGAACGCCCCTCTTTCTGGAACTGCTTTCTGTCTTTTGCTTATATGCAGATGAGCTGCTGGACGCGCTGTAACCGCGTAGGGTGTTCATATTAATTTCGAAAATAATAAAAATAAAATATTTTATTGTAATATGTTGTTTCAATTTGAACGTTTCTTTAATTGTTTTAATATGCAAGACGCGTCGCCACACGTAGCTGAAGTTTTTTTATGTATTGTATTGTATTAATTCTCGTTCCTAGACCTCTTCTTCTTTTGTATTTTTCCATTTTTTTTTGTTTTTTTTTTGTATTTTATTCATTCCATTTCAAGCTAATTTTACTGCATATTGTTAACCGTATTTGTTCTGTCGCACACCCAAAACTTTTGTATCTAGATACAATATGCATGCACTGCGCTACAGATACAATAAATATAATTCATTTAAACAGTCTTTCGACAAAAAAAAAAAACAAACAACTAAATAAAAAATGCTATTATTACAAAAGTGTGCAGCTTGGGTTTTTTTGTGTGTTAGTATAATTTAATATATACAATATATAGAGTTGAAATGCTGTTTCTACGTACACAGAGAGTTCATTTCAATTTATTTGCTGCCAATTTTTGATAGTGAAAATTAAATTAGCAATAAAATTCTAATCAATTATGAATTGAATTTTTATTTATTTAAAAACTATTTGTTTAAAATTTTACAACGCTTTTATTAAATAAGTGTTATTTTAACCTTTCAGCAAATTTTGGAAAGGTTTGCTCGCATTACTCAGCGTTCAATTTATATACATTATGTTTGTGGGTTTGTTCAATTTACAAAACATAAGAAACAACTTGCGCAAATTTGCGCACTTTGAAAATAATTAAAAAAAAAAAAAAAAAAAACAAAAAAAACTAAATTAATTTTAGCAATATGCAATAAGATTCAATTTGTTTTATGTACAAAGCGCGATGAGCATTTTTCAATTTATTTCAGATTTTCCTCTCCTAGTTTCTGAGCCAAGAAGGACGAAGATACATATTTTTGTTCACCTAGATTCTCAAATCCAAGTTCCATGAAACGTTTTACCACATTTTGTTCTGCTGATAAAAATGTGATTATTGTTTCGAGACTTATTACAACTAGAGAAAGAGAGCTCTATAATGTTCTACAACATACTAATATAAAATTCGCTTCTACGGGTGAGCCCACTTATTGGCCTTCAGACGTACTTAAATCACCAGATTGTATTGACTTTTGTATTACTAAAGGAATTGCTAGAAACCAATTAGGGATGTTTTGTGTGTGGAATCAATGCTTGATTTATGCTCAGACCATTCGCCTATACTTATAAGTCTATTTGGCTCAATATACAAAAGCGAGAAATATCCAACACTGCACACAAAGAACACAAATTGGGTAGTATTCAAAGGTATCATTCAAGATAGAGAAAATGCAGTCTCCTTCTTTAAACGAACGATTCAGCACGCAGCCTGTGTGGCCACACCATCTGCTTCAACAATATTGCGGCAAAATCTTAGTGCACCAAAACGAAAAATGATGTCTGAACCGCGCTCAGATTAGAGAAGTCAAGAAGTTGTTCCAAAAAAATAAAAATGTTGAAGTCACTCAGAGAATTCTAGAGCAAACAGCGACCAAAGCAACATATTACTCTCTATGGAAAGCTACTCGAAAGCTAAAACAAACCGTTGTAAGAGTTTCTCCATTTAAGATGGCAAACTGTCAGCGGGCAAAGACGGCAAAGACATTTGCCATGCACCTTTCTAAAGTCTTTAAAACACTCGAAAGGAATGAAACACATGAAGTAGACGACAGAATCTCACAGTTCTTAAATGCCCCTGGACAAATGGATTTTCCAATTTCACGATTCATTGAATCACAAGTAAAAAAACTTTCAGCAAAGAAAGCACCAGGCTTTGATCTAATTACTGCAAAGGTACTTCAGGAGCTACCGGAAATTGGATTTAAGTACATGACGCATTTGTTCAACAGCATCTCAAGAACTGGATACTTTTCTCTTCAGTGGATTGTGTCAACTATGACTGTTATCCCTAAGCCAGGCAAACCGCTAGAAGAAGTCAACTCTTATAGGTCTATTAGTCTTCTTTTTTGTAATAAATAAGGTTGGTTTGAATCGTTACTATTGACTAAATTGCAACCAATTATCAGTCGAAAAAAACTGTTTCCCGACCATCAGTTTCAGAGAAAAACTCGCTGAACAACTGAACAAAGTCATCGAGTTTTTCGGACTATACGAATCGCGATGGAAAATCGAGAATATTGTACAACATCATTCTTAGACATCACACAAGTTTTGGTACGACGAACTACTTTATAAACTTAAGAAGTGGCTTCCATATCCGTACTATGAATTAATAAAATCGTATATATCCGATCGCCACTCTGTTGTAAAATTCAATTGCATGCTTATATTTCGTCTGACAAACGCTGAAATACATGCTACAATAAATACCAACAATAAAAGTGCCAAATAAACATCATGCTTCACATATTTAATGTATTTATTTTTCAAACGTCAATTTGACGTATTTTTGACGGTACACCTCAGCGTACACGTCTAGCAACAACACTTATGCATATGCAAGTGAACTCCCCTAGCAATACCGGGTACTACTTGTCTCGCATTTTTTGTACTTGTTGCTTGCGGAACGCTGTGCGTGATTTCTTCAATTAATTGCTGCACTTTGCATTGTGCGCACACACAGCGCCACTTCATTTCTCAAGTACACTGGAGAACTAAGATCTAAAGATGTTTGTTTTTTTTTTTTCACCCTCAAATGTATTTCTCCATAGTAAATAGTTGCCTTCAACCGCAAATGCGAATTAGTCGTTTTGAGCGACAACTTCTCATTATTGTTTGCAATCTTTGCTTTACAATTTGAAATTCTTTTTTTTTTTTATTCTATAGAATACTCGGACTCAGACTCTGTCTTTGTATATATTTTAGCGTCGACATTGTCATAACTTAAACTTAGTTGCGCAAACTCAAGTCTAAGTGAAGTTTCTATATACATAAGTAGTTGCATGGAGTCTATGCTTTTTTGTTTCTGTTTTTTTTTTTTTATGTTATGTATTGTAAATGTTGCATAATTATCTATTATTCAATTGTCTTGGCTATTGTTTGTTGATTTGTTTATTCAGTAGGCACTTAATTTTTCCATTTAATTTTGCGCAATATGTAACTAGCCTGAAAGCCTGAGTGATTTAAGTCAAATAGTTTTTAAATTTTTTCATTTGACGGCGCTATATTTATAACCAGCTGCAACACTATAGCCAGAAACCTTCTCTTGATCGTTACTATATGATTTTCATAACGATCGGTCAAATGGCTGCTGAGATATGACGCGTTTGTTTTAATACCCTGCGTAAGTAAGCGTAAAAGTGTATATTAGGTTTATGCAAATGTATGTAACTGGCAGAAGGAAGCGTGGCAGACCATATTAAGTATATATTTTCAAATCAGCATCGAAAGGCGAGTCGATATACTATACACGTGTATGTTAGTTTGTCTGTCCGTCCGTCTGTAACTCCGTTCGACCGACTGACCGTGTGTTTGAACGAACAGATCTCAGTGCCTATAAGAGATAAAGACTTCAAATTTATATATTTAGACTCTTTGTTTCCTTCTTCAGATAACTAGCATTAAGTAAACATGCCAACCCTACTTTAAGGTGTAGCAGCCTCTATCTAAACCTGGCTCTAGTTTTTAAGTTTTTGTATGAAATGTGTTTTGATTTTGTTGTTAATTATTCTATTAAAGCTAAATTTGGTGTATCTAAAGTATAGGGTGTCTCAAAAGAAAGTTCACATTTGATTTGCTGATTGCGTGAACGCAACTATTCCGAGGGGCGCGGGGGGTATGTCAATCGGTAGCCTAGATTTTGGGAATTTAGTCGCTATGGAGCGTTTCTCGGGAGCGGATCGTGCGTTATGCGTACGTGAGTTTTACAACAACGGTAATTCAGCGACTGTAGCGCGTAGAAAAATCTGCAGTATTCGAATTGTTTGTCATTTAAATGATGCGCCAAGCCCTCGACTCATTGGACAAAGTGTCGAGAAGTTTGAAGAGACCGGTTCAACGTTGGAAAAATCAAAATGCGGGCGTCCAAGGTCTTCGAGAACGTTCGAAAACGTAAATAGTGTTACTCAGTCTGTTCGTGAAAACCCGGAACTTTCGATTTGGAAGCGTGCTGTTGCTTTAAACGTGCATAGACTATCATTGTTCCGCATTTTTAGCAACTTCACACACGTCCAACAGGTCTGTACCACGAAATTTTTCCTGGCAAATTGTTCTCCATGAGAGGTGACATAAATTGGCCTCCACGAAGTCCCGGTCTAGATCGGACCACTACAAGTGGTAGCCCCCCATACAAACTTGCGTCCAAATTTTAACTTTTTGTATGAAATTTTTTGAGTTTTTAAAGTTATAAATTAAGTTAGTTATAAATTAAGCTAAAATTACCAAATTTGGCGTATCTTATATCAATCCTTACAAAATATTGCATCTATGTCTAGATCAGACCATTTTAGGTCACTCTTCTGTCCGCTTCTGTTCACATTTTTGAGTTTTTGTATTAAATTTTTTATTTTTAATTAATACTAATCCGCATTAGTCCAGATCAGACTACTAAAGAATATAATGTACGGTTCGCATAAGGACCACTAAACAATGTAAAGTGTATTTCGATCGAGCACACTGGACTGCAGCGTTTATTCTTGTTTGTCTTAATAATATATAACCTAACTACATCTAAAATAGTGTACCTTCCAAATAGTGAATGCATTTTTCAAAATTTTGCATCTATAAACTTGTAGAATAGCATAAATTAACACAAGCAAGTCTCACAAACACTACTCCTTGCTTTCTATGCCGCAAAAATCTTTTATAGTTTTGTATGCAATGCCTAACGTGTGAAACTTATGCAAAAAATTCCAACTAAAATACTTCAAATAGTTTTCAAAGCAGCAGAAAACATTTTATATCAAGCAAAAAAAAGTGTATCTTACCACATGCCTTCGAAAATTGTGACACAAACCAATAAAACACAAAAAGGAAGTAAAACCGCAGCAGCAAATGTGCATGCAACATCAAAACAACGCTTTCCACTTGCAACAGTTGGTTGCCGCAGCACATAATTACCGCATAAAAGCAGCTGAAGATACAAATCTATCAAACAGCTGCACAAAAGTATCTGTAACGACAAAAGGCCAATTGCCATGCAGCACGCATGGCAGAGCGAAATGCAGTGCCTAACGCACTTTTATTGAAATTGCACAAAAAAAAACCAAAAAAAAAAAAAAAAATACAACAAAAATACAAAAAAAAAAATTCATAAAAAAATTTATGAGTTACAAAAATTAAAAATGAAATTAATAAAATTAAACGAAATACTAGCAAAACAAACTAATCAAAACATAAACAGCTGATTACTTTTTTATTTCTTGTCTATCGTGCGGTTTTATTTCAATTTGCTGCTGTTACAAACGAGTTGTATCTTGAAGATACATTTCTCCATGCAGCCAGCCGATTACTAGTAATTAGTTATTGCCGTTTTTGTATGACTATATTGCAAATGTGAGTCAACTGTTTGTGTTGGCTGTAGCTAGAGAGCGGGTTTGTATTAAATATTTTATATACAAAGTGTATGTGAGCGCAGTATCTTACAGGGGGAATTACTCAGATTGTGCACAGGTCGTGCAAACAAAAAAAAAAAAAAAAAAAAAAGTGGTTATAGATATTTGCATTTATTTATTGCTTTTGTTGTTTTCATTTTGCACAAAAAAAAAACGTGCTTATTTTGCATTTGTTTTATTTTGTTTTTAATAATTTTATTGCGCTTCTTCAATGCGCTTGAAAACTAATTTGCATACGCTGAAAAATAAGTATATAGATACTTTTTCTTTTTTTAAATTTTGTCATGAACTCAGCTTTAAAAAACCTCGAATATATATTTTTTAAAGGTATATTTTATGTATGTGCGGGTGTAATTCTGTTGATGATTTTTTTCGAGGCGTGTTTATATAGGTAAGTAATTTGTATACATTCGCAGTTTGCTAATTTGTCATTCAAGCGTAAAAGATATATATATATATATATTATATATATATATATATATATATATATATATATATATATATATATATATATAAAAAGTATCTGCGGCAAACTAAATCCAATTTACAAGCTGTCATGCTCAGTTACATCAAACGTATGTAAGCTTCATCGATGACGTTTTATAACTATTAAAGCAATTGTTTCATTTTTATATATCGTAGATACATACAATCAACAATTGTATCTATTGCATTGATCTTTTGTACATACAGATCAGCGTGTTCAATGATGTGCAAAAATTTTCAATTAAGCGCTTCCGTCATTTGTCAAATGTATTTGCGGCGTGTATTTTTAAAGATGTTAGAAATAAAAACCAAGACTTTTTTTACAACACAATTTGTATCTTGTCGTACACTTTTCTCTAAGCAACACACAACCAGTGCCTTGCTTGACAATTTCTATTTCTATTTTTTATTTTTTTGTGTATGCTTTCAAATTCAATTTTATTTTATCACCATTCACTTAGTTTTATATTTAATTTATATTTATTTTCAATTACGCGCAAAGTTTGACCCGCACGCCGTACGCTGTCTCCAAAACGAACGTTTGACTTCTTGATTCGATTCGATTCGTTTCAATTTCGATTTCGATTTTTGAATTTTTAAATTTTCGATTCGATTTGAGAAGATGCGCGCAGTGTATCTGTAGAAATGTATCCGTCCGGCCGCTGTGTCTGACAGCGTTCACGTTCCGATATCAATTGAATCTGTTTGACTAATGCCAATAAGTATCATTGTATCTCAGTACTCAATTTGTCATTTGTCGTTTGTCAATTGGACGTTACACTCGCATTCGCATTCGCACTCGCACTCGCACTCGCACGCGTAGTATGAAATTAATGCAGGCTGGCAACGCTGTGCTCGTATTGCTCGTATAATTCATGCAGTTGTCATAGTAACGTAACACAGTACTTTTTGTGTTGCTCTTTGACTTACTCTTTTTGTTTGTTCTTGTACGCTCTTTTAATATTTGCATTTTATGCTCTTTGCTTCGTTGATCTTTGATCGATTGGTGATGTGATCGGTAGCGCACACACTTGTTGTTGTATTTACTGACAGTGCACAGTGTGCTGATATTTGAATAAATTTCAATTGTAAACTGATCACAAAAATCATACAAAACAAAATCGTAGAAATAATAACATGCAAAATTTGGCTAGACAACATTCTACACAATCATTTATATGCATGCAAATAACTGATTCCGAAACACATTTTTTCAGTTTGTTAGTTATGCAAATACTTTAGAAGCTAGAATTCTGCTAAAATTGTAATAGACTTCAGTTTAAGTGAAATATTGAATACTATAACGAATGTTTTTTGAGAAATGCAAAACAAAATATGTAGAAATGCATTCACTGTACCCTTGTATACCTATGCAGGCTTTAAAGTTTTAAATCAGAAAAAAAACGTATTTTTTTCATTAAAGACATTTTTTTGTAAAACTAAATGTATATATTGAAAAAAAAAAAAACTCTTTTCTATGCGGCCTTGAAAAATATGTGAATAGAGGTTAAATGGCCTATTTATGGATGTGGTTGGCGTTGTGGGCGTGGCGTTCACAATTTTAATATAAGGCAATGTTCAATTTAGAAGCCTCTAGCACATGTAGTTGCTATTGTCTCTGTTGTCTCTGTTGTCTCATATATTCAGACGTACAGATGAACGAACGTATGGATAGATCGACAAGCTAAATGGAGTCAGTTTCCGATGCTGATCAAGAATTATATACTATATGCGGTCTACCACGCCTCCTTCTGCTTGCTACATGCATTCGCACAAACTTATTATAATTTATATATGTTGGCAAAAAAGTTCACTTTCATTGACCACTCTGATGTTATTAAAAGTTATGAACTCTCATTCTTTGTTGTTGGATAAATCATCCTGCTTAGTTTTCAGTAAATCAATATAAAGTTATTGTAAATGTAAATTCAGTAATGTATATGTATTAAATATTTAAATCCTAAGATGTAATTAAATAGAGAATATATTTAGCTTATATATCATGGTTTTCGCATACGCTTTGATAATTTTACAAGCCTTATCAACAATTTCACCAAGCCAGAAGCTGATTTTAAACGGACATAAGAGATTTCTGCGCCGCCCACCGATTTAATATGGTTCCGGTATAAAGTGAAAGAGACTAGAGATTACTCCTCAGACCTTACTTAAATTGTAATTTAATTTTCTACTATCTTTTGATTTGTAATTACGATCGCTTTGACCACTTCTATGGCTGTGAGTCGTTGCACAGACGGTCAATCTGGCGACCATACAAAAATCTAAACAATTTTTTTTTTTATTTCGAAGCTGCTAAAAAATAATGCAATGCTGGTGTCTTCTTCAGCTTTCAAATTTTTGCGGGAATACTTAGAATTAACAATTTTTAATATAATAAAAGTTATTCACATGGTTGTTGATAGTTTTGTTGTGCATAAACTAATTAGAAAGAATCATATTACAAATTAAACAAATTTTTGGATTTAGCGGTGTTTGAACTCATGTCGACTGGATGTTAGGCTGCACGCTAGACGATTGAGCTATCGATGCATCAAAAATTTACTAATATAAGTATACAATTTATGCAATTTTTGCTATTATTGATTGTATTCTCCTTTTTATGTATTTTCAAAGTAATCATTATTTAAAAAATAATTGCTTTAATTCAAATATACTCGATAAAACAAAATACATACAATGAGAATAGTGCTGGAGCCAAAACAGGTACACAGACGATGCTACATTTAAGGCAATGCAAACATTATGACTAAATTATAATACTAGTCACACTATGTATGATGAGTATTAAAAACATTTTATTAGTTCAACTGAAGGCTAAAATTGCGCATAAAGAAAAGTATTGTGGGAGATATGAGTGTCAACCACAATAGATCACACTCTATCTTTTATAGTCTTAGATCTCCTTGTTCATACTTACAAGGGAAGGACGAACGGACAGACAGACAGAACAATATCGACTCGAATTTTAATGCTGATCAAGAGTATAGGTATAGTTATAGTTTGTGGGTTACCTGGGTTTGTTATAAAAACAGTTGTTCTATAATTTCTATATTACTTTTTGGTCGTTACACGTAAGAAACATTATGCACTAGTGTATAGATATGTTCAAAATTTGGGATGAAAGTTGCAGTGCTTGGTCATAAGTCAATCTGATTAAACGAGTTGTTACTTAACCCATTCAAATTTATTTTTCTTCTTTCGCATCACTGTGCAACGTGTGCCAAACGATTTGCGGTTAAGATACAATTGATCACAGCATATACGTTAGAATGCGAGCGAGTGAGATAGAGCTAGAGTGGTTGAGAATTTAAAAGAGCGCAGTGATAAGTGGTGCTCTTGTATGCTTTTGTATGATGTTGTTGTTGTTTTCTAAACTCAATTATGTTATGCAGATACATTTGGTGCTAGATCTTTTTTTTTCTCTTTCTCTCTTTCTCTATTTTACGATTTCTTGCACGCGTACTTGCTCTTACCTCTCTCTCTCTCTCTCTCTCTCTCTCTCTGATATATAACTGATTTGTTTACTTTTTTTTATAGTGCGGCTCTTTGAATTAATGATTTGTTTGTGGTTTGGGGTTTTGTTTTTGTTTTTTTTTTTGGTTTTATAGTGTTGTTTTTGTTTTTGTTTTTGTTGTTGTATTCGATGAATGCGTTTCTCATTCGCCGGTTGACTTGACTAAGCGGTTTTCGTCTTGTTGTTGTTTGTAATGAAAACAATTTAATGTTGCCTTTGGCTTGTTAAGTAATGAATACACTTGAAAAAATTATTAATTAAAAACATAAAAAAAAAGTTTTTTTTCCTCTTAGATAATTATTAAAGAAAATGTAAGTACAAATATACAATTATTTTTGAATAAAACGTTCTGCTTGCACACTATTTTATAGCTAACAGATACAGTATCTGTATCTTTTTTCATTTTCGCTTCAAGCGCCTTTCCGCTTAATTGTTATTCTAATACACTTCAAAACAATTTCGTATCATTCGAGCTTGTTGCTATTAGTTTAACAGCGCAAAATTGATTTTTATCGTTTTGTATCTTTTTGTAGAATTCCATGGCATGGCACATAATATGAGTACGCGACATGAGCGGCGTTTATAATTAACACATCGGAAACAAATTTGAAACGTTGCGACTGTGTTTGTTTTACTTTTATATTGGCGGCGGCGGCAGCTAGCTATAACAACATCAGTTTCAGTTTAAGCTTAGACAACGAGAACGGTGACGACGACGCTTTGTATCTAAACTAGAAATCACGCAGATATATGTACATATATTGAGAGAAAGATACACATACAAACCGCTATAGATACATTACATTGAAAATGAGATACAAGAGTGCGATGTGCATAAATGGAGAAAAAAGAAAAAAAAAATAATGAAGAAAAAATCAATTGAAATGCATTATTTGCTTGTATTTCTTGGTGCTCTTACGACAAAGCAAACGCTTTTATGCGTTTTGTTTGTTTCGTTGACCCGCACACTTGGTAATTAAATTTTGAAAAGTGTGTTAATGCATACAACAGCAACAGCAACAGCAACAGCAGCAGCAGATACTTGAGTGCAAAAGTGCTATACGATGACGTATGCTGGATAGTGCTTTTAATGTATTTATGCCAAGTATGCTATTTTAATGGCTGTAGATACAATCGCTAGCGCATAGATACATTACTTTGGCTACATGATTTGTACATTTTGGCGCATTATATCAAAAGCATAAGTGTTGAGAGCGGCACTGACACACTTTATATTGTATATGAAACTACCTACTAAATGGCTTCAAGTGATTTTAATCAATGAAAGTGCTTTATATTATGTTCGTTTGTCCATCTGTCTGTCTGTCTATCCGTCTGTCTATCCGTCTGTCTATCCGTCTGTCTATCTACAAGTTCATTCATTTATCTCACTTAATGTGCACTTTGATGCCGCGTTGTGTGCATTTGATTTAACCTGTCAACGCAAGAGATTCGCAAATTAATAAACTCATTAATTAAAGATACACGCAGGCAAGCGTGCAGCTACATTGCAGTTACCTACTAGATACTTATTACGGCAATTAATTTGAGTTCATTATGCATGGCCGGCCAAGTGACTGCATATATATACAAACATATGTACATATGTATAAAAGAACAAAAAAAAAAAAAAAATAAACAAAGAAATTAAATGAAAAATAGAAATTTTATGCCTTTCGCCTCGCGCAAAACACAACGAAAAATATCTCATAGACTAGTGTAGTATAGCTAGCAAAAGGGCAAACAGAACACAGTAGAAGAATCTTGTAGCCTAGCTAGCTATACTGCATAGCTAACAGGGTGCTGCATGAATTTCTGGCATTTTGTCAAGTGTCACTAAAACATCTCATAGTTGCTAGTAGCATTGTAAATAGATGCATAGCTAGACAAGACTTGTACTCGCACACTACACTCACTCAACGCTCTACACTTGTTGCACATTGCTGTCCCTTTCTGCATTGTGCCATCTCGCTCATGCGTATGTTTTGATCAACGCTTGTTGCAATTAATTTTTTGGCAGCATAATCACTTTACGAGGCGCACTTGTAGCTACGCATGTATGTATCTTATACATAGATACATATATACTTTTTATGAACGCGTATTTTTATATCCATTCAGGCGGCACCACACCTCACCGCACCGC
Source organism: Leucophenga montana (assembly GCA_035044765.1). NCBI lineage: Eukaryota > Metazoa > Arthropoda > Insecta > Diptera > Drosophilidae > Leucophenga > Leucophenga montana. Next base: position 306,294 of record JAWNNQ010000524.1, read on the forward strand.
ACCGCACCGAACCACACTGACAGCTGTCTATTTACAGCACGTACTTTTGGTCAGATTTGTCGTTCATTCGTTCGCTCGCTTGCTTTGCTATTTAGATACTATCTATCTATCTTTCTATTTATCTGTCTGTAGCGCGCTATGTAGTTAGGCAGCAAACGATTTAGAACATGTTCATTCGTCAAAATGTCATTTGAGTAGCACCTTGCAGCGCTTTTTCGATCAGGCATTTGGCTGTTTGGACGTTTTGGGCTGGCCGTTGCTGTTGGGCGTACTACTTTGGGGTGCTTTTCTTAATTTACCGCGAAATTTCATTTTAGTTGTATTTATTTCGGGCTATTTGACTTTGTGATTTATTTTCGTGTAGTACATGTATTTAAATTATATACATACATTATTATTTGTGTATCTACTCGTAGATGTGAAAATTGGTACTTTGTAGAAAGACATTTTTTACATTATTTAAACATTTTGGTGCGCAGTTGGGTATGGCAAATTGTTATATTGATTTATGAAATGATTATAAGATTAAGATCTGCTCTATAAAAGTATTGACTTTTATGTTCCCGTATTCGTGTAATGCACTCTACTTAGAACAGTCAGCCTAATTTACGTGACATGCTGCATGGTTTCTACTTCCTCGCAACAGTATCTGCATTGATCAGTGGGTGTTAGGCCCATTTTGTGTCGGTGTTAATTGTAAAGGTCTGTAATAGCCCCATACAGGGATCTTAGGTCACTTTTGCTCATGGCTATTGCTTCGTCATCTTTTGTTTTGTGAGTATTCAGCAGTTTTTTTTGTGATTTTTAGAGCTTTGACCGTTGAGCCTTGTTGAACCAGTTCCTTATAATATAGTTTTGGTCTTGCGTGGAGAACATAGGCCGTAGACAGGCCCTGGATCTACATAAGGAATTGTGACAAATTTCTTGGCTTGTTCATCAGCTTCCTTGTTGCCTGTTAATCCTAAATGTCCTACTATGCATATAAGGCGAATCCTTTGATTTAGCCAGGATGTTAAGTTTCTTGTGGCATACGAGCGAAAATTTGTTTCTAAATTCATAGCCTTTTAGGGCTTTTAAGACGGCTTAATTTTCAGACCAAATATTTATTTTGTTGCCAGTTGCCCCTCTATCTAGCAAAGTTTGTGATTCTTAGCAAGTTTAGCTTCGTATCCCGTTCCAAATGATTATATTATTTGATTGATATTATTTGATTTCGATGAATGAATCTTCTTTTTAAATATTATGCCAAAAACTTTCATGTTAAGCAATAATGTACATTAAAAATTTGAGACTATTTCGATCAAAACACCATTTTTTTATATCAACATCAAAACATTATATGTACTTAAAAAGTAAAGATCAATTCTTCTTCTTCCCAAAATTGTTAAAAAGTCCGAAACCGGTTAAAATTCGACTGCTTTTCTGGATGATAGTAATGTGAAGTACCCCAAAAAGAGTTTTTTACCAATAACTTTGGCTCATCATGAAATGGTATATCATGAAATCCCATTTCAGATCAATATCTTTTATGTCAGCATGCTTGTCATATATCTACTCTACATTTCAAAATATTCATCTGTTGGGAGAACAAAGTGCTCAAGTTAATAATTTTTAAGTGCACACAAACAAAATATTACAGTTTGAAGTGATTCAACTCCGAATAGTGCTTATGAAAAACAGATCTTTCAAAGCATCGCATTCGTTAAGGTTGAAAAGCTTGAAATTGAAGACTCCACTGAAGTTGAATATATGTAGAGATTGATCAAATGACAATTTGGCAAGTGCTGTGATCCAGCAAAATATAATAAACTTGAATTAGCCAGCTGTATTCTTTACTTATAGTTATACATTCAATTTGTCCGGAGTTCACAGAGTTTTTACTCACAGATTGGACGTTTTTGAAAGATTGTCTGTTCTGCAGATGTTAAAGCAGTGAAACAAGTGTACACACAATTCGATAGAGTACTATCACGCTTGGAAATAGATTGCTCGTTCCTAACCTACTTCCAAAAAAAACTTCAACAATTTATACCGCGAAAAGTTATCCATTCAAACATTTTTTTAGACTATATTCGAGTTAAACAGACCAAAATCTATAAGACTAGTGTAGCCATAATTAAAAAAAGGTTCACCAATCTGACAAAAAACTGACTGAAGTCAAAATGATGCTTAAATGTGGAAAGCTACCATACGTCATAACTTCATATAGGCCGATTTTAAATCTAACTGTGATGGTGGAAAATATTAGAGAAACTTATTTTCATCGGAGTTATGGGTTTGATTCTGAAATCATAATTATTGACTCTGCGAAGTATAAACAGTTCCATATCGAGCAAACGCTACTAAAATTTAGTAGCCCTTTTCAAGGATTAGGTTTCTCTACAAATTTTGGTTTTTGAAAGAAGGTTTGATTAATTTATCATACAACACATACAATTTTTGCAGCTGTGCCAGTTTTTCTGTAACCCAAATAATCTATAGCGTTCTTAAAATAATTTTTTAAGATTATGGATTTCATTTGCAGAAACTGTCTCACAGAAGTAGCTTATGCGTATTACTTTATTTCCAAGCATAAAATGTTAATACAGTACCAATTTTAGAAGACAATTTTGTATACGAGAAATTAGAAAGAAAGGCTATACTCATTGCATAGCGATCCAACGTCTTAAAATAAAACGTATTTATCATGAATTTCATAATTTCAATTTCAATTTAAATGAATTTGAATCAATATTTCGCATAAACTTACAAGCTAAGTTGGTTTCAAAACTTTATGGGAGAGCACAAAGTTTATAGGTACAATTAAAAATATAGAATTAAACATCAAATAACCACTGTAGTTTTAACTTTACTCAAACTCATTTTAATACAGCATTCAACTGGCTGCATTAACTATTAAATACACATGTGTAGAACTGTTTTAAAAGTAAAATAGTAGTAAAAACCCTGCCATGTACGTGCATACGGAATCCGTTACCCGTAGTGGGTACTATTTATGAACGTGTATGTATTTTGCAGTATTTTCGTATTGTTGTTGAACAACATTTCCACTTTAATGCACGCAGCAATGTGAAAGTAATTTTAAAAAGTTGGTTAAGTAAACGTGAATACAAAACTTTATCACGTTTCTCTGCCGCTAAATGTAATGAAAGTTTTAAACAAATACACAAGCCACGCACTCCTATGTATTTATAAATACAAAACAATACAATATAAGTACAAGTACAAGTACAAGTAGTGCAAACATGCGAGTAGAACTTTAAAAATGTATAAAATAAAAACAATTACACAAAATGCAGTTAACAAGTAATCAAAGTGCCAGTCAGGACACTGTGCGAGACGAGCGTAGAGAAATGCTAAAATAACAAGAAATGCCAAAGTCAACCGCAACGTGTAAGAGAGAAGAGAGAGAGAGAGAGAGATACGAGAACATACTTGCATGCCAATACAACAATTGCACCGGAAACGGAAACGGAAACAGTATACGCTGCCTGCCGCCATGTCTAAAACGGTAGAAATGGTCAATAAACGATTTTCGTATTAGAATTCCATGCAGCTTTGCGGTCGACAATGGCGTTTAGTAATGGCAGCGCATGCTATGTGTGTGTAAGAGTGCGTTATACTTTATACGAGCAGACAGCGGATGTGAGTGAGATAGAAGCTGTTGCGTGTAGTTGCATGGGGGCGAAGTGGCATTGTTCTTCTTTCAAAATTGCTAAGATGAAATTGCACATTTCGCTTGTTGTTCTTTTCACTTGTTTAGTTACATTTGTCTAGTGGCTATATTTGAGTTTAAAGTGCGCCAACTATCGTTTTAGAAGGGAAAGGGAGCATTCTGTTTGTAGAGTTATCGGCGGTTTTGTGCGGTATGCATCTTATTGAAATTTGTTGCATAAGATAAACACACACAAACACATACACACACACATCAGGCGAATGTTGTGGAAATATTTATTGAACGGTTGTGGAATATGTACTAGTTAGTTACTTCTATATATAGGGTGAGCCACTCTAGGTCTTCGATATGTGAATATTGTAAGAGATATTGTTGCCGATAATGCAAATGTGTCTTAGCAACGTCGATCTCAGGAGTTAAACGTGAGTGGAGCGACTCGAAGAAGGATTATGATGCAAGATTTTCACCTCTTTCCAAACAAAATGCAACTTACTCAAAGATTGTTGTTGCCAGCGAAAAGCCGCGTTACTTGAAATATGAAAATAAGAATGATCGATGACGTACCTGATTTTTGGAACAAAATTTTGATGACAGAAGATACTCTTTTTACACTGTCTGGCGGAGTCAATAAACAAAACTGTCGAAATTAGTGAACAGAATCCACACGTCATTCAAGAACAATAAGAAAGTCACTGTTTGGGATGAATTGTGCTCAAAAATCATCATCGGATCATTGTTCAGAGTTGAATGTTGGCGCACTTTGTGAGTCTGAGGCCTTGTGACACCGCAGCCTCTACAACCCGAGACACGTGCTGTCGAAAAACTTTGGACTGGTCTCCTCGTTCTCTGGCTTCAACTCCAGCATACTTTTTTTTTGTGGAGTTATTTGAAAAGTAAAGTTTATGCAAGCAAGCCGAAAAAGCTTTAAGTTCACCAATGTTCTTCGGCTTGCTTGCATAAACTTTACTGTAGCTGCTGTATCGACCGAAGTGCTATCCAATGTTAAGCAGAATTCCTGAAAAAGAGCTGCTTCTGGCCATTTTGATTGATAACCTTTTGTCGTCTTTCTGGATTCTGCATGATTCTGCGAAAGTAGAAGGATCACCGATTTTCCAGCGAGGAACTGGATGCGATGAATTTTGATGGCATTCATAAGAATCAAAAAACCTACCATTCGTTTGCACGAACGAATGGTAGTCTGATGAGGCATAGTCCGGTGAGTGGGAAGAATTAGGCAAAACTTCAATGATTCAAAAGCAAGGCAATTGGGTGTGATACGAACTCAAACCGGGAGACGTTGTAAGGCTATTTTTAACTTGCGAACAGTTGTTTCAAAGGCAAAAAAGAAAGGGTTTTCTACATCGAGTTGTGACTGAATGAGAAATAGAAATTCTACGATCACCCTAGGAAGAAAAAATACTACGCTATGCCCCGTCAAACGATGCGATGCCATCGTTCACAACATTAACACCAAAGCGGAATATTCATGGTGAAAATGGCAAAAGTCGTGAAAAATATTTGGAAAAGTTTTGCCACACCCACCGTATTCGCCCGATATTGCTTCTTCTGATTACTGGTTGTTCCGGCGGATGCAGCTCGATTTGGCAGTTCATCGATTCATTTCTTTCGCAGAAAATGAAAATTGGCTCCTAACTTCGAGTGCCTCTAAAGATTAGACATTTTTTCGAGACGGAATTCGAAAATTATCAGTTTTACTTTGATTCATTTTTTCATTGATTACGTTCTGAAATAAATGCATGTTTTAGAGCAACAAATAACGTACCAAACTAATTTGTATTCCCAATAAGTTCAAAGAAAGTGTATCAAATGAAAGTGTCAACCCCACTCTAAGTAGCCCTATAGAAACCTGTTCACCATTTTTGAGATATACGATTTATTTATTTTTTTTTTGTTCTGTGGTTTATTTAGCTAAAAAACGCTAAACTTGGTGTACGTTACATCAATTTTAATAAAACATACATAGCTCCATATAGGCCTACTAAAGAATGCAGTCGTCACACACATCCTTTGTTCAAACAGAGATTCTTACACTAGATACACGTTATCTTAGAGTGGATCATTCATCATTCGTTCTTGTTTTATATAAATTTTTATGGTAACTTCCTGAAACCTGGTATAGATTTTGTAAATTTATAAAATCTAAACTATTGCTGACATTCAGTTTAAATTCAAACATTGACAGAAACTTTTAACTTTAAATAAGAATAAGTCTAGCTTCAAATGCACATCCAGCGCTTACTACTATTGCCAATCGCTTGACAATCTATAATGCTGCAATCATACATAATCAGCTTAGACAATACTAATCGATTTAGTCTGAGTCTAAGACCAAATCAAAAGCGGCCTAAAGAAATTCAATCCAATTCGCTTCGATTCAATGCTGCGACTAATACTCGGCTTTTGTGTATGTGCACAAATCTGTTGTCGGTTAAGCAATTTCTGGACTATTTTTTTTTTTTTATTTTTTTTTCAACGATAGTTGCAATCAAACATTTCTACAATGCCGAGAACTATGCGAAAGACACGCATGCTGTTGCATAGTTAGTTAGGATATACAGAGACACAGATACATGCAGCAATATGTACATATATGTAGATACACATCTATGGTATGTATGTTGCAAATAACTGCACGCCAATAGATACAAGTTGTGATTAAGGCCAAAAGGCAAAAAGGATCGGCAGGCAATCAAATGATATTGCGGCGCTGTGCTCACGCAAATCCTTTGAAATAGAAGAGTAAGGACGGACAAACTGCAGCAGACACATAAAGCCGGTAAACACAGCTACATACATTGGCAGTTATAGAGATACAAACATGCTCAGCATGTGTAGGCAAAGGACAAAGTTATTGCACACACACACACACATACACATACACATACACATACACATACACATACATGTAGTTTTGTCTGTATGTGTGCATACTTATATCTACGTCTATGTTTGACTTACCATTTCTGTTTTCACTGTCGGCAGGTTTCATTTGAATCGGATGATGCATCTGCAAAGAATCAAAGATGTGAGTTATGTTTTAATAAAAACTAAAGAAAAGAAAAAGGATAGCAAAAAATGTATAGCAGCAAATTACTTAGATGTGTGCAATAAAAGTTTGAAAAGATATTTTATATCTATGCGTCTAGTCGATGTCTATAAAAGTTGCTTTTTCAACAACAAAAAAGCCAGGCGGCAATTTTCAATTCACTCTAAAATTTCGTTTTTTTTCCATTTTTTTTTTTTTTTTTGGTAGACTAGTGTGCGCATTGCATAGGCCTCAAGCAGACTTCACTTTACGCTATCCTATGGGTTATCCTGTACGCCATCGCTGGTGATTGGTAGTACTAGTTTTGTAGTAGTTGCTCTTGTTGTTGCTTACATTATTGTAGTCCGCCGGCAGGAAGGCACAAGCGCTTTTGATTACTTTTTTATGTATGCGCATATATGAACTGGGAATACATCGAATAGTTTCGTTGGTAGCAGAATTGGTTAAACGAAACTCTGCGCCTGCTGCAAGTGCACAGTGTGGCATGAAAATCAATGCTGCAGCACTCAAGTTGTAGCTATGGAATTTTAGTTGTCTTGTGTGACTATGGCACCAGTTGTGGGTAGTGCTTGAAGCGAGATATTTTCTTTTTTCACTTGGTAATTTGGCATGTGCAATTTGTGGATTATGACAATATCGATAATTGAAAGAAAAAAAGTAAACAGAACAATCTAGCTGATTCTCGATATATATATATATATATATATATATATATATATATATATATATATATATATATATATATTATATATATATATATATATATATATATATATATATATATATATATATATATATATTGGGGTGTTGGAATTAATTTCAAAGGAATCATTTCGATTTTTGTGCGTTTATTTTAGAAAAATGCTACAATGTATTGTCCATCGTTAGCTACAACATTTTCCCATCTTTTTGACAGCATATGGATACTCGCGTCGGAAGAACTGCTCGTCTTCTGAGGCAATCCAAGAATCGACCCATTTTTTGGTATACTCGTAAGAAGTAAGGCGCTGCTCAGACAGGGCGTGGGTCTTCGATCTGAACAAGTGGTAGTCAGAAGGGGCTATGTCTGGGCTATAAGGCGGGTGGGGTGATAGCACATTCCAATTCAACGCCTCCAACGTTTCGTTGCGGTTCTTGCAACATGTGGCCGAGCGTTGTCATGTTGAAAAACCACCTTGTCGTGTCTTTTGGCATATTCCGGCCGTTTTTGTTTCAATGCTCTGCTCAATTGCATCAATTGTTGTTGGTAACGTTCACCAGTGATGGTTTGGTTAGGTTGCAGCAGCTCATAGTACACAAAACCCTTCTGATCCCACCAAATACAGAGCATGAGCTTGGCACCATGAATATTCGGCTTGGCCGTCGTTGTTGATGCATGGCCGGTTGGTCCCCATGATTTTTTTCGCTTTAGGTTGTCGTAATGGATCCACTTTACAACGTCAGTAACAATACGATGCAAAAAACTCTTCCGATTATGGCGTTGAAACAGCTGTTTGCACAAGTGAAAAATCTCCTTTCGACGTGTCTTGGCTTCAATTCGTACGGCATTCAATTTCGATGCTTTTGAATCATTCCCAGGGCTTTGAGGAGTTTGGCAACTGTTGACAAGTCAACTTCCAATGATTCTGACAATTCTTGAAGGGTTTGACACGGATCTTCGTTGAGTAATGCTTCCAATTATTCATCTTCAAACTTTTTTAGCTGGCCCGGAAGTTCTTTGTCCTCCGTATCAATATCACCATCTTTAAACCGACGAAACCAGTACTCACAAGTTGAAATCGAGGGAGCATAGTCCCCGCAAGCCTCACAAAGCGTACGGTGGGCTTCAGCTGCTTTTTTCTTCAAATGAAAACACAAAAGCAAAACTTCCCGCAAATTGCGATTTGTTGGAACAAAAGTCGACATGTTCGCAGAGCAAAAAATGGTAATATGTTGTTTACACTTCAGTGTACTGGCACATACGGAAAATTGAAGCGTATGAAGTAGGCTTTCTTACTAGATATTATTCTTGAGAAATGTTGAGCATTTAGAATGGTTTATTTTAAAAATACTCTAAAAGCGTAACGTGTTCAACACGTCGGTAGTGTTTACGTAAAACTTTTCGAAATTAAAGCAATCCTCCAATTGTCGCATCACTGCAGTATTTTGCAAGCAGAAGTTAGACCAATGAAATATACTCCATTGAGGATGTCACCTCGCATTAAAAGCGCTGCTTGCTGTCACTCAAAACAGATAAAACTTTGGTATTTTATAGTTTTTTGATGTGTTAGAATTGCGCCGGTTGGAATTTTCGTTTTTAGTATAATATTGTACAGAGCACGGAGCGGAGAAACCGAAAAATTCTAGTTTCTCCAATGCACTGCAGAGGAGCATGACGCCTCGCCTCTCAGTAAAAATATACCTCTGCAAAAACGGCGTGGATGAGGAAGAGCCTTATAGATTCAACAGTTTCACCAAAGGCTAAAATAGCAACTTTCCAACTACTACAGTAACTGAACCTAAGCTTAAAGCTTGGTACTTTTCAGAAATAATTATTTTGGATTCAAAATCGTTCTGAAATATTTATTTTACCATTTTTCTTGGATAATTGTGATGCACGTGTAATTGTGTAAAGAACAATTGTAGCAACTACATCCCCAATGGATAACTTCAAATTAATGCTGTGTTAAACGTATAAGGCTAGGTTTCTATCATCAAACCTGGATAAGCTGTACAGCTTCGAGACAAATGGTGAGCGGAGATATAAGATTATAGCTGTAATGAGAGAACAGTAGCAAAGCAAGAGCTCCAATATTCTCCACTGTTCTTCATTTTCTGTTTGCATTTCCTGCTGATCTCATTGCGCGATCTCAAAATTAAAAAAGCTGGCTGAAATTCGAAAAATAGAAGTTAAGTTGCCCAATGGAAGTTTTTTTTTGAATAAGATTCGTTTAAAAATTGTCCCGCAAATAACATTTCGTTGCGGAATCGCAATCAGCGACCTCAAAAACGTATGATCCATGACAGTTTTGATTTGTGAACGGGTTTTTTTTTATCTAGATAATAGATTCAGCTCTAGAAGTATGTTGCAAATGTCAGGGCTAGTTCGATTATTAGAACAATGTTTTAGATTTCTTAGTTTAATTTTGAAGAAACTTTTAAAGATTATATGTTAAATTTGACCAGATTTTTTGCCTGTGTGACCAAAGCTACACACAGGTTTCTTAGAATGGTTACCTAAATGCTAAGAAAATCATATTTTGAATGCTAATCGATTCTAGGACCACTACAAAGCAAGTGAGAAGATAAACTTACTACTACCCATCAGGTAACTAAGGTAACTAAGGTTTAAGTACTATATTTATAACTTCTTCATGTTTGAGGGAAAAAAAAACCTATTGAGTGTAGATTTGGCACGTGTCAGAGCCAGACACAAATCACCGTGTGAAAAACTTTGAAAGCTTCAGTCAACTCCAGCAACGTTCAATGTCTGTCTTTCTGTTTGTTTTAATTGTCATCGTAAATGCACTTTAAATAGGAAATTGAAGCCATTTGAATTGAAAAGGTAGATCCGTGGGTATTATCGGTATTCTTGTTTCAATTCAATTCAATTCAATTTCAATTCAATTCAATTGTGTAATGCACTACTTGCTCTCTATCTAAGATCGTGTCCACTGAGTAATAAATATGGGATGGTACTACGTATGCAGCACGTTCTTGCAGCTCTATATTTGGCAGGATTAATATAAAAGTTAATAAATATTAATATCAAAATTAGCTACAGTTAGTTTTTCTCTTTTTTATTTTGTGTCTTCTGCACCGACAAGTCAAGCTCTTGTTGAATTTTGTGTTTGCGACAAAAATTAAGATATTTAATATGGCTGCCCTGTTCGGGAATAGTACCAATCGGGAAAATACCAATCGGATAATTATGGGTACTGCAGTAGGTTATCCTGCGCGCCATTTTTATGATGCATTAGCTGTTCGAATAAGCGGGCAACTTAATCGGCAAATATTAATTAATTTATCATTAAACATTTACACCAAAACCTAATACGAGGGCTGCTATTTATATTTCGGGAACTGGCAAAACTAATGTCAAAAGCTAAAATCTGGCAACACCATAATAAATTTTGACATTTTTGGCATAAACGTACTCACAAGGTTTTGATGTACAATTGCTATATGTTTTGTTTACAGTGAGTTAAGAAAAGCAATTTGGCCAAAAAATGGCAATTTCAAGAGAAGGTTTTCGTTGCATTATTTTTCACAACTTTCGACGTGAATTATCTCAACAAGAATGTGTCAATGAACTCAGTTCTTTGTATGGCGATAAAGCAGCATCAAAAACCACAGTATAACGCTGGTATAGTGAATTCAAACGTTGTCGTAGTTCGGTCGCCGACGAATTCCGTGAAGGTCGTCCAAAAGGTCGAAGGTTGTGCCCAAAAACATCGATGCAGTGCTTGAACTGATAATGCAAGATCGTTGCACATTAGTTCCACTTCAATACATTCAGTGTTCATGCAAAATCCACTTAGCTGTAAAAAAAATTTGCTCTCGTTGGATACCCCATAATTTAACAATCGCTCAAAAAAAGGTTCGCGTCGATTGGTGTAAGGAAATGATTAAAAAGTTCGACCGTGGTGCTTCAAAAGACTTGTATAAAACCGTGACAGGTGACGAATCATGGACATATATGCGTATGAGCCGGAAAAAAAAACAGCAATCGACCGTGTGGGTATTCCAAGACGAGCCAAATCCAACAAAAGTTGTTCGTGGATGAAGCACAGCGAAGCAAATGATCGCCCGTTTCTTCGGCCGAATGATTCATGTGGCCACTGTTCCGCTTGAGCAACGAAGGACGGTCAATTCTGAGTGGTACACGACCATTTGTTTGCCGGAAGTCTTCGGGGAAATTCATAAAACCAACCGCCAAAGACGAATCATTCTCAATCATGACAATGCGAACTCTCACACATCTCGTCAAACAAGTGCATTTTTGAGCAGTCAAAACATCGAACTAATGACTCATCCTCCGTACAGTCCTGATTTGACTTTTTCTTCTTGCCGAGTATCAAAGGCGAACTGCGTGGTCAACGATTTACGAGCGCCAAAGAAGCAGTTGAAGCGTTCACAAAACCATGTTTTGGAGGTATCTCAAGTTGAATGGAACAACTGCCATAACGAATGGTTAGAACGAATACAAAAGTGTATTGATCATCAAGGGGAATATTTTGAAAAACAATAAAGCCATTTTCATTTAAAAATGTTTGTTATTATTTGCTATTAGTACCCCTCGTATGTTCCTATACCGAAACCTTCCTCGAGAACATTCCTGTCTTTTTATGAAAACTAATTGCAAATCACCGCTAAGTCTGTTAACTTTAGAAAAAGTTATTTCACATTGTTAAAAATTTGGTTTTCATTTTAATTAGGAGATCAGGTGCAGCGCGCAACACTTCAACAACTGTCTAGAATACAATACATCTTTAAATTAGTTGGTATGTACAAGTTTGCGTCATTCAACACATAAATACATAGAGAACTCTGCACAGCTTCCAAAATTACCGTGAGTTCAAATTCCCTGCTAACTGTCAATCTAACCGCCGATTTTTCAGCACGGATACGTATTTAGCAGCAAAGTATAGAATATTATCGTTAGCAATATGTGCTTTTCAATTTATCTATTAGATCTAACTTCATTGAAATAAAAGTAATTAAATTAATTTGCGTATTTGCACTTGAACTAAGCACGGTATTATATTTCGATTACTATATCTATATCTATTCCTACACAGTTCACTTAAACTTTTATGCTCATTACACTTTGGAATTACATACATAGCTAAAGAGTACAAAATAATATTGAAATTAGCAAAGCAAAAGTATCTACGGATTTAATTACAGAGATTTTTAATTTATTAAGCAACATATCGAGTAGCTATCACGTACGCTTTGATTTATACAAATACACATACAGCAGGTGGAAATATATATATATATATATATATATATATATATATATATATATATATATATATATATATATATATATATATATATATGCACAAAAGATACTTGTAGATACACAGATTGACAGATAGACAGATATGTATGTATGCTCCGTAGATAGAGGAAGTCAGCAGCAGCAGCTACAGTAACATGTTTCATTATAAAATTCCAATGACTTTACGTGCACCGACCGACCGATAACATTTGCACGCTCAGCTCATTCAATGGTGCGTCGTCTGTGCAAACAATACATAAAATTAATTTGATGCAATGAAAACATTCATTAAATGAACATTTTTTTTTATTTTTTTTTTTTTTTTGTGTATTTCCTCAGCAGTATCTACTAGTATTGAGTATATCTGACGACTCTGATGACGACGACGACACGACTTTGAGCTGAAGTTGGTTTTGCGATGCCAATAAAATGCGCCTTCACTACTCGAACTGATGTAACTGCGAATGGTAGTCCACACGCAAGTGAGTAAAGTTCACCACAGTGTGGCTCTAGCAATATATTCTATGCGCAACAATGAAGTTTTTACTGATAAGCCTGACGGAGACTTGCTATACATATAATATTAAAAAGGTGTTAAAACGTACATTCAGAAAATGTTAAAACGTACAAAAGCGGATCATAACACTATGAAATATAGCAGCTTGAAAATAACCAACCCAAATGAGTTTTGGGGCTTGAGGAAAACTTAGCGCCAGAAAACTTATTTCGCTCACTATAGTTTAACGAGCTCAGGATTAGGCGAATCGGTTCACCCGTTCAAAAGATGTCAATTTTTGAGTAGTTAATGATGTGTATATTTGTTTTTGAATCCTTTAGAAACCCAAAAATTTGTTCATGCATGATTTTAGTACGCAAAAAACTAAGAATCACTTGTTCGACACCATTTTACAAAATGACGGATTTTGGTAGAGCAAAAAAAAAAAAAATGCTTAGATTTCAATTGGCTACGATGGCTAAATGGCTTATTAATTTTTAACATGGAATACGTTGTTCAAATACCTTTCAAATGAATGCTAGGACGGCGTAGTAAAAACACAGCTTGAAAAAAAATATAGCTCAAAATAAGTTTTGAAAAGCACATTTTAGCGTTTTGTCAAAAATTGAGTCCAAAATTTCGTGTTCATATTTCGAGTGATAAAACGTTGTAAGATTAGGATTATTTTGATATGCTTTACTTTTCTTCTATGCTTTACTTTTCTGTGAAAAAATGAAAAACTGAAATCATGAAATCATCGAATCTTTGCTATTTTGAATAATACGTCATACCAATAGCTGTTACATCTGCTATACTCTTCATGGGCACAAACCTATTATACTCTTATACTAATTATTTGTGGAATTTTTTCGCAGATTACTCTACTTTACAATATTTAATAGAACAATGTTAACATTGGTGAAATCGAAACTTCAATAAACTTCATACGAAATTTTAAATCATATAACAGTTATATTGGGTGTAGAAATAAGTTTTGAGATATTTACAAAAGATGACGTAACGAGTATTAAATCTCATTGGATCAACTTGTAACTAAATTCATGTTGAAGCGTCATCATTTCCCTCTAAAAATCAGTATTTATCATTTTGCTGAAGTGTGAACAACCTACTTTCCTTGTGCTCTAACCATGTTAAGCTTTGTGCCAACAAAACCCAATTTGCGTAAAGCGCTGTTTTTCGGTTTTAGTTTGAAGAAAAGAGCAGCTGATGGATGGATCGATTGCTGTGTGAAGCACATATGGGGACGTGCTCCATTAATAAAAACATGTGAGTACTGAAGTTCCGGCGGTTTTAAAGTGTCAATATCGACACCAACGGCTAACAACGGGAATGCAGCTCAGTAAAGTTTGAAGACGCAGTGTTGGAGGAGTCATTGGATCAAGATTCATGATTCGCTGAAACCATGAGCTCGCTGAAACCTTGGGAGCGAGTGAACAAGCGATTTCAAACCATCTCAAGGGTATCAATAAAAACAAAGAAATTGGGTTCCGTTTGAACTCAAGCCAATAGACGTGTGAACAACTGCTCCAAAGGCCTGATATCATATAAGAAAATTTCATGGCGAGTTAAAAATCAAGTGACGAAAGTCTTCATATAATTACTATAAGAAGTTTTTGGAGTTGCAAATACGCTTTCATCACTTGGTTTTCGTCACGTCAGAAAGTTTTTTTTTTTTATTTGATATTATATAGCTCTTGTCGTTTGCTGCTCAACTAAAATAAGTAGTGGTGTGTAATGAAATTCTATTGAAATCGTTGAGTTTTTTTTTAATTTATACTACAAACTGATAATGAAGCCTGAGGAAAGTTTATAGAAGCATACAAGTCTATAGTAGTAGAATGCCTGTCTGAAAGGAAACAGGAGGCCTGAACAACTACGTTACTATGAAGCAGACAAAATGCATTACTTTGATTTCAATTAACTTTGCATTGGGTATATACTATATTGTAATTTTTATATACTATATCTATAAAAAGGATGTACATTAAAAATTGAAAAAAATCGAAATTGGAACTTTTGCAAGTGGCACTCATTCAATCAGTCAATCAATCATTTTCAATGCAGTTCTTTTGCTGTTGAATGACAGCAGCGTTAAATAGACAGCCTTGATTGAATGAATGAAAGACCATCGAAACCAAGCAGCAAACCAATTCAGTGACTTCATGAATCATGTCTACTACTTTGCCATTTGAAAAAGGTCAAACAAATTAAAGTAAAATGTCATGCCGGATGTCAGTCTACACGAATCGAATCGAATCGAATCGAATGGCATCGTATCGAATTGAATCGAGTTGAGTAAAAGTTCGAGCACTTCCTGCTGGCTGGCAGGGTGGTTCCATTATATATCCATACAATACTAGTGCTTAGCTTACAATTATTCAAAATTGTCAGTTGAACAACGGTTCGAATCCTTTCTCTACTGTTGTTCTATTATTTACTTTAACTTAAGTACATATTCATTTTGTAAAGTTTTGCATAGTTCGGGTTTGTATATGGTTAATATTGAAATTTGTAGTCGAGAGTTTAGTGTACGCCAAACAAAAAATAAAACCCTAGTAAAAACAAAATAATGCTTGTACCTTTTTTTTTGGTTTATTTTATCCTAGTGACAATAGCAAATGACATTTGATTTGTAGCTTCTAAGTGGGTTTATATTTCGAAATGGATTTGAATTGTGTTTTTGTATTGAAATTGTCAATTAGCTGTCAAAACATTGGTCAGTGTGACATTTCGATAAGGCGCACAGCACACTGCGGCTTTTTGTATTTGTAAAGTGGATTAGAGAGCATTGAAATTTAATTGTCGAATAAGTTTCTTTTATTTTTTTTTTTCGTTTGATACACTGAAAGAAAGACATGCGTATAAGGCAGAAGTGTGTGCCGATATACATAGTTCGTGGCATAAAAACAAATTTTGCGTTGACTTTCATAGCAAACTTTGTTCTAAACGTTCGAGTGTGATACATATTGCGTGTGAGTGCTCAAGCTTGTCAAAACTATCTGGTGACTAAACTAAACACATTCCCATCTATTTTGGCCCACAAACTACTGAGCCGATTGGAAAACAATGTTAAAAGTAACTATTGGAAATTTTATTACTTTTCATATGATGTTTTTGACAACCTAATCGGACGCTTGCCACTCCAGATATGGCCAATTTGTAAACCAGTGCATTTACAATTATACGGATTAGAATTATATTTAAAATAATCTACAATTTCAGTCTTTTAAAAATGTTATAATCTGTGATTTACAAATGCCGAAGCATTGCAATAAGTTTCATTGAATGTTACCATATTAGGATTCATTGGTCTCTTATGCATGATTGTCTTATACTATAAAAAACTTTCTCATCCGACTTGTATAAGTGCGAGTGAAATAGAATGACACATTATCTGTGTGGCAACACTCTGCATTTTGTTTACATTTGTGCTGGTTTATTTATAGTTATGGCTGATGAAGTACGTTACTTTAAAGTTGATGCACTTGTGAATGAGTTCGAAACACGTGTCTTTGCGACTTAAAATATGCTTTTCAACCAAGAAGTTGTTTGTCATTGTGCTGTCTTTCACATTGAGTATCGATTCAACATAAAATCTGAAAAACTTGTGTTTAAAGTTTCGTCTTCAGGAATAAACGGAAAATTGTTATGGAGATCTCCATAATATGTATGTAAGAAAGAGGAAGACTTTCGTGTAGTTTTAGGATAATATTTAATTATGATTAATAAGAATTAGTTTAAGTGCTAATGGTGTTGCTGCTGAACGGTTGTTTCTGCCTAAAGATTGCACATGCACCTGTGGTGTGGTCACTTAGACTTAGATAGCCACTACTTCACATGTATTGTCGGTAAAAATGTTGGTATGTGGAGGTGAATATGATAAGATCGACTAGTCCTTTCAAATCGCTTATCAAGAAATTATGTATAAGCTTTGTGGTCTCCGACGCCATCCTCACCATGTTACATACAAAATCGACAAAATATTTATAGCTTCAAAATAAATTAGCCTCACATATGTTTGTACATATAATTAATGTATATATGAGAACAAATCACTTAGGACTATGGAAAGAAGTTGACGTAAAAGAACCAAAGTCCGAGAACTGTGCTGAATACAAGCCTGGAGAGAGTGCCTAGAATAAGCAGCCGTTCGAGGAAATAAATCAATGCCTCGCATAACATTTCTTTAGTTTTTTTTTAGGCAAATAATGAATCTATTATATTTGCGAAGAAGTAACGAATCGAACGAGGTATCAAGGCCGTGGCTAGAGACATTTTGGCAATCAAACAAATGTTGTATTTAAATGTTGGTCTGCTGATTATGCTTTAAAGTTAGCAGATCAAGCAAAATTCATATTCATACAAACCCACCACCACGTACTTTTGTGATGTTTCATAAAAGACTTTTTCATTTCAGTCAAAATCAACTTGAAATTGTACGGAAGTTTAGTATAATTAAAAAGTAGGCTGTCACGCCCACTTATATTAGTAGGCTCCAACCAACTTACAGCCCACTTTTAGGATGTTAGATTTTATAAATATGTACTTTTTTCACACCTTGAAACCTCATGTGAATGGAATTAAAACTGCGGTACCACTGAAGTTAACGTTTCTTTTTTTTTGTTATAACTAATTCTTATGGCTTCGATTTTCGATTTTCAATTTTTAAACTTCGATTTTTTATTTAAGTTCTACTTTTCTTCATGTGTAGCCAGAAAAACTGAAGCTTCTTGTATACTCACAGAGCGCACTACAGACCACTTTACCAACACACACGTACTTGCAATTAAAGCTTTGGATAAAACAAAAATATTTATTGAATTCGTCGGATGTCCTGGCGCTCAACTCACTTTCGGTTAGCACCAATACACACTCAGAATCTTTAACTGTCGCTTTATAGTATCTATATATGTCCTTGTATGCATTAAAACTATCTTTGTGTTTGTTTGTGAGAAAATTCCGGCATTTTAACGTCTGTTTACCAATCGATTATTTCAGGTAAATTAAGTAGCTCGTCACACAAACGTCACACACACACACACACACACACACACACACACACACACACATACACAGAAATGACCATATGTATAGTCACATGCTCCACAGACAGCACATTCTCAGCTCTTTGGAATGCATTAAAGGATCAACCAATACAGCTACATACGGCTACACTTACTTAAGCAAACAAACAAACAAACAAACAAACAAACATATATGAGTATGTACATATGTAGTAGTTATAAAGCTTATACACACTCTCTCAGATACATATAGATACATACAACAAGTAGGTAGGTATACACACATGTGCATTTGGCATGTGGTCATTATTTTGACAATTACAAACGCTCAAGTCGCCATCGTTGTCCTGGCTGGAAATCAGCTCCGCCCTTAGCTATTGTGCTATAAACCTGGCTAAATCTACGCTTTACTTGTGTATTGTGTGGTGTTGTAATGTTCCATTTTGTTGGCCTATTTGGTCTTGTATGGATTTTCCATTAACAATTTGAATATGTAAATGTAAAGCGAAGTTCTTATGTATAGTTAGATATGTAACTACATACTATGCATGCATGTATGTACGTGTATATAGTATGGAACATGTATTAGCTTTAGTACTCAATGGTATGTAGTAAACACACTCCACACCCGCTCCTTACATTTGTGTGCACTTTGTAAGTTTACTTGTAGCGATGCGCTTCATTTAATTTGTTAACAGCAAAATTGTACTCAATAATTGAATCCACTAATTGACTGATGATTATATACTCTGCACCATGGTGCAAAGCTGCAAAGAAGTGAATCTTGTACTACATTGGTATTTCATGAGTTTTTTGTGCGTTATTCTCAAAGGCGTAGACAGGTATTCACAGGAAGGGGAAGGGGTAAAATTGTAGCATTGAAACACAGTGTTTATGCTCTCTCTGATATTTGTATAAAATTGCAGATTTCCGTAGGCGCAAAACGAACCTGCTCTTCTATATGCTCTCTATGTATAATCACTATATCTCTACAATTGTCGAGTTGTAAATAATGATTTTTGATGTGTTTGTTAGTTTGGTCACCAATATACCAAGTTGCTTCCACAAATTTATGCAGGCCTTTGTTTTACATAAATTGAACCCACCTTACGTTAGATACGGCCGCAGTAGCCCATATGCCCACTTTGGAGTAATAATGCTTTTGTAAATCAATATCTTATTATTTATACTAAGTTTGTTTCACTGGTTCAAAACAACTTAAGCTTGACCCTGAGCTTCGCAACGCATTCTGTTTAAATTTTTTAATGTGTTGTGTCCAAGTCAGTCTTCTATTGTGGTGTTGGAATTAATTTTGTAGGGTTCATAAGAGATGGCGTAACCAGCACTAAATCGCATCGGGTAAACCTATGACTATATTCATGTGAACGCCTACTTCATAAGCTTCATATTTCAGTATGTGTCATTCCACTGAAGTGTAAACAACATATTTTTTTTTGCTCTATGAAAATGTCGACTTTTGTTCCAACAAAACGTAATTTGCGGGAACGTTTGCTTTTGTGCTTTTATTTGAAGAAAAAAAGCAGCTGACGCCCAACGTACGTTTTGTGAGGCTTACGGTGACTATGCTCCATCGATTTCAACTTGTGAGTACTGGTTTCGTCGGTTTAAAAGTGGAGATTTTTTGTACGGAGGACAAAGAACGTCCGGGCCAGCCCTAAAAGTTTGAAAATGAAGAATTGGAAGCATTACTCGACGAAGATCCTTGTCAAACTCTTCAAGAATTGTCAGAACCATTGGGAGTTGACTTGTCAACAGTTGCCAACGCCTCAAAGCCATGGGAATGATTCAAAAGCAAGAAAATTGGTTGCCGTATGAATTGAAGCCAAGAGACGTCGAAAGGAAATTTTCCACTTGCGAACAGCTGTTTCAACACCATTTTTTTGCATCGTATCGTTACTGGCGATGAAAAGTGGATCCATTACGACAACCCAAAGCGTAAAAATCATGGGGACCACTCGGCCATGTATCAACATCGACGGCCAAGCCGTATATGCATGGTGCCAAGCTCATGCTCTGTATTTGGTGGAATCGGAAGGGTGTTGTGTACTATGAGCTGCTGCAACCTAACCAAACCATCACTGGTGAACGTTACCAACAATAATTGAGGCAATTGAGCCGAGACACGACAAGGTGGTCTTGCAACATGACAACGCTCGGCCACAAAAAAACGTTAACTACCGTGGAATCGAATCTTAAATCTACTTCAGAGTTTCCCTTTTTGCTCGGCAATACTGGGTTTCAGTTTTTAATTTTATGAAGTGATGCTTAAACTGAACTATTTTTTTTTTAATATTTTGCATAAATGTCGCCTTTTTGATGGTTGTGGATCGGATAGAGGGATAATTTTGTGGATAAGTTTGTTGCGCATGAAATGATTGAAAGAATTAGAACTGAGGACGTCTGGAATGTTGACAGTTTAGCTTTCGAGTACTCAATTGTTCACTAATATAAGTGTACTATTTATACAGCTTACTTGCACACAGACGAACATGGCTAATTCGACTCTTTAAAAGTGTTACAGAAACCGTT
The DNA here is from genome assembly GCA_035044765.1 of Leucophenga montana. NCBI lineage: Eukaryota > Metazoa > Arthropoda > Insecta > Diptera > Drosophilidae > Leucophenga > Leucophenga montana. The sequence continues at coordinate 327,117 of JAWNNQ010000524.1, forward strand.
TTGTGTTCAAAATCTACAGATTTAAGTCAACAAATTTTGAGTCGAAAGGGTTTTTTATAAATCTCCCGTGTGTGACGAGTACATATTTTTAAATTGAATTTCTGAAGGATGTCAAAACAAAAATAAAATGCCAAATGGACAAAATACCACTGGACAAAAGTTTAATAACTGCGTTAATTTTTATTATGATGAATTAAAGGGCTTTTGTTTGAAAATTTAATGTTCTTTCTAATAAAAATTTGTAGTAAATGGTGCTCGAATTATACAAAATGAAATAAAGTAAAAATTTTAGACTATTTCGTTTAAAACAGTTACTTATTTCAACACTAGCACTATTCTTATTTCTCCCAAGACCGTTGAGAAGTCTAAAATTGGTTGAAATTTGTCTGAATTATTCTTACAAGCAACAATATGCATAACTGATATGCTATGCTTCTCATGGAAGCAATTCCTTTCCCATTTACTCACTTATGCCTTCATATTTTTCCGAACACCGTGTTTCAGTCAATTTTGGCACATATTGACTACGAGTAAACGATTCGTTAATAAAGTAAGTAATGTCCTTTGCACCTTTTCAAACGTTCCCAAAATCCAAAGCGCCATTTCAAACGCTTTGGATTTCGGGAACGGTGTTCAAATCAATGACGCACAAATTTAGACTGTGAGAAAGTAAACTTTTTCCAAATGACTGCTTTAAGATTTTCTGCGGACCCTCAATTTCGACAGTCAGTGCAGCACATTCGCTAGAACTTAGTTTTAAAGATTTCTCAGGATATTGGTTCATTTCGGGAACAATATCTTTTATATTAGCAATTATAATCTTCGCCATATACTACAGTTCTACAAATTAGACGAACTTTATACGAATTATATTTGGTTTGCAAATGAATGCCAAAATTATAAATAAAACTTATGTTGGATTTTCGAAAATCGAAAATGTTATGCCATATTACCCCTTCTGGCTACGTCCTTGTATAGGTGTTAGTTTGTTTATATAAACTGCATTATAACTATCGATTAGTTAGTTAACTAACAAACTAAAATTAGGTCGTTTGTGGGCGTTAATTATAGATACAGACTGTCTGTAGCTTTTCATAATATATCGATTGTTCAGACAAGCAGCTAACTTTCTCAGCGTTAATAATTTAAATTAGATACAATTTTAAATGAACACACAAGCAGTGTATACTCTACAATTTCCAGCCTAAATTATGCAAAGGACATAAGTACATACTTATGTATATAGTATATATTATATGCAGCACACACACACACACACACACAACAACAACAAATTTTAAAGACAAACAATGTATAGCATTTTCAAACAAGTCAAATATACTCTACAATTGTTAAACAAACTACGTTTAGATAGATATACTATAGTATATTGTATATAATTAACTAAGTCTATACTTACCCCATCAAGTGTTTTAATATTATGTAGGGCATCTTGTGCCCGCAATGCCGCCTTACGCGTGTAATACGTTACAAAACAGCACCCTGTAACACAGAACAAGAAAAAAAAGAGAGAACATAATGCAAAACAGCTAAAACACAGATTAGCACAATAGACAGATATTAAATATATATAGATAAATAGATAGATAGATGTATAGATATATTAATTATATAGTTACTTTGATATTGACAATTTTACTTAACTAGCTTTGTAGATAGTATTTTAATAGCGTATATAACTGGCACGTTCTGGGTTTCACTTGCATTGATATTTTGCGAAGGTGAATTCCATCAAAAGGTAAATTTTTCAAGTATATTTCGAATTCACTTGCTTTTAAGTAATATGAATTGCATTTGCATCAATGCCATGTGTATTCAAATCGCGAAATCCTTGCATAATTTGAAAAATTTAACATTTTATCGCACACCCATTCGCCGTATCTTCCGACAAGTGAAAACCGGAACAGACCTGTATATTATTATAATTTTTTGTTTTGTTTTTGTATGACATAAGACTGCACAGTTTTTTGTTTTCTTATTGAATTTTTAAGCTTGTAATGACTTAACATGCTTTAGGACAATTACTTATAGCGACTAATACATTCGGACAAGGTTTAGCCATGCAAATAGATATAAAATATTTCTTAGAAAAAATTTGTACTGGTCACATTTGGTTTGTATTTTGTATGCAGAATTATGTAATTTTTGGTAGACATGCATTCGTACATAATATAGTATAGAAATACATAAGTATTTAAACAGTTGGTACATTATTTTCAGATTACTTAATACAGCAGTTCAATAAAAGGACACAGTTGTACTTATAAAATGTACCTAATATACTTCATACTTCAAGGCTTACATGAAGTAAGAGAAACCGACGAACAAAGTTTTAATATAAACATCATACTACAAGATTGTGAAATTATTTGAAAGTATTTTATATAACTTTCCATTTAATTTTATTGATAAAGCGCTATATTGAAGACCCGAGAGATGAGCATGTACAGTGCTAAGCCGCGCTTAAGCACATAGTAAGCTTAAGCTATACTATACATAGTATATTAGGACTCAGAGTTCAACCATATATTATATAATATATAAATCCGATTATATCAAGTATGTTTGTATATTATAGAAACAAATGTGTTTTTTTTTTGTTATACGAGTATATATGTTCAAAGCAACTTTATCTAAATGTATAATATTTTGCATGAAACGTATTAGATACATGTATGGAATTCAGATAAAAGGTAATTCTACTACAATAATATTTATACTAAAATAAGTATATGAATGTAAATATTTAAAATGAAATACAGTTACATATTATAAGGTGACTATACTAAGAATATATCAGAAATGCCACAGAAAACGCTTTCACTTCAAATTCTTTTAATGTCGTTCATAAAACTAAATTGAAAGATTGAAATTTGGAGATTTTAAGGTGAAAACGTTTTCTGTGGCACCCCTGTTTAGCTATATATAAAGTGCAAAATGTTATCACCCTTTTTAACCCCCTAAAACACAACATATTCACTTGTTCTTTTTTTTTTTTTTGTAGAAATGTTCTAAAAAGGTGCACTGCGTCTTAGGTAGTTAAAACCCATGTAAGACGCTCGGCCAATCACAAGGACATGAGCACTCTCACTCTCTTAGCTCTCTCAATTTTCTAAAAAAATAACAAGAAACAAGAAAAAATTAGTTTCATCATAGGAGAATAAGCAACCGACGAAAATGTGTTGTATTGGTTTGGGGCCACCACTGAATAATACGAATTTGATTTGTCAATTTCCTTATTTACAACTTTCTATGAAGTTTAGCCCATGGTAGAATAATATAATAATGTAGCGTATTCCGCATAGCTATTTTCTTTTCGGATCCTTTGCTCTCACTTGTAATAATAGAGAAAAAATATTAATTATCTCCGTCGTGCTTATTTCGTTCAAGCATCTCGACGTTCTGCTCGAAACTATTGTGTTTTAAACGAATAATCAAATATTTAAGAGAAAAAAAAGTGAAAGAGTGGCATTAATTAGAGAGCAAGGAGAGCACACAAAGTTTAACTGTATATGCCTGCTTTACACTGCGCGGTATTTTATGCAAATCTTTCTGCATCGAAATTTCTACAGTGTGCCAAAATACAACTCCAATGCAATTCAAATTTTTGTTTCTATTTAGTATCAAGCAGCCGACTTTGGCATACATTCATTGCTATGTGTGTGAAAACTCGATGGTGGTGGTCGTCCCCACTGAGGCTATAGCTGGACAGCGTTTATTTAGAAGAGAAAGCATTATCCGTGATACTCCAGTATTATTGGCTACTTTTAAGACAAAAGAGAAGAGTACTCAAGTACATCAATTATTATGTGATTGTGGCTAAAATGGAGGAGCATCCTGAAATTGTTATGATATTTTTACCAAAGAAATGTTTGAAGTCTTTTAATTTTGCTAAAATACCTTTCGAAACCTTCTGCACATTGTGTAAATCTATTGTTGAATACAGCTAAAGTAGAGTAGACTGGAGCCAAACGGTCACCGTTTAGCGTTGAACGTTACTATTTTGAAATAGATATCGCAAAATCTATGAAACAATTTGAAAGGTAATATCCTTGGGACGTTTCACTCATACAGACTAATTCTGTAGCGTGTGGTACATCGACCACCCGGAGGAGCCAAACTGCCACATCGTCTGGATGAAATAAAATGTCAATTTTTAATCGCTTCTTTTTTTTTTTTTGTTCTATAAAAGCGATTATCATGAAATAAAGACGAGAGATTGCTGATGATCAAAGTTGGAATTTGTACTTTGTCTATTTTACAGTTCCGACAAATGAAACTCTGATCAGACGCAGTGCATCACAGTAAAGTTAAGATACACCATTTCATCACTGTTGGGCTCGATGCTTTTCTTGCATTTGCAAAATAAAATAAATCAAAATAAAATATAATGAAAACTATTTTCAGTTAATAAAATAATGGTATTTAAAATTTTACCCGTGACGGTTTGATACCAGTCTACCCTATGTATTGTATATACGTTCTGTATAATTCCGCGTCCAACGCTACGAGTACCACTTTTTGTCTTACATCTGTCTTTTCATCGGAGATTTCGTCAGTATGTCTGACTGCTTCTATGCTTAATACTCACTTATTTTTGAGATATCTAACTAAAGTTCTTTACAGATATCTAATAAGCAGAGTCATACTAACATAAAAAGTTCAAGTAGGTCATTAACGAACTGTCTCCAATTGAGCAAAATTTCCAAAGCCCTTCGTCCTAAGTTTAATTAAAAGTATACAACTGCGAACACATATTTAAACAATCGGTTAGAACATACTTTTCCTCGCGATACTTAAACACTATAATGATTGATTCTGCTTTCACAATTCCCATGGTTAAGAAGAGGTTTACTGTATTCCGTTGTGGTTGTGAAAATCGTCAATAAAATCTATGGAATGATTTTGAACGATTGAAGAATTAAAGTGCGTGAGGTGGCTGAGGCTGTAGGCAGCTCAACTGATTGGGTACATCATATTTTACATGACATGGAAAAGCTAACCGCGCGATGGATGCTGCGATTGCACACACTCGACCATAAGCGCAACCTTGTGACCACTTCAAAGCAGTCTTTGGCGATGTTCAATCGCAATCCGAACAAGTTTTTGCAACGTTTGAACAAAACATGGATCCATTACAACACACCAGAGATCAAAGAAAAGTGAAATGCAGTGGACTTCATAGGGTGAAAGTGCACCAAAGTAGGCCAGTGTCATTGTGGTAGCTCCTTGGGTTGCTCGCAATGTCATTCACATTGCATACCTTGAAAAGGGTAAAACGAGCATCAGTAATTATTATTTGGAGCTATTGAACAGATTCTATAATGATTGGAAGCAAAAACGACGGAAGTTCGCGAAGAAGAATTAGTATTCCACCAAACCAATGTACGGGTGCACGGTACACGTGTGAAGTTGCCATGGTAAAAACCCAGCATATCTGCCTGATACGAATTTCTGTTTCCAAACCTGTAGAAATGGCTCGCCGTTAAGCGAGTTGAGTTGAATGAAGAGGACATCACTGAAACAAACGCCTATTTTGAGGACCTTAAAAAATGCTACTATTTAGAAGGGTTAAAGAAATTACAAAAAAAAAAAAAAACTGGACTAAATGTATCGAGCTATGTTGAGAATAGAACTCAAAAATTAACTTCTATTCTAAAATTCACTACCTTATCAATTTCCAAAGCCCTTCGTCTCGTATTTTCAGAACTGATATAATCAGTGAAGAAGAAAGTCTTCACATTGACCGGTTAGGTCAGTTCTTTAGAAATGTGTGAATGTTTCTGTACTTCTTGTAGTTGTCGTGGATGGGAACAAGTAGTAGAAAATATAAAACTATCCACTCATCTCCTACTACTATAGTGTACAGCATCCCATACAGTAGGTCAAATGACTACAACACTTTTCTTTGAAATGAAAAATGCATGTCAGCATTTAACGATTTTAATAATATTTTATTAATATTATTGTTATTTACAATTAACTAGCATATATTGACAGACACAAGCCAAATTTACCAAAAAAATATTACTTTGTATGCTATAACCAAAAATATACTTCAGTCCGAACATTAATCCAATATAAGTGCAAACAACAGTCTAAGGCACTACAAAAAGCCACACAAAACTTGCAGTAAGGGGCACGTCGAAGTTTTGTGAAGATATTCCGAAGGTACATACAAGTATGTATAATAAATATAATGCACACCTTAATAAAACTTTGCAAGTAAATGTGAATATTATACAAATACCAGAATATACGAGTATAATACGGCCAAATTAAGCAGACCAATGCAAACACACAAGAAGTTCCATAGCCGAGTCGTGTATACACGCACAATTATGGCCAATTACCACACATGGCTCATTTCCTTTTTTTTTTTTTATATTTGGGGAAAAAACTTTAGCGACACCTAAAAGTATGCAAGTTTAAGTGTAATCGAGAAAGGTTGCCCTGCCCGCCGAAGTTATGGAAATAAGGGTATGTCATATCAACATAATCATATTACTTGATGATCTTTATAACTTTGATTATATTTTGTAGAAGGAACTTATTTTTAGCCTGTGTAGAATGCCTGTGTTTGTTTAGGCCCAACGTTTTTATTTGGCCATTAAGCTGCTGCCAGCCAAAATTCATGTGCATTGTAAAATTTTATTCGAAGGTAGGGTATCCCGTGTTGATGCGAAAACTTGTCTTAACTTGGTTTAAGTAGTGAGTTGTGCTAGTTAAGCTGTCGTTTATATGCAACGCTGATACTATACTTAAGCAAATATTCCTTTATATGTAAAAAGTTTTTGTGTAAGTAAGTAGTTTACTGCGGCGTCTACAATGCCATAAAAATTTATCACTGCCGCCGCAGCGGGTAAAGTATTTATTTATATAGATTTGCGCCCAATTTCAGACACTTACCTCTGCTCACGTTGGTCACCTTATCGCGTAGCACATTCAGTGTATGCACGCGTCCGTATTGCTCGAACATTTGACGAAGTTTTGCCTCCTCCCACAGTTTGGGTATTTGGCCTACAAACATTTTAATATTATCCGGATCCGGTTGATCTTTGGCAAATTCTTGAGCATTAAGATCTTTGAGCTCGGTGGCAGTTTCAGCATCTGGTGTTAGAGAACGCACTTGACCAGCGGGTACAAGTGCCAGTTGATCGGGTGTAGTTAAAGCATCATCTTCAGCAATAATGGGTGTTGTTGCGCTGTAAGAAAGCAAGCATAATAATAAAGCTTACATTACAATAATTAATAATTTTCTGTTAAATTGTTCAATATAAATCGCGCAGCTATGTTACTTCTAGTTTTTTTTTTGTACTCAGCGCGGTTGGTCGTATTGTGGTTCGATTATTACTCCTTTTTCACTGCTAAAGTGTAAGTGAAGGAGTTAGTAAACAAAGGTTGGTAATTGACCACTTGCAAATATATCAGCGTGTTAAATTCACCAGTCGCTTTACAAGTGGAACTAGTGCTGTTTACGAAGAAATTTGTGATTCGACATTATGTGTGGACTATGTTTCCGTTCAAGTCACCTGGAACGAAGATTTTACAAAAAGTCATACTTATTTCGCACAAGTTATGCAAGTCGCACATCCAGTTCGAATGACTCTTCTATATGAATATAATTTTGTGAAGTAGCTTATGCATTTTATTAACAATGACATACAAAATTCAAGTCATCTGACACTATATTATAGCAACTATTATGCATATACGAGTAGAATGCTCTAAATAATGTCAAGTGCACTTCTTCAAATGAACAATCTATAGTTTCAGTTTGTTATACCAGTGCAGCATACAGCTTTGCTTGTGTATTAATATAATTTAATTAACATACTAAATTAATTTCATTGAATATCATTTAAGTGCCTTGAATATGCCTAGCTAGCTAGCTCCAAGGCAAGACTGTGCCTGACTGATATTATAGTCTGTTAAACACATTGTCACTCAGCATTATTAGTTTTTGTACTCATAGTATATACAAGGATAGAAGATGTCCTAGGAGTGTCACATGAAAATTACTAATACGATTAAAATTTTAATGAATTCAAGAGTGCAAAATGTTTGCAACGTAGTAAATAAGATAACTTCAGATTTTAAATTGCAAAATTTTTGTATGAACAGAGCTCAAGTCAATTCAATTACTGCTGCTTGTGTTTGTATAGGTTTCCATAGATGTAGAATACTTCAATGACCCATATTTGAGTGCAGTGCAGTGCAGTGCACTAAAGGCGCCGCAAACAAAATAATTATGGTATAAAGCCAAGATTTAATTCAATACAAAAACAAGATATATATATATATATATATATATATATATATATATATATATATATATATATATATATATATATATATATATATATATATATATATATATATATATATATATATATATATATATATATATATATATGTATACACAGGGTGTTTTTGTCATAAATTATACAGATCTGGCAACGCTATTATTTATCATAATTAGACTAAATCCGAACGAACGCTTACAAATTGTTAGAATTGATTTTGAAAATTGTGTTTCAGTTCTGGAATGTTACCGTCAATTTTACGGTCGACACAAACGTCCATCCGAGCAACTTCACGTAACCCCCCGAGATAACGTTTTCGGATCGTTGTCTCGGGGGGTTATGTGAAGTCATTGGTTTATGCGAATACCCCAGCAACTTTTCACGACTTTGAAGACAATATTGTCCGAACCATTGCCTAGATACAGCACCCATTGCTTGAAAAAGTGGTGAACCGTTTTACTTCCACATTCCTGCCCATATTTCCAAAATCTTAATTAAGCACTAATGACATCTAATCTTTCCAATAAAGCCAATTTTCAGTTTGATGTTATGTAATCATTTAAATGAAGTTATGTCATATTTAAATTCAATTCAAAGTTAAACACCTCTAAACAAAACACCCTTGCTGTATAATCAAATGAAGTGAAGTGGATTGTTGAATGGTATAAGAATAATTGTAGCTTGATTAAATTTACTTATTTTTCTTTCCTTTTTTTTTTTTTTTTTTTTGCTCTAATAATGAAAACAGCGGCAAACCGCCAAAGCCAGCACAGCTCAATGCACACAGTTCAAAGCGCAGCTTGAAGCGACAAACATTCAAAGGACATTAGCGGCAAGGAGCAACACGAAGCAACAAGGAACAAGCGTCACAGTGACAGCGTATTTAATTTATGATCCCAGTTTGCTATGGCGTCTGTCACATGGCAGCTCTAGTAGGCAGAACATTAGCGCAGAGCCTTGCTGTAGATACATACATATGTATATAGAATAGAAGATATAAAAATGACCCATCATAAATTTAATATTCCTGCTTTATTATTTAATGGTGGGCAGTATATAAAATGAGAACGAACACTGCAGTCGTGTATGCGCGAATAAGAGATACGCTGTAATTGAAAGTTTCTGTTTGAACCATAGAAGTGTATTCTATAGTGAATGTTTGTAGGATTATGTAGCTTCTTAAATAATAGGTTCTTCTACAGAGGACAGTCGAAACATTCAAGTTTCATGGCTCTATTTTCAATATTCTCCGAGCTCATCACATTCATACAGACAGACGGACAGACAGACGGACAGACAGACGGACGGACGATCTTATCTTGCAGATGTACCGAATTTGCGTAGGGCTTAACAACTTTTTAAAAATCATGTTCATTAAAACAGCAGTTAGGAGAGTCTAAATATTGAAGTTTGGTTAGACTATCTTCAATAGTCACCAAATTCATGTCGTTCATACAGATGGACAGACATATATACAGACAGACAGACGGACAGACAGACAGACAGACAGACATATGGCATGTCCGTCTGCAGATGTACTAAAAACTCTAATGAAACCAGGCATATAAAGCCTATTGCGAACTCAGTGGTCGTCGCAGCATATAGCGTACATCTCTAGAGGACAGATCTATTCTGTAATTGCTCAATGGGTGAGATAACTACGTAGCATTCGAAATTTTTGTTCTATTGCATTTTGATATAGGCGCTCTTTCCTTTATGCAAAACATAACGACGAACGATGAAATTCTTTGTGTAATTTATATGGTTAAATCGTAGAGCTGAGTGTGTGCGTCAAGGCTTAGTCTATGTTGAAGAGTCTTACAAAAACAATGAACGAGGGGCATACGTCTTTGGCATCTCTGAGTTAGATTAATTGAACAGAATATTCTTCGTTTCCTATGAATATCCCTGATCGAAACATTTCAAGGTAACGTGCGTTAAATTAAGTTTATGAAAAATCTGTTTCCAATAGTGAATAAGAATTGACAATCTGGTCTCACTTGATAATCCTACGGCCACGAACTCAATTAATTGTGACTATACTTCTGACCTTCAGCTGTTGGCAAGAACGTTGAACTATCTGAGTATAAGGATTAGTGATATATTTACAGCTTGGATGATTGAGAATATGTTAATGTTAGCCCCCATAGGATCTGTTCGAACCAGCAGATGCCAAGTCAATAAATCAGTTTTCTTGTGCTACCGTTATTCACACTCGAGTTGCACTCGATGCAGGCGGTTAATCTCATTTGCTTTGTAATACTTACTTCATAAAACTTTGTTTTATGAATGAAATTTGTAGATTTTGAGGCGAAATAGTTCTGTGTCACCTCCGATAAAGTGAAATTTAAGTCAATTGTTTCATTTTTCAATATTTTGGACATATCGAATGCTACCGAAAGAGAAAAGTAAGCACATCTGCAGACTAGCTGCAAATAACAATTGAGATCCTGCAACTATTCCTGTAGTAGTTAGAGAATCATTTGTTCGTCGTTGATCGTGTAGAGTTAAGAACTATCTGCCAAACTAGGATTCCAGGATAGATATATATATATATAAACATGATTAATGTAATCGACTTTTGATGCTTGGCATATTGTCTCCAAAGATTCCTTGAATTTGTTACCAACTTCTTGATAAATTAATAATACCCATTTTCACACTATGTATAATGTTTATAAAAATATACATAGAGACATTTTACTTGTGCATTGCTTTCATCTGCACTTCCGGTCATTCCACTACCGTCTTGAACTTGCTTCTGCTTCTGGAATATGAATGATGCCTATCTCTCTGTGTGATGTTTTTATGACAACGTGTTTTCATTTTTAATCTGTGCAGGAAAAGTAGAAGAAAACAGTCTGCTCTACGAGTTCAGCAAGTTCAGCCAAGCGCATAAGCTGAGCTGCTTCCTACTCTAAGGACATTTTCTGCGCTTTGGTTTGGTGTTATCCATAGAAATATTTTTTCCTGTTTTTGTTTTTTTTTTTTTATAAGTTGCCTGTCGTCTGGCTGAATGTCATTCATTTATTGCTGTTGATTTTAATGTGTCACTGCTAATGGAAAGCATAGCAGCCTGATAAAGTCATATATTTGAAGTACTCGTCTTGCTGTAGGCAGTCACCTCTGCGGTTGGTTTGCGATGTGTTGTGGTTAGAGTGTTTCACTTGCTTAGCTGCAGTTACTTATTTTTTTTTTTAGTTCTTTCATTACAAATAGTTATTATAATCGTTTGTACCGTGTTAATGATAATTTTTTCATTGTCTGCTGATGGCGTTAAATAATTAATTAAAATTAATGCATACAATTAATGTTTGTGAACAGCAGTTGAATTGAAATACACTCTAGTTTATTAGTTTCCAATACAATTAAGTATTTTGTTTAAGAAATTTGGTGAAGCAGAACTTTCATATTGTATGCACATTTAATTGTTAAGCTTCATTGAAAGAAATTTTCCGTATTTAATATCTTCACTTCTGTGTGTAAATGTTTTATTTGCAGTTGAGCACAATAATTACTTTTTATCTAAATTGGTAGAACATTTTGCGCATTCGTGCACAATCTTAAACACACAACAAATAAAAAACACACGCACATGATTTACAAGAAATACATACACAAACACATATGTTTTGTTCATCTCTCTCTCTCTCTCTCTCTCTCTCTCTCTATCTCGCTCTAGTCGAACATTAATTTGCACTAATTTGTATATAATTCTAAACAAAGAAGTCTTGTACTGTGTCTGCAGATACATCAATACGGAGAAATTGATTCGATAATACTTGAAAGTTTTGTTGTTGTTGTTTTTATGCTTTCGTCGAGATCACTGCTTCAATGTCAGACAGCAAATAGTCCATTACATTCGCCATACACAGTTACGTTCGGACCGCATTTTCCGAACTCACCAGCCCATAATGTGACTGCTTTTTTCATATAATTTGGCTAAAGAGTTCTTATGCGAGTCCTAATATTCAAGATTAATGACATACAGATAGACGAATCGACGGACGCATGGATGGAGTTGACCATGTCTACTCAACTTTTGATGACAAAGCCCAGTATCACCCTGACATAAAATGCTTTAGAAAAGTAAAACTTCGTATACAAAAAAACATTTTTACATGACTGCTGTAAGAAGGATTATGGTTATTAAGAGTTTGTATTAGACCATTGCGCAAAGACACTCAATCGTTTGGCAAATGGCTCAAATCGGTTCTATTCTTTTCACTTTGTTCTTTAAAAATGTTGCAAACGAACCAAACAAGTTCCAACAAGTTGTAAGTTGTGGTGAACTTGGTTCGAAGCAACCAAACGACCAACTCAAATGGAAATATAAAGCACATGAGCAAAGCAAATAGAGCAGTCTTATGATTCACTTACTGTTCACCATTGTTTGTCTCGTATGTCACTCCCTCGCTTTAGGTGGGGCCTCATGGCGTATTACACCCAACTGCTCTATTTTTGTTTCATTTGGTTTCTTTATTTTATGTTAGCAGAATATAGAATTAATAATTCTCTATCTCTGCACACATTTGTATGTACAATATACTAGAGCACAAACCATCAATATCTACTAGAGAATCGAACGAATATACCCAATCATGTCGTACTTGTTCTCTTTATAAATTGGTCTTTGTTAAAATATGCGCACAGTACTTGTTTTGGTTTGTTTTATCAAACGAAAACGAAGATGTGCAAATCTATAAAGGTCTTGTTTAACAAGGCTTTAGTATGTATGCCTGTATATTCGTTGGTACTTTCTGTAGCCTAAATGGCTTGGTGGATTTCTAACGAGGATTCGTCTTTATTACAGGAGTGACTTAGTGTATCATTTTTTGTTAGGTGAGTAAAGGATCTATTAAAGATAATCTATTAAGATCATCTAATATTCTCCGAAGAATTAAAAATTATTTTGTTTTTGGTAGAAACTTATTCTTTTATACGTATTCTTCTTTTATAAATTAAAGTTTTGCATTTCCGGGTAAGTGTTTTGACCGAAAGTGGTCTTTGAGGTGTGAGATGTAGCATTTCTTTGATGCATTTCTGCTCTCATTTGTTTTATGCTAAAACACTTTCCAATTTGAGCGCATTTCAAATATTCTATTTTTCTTCCACTTATTCAATTTAAATATTTCTTCAGTTAACTATGCTAAAAATATATTAGAAAATGGCTGGCGTCCATTTTGATGAACTAATTTCCTGTGATGCTGATGCAATAAATTCTCTACAAAAAAAAAAAAAAAAATATGGAGCAACATGAAAGATTTTCTTCCTATTATTCCTGTATGAATTCTACCGCTTTTCCATTATTTTCAGCGTTTACAATCACGGAAGTCAACATCCTCTTCAGCTGCTCGAGCAAGGCTACGTGCAAACGCCGGAAGTAAAATTTAATAGAAAATAAATATTTTCACTTACCTATAGCAGCAATGCGGCATCATTTTAATGAGGAAATTAAACATAAAAGATGAAAAAGTAGAAAAAGTCGACTGTGAAAGCCATGCAAAAAAATAAATAGCACAAATTTTCACAGTTTGTTGAACTAATTTCAAACAAAATAAAAGTCAATTTCTGCTTCATCAATGACGACAGTCGGGAAACTTTTCTGACAAGTGGACAGGGCTACCAAACACGAAATAAAGTTGCATGCCACAAATAAACGCTGCAAAAAAGTTGACCACAAAGATGCCCTAAGTGAGATGTCAGAGCATCGTTCAATGAAATGAAGTGGGACAGCAAAACGTTTACAACTTTTTAGATTAGATTAGTTTGCTAATAACAATTAGTATTTGTATTTTATGGTCTGCCATTCGAGAACTAACCGCAAAGCGCACATTTCGACTTTATTGTCATTAGCAAATCAAGTTACAAAACAATAAAAATTGGACTTTGTTTTGTTTTGCTGAGCAAGACAGCAGGAAGCAGGAAGCAAGAAGGAGGAAGGAAGGCACGACCAACAGCCAAAAATAAGCACCAACAATAAAAGTTCAATGTTTAGTAACTTTGGTGATTATTTTTTGGTTTTTGATAATGTGTGAGAGTTTTGGGTATGAAATCTAGAGTAGATAAAGGTTCGCATGACTATTTGGCTTAGTTGTTATAGAAACTTCATTGACATCTTAAAATATGCTTCTTTACGAGGTAAAGTTTTTTCCAACACAATTTTTTTTATAAGAACTCAAACTCGTAGAATACTGCGTGTGACTAGTATATTTTATACGCGAAGATTAAAGCTTCAGAGCTGCTAACTTGGTTTCAGACTTTCCAATTGAATAGCAAAATTAATTGGTGTTGTTTGTGGGATTCTTAGATATAAAGTGTGGCTTCAACAATAACAAATCAGCCGTAATAACCGAAGCGTATCTATTATTGGATGGCTCTGGTAGTTGCCTATATGCAGAGCGGTGAAAGACGAGCTAGGAATTTCGTCTACGCGCAGTTACAAAAATAGAGGCAGACCTCAAAGCGCAGTTGTCTCCCCTCTTCCATGTATCCTGGCTATCGACAAGATGCTAAGACGCATGGATGAAGAGGGCTACTAAGTTATTGCGTATACCGGTAATGTTGCAATACGATTTAATGCAGACAGCTCTCAAAGAACGCTGCAGATGGACAGAAACACCTCTGTTTTGGTAGCGAACCTTAATCAAATAGAGCTTGTTCTCCTCAGAAATAGACAAAAGATAACAAGCATAAACGGCATATGTACTCGATAGGAAACTTTGTGGATGTGAACTCAGCAGAAACAATGAGGAAAGCCACAATTACGAGTAAGGTCACAATCAGAAACAAACTTAGCAAAGTTCCAAAAAAGCGCGGAATTATGCGTCAGTGGAATTACACACCGATGAAAGCACTAAACATAATTATACTTCTTTCCCCACTAGATCTAAAAGGATCGCCGCTAGTGTCGCTATATGGCTGACGTCGGAGTTCATGCTGCAAGCGATACGATAATTCGCTATATGATCGCTCAAATGGTGTAACAGTGCAAGCGAAACCGAAAGCGAGTGCAAGCGATAAAGCTAGCACGACGCGTGAAAGCAGTTTCGAAACTGCTTCCTCGCTTCTCATTGGATTTGTTTGTCGCTTTTACTCTGACATCCGCTAGCATTGCTTATAGCACGAACGCTTCTAGCGCGTACGATCCTAAACTACTATAATAATCTGCCTAATGTGTTCCAAAAATGGTTTTCGACAAAAAATACAACGTCAAAATTACATCCAACTCTGAAGGACAATGAATAACCTAAGCTAAACGAAACTAAAATCGGAGAAGGCTTATAAGTCCACAGCACTGTATTCCGATATTCAGATAGTCATCATCTAAACTCTTGCACAATAAAATCAAAAACTATTACTGAGTATCACAAATCTCTCAATGAAATGGTCCCGCATTATAGTATACACCTATATACTAGAGCACAGTGCAGTTAAAGGAAACTTCAGTTGCGAGACAGGATTATTTCCAGTAAGGACTCAGACGAATTGCATCTGTCAAAATGCAAGATGCACGTCAAAGATAAAACCATCAGCACCGCGAATGAACGCTGGTCCAGTCTAGCCACATGTGATGTCTCCAAACGAACTTAGCCAGGATTCGACAAAAGGCGAACCCGATTAACTCTGAGCTCAAACTTTGAGGTTGTTGTGGTTTTTTTCAGCGAGAAAGCGCATTTTCACTTCAATGGATGCGTTAACAAATGGAACATGTGCTACTGGGCATTGCATCCCCGGGCATTGCATCACCCGAAATGCACTCACAAATTTAATTCCTCTTCCTTTCACATTCACATTTTTCATGGTACAAAATCTACGTTTTAATACATCACACGGGAGAACAAAGGAAATGTTCTGAACCTCACTTACTGCATAAAACTATCGTTGTGTAAGTGTACCGATCCCAGAAGTAAATAATCGAAAGGGAAATTCAATTCTTGATTTTTCTCTCTCTTTCGGTTCTAATGAACGCAAGCGCATAGCAACAGGCAATCAAGAACCGCTATATACACATAGCTTAGCGTTCAGTGTTCAAGAGATTTGTTTGTATTGGCGCCAGTTGTTTCACCCTCAACAAGTACATTTATTGGTGCGAATATCTCATATCTTTAGTTCTCTTTCTGTTTATAAGCTTATAAAGTAGCTTGACATATAAGCAACAATTGCGAAACAAGCTGAGGATGTGTTTGAATAGCAACTTTAAAGAAGATGCATGTAATCGCAGAACTTAAAATAATACTTTAATTTAAATTCTGCAGTAGCTTATTTGAAGCTGGATGCACGGTTTTCATGCTGCTGATTTCCGTGTCCTTTCTGCTGAAAATTCATCTCCTCAGTTGACAAATGACAAACCATTACATCTAAAACAATTTCGAGCAATTTAAAAAAAATTCGTGCTGCATAGCACTTCCCACTCGTACAGTTTACTCTCTTATCAGATGTTCTACGCCCAAAATAAAGTCATATACCGCAGGCGATTTTCTCATTAAGCACAGGCAAGACTTCGTCGTCATCATCAACGTCGTCAAGGACATGCTGAGCAGCAGCGGCGGCATCAGTTACATTTAAATAAAACTGAATTATTAATGGCAACACTGGCACACTCAACGTTCCTAGTTAGTGTAGCACACCGAAGCGGTTTGATTTAGATGGCAAAAACTTAAAAGCGCGCTCCCAGCGGATCAAAGCCGAGACGCCGAGACGTCGAGACGCCGCCGCTGCCGTCACAGTTGCTGTTCGAGCCTGGGGAGGATTCATTCATTTATAGAGCGTTTTTTATTTATTTGGTAAACGAAATAATTGCCTCGCGGCTGTATGACAGGTGGTTAGAGTTGTACGCAAAAATCTCTGTGTGTGTGTGTATGGGGTGTTTTTCTTCACTCCAGAGACTGCCGCCCTCGTAATGAACACTGTCAGCTGCCACTGCGTATTAGATTAGCGCATTTAAATACATCGCACGCAATAAATTCAACAGTTCTATGCTGTTGATGCTGCTGGGGCTGATAGAAAAATGTTTTATTTGAAAATTATTCAAAGCGCATAGGCTATATAATCTATTGTATATATCCGAAAATTCAGTAACGCCTGCGGTGCATATTAGGCGCCTTGACGCTTAATATGACTTCCTGATATATGCTGCAGCCGGCGGATTTTGCTGCTATTTGCATTTATTTTTATATCGCGCTTGAGGCACTTTATAGTGATATATGACTGTGACACATCGTTTCTAGGGCAGCTGCTTTCATTTAAGTAGCGAAGTATAAAGTTGAAAATGAATTGAAAATGTTTTTAAAGTTGACAGTTTAGCATTGAAAGTAACTTGTAATCCAGTTTTTGCCATAAAGAATATAATAGATTGGTAAAAAATGTTCTGCACACTTAAATTGCAGCTTACAATGCAGCTTAACCATATTATAATTTACTTTAAATTTAAATCAATGTAGCATGGGTAAAACTATTTTTATTATTTTACTATTATAGCTATTCAGGAAGCTACTCATCTAAGGCTATACTCACACACACATGCAAATGTGTTTATCTTCTCGGACAGTCAAGCTGCCCTGAACAGCACAAACACCAAAGCCACAACGGAGAGCCGCAAATCTCTTAACGAGATTGCCGAACACTACGTTGTACATCTCATCTGGGTGCCTGGTCACCAAAATATAGAGGGAAAATGGTAAGGCGGATAAACTAGCCAGAGAGGGTACCACTGCTGATATCCTTCCAGGGAAGGCCACAGTAGGTATACCCATGGCTACTTTTAAACTACAGAGCTCAACACAGAGATAATAGGTATAGCTAACAATAGATGGTGCAACCTTGGTATGTGCAGAATCTCAAGACTCACCTGGCCAAAATACAACCTCAAAAGAACAATAACACTTCTCCAGCACAAGAGAGATCGGATAGCTGTTATTGTGGGAGCCCTCACAGGTCACTGCACAATAGGGAGGCATGCCGCGAGGTTAGGGTTGAACTCCTAGGACTTCTGCAGAAGCTGTGGAAATGCCGATGAGGAGGAGACGGTCGATCACTTGCTATGTCTTTGTCCGGCCCACGTAGGAAGAGACTGCCTCACGCCCCTTAATGGACAACTTAATTGAGATCTCAGAAAAAGAGATTAAACACATCTCGACGTTCTTGACACTGACAAAGTGGTTCTCAGAGTAGCTGCGGTAGAAGTAGCAAACATATATGGTATCACAAGGGGCCTAAGCTGGCCTAAGTGACAATGTGGGGTTCACCCATGTTGGCCATCCTAACCTAACCTAACCTACTAATTACTACCGAACGCACAAGTGCGCAATATAATGATATTTGAAGTCATTAGTTGAGAATATAATAAAAATAGCAAAATCGTTATGAAAATAACACAGGTCTACAAATACCGGGGTCATGTCAGTTGTTGGAAAGCTGAGGGTCATTTCCGAAGTAATTTGCTACGTAGAAACCGAATCCGGGATCAGAATTGGCCCATCATGTCAGGATTTTGAGATAATGCTAAACACGTCGAAGGGATATATTTACTAACTTCGACTAGCCATAACTTTGCAAAAAAAAAAAATCGTAATTGATATCTTGAACTGTTAAATTAATGTGTAAGAGTGATACTAAATGATGTAACTGGAGGGACAGATAACAAAAACGCCGATTTTCGGGTATCAAATATCTTAAAATCCTGACATGATGAGCCAATTCTGACACTGGATTCGGAATCTACGCAGCAAATTACGGCGGAAATGACCCTTAGCTTTCCAACAACTAAACCATGTTGACCTGTTTAATTGAATTGATAGAACAGACTAGCTGATACACTACAATCTACACCCACGAATAAAAGCGAAATATACTTGTATACTATGTGAACCTTAACTACATGTAAATGAATACTAACGAACCCGGCGTGTTGTTTGATACGCCTGCCTTTCTCATTTCTTAAGGTGCCTTCTACAGATGTACTAAATCTCATCCATCAAGCTTTCTCGGCGTGCGAAACTATGCTCATATTTTATTTTTCCAAGTGTTTTTACATATTTAAATTCATACCTTTAAATGCAATATCTGACAAGTCGATATGAGCACTCAGCCCGCGAATTTAGATGCCAATTCATATGGTTAGTATTACGTAATGCAATATTTGACCATTTTTTGACTCCCCCTCTTCGAATGTAACACTTTTTCCCAAATTTGTGTGTATCCCTCTTTTGATTTTTCAAATCATGGGCCATTAATACATATGTGAAATGCCTGCCATAATAAAGCAGCATAAAGAATTTCCTGATGTTACTGATTGTAAATAAATTGTGTCCCACATATGAAAATCGTAAAACGGCCGAACGTGCCCCGAACATTTATTTAAATGTTAAGCATAGCTTCATGTATATCTCAAATGTGCTTTTTTAGTACATATTTATTTGAGTAATTCTTTCTTCTTGATTGGATCACGCCTTAACCCATCACTAATGCAAATACGCCCTTCTCCGGAACAATTTTATCTTATATCAGTATTTTTTAACAAATTTTTTGACTAATCCATTGGTGGATCTAGAGGGAGTGGGGGGGGGCGAACGTTCAGCACATAAAAGGTTTTTTTTTTGTGTGTAGAGTTCCCCTCCAAGAGAGCGTTCTTGATCCTCCCATGACTAATTTTCATTAATAATATCTCGTTACAAGGCAAGCACATCATTTTCATCATATGCAGTGTCTTATGCTTCAAAATTGCAATCATTTATTATAGTTGGTTTTCCAAAACTGAAATTAAGTTCGGAGTAAGTGTTTTGTTATCATTTATATTTTTAGTAGAGAAATTTGATAGAAAATGATCTGATAAATCCACATTCGTGCCTTGAAGCGTCTATAATTTGTGCTCCATGAACCAATATTTTATGTACGGTCGCTGAAATTGGTTACCAAGACCAGCTAGTATGTACAGTAAAGCCGTGCTTTTACAAAACTCGTGAGAGAGCTAACAAAATAATGTGAATATTATGATGGTTTTTTACATCAAATTCCAATATTGAGCTAAACAATTAAACATTTAGAATAATTTTATGGACGTTTTTGCCATCGTTAGTATTTTCAGAAGCATTTTGCTTTGCTTTTCTTTATGAATTCCATTTTTTTTTTTTGGTACAATTTTCTTTGAATATCCTTTTTGCGTGTCACCATTTTAGCTGTCAACGCGCACATGCAGCAATCAATGAGTAAAAGAAGAAAATTGTCTCTCTCGCCTAAACTCAATATTATTCAAAGTTCGACAGTTCTACCCCTCCAGAATTGTATAGTAGGATTGATAAAATTGGAAATCGAACACAGAATAAAAGAAACACACCTCGGAGATCTATCAGAATCGTCTCCATACATGGACGAAGGGTGCATCCCTAATGTACATCCCAAGAGACGAACTGACACAGAGGAATATATTTGATCGGAGTTTTATCATCAAATGTTCCGACAAAAAATCATGTACGTCGGGAAGTTTATAAATACTAAAACCGTACAACATCAAGTGGTATACGGATGGATCCTTAACGGATGCCTGGGAGTTGTAGGACTTAGGACTCACTATTGGGAATCAATGAGAAAACACACCGTTATCTTCCAAGCAGAAATGTGTGCAATATCGCTATTCTCTCAGATAGCCAGGCTGCATTGAAGCAACAGACACAGCAGAGTCTTGCTGCTCTCTGCTGTGTCACAACAATATTCCAGGAAATGAGCAGGCGGACAAGCTTGCCAGACATAAAAACCACGGAAAATCTATTCATAGGACCTGAGCAGTATTGTGTCATCGGGAGACATATTATATCGGAAGTAATCTGCAAAGAGAAGCACTAAGACAAGAAAACTTACTTCTAGGGGGTTACAACTCGAGCAGAGCGCAAACTATGCTCCAACTAGGTAGGAACCAACTAAGAACACTAACAGGACTGCTAACAGCCCACTGTAGACTAAAGAAACATCTATATATTTTGGGCATACATAACTCACCCGAATGCAGATTCTGTGAACACGAAGAGGAGACCACTCTCCACATTCTTGCTGAATGTGAAGCTGTAGCTAGAGGAGGACTGCAGATGCTAGGTCATTACTTTATTAAAAAGTAGCAGCTGAGAAGTTTTGATCCTAGGAAAGTACTAAGATTCATACAACATATAGACTTAGGACAGGTCATGTAACTCAGTAGGATAAACAATATAGCTCTTAGGTCACAGTTTTTCTGTCTTAAAAAAGTTTCTTTCTTTTCAAAAAACAAGAAAAATGTCATGAAATGCCGAGAAAATTCATAGTTTTCTTTTTATGATTTATAAAGTATATGCAATGTCTTGGATACTTCTTTCATCAAAGCGTTACAGACTTTTCGCCAAATGAAAGACAACTTTAGTGAACTAATGGAATGAAGCGTATACAAAAAAGAGATAGAAACATATTGCTCTCGACTTACCGCTGTTCAATGTTGTTGTTGTTGTTGTTGTTGCTGTAGTTTGCATCGTTATCAACTAATGAAGTTTTGGAATTAATGCTGGAATTTTGTGGTAAGGCTGCCGTTGCTGCTACTGCTGCTGTTTCTGTTGCAGCACATGTTGCAGGCATTGGCATTGTTTCATTGGCGGTCATATTGCTGCCACTGCTAAGCACAGCGGATGCATTATTTGCTGCTGCTGTTGCTGCTCCTACACCGCCTACTGCTGATGCTGCTGCAGCACCTACGGCTCCAACTGGTGCTGCTGTTGTTGTGGTGGAATTTATTTGGTTTTGTAAAAGTGTTTCAAACAATGTTGTCGACATTGCTGCTCCTGCTGCCGCTGCTGCTGTTGGAGTTTCTGCTGCTGAATTTGCTGTAGTATTACTTAATAGAGGCACACCCACTGGCAATGCTGCAACGCCCACTTTTGGTGTTGGACGTAAATATGGATGAAAAGTTTTTGCAGCGCTTGTTGCTTGCCTTGGTTTTGTTGGCAAATTTTCTAAATATTTTCCTGTCTGCAGCTGAATACTATTATTGTTATTATTTAAATTGTTATTATCCACTATATAGCTATGTTTGTTGTTGTTGTTGTTGCTGGTATTTAAATTATATACATTGCCATTGGCAATACCATTAGCGGCATGTGCAACAGGTGCTGCAAGGACTTGTACTGCTGCTGCTGCTGCTGCTCCTGCAGTTGTTGTTGTTGTTGTTGTCGTTGTGGCAATTAATCCTGTTGGTCCTGCTCCGGCAGTGCCTGCAACAATTTCTGCACTTGTCGCTGTTGTTGCTGTTGCTGTTCCAGTTGTTGCCTCTGCCGCTGTTGCAATTCCGCTGAGTTTATCCGCTCGCAGTTTCAGAGATTGCAACATCATTTGGTTTATTTTAACTTTTCTATTTTTATTATTGTAATTTTTCGTATCGTTTGTTTCTATAAGCTTTCGTTGTTGGCGGTATTTAGCTTTGTTTAATTACTTTTTTTTTAGTGTTTGCCACTTGAATTGCATTTATTGTATCTGAATCTAGATTCTGTTTTTCTATTTCATAAACTAGCACTTACTTTTATTACACTGTATTTTGTTAAGGCTCTTTGCTGCTAGTTTTTTATGTATCACAGTTTTATATATTTTAGTTTTTTAAGATTTGACAGTTCCGTTTGACACCACCGGCTTTTTGTGATTTTTTTTTTTTTTTGTGCTGCAAGTAGAAAAGAGAAAATTTTCATTTAATAGAACCATCTATAAAACATTAAGGTATAATTTGAAATTGAGATTGTTACTACATATTAATTTTTATATTTAAATTGTGTATAGTTTTTCAGCACTTTTGTTATAGATAATTTACTTTTTATTTATTCTTTTTTTTCAGCTTGTAAAAAACACTTTCCACGACGATGACTGGCAAAAAAATGTTCAATTTGACATTGAATTTGCTATTCACAATGCACCGTCTGCATTTATCTAAACATCCGTCCACATATCAAGCGGTTTTGAATACCACAGGGTGTTCCAACAATTCAAATTTGTTGCCATTTTATTCTGTGCAAGTAGCAACTCAGAAATCTTTTGATGACATTGGCAAGTTGAATTTACTTTAATTTTGCGTATATGTACGTTTCCGTATCTCTGCTAGTTTCGGTGATAGAGACCAAATTTAAAAGATTCCGGTTCCCGGCCCTATAAATCGGAAACTTTCACTCCTACGACTTAGGTTCTTAAGTGCTTTTAGCTTGCAAATTGTATTGACGTTCATTTTGATTTGATACATTTTCCGACTTTTCCAAACAAATCTTCTTCACCACATGACATGCATTTTCATCTGCATGGATTGGCCAACAAACAAAATTGAGAACAGAACAAATACAGCCAAAAGAAGCAACTATCTGGTGCGGATGTTGGTCAGGCGGCGTGATTGAGCCTCACCTCTTTGAAAATGCAGTAACTGTTAATGGCATTCGTAACAGGTACGTGATAACGGAGTGCCTGTGGCCTCAACTGGATGGTATGGATCTGGACGACATTTAAAAAAGTCCCCACAGCGGAATACGACACCTTATAGATAAACCCACCTTGTCTTCATCTATCTGTCTGTGCGCAAAACTTCTAACTTTGTGACAAAAAACTTGTATGTTTTATTTTTATAATTGTATAAAGTTTTTTTTTGTCTTATTTTTTTTTTTAATTTGAACGATATAGACATATTTCGGATCTTACTTTTTTGTTTACTTAGTAAAGCCATAAGTTCGGTGAGTGAGAAAATGTGGACTGAATATTGTATCACACCACAGAAAACGCTACCTGATTTCCTAAAACAAAAGAAGCCACTCACAGGTGTAGTGTTCTATTGTGTCCTTATTTTCAATGCAGATAGGACATGGCCCTTATCGGGCGGCATATGTTTTGCTGCCCGATAAGGCAGGTTCGAAGGGTAAGGACCTTCCTCTTGAAATAAAGAAGAATTTCTTGAATTCCCGCTTAAATTTTATTCGAGAGGTTTCAACAGTACTTAGAGCGGAATAGCAGACCATATTTTAGCTAAAGCCTTATGTAGCATACGAATATATCAATGAATAGGTATCGATACTTTTAATTTTCCATAGGAATATCGATATTTTTGGTCTGATATACCCTGGATTGCGTGAAATAAAAATTGAATGCTCTAATATAATACACAAATATCCATGGAAGAGCTGCCAATGTATATAGAGCTATTTGACAAAAACCTGCAATAAATATGATGACACAAATTTACTATTATTAAGCAAGAAACAAGGTATGCCCAATGTTTTTTAGCCTGTACTCAAATATTTTATACCACCGGTAAAGAAAGATTCGAAATCGCTTGCATGAATCACTTGACGAAAAGTTTCAAAAATAACACCAATAAAATATCAATTGAAAAAAACCCGCCATATCAAAGCAAATGATAGAGTAATGGAAAGCGAAGCGTTAAAAGAACGAGAATTTTGCTTTGAACAACTCTGAACTTTGCGAATTGGGAGCAAAATTGGCGATGTGGGTGTTCGGGTTGAAAAATGTGATGCAACTGAATGATAGAAATGTATATAAAAATTTAGATCCTCTAGTTTATCTAATGGAATGCTTACATATGTGAAGAGTACCGGGAAAGATAAGATCAACTGGAAAATCATCGTTAAATAAGAGAAAAGCAATAGGAAGCGAGGCAAAGCAAGCCGGGTACCCGCTAGTTTACTTTACAAATTGAATTTCAATTCCACAGTAGTTTTATATTTTAACTTAATTCCTATTTCTCCTCATGTTTTAAGTTAATAAAAAACTGTTTTTCCTTTGTTATTACCACTTTGACTCTACCTCTTGAACTATATGTCCTAGTTCAGTAGACCACAACAAGTGCAATACAATGCAATAAAGTATATTGACCACACGTATGCAGACAAACAACACAGACGCAGACACACACGGAGATACTTCGTACACTTATAACAAGTGCCACTTGAAAGCTAACTCGGCGTTAGAGATAGCCAAAGCATACACTCAAGGATACACACACATACACTGCACACTCTAGAGTTCACATACGTAGTTGTAATACAGGCTAATTAGTTAAATTGAAATCGAATTATTTACTGTCGCACTTGATATACCGCCGATGACATGGTCAGAAATAGCGGACAACAGCCTTAACATGCCTCAAAAGCACAAATGCTGCACTGCGCAAATTCACTCACACAATTAATGCAGCAAGCGACGCACAGAGTCGCGCAACGTTCGTTCAAGTGCTGACAGATTGATGCATGCTAATCAAATCGGCGTAGCATATATGCAGTTAATTAGCAGTGTAGGGTGACTGCAGACGCGACGTATGTATGCGTAATAAACGATTTAAAACAACGGGACTTTTATAGTGCACACTAAGTGATATACATTTTTTTGCGGTTCGTTTTTTTTTTCCTTTAGCGTATATGCAAGTGTAGTGCAACAGGACACTTGTTTCGTTGTCTTTTGCTTGTTGCAGCTTTGACGTGGCACGTTTGACTGTACGGTGCGCTTGTTGCACGTTGTATTCAACGTGTTCTGCCATGAGCAGCAGCGGTAAATATGCTATACAAATAGTAAGAAGAAAAAAAGTACATCTCCATGTGTAAGAGCAACAACAGCAGAAAAAAGAACAAAAAAAAAAGGAAGCTGCAATCGATTTTGTTCGACTATGAGATACGCTTTCAATGAATCTATTGGAACTCTATTGAAATGAACAGGCAAACAGATCGATAAAAAGACGAACAGACAGACAGATAGACAGACAGACTGACAGACAAACAAATGTATGTCTGTCTGTCTGATGGACAGACAGAAAGGCAGACAAACGGAGAAACAAACATACAAACAGGCAGACAGACTGGCAGATATACAGACAGACATACATACGGACAGACAAACAGATCGATAAACAGTCAAAGGTATAGACGGACAGACAAAAAAAGAGAAACAAACAGACAAACATACAAATAGGAGAAAAACAGACAAAGATACATATGTACCGAAAGGCAGAGGGATAGATAACAGACCAATAAACCGACAGGTAACAGACAGACATGAAGACGGACAGACATACGGACTTGAAGACATAGATATACAGACAGACAAAAATGTAGACAAACAGACAGACAAACAGACAGCCAAACAGACAGACACACAGACAGACAAAAAGACAGACAAACAGACAGACAGATATACAGTCAAACCTACAGACAAACAGATAAGTCAAAATTACAGACAAACAGATAAGTAGACAGACAGACAGACAGACAGACATACATACAGCAGACAGATATACAGATAGACAGAGAGACAGAGATACAGGCAGACAGACGAAGAAGTGGGCAATCAAAGAAAATAAATGGTGGGAAATTGATGAGCAATCGAGGGCAATCCTTTTCAAACATTTGGTCAACTTTGTACAAATAACTTCACACAGCTCAACTACGCGACTTTGATATTATTACACAATTTGTATGCTTAATGTGCATTGCCACGCCTACTTTGGTTTGTTACACACAATTGCACAAACTTAATACACACTTTTCACGCAAAGAGTGCAGGGTATAAACAGCAGACTCTGCAATATACGCGCATCGTTTGTTGTTCTGGCGTGCGCGTTGTCCTTGCTGCTCGTGGCGTTTTCGTCTGTCTGTCTGTCTGTCTACGAGTCTGTCTGTTGTTGTTTCTTTCTATTATGAGTTGTTATACGCTCATCTCGCCTCAGTTGATACATTCAATACAACCTCACGTTTCTCTTATGAATCTATAAACCACGGTCCCCATCCTTACGCAGCATGTAGAATATTTTACTATACACATAGCATATCCTTGCTACCAATTTCATCAACGCCAGCTAACAACTAGTCTGTCAGTCAGTCAGTCAGTCAGTCAGCTTGTTGCTTTCTACATACTGCTCTGCATCCTTACATTGTCACCTTTTATCTATGTATATGTATGTATGTATCTATGTCGTAATTCTATTTATCTATTGATTATTGAGCTTATATCTCACTCTTTTAGTATATATAATATACATATAGTTTGTATTTATCAGTTGTCTTTGTTTGTGCACACTTTTTTTTTAGGGTGTTCGTTTGAAAGTATCATTTTATACCAAATCCAACTACAAATATGTAACTATATAGATACAAACTGTGCTCAGTCGGTCCTTTGCTTGTTTGCACTGCTCTCCAATATGCTTTTCCATATATACACAAAGTAGTAGTTGTAGTAATATTACGATGTGCAACAATTGATTGGTTTTTACTATTTTGAACGATGTCATCGAAAGGTTTCTTAATACTATTGTGTCTTCTATGAGGGGTGGCTGCCAGTCTGTGGGTGATTTTTAATTAACTTTAGTGACACTTTGTCTAGGTTTTTTTTTTTTATATTTTTCAATTTCTATCTTTTAGTTAGTTAGTTTGTTGATAATTATGCTGCCTGTTGTGCGCTTCATGTTGCTATGCTGCTGAGCAGCTTTTGCTGTAGTCCGATAATCTAATGTGTTTACATGGCTATATTTTGTAGGTAGACATCCTTCCACTGTATATACCTACATACGAGTATATGCAGCTGATGATGATGATGATGATGATGTGTTGATGTATCTTTCAATCAATCTATGACATTGACCCTATTCATTTTGATTGGTTTTTGTTTTAAATTTTAACAACTTGCGCTTGAGAAAATTGTTTTATTTAAATTTATATTAGCAGAATGTGACGTGAAAGGATCAGCCTAAAAATTAAACTACACCTTTAACTAATTACTTATCAAATTTATATGGCCTTGTATAAATTGGATTAGTGAATATATGGCATATTAAAAGAAATGTTCTTATTGTATAGCTACACATAAAATAAACGTTCCAAACCCAGACTAGTCTGCCATATACGCTGAATCAAAGATAAAATCTGTGAAAGTTGCTCATAATATATCTCTAACCTCAAAAATATACTGTTTCGTTTATTTCTGAAAAATTAGATTGCATTTGCATTCACCCAATAAAATAAAATAAAGATATAAGTGATCGATCCATTGGTTACAGAACCAACCAAAATAATCTGAACACCTTTTTATCAATTGTGTATTGTACTTTTAGGAAAATCTGCTCAAATTCTTAATAAATATTTGTTAAATCAATTACAATCAAAAAATTTAAAGATTGATTGTTGAGGTGTTATGTCATAGAAATGAATCTCGAAAGTTTTATCAAAAGGTAAATCCTCTGACAGAAGGTTTTACGACGAAGAGAACAATACCGCCGATAGAGAAGCATACCTAGAACCACCAATTCATGCTGGCTCTCTTGTAGAGCCCCCAGTTTATGACAAGATCGACGCAGTAACTAAAAAGCTGAAGAATAACAAAGCGGCAGGCTCCGATGAGCTTCCAGCTGTTATGCATGGCCAACGATTGGAATAACAGTTTTCTTTGTCCTATCTTCAAGAAAGGAGACCCCTCAAGAAAGAAGACCCCGCTGTCTGCGCGAACTACCGGGAATTAAGTCTCCTTTCTATAGGATACAAAATTCTGTCCCGCGTACTGTGTAAACGGCTGGAGCTATACGCGAATGCACTGATAGGTGTGTGGCTTCAGAACAAAGTGGTCGACCAGTGACCAATATATTCATTTTAAGCCAAATTTTGGAAAAGACCCATGAGTACAACAAGGAAACACACCACCTATTTGTCGATTATAAAGACGCTTTCGGCACGCCGATAATAACGAAGTTCTTCAACGCCCTATCTGAACTTGGTATCCGAGCAAAGATCGTTCGCCTTTGCATGATGACGCTATGACGCACCCAATTCGTTTTCAGAGTAGGAAAGAACCTCTCCGAGAGGTTTCAGGCAGGGTGAAGATTTATCTTGATGAAGTACATCCAACACCACTGCCACTGAAGTGATGCTATTCGCAAATGCTAATGATATGCACATCATCGGCACAAACGAACGGCGATTTAGCAGCGTGTTCTCGGTGATTGAGAAATAGTCACGTCTCATGGGCCTAGAGGTGAATGAAGACAAGACGAAGTAATTGGTATCCACACACTCGCAGACCATCAGCGCGTCTTGGACGGTCTGTGAGTATGGAGAATTTGAACTTCAATGAATCAGACGAAGAATTATGCTTGCTAATCGCTGCTACTTTGGGCTCAGCAAGCAAATTAGAAGCAGAGCACTCTCTCGAACTGCGAAGATAAGAATCTATAAGACACTGATAATCCCGGTCCTGCTGTATGGCGTAGAAGCATGGAGCCTGACATCAACGGATACAGCGTATTTAGGAGTGTTCGGGAGACAGATTCTTCGTAGGATTTTTGGTCCCCTTAGAGTTCAATGACACAGTCAGCTGTTTATATTTTCATTATACTATTATTATTATTATGATTCTACCACAATATCTCCAAAGTCGGCTTTAACAAGCATTATGTTGACGTTCAAAGTAGTTATATCTTTTGAAATAAACATTAGCTCACGATGTTCTGTGGTTGTTGTTATTAATTTTATCTTGTATATATGCACGTATATATAAAATCTAAATCATAAAATAAAATATAAATTAATATATTGACACTGAATACAATACAGCAAATAAACAGCTAATGTAATCCGATCGCGAAGGTCGCGAAAACTGTAAAAAATAACGAGAGCAAAATGGTTTTCTGTTTAGAATATGGACGTCTATTCACAATGCGTGCCGCAGACTGTGCGTATATAACAAACTTACATCATTCAACAAAAGTATGAGGCATAAACAATTTTTGATTTTTCTCCAAATCGATTAAAATAGTATAAAGATGCAAATATCCGTTTATACTCGTTTAGGTATGTAGATTCATGAAGTACATTTGAAACTTCAAAACAAATTTCATAGAGCAATAATTATTATTCACACTAACACAAAAATTCCATACGTTTTATTGTAGTATATGTGACTTTTATTTTAGAACTACTTAAGCTCCTCAATTACTGATAACGATTTTCAGTGAAAATTTGAAGAAAAAAATAAAATAAAAATATGACACACTTGAAATACACTTTTAGCATAAACCTAATTATGACGCATTAATTAAGACACGAAATAGTAACTTCATTCAATGAAATTTCTATTTTTTTTTCTTAATTGAATTTAATCCCGAAATATATTTCGATGCACATAAATGTATCTCAATTTCAAATCGATGCGACTTGTTTCGATTCGACTACTTAGCGGCTTCGCACTCAAAACGCGACTGTTGAGTAAAGTCAATTTCATAATTTTATTTTTCCAAATGTGTTTAGTGTTTAGTTTTGTAGTTGACACTACCATAAGTATCTCATTGAACCAATTTCACAGCGCGCGCAGCAGTCATATCTTTGACGCCCGCCGATAAGAAATGCTTATCTTGATTTTCGGTCGCTGATAATAAAGCGCTTATCGCTTCGGAGAGTTCGTTCCTCTAGTGATCGCCTTCTATAAGCGTATACTATACTATACTATACTATACTATACTATAATATACTATAGAAGTAGTTACAGGTAAATTTCGAGAGTTGACAGTTGGTTGTGTAGCATGTGTAACTGAAACTTGTAATATATCTATATAAAGTATCTGTGTGCATGTTAAATATTTATTGTTGTTTTGTATGTGTGCGTGTGTGTCTGTTTGTGTACCGGTGACACAAATGCACATTTTTAGTGCGCGCAGGTTTATTTTTTAATTTATCTTATCTTATTTAGTTTGTTGTGGGGAGTGAAGTTTGAGGCGGGTAATTTTTTTTTTCTTTCGATTTACTATAAAATAAAGACATTTTTTTGGTGTAGTGTGAAAAATGTTTGTTCATTTATTTCATTCGTTTAGAAATGTAATAGATATATAGTTATAATTGTTCTTTAATTATAGATTTGGTAGAAATGTAGTACTTGAAATTTAATCAATTAAATAAATTGATCAAATTTTCGGGAATCTATTGTTACTAAAACTGTCTTTAGACCTTTCTTGCGTGCATGTCAAATATTATCACTGAGAAAATAAAATTTTAAATTACATGTGAATGCCAAATAATTGACACAGCCTTATCAATAATTTTCAATGAGCTATTTCAGTTATCAACTAAATGAAACCATCATCTTCTACTTTAATACTATTCACAGTAAATTTTAATTTTTATGGGTATAGCAGCTATAAATTTATCCTATCCAAAGAAAAAGAACAATTTATTTCGAATACCTAAAGATGGATGCTGAATTTGTATTCAGGTTACATTTAAAAATGTGCAAAATAGAATAAATTATACTAAAAATACCATAAAAATATCATAAAATTCATAGAACGGCAGCACTTCGAATTGTCAGCAAAATTGGCGGACTGAGTGCTCACATCAAACTATTTATATTTCTCCATATTTTGTTTTAGGAACACTAATTTGGCCATTTCACCATGATTAAATTCACATTGCCACAATGTTTAGTAATTATCCAAATGTATTATCTAAAATCCAGTTCGGTTCTCTAAACTCAATGAGCTTTTCATGGGGATAGGTCCTTTGCAGAAGTCCATAATACTAGGAAAAGTTAATGAATCTCATTAACTTGGGACTGGCCAAAAACGATTCTTTTGCAAACGGTTTAAGCAGCTAAAAAACTTCCGTTAGGACACGTATCCCCTGGAATGCCTCTGAGCATCCATTTCGAGTTGAGCAAATTGTGAGAAGCAGCTTCCTTATTTAAAGGTTGGGGCGCTGGGTTTGGTTCCCGCAACCGCAAAACTATTAGCAGTGAAGATACAGATGATGCCTCGGAGATGAACCCATGTTACAAGTTCCGTGAGAACGACCGAGCATGTGTTGTGAATACCAAGGCTGAGACGAACTCAGAAAAATGGTATTATCAACAACTGGCATCAGGCGGACTGGTGCACCTTCTTACGTGTAGCCATGACCGATAAACGGTTATAGTAAAAAATAAATAAGTAAGTAATAACAATAGATTTTGTTGGAATAAGATTCGTTGACGGTTTGTGGCATTCAAAGATAATTTTGAACCTTATAAATGCATAGGGTTCTGCCGAATCGTACACGATTTTCAGTATTATATTGCTTCCGTAATAACTGGGAAAGCCTTAGAGATGCATCTTTGTTTGGTCGATTAGTTCGTGTATATACTGAGAAAGTCAGTCATGGCATATTGTTAGCATGATTGTTCCAAATAAGAGATAATCCGTAATCGATTCTAGTGAATGTAATATGTATTTTAGAATGGATCCCCTACTCTCTCTCTATTGAGTATCGTTAAATTACTTACTTTAACCATTTTTCTTGTCTTACTTTTTCTAAGACTGATTACGGCAATTCCACCAGCTTTCTTCTCTACCAAATCTAGTTGGCGATGCAGCTGCCACTCCACTTTCACAAATTGTTTCATAAGGCCTCATTTTCTAAGCAACTGCATCATCAATATATTCGTAGGCTCTATAACTGGTTCCCACTTGACATTAGGTTGTCCTATCTGAAACTCGACTCGCTCGGGTCATATACGCTGTTGGTAATGTACTGCATCTGCTCTACTATAGCATAAGCAAAGGTGACAAATAAATTTAGTAAGCCAACGGTTAGTCTTGCATTCCCATCAGAAATTCAATCATCTTGAAATCTCCTAGTACTGGACAGTTGCATTATCTATATTTTAATTTTTCCAGTAACATTTTCACCGTATCGTAATTTTCCTTAAGCACTACAGAATGTGACACGGGCTGACTAGGCTTCCATCGTGTTGAAGGACGGCTTTCAAGCTTTTTGAAGAACTATCGATGCAAAGCCGCCAGTCAGAAGATTTTTAACAAAATGCTACCACCTGCTGCTTAAAAAAGTCCATTAAAATCTTCAAAACTTACTTTTCGACGTAAAACAGACATTAGCAGTCTTTAAAAGCTAAGAATGCATATTTTAAGGTAAGACCTTTTTTTTAGAATACTCTTTTTCCGATGAAGTGATTTCTCAGCGGTACAGATTTTTATTGAAGTTGTTTTGAGTCAAATAAGCATTCGAATTTTTATCTTCTTCCGTGTGATGACTAATTTCGTTTGCATATTTCCTCGAAACAGCTACAAGAATGAAGTGTTAGTCCAACGGAAACTAAGTTATTTAAATTTCATAAAAAATGTTGACAGTTTTTTTGTTATATGGAACATTGCATAGTTACAAAAAGTATCTACACATTTAGTATACAACACTAAACTTAACACATCAAAACTAAATCAACGTAGATACTTACATACGAGACAAGATATTGACACAATGATAGTTGAAGCAGTTACAAAATTTTTATTTTGTTTAACTTGAAATACTTCACAATACAATTCACAATAACTTTTCGGTTGGCACTCATAAATCAAACAATAAACTGCACTTGTCAACGAAGTTATGACGTTTCATTATCGCGCGCAAAGATATTCGTATCTCAAAAATGGTAGAGCGAGCAGAGCTTAGTTATAAAAGTACAAAAATATATGCAGATAGATAGATATTTTTGCGTTTTAATGAAAATCAGAATCAGAATCAGAATCCGAACGCGAAAGCGAAGCGTATAAAGTGAAATGAAGTATAGCGCGTATCCAGTTGCATACGCGTTCCGAACAATATCCGTTCGATAATGTTCATAAATATCAACTAAAATAAGAAAAAAAATAATACTGAACTCCATTCGAATCGCATAAGTTCAATAAAAAATACCGCAGCGACTGCGAAGCGGCGGCTACGCTCTGAATTATATATGTATCTATTATATACATATATATATATATATATATATATATATATATATATATATATATATATATATATATATATATATATATATATATATATATACAAGTGTACCTTTATAGATACATTATTATAGTAGAAACTAAAGCAATAACAACAAATACCAGCACTTGTCTAAAGCTTCGTCGCGGTTATACTTCACATGTATTAGTATATATCGTATATATATAAATATCTGTTATATTATAGTACTAGAATAGATTAGACTAGACCATCGGTCGTCCTATTGATGAATGCCCATTTGAAGTGGTTGTAACGTACTAACTCTTTCCAGCGTTGCCGCGCTTGAGGGATGGTGGCTGGGTGGCATTTGGTTGTATAGGGCACGTGTGTCCTTTCAAGTTGTGCCACAACATATGTCTGTATATAACGCTTTACATACCTTCCTATGTATTGAATATCAAATTATAACGCCGCGGCCAGCTACGATTTAGTAGAAATGTGTGCCATACATTTTGTGGTTTCACAAAGAATAATTGGAAAATTATTGAGAACACATACACAGAAAATTGGTGACGATAAATAAAAAGTAAGAAAAGTGTGAGTTTCTGTTCTATCGAAGTCTTAATGCGCTGCGCATTTGTTTCAAATAGTTGGCTTTAGTTATATTTTTTTAATAAATTTCCATTTAACTAAATAAAGCAAACTTCAATTTGCCACTCACATGTCAACGACAATTAATATTTGCCAGTTGAAAAAGAGGCAATGAAAATGTGGTATCAAACTGTTTGCAAAATGCATACACGATACGAGTACATGTATAAAGCGTATATAGATGAAGCAATGGCACATCTACACTGTAGAAAACTATTACTACGATAACACATTTTTATTGTAGTATTATAAAGTGCAAACAGCTCCGGGTAATTGAAACAAAAACAGTCGACTACTAATGTCAGCATGGTAATCTCTCTAAAATATTATGAAATTCTGTTCCGCGGTTTATAAAAATGTATAATGTAGTTTCAAATGTTTCAAAACCTTAAAGTGAGCGTTGGTATAATCTTTGAAGTATTAATTCGCATGTTTTAGAGGGTCACCATAACAAATTTTAGAACTACTCATTGAAAACTAAGCGATTACAAGTAGTTGCGTCATTCACATACGGACGGAAGGACAGACAGACAGACAGACAGACAGACAGACGGGTATGGCTAGCACGACTCCACTGATCAAGATCAAGAATGTATATTCTTCAAGGAGCATTCTACATTTGGGTATTACAAACTTTGTGACAGAATTAATATATTATTTATAGTAGGAGTAGTTGGGGAATAGTACGAAGTGAGGAATAGCGGTAATTCTCTTTTTGGAATGGGGTCGTTTGCAGAAGTACACATTAGTGGGGAAAGTTAGTGATTAGGATACGAATGTCTTGGGTAGCCTCTGAACATACGTTTCGAGGTGAGCAAATTGTGAGAAGGCAACCACATTATCTCTTTGATGACGATCCCCAGAACAACGAAAGACCAAGTCTGTGATGACCTCTGTAGACTTGGTGTTGACAACAACTGGCACCAGGCGCACTAGAGCGCCTTCCTACGTGCGGTCATGACCAATAACTGTTGTAGTGCCAAAAAAGTAAGTGAATAAGTAAATGTATGTAACAACCAAAAGGATGTGTGGCAGAGTCAATAGTGTATAACTATTCGATTAATAAGTTGATTTGATATAGACTTGTCCGTCTGTCTGTCGGTCTGTCTAACCGTCTGTCATTCTGTATGAACGCCTAGATTGCGCAGTTTGTATAAAATAGAGTCTTGAATTTTCGACTCTTAGTCTTTCCCACTTTCTTTTCATATAAAGCTTAAAGCGCTTAAAGCGCCAACCCAACTACTACATTTTGTAACCCCATTCAAACCAAAAAAGTTTTTGGTTTTTGTAATTAACTATGCTAACACTAACATATTTATTGCTATGATGGATCCATTCAACTAAAATTGGGTAATAGTAGGTTTTCTTGGTGGGGAGGGGGCAAGTGGTGTTTGTACATAGAGTGTCGCTATGTACATGTAATATAACAACCGACCACAACCGTCTGTCTGTCTGTTTGTAAATAAACTTATTCCGAAGAGCTTAAAGCCAGTTTTTTTCCACATACGAGTTTTTCCTTTGTACAAATAATGAGTTTAAAGATCAAGTCACTTTAGAACTTCGTGAACCGAACTATGGACCAAATGAAATTAAACACAATATCTGGTTAAAGTGTTCGTTTCTTGAGTTATATTTAATGAATCGATACAACTCCGGTTCAACTCACTACTGTTTCGGCCCAAAACCGCTTTTCATCAGTTTTTTTTTAAAGCTTTTTAACACTGTTTGTAAACAGCTGATTGGCATATGCAATGTTTTAGCAATATGCTTCTATTTTGAAAACAATATAATAAAGTATCTGCTTTTTCTATTAGAAATACATACTTAGAAAACTTTAAAAAAGTTGAAGTCAGAGCCTGTAACCACTTCAGAGCCTGTAAGGACTTCTGTTCTGAAAAGCAATTACTTTAAGTAAGCTTTAGTTATCGTACATAAAAATACGTAACACAATTATTTAAAAATTTTATAACCATTTTCTGGAGTGAGAGAGGACTAGCAGCATTTGAAACGTTTATGTTTGAAAGTTACACACAATGCGTTATTTATAATAGATTAGACTGTAGTCTGGTTTAAGACGAATTAAGACGGTTTAAGTAGGTTAAACGAATGAACTTGTGCTATGTTTGAGTTAATTATGAAGAACGAACTACATACTTATAGCACCCTGTTGACAATGCAATAGAAACTGTTATACCCTTACCATTGCTCTTTCATAATCCAAACAATATTTCTATTAAGTTTTAGTTTCAAAATATTTTCTTTATTAATCTCACTATAACTCTCAATACATTGAATCGCTTTAAATCAAATATTTGCCACTAGGTCAGCTACCTAGATGCATCCCTATGGAATGCACACACACACACACACACACACACACACACACACACACACACACACACACACACACACACACACACACACACAGACACACTGAAATATAATAAAACGAAAACTATTACAATAATAAAACTATGCACTTGTTTATATGTATAAATGAATGCAAGTGCATGTGTGTTCAAGCACTCTATTCATATACATACAGGTCGTTTTTTGTAGAGGTGTAGAATTTTGAATTCAATTGAAACTCTGATTTATTCTTATTATTAAAACAAAAAAAGAAATTAGTGGATGGTTCATTAAGCCAAACCAAGTTAATTACATACGAAACCTGTTTTGCCCCATCACGTCAGCAATTCTTTTTAACATAAAAAAAAAACACTTGAAAGTATAAAATTCTACAATATCAATCTTTAATCCATTAACCCTTTAACCCTTCCTAGCTCAATAGCCTTGAAATCGATAACCTACAACCCCAAAACTCATAACCTCAAAATCTATAACTTCAAAACTCATAAGTCTCAAATACCAGTAAACTACAAACTTAATTACAGAAAAAAACATAAAAAACTTAAAAGCAAATATCAAACCTCAATCTCGAAGTGTTTTAGATTTATAATTCCATACGTCCACCACTTCATAACCTCAAAACCCAATAACTCCATACATCTTAAGTCCCATAACCTCAACAACGTACATCCCCAGCAATCCAAAACTTCATAACCCACCCTGTAACCCTATAAATCCAAAATCACAAAATCCTTCAACTTTTAAATGTGACAAAAAAATACTTCGAGGTGGACAGTTAAAACTGCATGACACCTCATCTCTATAACTCCATCACCTATAAACTTGTAACCCTATAAATGCATAACCATGTAAGCCTAAAATGCAACAGTACATGAACACTTGAGTTGAGTCTGACAGTTTTGCCGTGTGTCGGCATTCAGGGCACCTACATGCGGTGACGATGGGCAGCGGAGTTATTTCGCGATCAGACGAAGACGAAGAAGAATTATGGCGCTCACGCCGTCATGGTCGTCACACGTAAAATTACGATGCCTTGAGTTGGAACGCCAATATAGGCGGCTGCTTAGGGTGAGAAAGCGCTACATGGTTAATTGAATTATTTGCTCGGATGGAAGATTATGTTTGCGAAGTGTACCACGACTTTCGAAACAGATTTGCACAATTTGCAAGCGTTGTTCTGGCATTAGTCTATTCACTAAAAAATGTCAAGCCAAACTGAGCAGAAATACCAATAGCGTTGCCAGATCTGACCAATTTATGACAACTCTAAAAAAACACCCTATACAAATATCCTATTCGTTTCGCTCTAATACACACGCATACAAAACTTTATTGAACAACACGCAGACACGACGCGTGTCCTGCTGTCTAACTGCCTGTGGAATAGTGTATTTTGTGTATATGTGTGTATGTGTGTGTGTGTGCGTGTGTAAACCCTTTTTTGCTTTATTGCGCTTTGTATCCGCTTCATACAACTCGCTTTATTGCGTCTACACCAATGCATAGTTACACAGACACACACATATACATATATATAAGTATCCAGACTTTAGTATATCCTTCATTTTTCCAACCATTTTGTTTTGTTTTCCGCCATCTTCGCTCTTGTACAGCTAACTGTCCAAGCCGATCAATACCAAATTGGATTTGAGCAATTGTTTCACTTGCTTTGCTTTCTTACTGAGTCCTTTTCCATACTCGTGGGAGTTCAGTCGATGTTGCATTTAATAATTTATAGCATAGATAATGTTTGTTCCAAGAGCTTTAAGCAGTTTTATTATTTTTTTTTTTGTTTCTTCACAAATTCTCCAAGAAGCTTTACATTTGAACAATTTGAATTTATACAATTCCAGATGTGATTTTTAAACAGAAAACTACAACAAAAAATGGGCGTGTTTTGCTTTCTATTAAAAATAGCCTAACATTGAATCAAATTTAGCAATATTCAAACGTCAAAGCTCTATAAATAATACAAGTTAAACTCATTAATTTTCCTTCGTACGAGGAAACATTTTGCAAAATTTAAACATAGATACTCGTACATAAATTTTCCATTTTTTTCTTGAAGCAACTCAAAACATAAACATATATATTTACCTATTTGTATATATATATATATATATATATATATATATATATATATATATATATATATATATATATATATATATATATATATATAATAGTCAAGAACTGTGAGAAACTGTTTGAGCATATTTAAAGGTGTGGGCGTGCCGTCGCCACTGTCAGTGCTGATTGCCGATTCTGTGCGATTTTAACGTCGCCGTGGGAAAAATACATCTATCAAGCGGTTTAATGATTAACTGACAGTTAAACTAAAATTAGATGAAAATTGTTGCGCACACTGCACACTGCACACTGCACACTGCATAGAAGTCGCCATTGAAGCATCGAAGAGCATATTAAATAAATATCTACTACCAATAAGAGCTTTTTTATACAGAAAAAATTTAAACGATGTACGTTTGCACGTTTGCACGTGTAAAATATATTAGTTTCTTTTTCATAAATGAATTTTAGCTGGCTCAAGGTTATTTTACATTAAAAAGAGAATAACAACAACAACTTTTAATTAAGCTGCGTATAGACGTATGTCGTACTTAGCTACAATTTGTCATCTGTATACTGGATGCACATTGCAAATTGTCGCTATTTGTATCATTTTTGGGCATACGTTAAAGTGTGTGGAACAAATTTTGCACAGATCTTAGTTTTGCCCAAATCCTCGTGAGGAATGGTTCTGATCATTTCTCTACTAAAGTTTAAGGCCTCTTCCATCATTTTCAGCGAAGTATTGCGATCATTTACAATGAAATTATGTACTTTTTCGATCATTGCTGGTGTCCGAGTTGAAATTGGCCTTCTTTCACAATTGCTATCTTTTAACCTCTCTCGGCATTTCAAAAATTCTCGCCGTACACTTGCTGCATCAACCGGAAATTTTCTGCCGCATTTTTACAAAGTTTGGCGTAAAATTTAATAACCGCTCTTTGTTCCATGTTTTACTTCAACATGGACAAAAAATCTGTTTTGGAAGATCTGTCATAACTTTGCTATTTATCAACCGATTGAGGAATTGGTATGTCTGGTCTGAACACATAGCTTGCGCTACTATTTATTTTGATATGATTATATAGGTCTTTCTTACTTTATCTAAGAAGTAGAATTAAAGTTCATGGAACATGGAGTTATAAATTCATGGAACATTCCATAAAGATTATTAATAAATTATCGGAAATAAATTGAAACAAATGCAACGTTAATTTTGCTAGAAACGAAGCTACGAACCTTCATAGAAAGTATTTCCTAAAACAAGCGTTGAATTATCCACTTTGCTTTCGGATAGCACAATTTCTTCATTTGCATTATCTATTTCTCATTTCTACAACATAATCTGCCTTTTTCCCTAATAACGGTCTCGAATTTTTATGAAATACTGAGTTCCACACGCGCATGTAATATCACGTCTTTGTCAACAGTTTGCCCCATCTCTTCTTTCCATATGGCAAACAAGTCTGAATTGCAAAAAGTTGTGTTATATGCTAAAGAGGCCAATTTAGAACAAAGTGGAATAAAGTGGGTATTGACAGTAACTGCGTTCAAATCGAAATTAATGACACCGGAAAGTTAAAAAAAGTCTCAGAGCTCTCGAATGATCCCGTAAATTTGTAAGTCACTCGAAACCTGAGATTTTTTACAAAATTTTTTTTTTTTTTAAAAACAGCTGGTTTTAACAACTTTTAATTTGACAGTGCTGGTTAATGTTTACATTTCTGGGTTGAAACCTTGCGGCTTGATGTTGTTTTGATTAATTAAAACTAAAATAACGTTATTTGAAAAACTTTTAAAAATTGTCTTTATGTCAGAAAAGGTGTCCATTCTACCTATAGAGCATTGTAAAGTCTTGCTTTTTGAAGATCCCGTAATATATACAAATTTCGTTCCAAAGTAAGCAGGCCTTCTAGAATAGTACAGTTTCTGCTGCAGCCTTTTTGTATGTGATTTAATACGTTAGAAACAATTTTCAGTTCAAAAATTTGCTGAAATTCGGTCTACTGGAAGTGTGAAGTGGCCGGCATGTCGCTAAATGCCTCTTGGAATGGCTTCTAAGAACTCAAATGTGATTTTCTTAAAAGGTAAACGTTGCAAGGTATCAAATCTGCCGAATGTGTTTAAAATGAGATTTTCTTTAATCAAAAAATGAGCAAGAGTGTAAAATTCGGTAAATTGATGTCTTGGATACATTCTAATTGAATTCAATGAATTGCAAAAACGATTTTGGCTGATCTTTGTTTAACTTATGCACAGTTTTGTTGGAGTTTTCGGTGATCATGGATCATATCATCGGCAGGAAATTGTTTTGTTCATCAATTGAAACGTTTTGGTAAAAGTTTCACCAAGTTTAGTGTAAAACTTAACAAAGGCAATAATAACTAACGATAACTTCGTTTCCAGTGAACCAAATGTCATGGAGTTTGGACTTGAAGTTGAAGGATGGCGTTTACTTTCGAACATAAAACATTAAACAAACAAAAACTGCCAAAATTTATTGACCATTTCAGCTGCTTACTGTATGCCCGAGCAATGCCGCATAAATATTTACTGGCAATGCATATAAATATAAATTAGAAATAACATAGAATTTAATACTAAGTTTTTATAATTCGAGAGCGAAA
This sequence comes from Leucophenga montana, assembly GCA_035044765.1. Lineage (NCBI taxonomy): Eukaryota > Metazoa > Arthropoda > Insecta > Diptera > Drosophilidae > Leucophenga > Leucophenga montana. Next base: position 368,907 of record JAWNNQ010000524.1, read on the forward strand.
ATGCTAAATGATCTTGTTGTTTGTTTATCTGAATGCCATGAAGACTTTATGGCGCTAATTTCGTTGACAATTATTTGATTTATGCGATTTATGAATACCTTTTGAAGGCAAGGCAAAAAATAAAAAATGTATCTGAAATTGATTAAATGAAAATTTGAATACCGCCAGCAGCGGCAATTAATGCAAACTGATGTCGAGACATGTGTAGAACATGATTTTGCTTTTGCTGCAAGTGGTTTAAACAGGACAAATATAAATGTAGCTAGCTGAAAGGCAAAATAAATCAATAAAATTTTAACTACCACCATCCGATGTGGAGGGTAAGAAAAACCAATTAAACTTTTCCAAGCACTTAGTGTTTATAACCAAATGTCCTTTCGCCGTCAATGCACATGCTATGAATCCTTGCTGTCCATTTGTTATATACGGTTTGTCATTATGGTCAATAATTACCACAAACATGTCAACCGAAATTATATTGAATGTATTGTATTACAAAAGGACGCTTTCGACTTTAAGTGCTAGCAGTCTAGCAGTGTAGCTGTCAAGTTAACCTATTACAAAGTAAATGCGCGCATATCCTTTAAATATGCTGCCCAACTCACTGGCTGCCGGAAATAATTACTAAGCTGCCTTCATTTGTTCGATTGTCGACAAACACACAAACTCTTCATCATATCCTTGCTGCATTTAATTTATATATATTATATTGTGCTGCCTCTTGTGGCTTATTTCGTGCTTGTTTGCTGCTTCGTCGTCTTGGTCAGTCTTCGGTTACCTGTATCGGCGCATTATTAGTTATAGCATATGACTCTTCTTCGGTTTGACTTAATGTCGTTTTGTGTCCTGCTGCTGCTCTTTATCTCCTTCTCTCTCTCTCTCTCTCTCTCTCTCTCTCTCTCTCTCTCTGTAAGCTTTGTACTTTTCATTTTCTTATTGCATGGTAAATATATGTATAGCCTTGTCGTATCCTTGCTTGTTTGCACTCAACCACTAAACTGTGTGTTTTGTTGGCTTTTGATGCATTGCTTGCCACATTTTAGTGGTTTTCATTACAATTTTACTTCAAGTTAAGTTTGATATCTCATTTCACGTCTAGCTGAGCTTTGTTTTCTGCGGTTAACTTTTGTGGTGTATCTGTTGTTGAGCTTTTGAATTTGTATCTATTACTATTGATTTCGAATTAGTTCAATATGCATTAAGCAAATGACGTTGAAAACAATAAACCAAGACATTTTGTAATGATTATCATTTTTGAAGGGAGTAGTAGGTATGAATTTATTAGATTGCATAACTTGATGCAATATTTGTTTGCCATATACAAAGTGATCTGCACATAAACATCAAATTATATAGAAGAATTTGTACAATATTCCTTCGTTATATGTACAAGAAACATTTTTATAACAAACATATTTTTTAAATTCTGTACAAGAAATATTAGTAACAGCGCTTATTAGGCTTCTTCAACATAGCATAGAAAGCATTGGATATCCCATAAAGTCTATATATAATCCAGATCAGCGCGACAAGACGAGCTTATATGGTCATGTTCGTCCGCCTGTCCTTATGTCCGTCTGAGAGAAATGTTCTCCGTCTAGAGAAGACAAACTAAACGCACTGCATAGGATCTCTAGGTACCGCACTGCTACAAAAGTAACTTGAATTGCATAACTAGCAATCGTTTTACTGCACTGGAGACAAGAAAGAGTACTGCAGGCGAAGAAAACATTTTTTAGACTAGTTTACCTTCTAAAATCGTGGTTTAATGGATATGTATAGCCGTAAGGTTTACGTTATAGACATAGCATCGAATAGTTTCTATACACTTGATGCGCATGCATATCAGGTGAATCTAAATATCTACGTTCGAAGGTTCTACCTTTTATATGTAGTCTCCGAGATCTCGTTGTTCAAACATATGTGACGGACGTATAAATAGATGAACATGGCTAGTTCAACTATGCTTTCAATGCTGATCAAGTATATACTAAAGGGGTCTGCTTCTGCATGGCACAAACTTAGTACACCAGAGCAGTGCATAAAAAAGCAAATTCAGTCGTCAATTTTTTGCAAACTTGTTAAAATTTTTTAGTGTGTCTTGACTTACATGAAAAATTAATTAATATAGTTTGTATAAATCAAAATACTTAGACTTCTTTTTCTTGCAGTTAAATAGAGTATCAAGATTGACCCGCCACCTCCACTTTGTAGAGTAGTCCCATTCAAACCATACACCCACTATGCCTCTTTGTATGAAAATTTGTTTTTTTTCTGTCAGTATCACCTTAAAAATTGGCATGGTGGCCACTTATGCAGGGACTCTTCACATATATAACAATGGGTGTGATACCCCTATTTTTGAGGTAGCCTCCATACTAACCATACGCCCACTTTTGTCTTTTTGTATGGAAACGTTTTTATTGCAGCCAATATAACCTTAAATATTGTTGTGGTGACTTCTTCTGGAAAGATGCTTTACATAACTATCAAGGGGCTTGTCGCCCACTTTAAGGGGTAGTCTCCATAGAAACTTACCGCATAAGTTTTATCGAAACTTTTTTATTGTAGTAAATTTCAACATAATATTTAATATAAAGGTTTCTTATGAACGAACGCCATACATAAAGCAAATAAGATGTGATTTCTACATTTTAGGGGCATCCTCATGCAAACCCACCACCTATTTTAGGGATTTTTCATGAAAAACACTATCAATTCAGGCAAAATCAATTTTACATTTGGCTTCATATGGACAGACACTTCGCATAATTATAAAGGGGCGTGTCACGCCCACTGTGATGTAGGCTCCAACAAACTTGCCTGTTAGATTTTACAACTACCTACCTAAATTTACCGCTTGAAACTTCATGTGAATGCCATTAAAACTTCGGTACCATTGAAGTTAACGTTTTTTCTTGTGTTTGTATTATTTTTTGGACAGTTTGGAATTTTAATTTCGGAATAAAATGTAATAACTTTTCGAAAGTTTAATATATTTCTGGAATCTTTGGAAAGCTTCTAATATGACTGTGTTGCTTATAAGTATATTGTGTTAATGGTATATAGAATTAAATAATTGTCACCGAAGCAAATGCCATAGAAATCATCAAAGTACAGATGGCGAAGTGTTACACAGCCCACTTAATATAATCAGTCTTATTGGCAGAGTTATTGTGAACACAGGTCCTATTTTGGCCTTAACATTAACATTAGGAAACATACTCTATACAAGCTGTTACCCAGATCAAGCACCTGTGAAGTAAATTTATATTTCTGCTTCTTAGCTTTATGCCTGAAACTCTTTCAGAATTTACTAATACCACAGTGCACCTTCTTCAGTTTGTTCTGCAAGCACTGCCAGGCCAGATCGAACGCATTCAAACCATTTCTTTCTCTAGTTCTTATAATATATGAAATCTGCCTTTAAAAGCAGTGTGAACAAGTGAGCACGAGAATACGAATTGTACTATACTTCAGCAAATAGGCAGCTAACTGCTTATTAAATGTACATATATGTTTATATACACTTTCAGTAGCTTTCTAAACATGTATCCTGCTTCTTGGAACTAATATAGTCGTGAATTTCGACAATATCACTTTTATTTCTTATTTGTTACTATTATTAAGCTTTGTTGTTATTTTTGTATGCATACTTACTTATGTTGTAAATTAAACAATACACTGCGTCGACCCGACAGACATTAAACGCAAACGTACTATAAGATACAAAATAAATCACGCAATAAAAAGAAAATTAAAGTAAAGAAAAGAAAAGAAAAGCACAAACGACTAGAAATGTACTACACATGACAAATTGTGTGACAATCTATACATCGTGTATGAAGATGACCGAGGGACCGCAGTAAGTGGGTAGTTTGAATATGTTTGTAGCTTCATAAGGTGAAGGCAACACAGCGCGTATTTGGAGCGTTGTACGGAGTCACAGGCGCGACGCATGGAACACAATGCGACGCGTAGACAATGAGTACGATGCAACGTTTTTCTTATATGCACTGAACACTCACTCTCTATATATAAATATATAATAAATATTCACATACGATACACTTGATGGGTGAAGTGCGAGGTCAGCACTGTACTGACAGACTAAAAGACTCGCTGTGTAGCTGTAGTCTGTCTGCTTGGATGTATGCAGTATTGTATCTGAGCGCTACATCGAACAATGACATTAGCAGACAATAACAATGAATTCACAAATGAAATCGAAAATAATACAAAATACTATTTCACTAAATTTTATTTATTTTTTAATAGATTTCATTTATTTTTGAAACACTTAAATAATTTTTATTTTTATGCGTTTTGAGACACATAATTTTCAGATACTTTTTTTTTGGTTTGTTAATTTATATTTCAAAAAGTAACTTAAACATATTTCAAAAAACGTTGTCACTTTTCAAACAAAACAAATTTAGCTTTAAATTATGCACAAAATATATTTTAATAAGTTAAGAAATTCATTTGTATCTGAGATGAATAGTAGATACTTTCTACTACTTAGAACGCATGTATCTCAAGCAGCATCGAACTGGACCGTACCGTGTTAAACAGCGGACTGCGTTGCGGCAAATATTGTATGCGATGTACGCTTTATGGAAAGTCAGGCGGCATTTTTTTTGTTTTCGCGTGGACGTGGACGTGGACGTCGCCTCAACTTGTAGCTGTCCGTCTGGGTATATCTATCTATCTATCTATCTGCTGTGCAAAGAAAGCGCAAGAAGCAAGAAACGCGTTCAAGCATGGAGCACACGGCGCGAAAATATTAAAATAATATATATAAATATAAATAAAAACAAAATTAAAAGCCAAATAACAGAAAAAAAAAAATAGATACAGCAAAGCACATTAAAATATGACGCGAAAAACATCAAAATTAATTTAGTTCAGTGCTGCAAGCAACCGGCGTATAGGTTGATTTTCCATGAGTTGCTCCCACACACTTTTCCACACACACACACACACACATTTTCAGAAATTTCTTTTAGTTTTTTCGTGTTTTGTTTTGTTGTCATTTTGCATTTGTTTTGTTTTCGTTGTCATTTTCGCAATATTTTTGTTTAAACATATGCGCTACATAGAGAATGCTGAGTAGGGTATTCTAAATTTAATGCAAATTTTGTTACCTGAAACATTAAAGTACTGCTTAACGCTTATGCTATATAACAAAGTCTAGCGCTCTAAGTACTCAGCTGACGATACAAACCTCATTGCGTACTCATAGTAACTTTGAATTTGTGTGTAGTGTATAAAATATTTGGTTTTTCTTTCACATTGATTTTTCTTTTTGTTTTGTTTTGTCACCAAAAAAAAAAGATAAAAGAAATAAGTTCTTTTTCATTGCCGCTCAGCAGCGTTAAACAGATACAAACTGTGTGCGCGTATCTTAAAGATACAAAATCCGAAATATGTTTTTGCATATTATTAACTGTGACGTAGGCGAAAGCGTTCTTTGTGGCAGCTGCTGCAGCACTGTATTTGTGTGTGTGTGTGGCGGTTTTTATTGCTTTTCGTTGGTGTTTTTGTTGTTTTGTTGTTGCCACTGATTACTTGGGTTCTTCGCGCACTTAAAATTTCGTCCGTCCATATACAAAACCACTAACAGATGTTATTGCATTAAGTTGATTATTTTATTGGTGTCGCTTTTGCAACTAATTTGAGTGCCACTTGTGTGAAATATATTGGCATAGTTATATGGAAGCTGTGGCAAATTTACTTATACGACTAAATACTTTATACATTTGCTATGGAATATTCAATGGTGATACCCAATGGTAAGGACTATGCCACTTGGGGGTGGGAATTGTAGAAACACTTTTACTTTTGTCTCTTTCAACCATGGCGATTGAAATAGAAAAGTTTACAAATTGTGTGTGTGGAAGATTTAAGACTGGATGGTTGAGAGGCCGACGGGCTGCTTTCCAAAGAAATACATCGCTGCAGGCTGTGCGGTAAAGCACTGGCTGCATAACTACATCCGCGACGCAGAATGAATGAAGTTGTTAAAGGGGTAAGCGAGAGTGTGTTGCCTACATTTCAATGTCTTATCTGGCAGAGTCAATAAACAGATTTTTCGAATTTGGCGAAAAGAGTAACCAAAGGTCATTCACGAAACACGGAGTCTGCTCAAAAACCATCATCGAACCACTCTTCCTGAAAGGTGCTCCGTCGACAGCGCACGTGAGTGTGAAAAAGTTCCGAATAACTTCTATTTTCAACAACTATTTTCCACACTGCAGCCGCTACGATACAGTTCTTGCAGCGCAAGTTCCTGAAACGCGTTATGTTGCAAAATCGTGATTTTGACTCCTGATTTAACTCCACCAGACTTTTACCTGTCAGGTTATTTAAAAAGTAAAGCTTATGCCAACAAGCCGAAATCCATTAATGAACTCAGAGTAAACATATGAGCCAAAAAAGCTGCTATGACGCGCGAAATACTAGCTGCATTAAATCGACATTGTATTCAAAAACTGATTGGAAATAAATGGTAAAGAATATTCTATATAACATTTAGTACTAATGATATTTTCTCAAAATCGGCTGAAAAATGTCAGAGTTACTCAATGCTGAGAAACTGAAGGTCTAGATGGCGCACCCGTTATATTCTTAAACAGCAACAAAAGTCGTGTCGATATAGATATGTTCGTCTGATCTTCTCACCGTCTGTTTGAAAATATTAAATAGGCATGAAGATAGAGACTTCAAGTTTGGATATAAAGGCTGCAGTCAGAGTGCGCACTAGAAGCGTGAAGCGATAATATTTCTTGCTATAAGGAATGCTAGATAATGTCAGAGTGAAACCGACATGCAAAATCATGCAAATACGAAACGACAACAACAAAACGAAAACCAATGCAAAGCGAGTAAGCAGTTTCGAAACTGCTTTCTCGCGTCGTTATCGCTTTATCGCTTGCACTCTGACACATTTTAAACGCTCACATAGGAAGGTGCAAGCAGTGACTTTCTGCGCGATATAGTATCGTATTGTGCTACACCTTCCAGCGCAAAATTTGACGTTATACATTTATGGGTTTTTGTAATAAAATTATTTGTTTTAGCTGGTAATTAAAGTAGAAACACTTAATTTGGTGTAGCATTGACGTAAGCTTTTAAAATTTTTTTAACATATATTTAGATTGGATAGAATGTAGCTCCCATACAAATCTATTATTGAAATAAGCAGCAACATGATATCTCGAAGTCGAGCTCACTCTACTGCAGCGTACTTTCTTGTTTTAATTAATTAATTTAATTTTCATTTTACGCATGCACAGTTCACATTTAACCTGTGACGAATATTTAAAACTAGTTGCCCTTAGAAAGTGGAAGAAGAGAAGGAGCGAGAAAGATAGATAGACAGACGATAGCTTAGCAGTAAATACCTGCGACGCAACGTTTCTGCCAGGCGAGACTTTTATCTTAAGTGACTTGAAATCTTTTGAGAATATTCTAAGCATAATGTACTATTTAATAGACAATAAAAAACAAATTGATTTTTTTTTTTTAATTTTCAAACCCATGTAACCCCTTAATATACACGGTATGATCTAAAAATAACCGAACTTTCTAGTTATAAAATAAAACAAGCATGGTATTATGTTTCAAAGCTAATATTTATTCAAAATACAATCCATTTAACTCAATACAACGTTTGGAAAGCTCAACGAATTTATCCATAGACTTTTTAAACTCGCTTTTTGGGATGTTCTTTGGTACCTGTGTCACAGCTGCTTTTATGGCTGGAATGTCAACGTAAAAAGCTCTTTTTATTGCAGTTTTCATTTTTGGAAACAAAAAAAAAAAAAGAATCGCACGGTGATAGATAAGGCGAATACGTAGGATAGTCGATGAGACAAATCTGTTCTTTCATCAAAAATTCATTGACTTTTTTGGTCTTGTGAGCTAGTGCATTATCATGCAATAAAAACAGCTGCTTTCATTTGGAATATACGGGCCTAACACGTAGAACTCTCGACTACAAACGATGTAAAACTTGTAAATAATATTCTCCATTGAAAGTTTGACCTTCTGGAATAAATTCCTTCTGAACAATACCCTTGGAATCATAAAAAGTTATTAAACTCGTTCATTCTTGACTTCTGAAAACACAATATTTTAGGTTTTGGCTCGTCTTTTGACTTCAATTCTGCAGAATGTCGCTTAGTTTCAGGATCAAATTTAAAACACCATGTTTCACCATAGGCTATGATCGAATGCAGAAAATCTGAACCGCTTTCAGCTGTTGAAATGATGTCTTTGCAATGCTCTACACGAGCGATTTTTTGATCATCATTTAACTGATTTCGAACAAAACGTTCGCATACCTTTCTTTTAACCAAATCTTCATTAAAACGTGTGTCATTTTGTAACCTGTCAAGCGATTAGCATGAACTTAGCTGCTTCCGAAAATAGAAAAATGTATCTTTCCAATACTGCCAACAGTTAATAGATGGCGCTATGTGTTCTATGATTTAAATTAAAAGTTCGGTTATTTTTAGATCAAAACTTGTATATGCCAAATCTTATGCATCAGCATCAAATGAGATATGACGAATTTGTTTCAGCTCTTATATAAAAGGCAATGCGCACTTTTTAAGTGCAGCTTATTTCTTCCGGTATTCTTTACATAAGTAAAAAATCTCATACAGGTGCTTCATTATCAAAAAATTCGCGTTTTGTCTAATACGAATCTCGAAAACACCGCCACATACCAAGTCCAATTGTAGCTAACAACCATCCAAGTAACCCAATAAGTATAATAAAAAATCATCAAAATCGGTCAAGCTGTTTAGGAGGAGAAGAATTACAAATACCAGAACTATAAATAAAGATTATTCCAATATCTAGATAATAATTTTCTATTTTACTTGACTTTTTACATCCGTTTGTAATCTTAAAAATTTACAAAAATCTGTATGTATGCTACGTACATACATGAAAATCAGTCAAACAGCCAATCAGACCATCATGGTGGCACATGAAAAATAAATATTTAAAAATCTGTCTCATGAATGTCATAAATAAAGCCAAAATACACATACCATATTATAAAGATCAATGTCAACGCACCTTGTAAGTCTTTAACATATATAGTATACATGAACACACAATTACCACAGAAAGAAAACTGAAGGCAATAAATCGCATTTAGGTGCCACCAGAGTGAAATTAATTTATATGATGTATTTAAGTGAAATATACAAATAGGAAACAACATCAAACGAACAATAATTTTATAAATAAAAAAACACAAAACTTAAGCAAAACTTCTTTAAGCCAGAATGCAAAGAAAACACTTGAAATTTTCTACAAAACAAGTAACCAAAATAGAAGAAAACAGTTGAAATAACAAAAGTACTAAAAACACACACACACACACACAGAAAACCATAATTTCGAACGTGTTTCGAATAAGTTAAAACCTGCGGCAGATAAACAACTTTGCAGACCAACAAAACTCTTTTCGAAACCCATACCAATCCAACTCAGTCAGTAATCTTCGCAGTTGTCCATGATTGGCGTTAAATTCGTGGTTGGTTGTAGAACTAAAGTCGACTACTCTTTGGACTCGGTCGACCGCATTCATTAGCGCAAATGGCTTAAATACTTCGACCAACAGAGCACGAAACTTAAACCAAACGAAGCGCATTAACAGCAAGGAGCAATGGAACAGGATATAACGGATTGAATGTATAATGGTGGTAGTATTGGCTCTTTGGGGGATCTAAAAACTTTCAACGCTGAATGAATGCAGCTGCGACCACACTTACCAAAAAAAAAAAAGCAAAAAAAATCAAAAAAAAAAAAAATTTCAACAGCGTTTGTTGTTGTGAAAATGTACCGCTTAAGTTTTTCCACAGCAAAAATTTATATGCGTCCCAACTCCAACGTCAAGTTTTTGCCACCCGCTTCAAAATTATGCCCGCACAAATGGAAATCAAGTTGGAAAATAATATTTTTCTTTGGCCGCAAATTCGATGAATAAAGTCGTGGCATAAAAAATGCTGAAAGCTCTTCAATGGCACAGAAAGAGATAGAGTGCAAAAGAAAGAGTTGGAATGAGTGCACATAGCTTTTAAGTGTTATTACTGTTGCATACTTTTAGGCAGCAGCTGACTTTTTCCTTTTCTTTTTTTGGGCGCCATTGCTGCCAGTGTTGTAAGCAACTGCAAAGTAAATTCGAATGCAGTTGTTTCTCTGCTTCAGTTCTTTTTCGAATTGCAATTTTCTTGATTACTTGTTGATTTTTAATTAATATAGTTTCTTTATTCTATGGAAATATAACCTGAAGCAATTTTTGTTGCGGTTTATATTGCTTGCTTTCATTTGCTGTTGCTTGGTTTGATTTGAATGCAGGTTGTTTACGCTTTAGAAATTCAATCGGTTTAAATGTTTTTAATGTTGCATTAGCTTAATGTGAGTTTTCGGAATATTTGAATGGCTATATATAGCCGATCAACAGCTCGAAATTAATATCGTTGTCGAAAATTTTGACGAGAGTTTTTCGGATAAAACTGTCGATAAGAGCAGTTGCTAACGAATCTATTTCGAATGGCGTTCCTCAGAACTAGTCTCTGAGTTTGTGACAGTTGAAGTTTCGTTATAGATAGTTCAATGTGGATATTTATAATTAAGATATTCACAAGGTCGCAGTTCACATAACCTCAATTAATTCTATATCTTGAATAGTTTTTTCCACTTTTTAGTCCAACAATTGGTTTTTAATATGAGATGATCTCAGGAAGAAGCTTCGGTTCCGGTACGACCTCAGCTGAATCATGCATTGTGGTTAAGAAGATAATGGATACGGTTTAGTGTCTTGTTTTCAGCGAATTCAAAGTTGGAGCGATACGGAGCAATCTTTTCGACTTCCTAAACTTGGGCGGAATACTACTTTTGTTATTTCTGATCGTTTCAACCAACATTAGCCTTTTCCGCAGGTGTATTTGTTCCAGTCCGTAGAAAGTGCAACGCATCGATCAAATCTAGTATAAGAAACTACACGTCCAGCAACTACATTGCTTAGGTATGGTTGAATGTTCCAGAAGTAGGATGTCTGCATGCACAAATTCAGAGCTTTATGCCGTACCGCTCTCGTCCGAGCAGCTACGCGACGATTGTCACACACTCGCAAGGATCGTAAAAGTGTAGAAGCGATTAGCACCAGCAATCCGAAAGCTCTCGTATGGGTGCGAATGTGCCAGTCGAACACTGCTGTCGCCGACTCAAAAAGTTTTCGAAACTAGTAGTTCGAAGAATGTTCGAAAACATTTTCGCCGACATTAAGGCTCTGTACGAACTTATTGACAAACATTCCATGAGTTTCGTTATACAATCTGCAAATAAAGCGGTGCAATTCTGAGGTCAGTTCAATATGACATTCATATTCACTGCGCGGGCGTATGCCATACCATTGTTCATAATACTATTTTTGATCGCCAACGTAAAGAAGATCATATTTTAAGTACAAAACGCGTGCTTTGGCGTTCGTTCACACCTTGCCCGAAAATTTATGAAATGTTTGGACACCAAGAGGGGAAGCAAGTGGCGCAGCGCTCCAAACTTTGCCTTCCATTTCCCTACCCCTATTCCCCTCCCCATATTCCCCTCCCCCTCTTCCCCTTCTACACCTTTCCCAATACTCACCTTTTCCTTCCCCCTTTCTCCTCTCTCGTTTCACCATTACCCTACCCCTATTCCCCTACCTCTCCATCCAACTATCTCCCTTCCCGCTACCTCTCCTTCCCCTGCCCCTGCCACCACGCCCCATACCACTCCCCCTTCACCCTACCTACCATCCTTTCCCTCCAGCCTGGCAGTAGATACATACATGACTCATCTGGCCAATGGCAACATGCCGACTTGAAATATAATCAACAGATGGATTGTACCAGAATGCATGACGATTGTATTGCAGATACAGATCAGCTGTTCTTTGGGTTCGTATTTCAGCTATCATCACCATCACTCTATCGAGTTCATTCCGTTGAGAACGAGTATTACTGATAAGATATAATTTAAAGTAAAACAATATGTAAAGTTTAGAGTAGCATTTATTGATACGAGCAACTCTATTTATAAAAGCTTTAAAGAGGACTTGCAGGACCCACTTTGAGGCGCATCTTAAAATTTTGCGAACTATATGAATTATATTAACCAAAATTGGAAGTGGTGAAGTTTTAAATCAAAATTTACTTTTCTGGCCTTGGTAGACTTCAAGAAAACTTTTTAGAATTTTCAATGCCAATGTTTTTACTGAACTGGATAAGCTACAAATAAAGCGTTTCAGTTTACAAAAACTTGGATTTTTTTTATAAAATTTTGATCCAAAAAACAAAAGCTGTCTCACAACACATCTTATCTTCAATATGCATATAATCAATATCAGCTCGATAATATAAATGCTTCTATGCATATCTGTTTGTCCGTTTTCACATACCACCATTCTGATCGTATGCCTTTGAAAGATGCTACTTATGGAGCGTTCATTACACAGACTCAATTTGGAGAACGAATATATTAGCCATAAAAATAGTAACGAAAATTGTAATTTCATAAAACACCATATTAAAAATTGGGCCAAAAGTTTTATACAACAATGTATGCGCATTGTTCAACACTAACTTAGCAGCACTATATGCAAAAAAGAAGAAAAAAAATATAATATATCAAAAGCAAGTAAAACTTTTGGCAAACTCTTATGAAGCGCATATTTCTTAGACAATGAATTCTGCACATATTTCAAACTAAATTTTACTTACTTTTCTTTGCAGCATTTCTTAATTTCTTTTACTACAACTTTCAACCGCACGCACAAATAAAAAATGTGCTTTGCAACACTGTACGCCGCAACTAAATTACTGTGAGTTGAACTCAATGCTGCTGCTGCTGCTGCTGCTGTTACTGACTGCTAACTGCTATTTCAATATTGTAACTCTTAATTTCTGCCACAAGCAAAAACAAAAAACATACCACAAACCAAAAAAGAAAAAAGAAATACCAAAAAAACCAATATTCGAAAAGCGCTGCCGGAGAAACGCAAGAAACTTCTCGTTTAAGAAAATTGAAAGCACAGTATAGAACAACAACAACAACAACAACAAGAACAAAATAATAAAAAGAAAAACTGTTTATGTTGCTACTTGCATAAAATGTATGTCAAATTTAATTAATTTCTTGATTTATACGCAAAACTTTCAACACTTTTTCTCTAAACTCCGAAGCAGCCGACGTCATTTGTTGTTGTTGGCAGAGTGAGTTGGCAGCACCCTTGCTTTGCGACACTGGTCCCCGACGGCTACTTGCTGGGGTCGCACGGCCACTCAGTTAAGTGGTGTTAATGCCTGTTTCCTTTTTCATTTTCTGCTAACGTTTTTATTATTTTATTTTAGCCTGTGGCAAAAGTGCGCAGTCAAAATGCTAAGTTTGCATAAAAAAAAAAAACTTGAATTGGAGAACGAACGGCCTGGCACCAAAACTCTTGGCAATTTTTCACACTATTGGACCGCCTCCGTCGCCGCCGCACTTTGGTAGTAAAATGTACGCAAACTAGTCACGTCGCAAACTCATAAAATAGCCGCAGGTTCAACTTGCCCCACTCAATCTGGTACTCTCTCAAACACACACACACACACACACACACACACACTCACACGTTTGCATCAAGCTTTGTTTATCCATTTTTTTTTTTTTTTTATAAATATATTGCTGCATTTTCTATTTAAATTCGTGCTCAGTCCCAAAAGCCGCCATACCTACAATACTATCTTCTATAGAAAATATGTAGATGATTTTTTTTTTTATTTTCTTCGTTTTAGGTGTGAACATTTGTTTCAACACTCGCTCACTCGTTCGTTGATTACCAAACATTTTTCGTATCTTGATTGGGAAAGTTGTGACTTTTGTCGTCGTCTCTCCATCGTTTCGTTGTGTGTTGCCCCTGGAAACATGCTCCCAAACTCCCCGAGCTCTCGTGCGTTTTGTCGTGCCAACTTTTTCCATATAATCCTTTTGGCATTTCTTATCGCTTTTGCATTCATTTGTTTTCAATTGTAATTAATCTTCTAAAGTTGCTTTTTGGCATTTTGTGGCTTGCGTTTTGCAACACTGAAATCGTCGTATCGAGTCCCGTTGGGTGCCTTTGTTCAACTTTGTTTGTAGTTCTGCTCTGTCTTCATCATCATTATTTCACTAGCATTTTATTTTTCAACGTGTTACTGTCACAATTAAATAAAGTTTTACTTTTTGTGCTCTTGTTGATAAAGGTTTTCCTACTTTAGAACTGCTCTATTCTGTGTATGTGTGTGTGTATGTGTGTGTGTGTGGGAGACTAATTGAAAAGTGTCAGCTTGTGTATTTTCTTTAAATTATTTTTCGAAGTTTGAAAGGTTTCTACTGTTTTCAATGCATAATGAGATTCGTTTTGTGCGTTCTGAACTTTTATTGACATTTTGCTATTGAATTTATCTTCATTTGGGAATTTTGTGATATATTATATTAAAAAGGTACTACAAGTATATTGAAAAATAAATTATAAAACAATTTAGGTTTCTGGTGGCTAACACCTTTTTATATGTATTTCTGTGAATCGTCCGTCCACGACATTAAATTTCAAATTGAAATTTTCTGGATTCCAAATGTTTACCATACAAAAATGAAAAAGTGTGCATATGGTTTATATGGGAGCTAGCCCAAATAGTGAGGGAGCATTATATACAGCGATAAATATGCGCAGCATACGTCCATAATAACGTAGCATAGCAATTTATTAACTGAAAAGTCAAAAGTAAGCAGAGCTCTATGTGGGTTTACGCCATAAAGTGGGCGTGGCATGTCAATTATGGATACTTTATATGACTGCAATATAAAAGAGAGTCTAGGTGTCGACTTACAACTCAAAAATTGGTCTCCGAAAAACGTCCAATAACAAGCGAACGGACAGACAGACGGACAGACAGACGGACAGACGGACATATCTGTATCGACTGATCTCGTCAAGCTGATTAGGAATACATCTATTTATAAATAGGCAATTGCAAAACGTTCACACACCCTTTTAAACCCGCTTAAACCCGCTTAAACTAAACATATTCGCTTGATTGCTTTTATTTGTGGGACAGTTTGTAGAAAGGAGTAGGGACAGTAATATATTTTTTCTAAAGTATTGCGTCTAATGTAGACAAATACCAAGTAATGCACTCAGCCAATCACAAAGACCTGAGCTCTTGCCCTCGGCCAGCCTTCTAAATTTGACTTAAAAAAAGTGTGCATGCAAGGTATGATCTAAAAATAACCGAAGTTTTAATTTAAATCATAGAACACATAGCGCCATCTATTAAATGTTGACAGTATTAGAAAGTTACATTTTTCTACTTTCGAAAGCAGCTAAGTTCATGACAGGTTACAAAATGACACACGACGTTTTAATAACAGCAGTTTCTGTAGTTATGTCGTAAAAACATAATGGAACAGAGAACAAATATTAAATTTTGTTTTAAACTCGGTAAAAAATTTGCTGAGGCTTACGAATTGTTAAAGAAAAGTTTATGAAGATGGTTGTATGACTCATACTCAAATTTACACGTGGTTAACACCATTTAAAAACGGCCGCGATGATTTAAATGATGATCCCAGACCTGGAAGACCCGAAGCATCTAATCGTGCAAAGTTAGTGGAAAAAGTAAGTGAAACAATAGCTATCGATGCAAATTTCACTGTGAGAATTTCGCTGACCGAAAAATTAAATTCATCTCACTGTACAATCTACAAAATATTAACTGAAGATTTCGGTAAAAGAAGAAGGTGTGTGCACGTTTTGTTCCACATCAGTTAAATGATGATAAAAAAAAATCGCTCGTGTAGAGCATTGCAAAGACATCATTTCAACAGCTGAAAACGATCAACATTTTCTTGATTCGCTCATAGCCGGGGTTGAAAGATGGTATTTTAAATATGATCCTTATCCTCGCTCTCTATACACTACCTCATTATTATACCATACACGGGCCAACCTTACGTTGAGCGCAACATGTTGGTCATACTTAATGCTGTGAACTGTTTTGTATTGTCGCTATAATGGTTGAATTTCAAGCACAAGACGAAAACAAGTATACTTTATGGAGTCTACGATACCTGCTTTAATACTTTACAAACTTTCAGACAAATTGATTTCATATCACACATGTGTGAATGGTATACAAATCATTTAGTGTACTCCTCTAAACTCGTAACTGTTCGTATCGATTCACTGGGCTTATAGAGTTAGACACTACAGTTGAAAGTGTAGTCCGTTTGTAGAAGCAGCCGGCCATTAAATCAATATAAATATTTTTCAAAATGTATCCTAAACTACCCTAAACTATTGTAACTAAAGTATCATTATTAATTTCAGTTAATTTAATTACAGATATTCGTTTATGTTACAATAAAATTAAAATTTTTCTTTTGCTAACGTCATTCGCAGTCGAGTTGCACTCGATGCAGGCGGTTAAACTCATTTAGCCATGGAATAGTCACGTAACTGCATTGAACAACAACGTAGTATATAGTCATTGTCATGCCAGAACTACTACTTATTACTTTTAATTAAACACAGCATGTTATCATGATTTATGATAAAATATTAACTTTGTCTACACAAAATTTCTATATATCCATTAACATAATTCTGCTTAATTATCCACATAACACATTATCAAAAGCAAATACAAAGTTGTAGCTTCAGCGAAAATAGAAAAAAGCTGATAATAAATATGACTGCTAATCAGATAATATCAATTGGAAATCAACACGTAAAATTCCAATTAATTTCGCTTAGCTAAATAAATCGTTTCGAAATGCAGCAAAATACAAACCGATCATAAAAGTTTATATGTACACATATGTTCATCTACCAGATATACTCGTATGTTTGTGTGTGTGTGTGTGTGTGTGTGTGTGTGTGTGTTTAAATAAGCTTATGTGCCTAGTTGTATGCTATATACTATATACATACGATAAAGCAAGTAATATTTGCTTATCGCAAAATTGCAATTTGTCGTACAAAAACAACAAACCGGATCCATTTCCAACATATCGAGAATAAACTTTTGCTGATTAATACTAAGAAAACTAAATGCCAGCCAGAGTTGGTAAACAAACAAAATCACACACTCGAGACCAGCACAGAGCAGTGTTGAGTAGCACGCACAACACATACGAAACGCATAAATCCAATTGGAAATGCTCAACTTTGATTTTTGTACAACATTGGCTGGAGTAGTGGAAGGACAATCGTCCGTCCGACAATTTAGACATCTATAAGTGTGTATGGGGCTGTCGATTAGTTTCCTTTAGTTTTAGCTAAGTGCGACTACGTGTTGTTGTTTTTATGCGACATGGACGCAAAGATTTTGAACCGTTGGCTGTAGGATGAATTGCACGATGCACAGTGGTGCGGATATTGGCTTAGAAGATTTAAAAGTGGCGATTACGATACGGCAGACAAGAAGCGTCCGGTCCTATCGAAAAAGTTTGAAGATGAAGAATTGGTGGCAAGTTTCATGTTACGCCCATAATGAACTCTCAAAATTCTTGGAGGTTACTCATCAGGCCATATTACAACGTTTATATGTACTGCGTAAGCTGCAAAAGCAATAATACGATCTCAAACCAAGAAACTTCGAGGGGAGTATTTGTTTGCATGTGAAGAACTGCTTCTAAGGAAAAAAAAAACAAGGGTTTTCTACATCCTATCGTGAGTGGTGACAACAAATTACCATAATCCAAAGCGTAAATAATCATGGAGTTACAGTTCACACAGTTAGAGCAATACAACGTCATGCGAAGCAATCCAAATATAATCATTGCCACAGGACATCCGACTCAGGCAGAGATATACTCAGCGATACTGAAACTCAACAACATTAAATCAGCTGAAGCGGATAACCTCCCGCCAGAGATACTAAGTGGAAGTAATTGCAAAAGCACTATGCCTCATGCTTCAAGCTATTTGGAATGAGTGTGTTATACCAGAGGTATGGACAAAAGGGGTCATCATCACCTATCCAAAAAGATGATCTAAGCCGTTGTTTGTATTGGAAGGGCTTTAACACCATTCAAAGAATACTTGCTTTTGTCATTTTTCATCGAGCTCTTAACGGCCTTCTGGGACGAGAGCAATACCGAATTAGGCCACAAAGGTCAACTCTCTACGTACCATTGTAGCCCAGTCTGTTGAGTGCAGGTCATCACTCTTTCTCTTATTTGTAGACTAAGAACGAGCCTTTGACAACATTAAAAGAGACGACATTTGGAATTCAGAAACTGCGGAAAATTGTGCAGATGATCGCAGCACTGTATAAAGATTCAGAGTGCTCGGTACGTTTTAAAAATAAACACAGCGACAAGTTATCTAAGACTGCGGACGTTCGGCATGGATGTGTTATGCCTGCAATACATTTTATTAAGATTCGGACCTGTACTACCTGTACTACACCTGTACTGAGCTCACCGCTTCGATTGACAGCCAAAACAAACTTGTTGAGAATGTCGATACTTCTAGTTATCTTGACAGCTTTATCTCCAAAGACGCAGGAGCGACTTCAAAATCGATCAATAATCTCGACTCGAATCAGTAAAACCCAATCAGTTTTCCAAAGAATGTCAAAAATCTGGCGATCACGTGAGATTTCACTAAAGATTAGACTCCGTATATGGAATATCAGCATATAATCCTTTCATATGGCGTAGAAACATGAAAAGTAACAGATGCCATATGCCAGACTCTTTTGGCCACTCACAATATCAAACGGTGATTTATGGATATTGATCGACAGCGAGCCTATAGCCAGGGTGTAATTGAAAAAAAGGTCCGGGAAGTTTCTCTTTTAAAATGTATTGTTTTGTTGCGCAAGCTCTGGATGCTGATTTAAGTAAAATCATATATCAAAATCACAAATATACCGTTATCTACGTGAACGAACACGAATGAAAAATAAAAAAATCTCTGATGTTTGTTGGGAAATTTTCTTAGTTACTAGTAACGAAGTATGTATTCAAAAATATCACATACTCTTCTTCCACTCCATTTGACAGTCAGAGCATCTCCAATAAATCCAAAAATTCCCGCAAAATATGCGAGGCCAGATTTTTAATCGGTGACTAAGAAAGTCGTTGAACATGTTTTATTCCAATTAACAGTAGTATTATCTTTTACCCAGTTTTCTTCTTATATCGAGACCACTGTGCAACATGCCGAAATTCAATATCCTGTTGTCGCCATTTTACTTTTGCCTGTGACGCCATTTTGATAACTACTATCGCTTTGCGTGTTGAGTTGAGATGAGTTGAGTTGAGCGTTTGCCTACTTACACAAGCGCAAACATATTTAGTTTAACATAGACTTTTTTATGCGTTTCTGCATTGAGTGGCAGTGCGAAGTAAGCGAATGCTTGCAGCTGTTGAAGCATAAATGATAGAAATTAAGTCACGTATCAACAATCACGCACAGCTGCCGAGGCAAATGTTGACTATATCGACACGGCAAAGAAAAAAGTCAAAGTGCCAGCTGTTTTATCTAGTTAGTACTTGGCCTTGATTGGCTTCAGTCTCTAACTCTCTCTCTCTCTCTCTCTCTCTCTCTTCAATACATACTAAGTACATGCTATGTACGCTAACCCGTTTTTCTAACAATTTCAATCCAAACTGCATGCATAATCATATTCATGCTTTTAGTATGTCTTTGCAATGTAAACGCAAAATTAATGTTGCTCATTTCCGTTTCTTTCAGCGTTCGATACTTCTCCATTGTTGCCATCCATTGAATACATGGCTAACGACTTTTAGCCATTTGTGATTATACAAGAATTATGTTTGTGCTGAAACAATGACCTAAAGTCGCTTTTATGTGCAATGCATTTCAAGCAATTCATTTTTGTGTCTATGCATGAAATGGCAACTCTGCCAGTAGGCAGCTAACAGCTTTGCAAGCCATTTGCATTGAATGAGAGTTGCGTTATGAAGCAATTTTGTATTCATCGAAATGCTATTATCATGTTGACTACTTTCATCTTTCTTACTTACTGCGAGGTTTCACTCCTGCTTTCAATACAATTGCTTTTGTGCATTTTTATTGTTGTTCTCGTTTATGTCTATCCATTGGCTGCTTGTCTATCAATGTTAACACAATACAACCCTGCGTAGAGCTGCTTTTTGCAAATCTTCTGTTTTCAATTTGAGATAATAGTTATGTAGTTAATTGATGTTACTTGCGAATCAATCGAACTAAACAGACCTAAAATCGTTTCGATTGTGGCAATCGAACATATGTTGTCAGTAGTTTGATAGACGGTTGTAGAGCCACCTAATTAATTACAATATTTTCCGAAAGTATTTTGTACTTCATTGTTATTTTGTTTCGCTCTACTTGTGAAACTATTTAATCTAAATAGTATACTCATATAATATATATGGATGAATATTGTATGTTCAGACTAGAGATGAATTAGTAAGTGATTTTTGAGTAGCAGTGATTATCGTGACTGCTACTTTGAAATTACAGTGATTTTCAACAGCAACTGTAATCACTGTTAAAATAAAAAAAAAAACTTGTTATCTATTTTTTCACTTTTTATTAACTAAACTAAACCAAACCATTAAATCTGAATATCTGAAATACCCAGTTCCCGTCTCGATTCCCAAGATCTTTGTTAAGAGCCCATATCCTGTTGCGGGAGCCCAATGATTCCGACTATCTACCACACCATTGAATCATTTCTTGCACCATTTTAAGCAAATGCTCTCCAGAAATCGGCATTACAAAGAAGAATTTTTACAACACCATGTGTTTTTTAATGTTTTTTTAGGTAGTCATCTGTTTCGTATATTTTCTAGTGTCCTCTATTGTTGATTGCAACGCCCATTCCAAGAGCCCATTGAAACGATGTATATTCCACAGTATCCTTCGCAGAATTGACCAAGTTGCATACCTTCACTAAAATTCTTTGGTACTAATTCCATACTTGAGGAAACCGCAATCAGTTTCTGGATTATCTTCTCTTTGGTGCCATTTTCTAGAGAGGATTTGCTTAAAATGGCATAAAAACAAGAGCAGAGAGTTGGATATAGTCCCAATCATTGTACTTCCTTAACAGAAGAAGTATTCCTTAGCAAAATCTTTGAAATTGAGGCGGGAAGATGGAATTTAAGGAAGTCAGCCAACTATTGCTGATTTCATTCCCGTCGTCAAAAACTGACTGGATCTTCTATTTTTCACATAATTCTTCCCTGGGTTGCTTTTAAGCCCTAACTTCACTACAACTTGTAAGGACTAAGGCAATACTACGTGAAACCGCAATGGTATGCTAAAAGGTTTGTGTTTTGATGTCACTTTCTAGAGAGAGTTGTATATAAAAACCCAAGAAAATATTACAAATAAACATTTCATTTTCCACTCAAGTGAAAGAACCCTTAAATAGCTTTATTAAATATGAAGTACTCGCTTGTGAACACTATGTGCATGAACACTTGAGCGATTGTCAACTGTCTGTAATTCAATCACGGCGACTGAAATTCACTGATATCAGTTGCCACTCGATATTGTGTTTCACGGCGTATACAGTGATATATTGATACGTTGACACTACATGCATGATATATTACGCATACGCAGTGAATCACAGTGGCACTAGTAAGCAACAACCCATACTCAATCACTGATATTTACTATATCAAGCAGCAACTGATATCAGTGATTTTACAGTCGTAGTTTTTGATAGGTAGTTTAATACCGCTCAACTCTAGTTCAGACCATTGCGCCAACACACTCGTTTGGCAGATGGCTCACATCTTTTGTATTTTAGTTTTAACTTGGTACTTTCAACAAATATTGCCAATAAGTTGCAACAGTTTGTAAGTTGTGGTGAACTTAGTTCGATTTCAGAAACAACAAAGTCGATTGAAAAGACAAGGTAAATAATAAAAACAAATAGATAAGTTAAAGGACTCACTGCCCCTTCAATAGTATTTGGATCGTCCGTCTCTTTCTCACTTTAGCTGCCGATTCGTTTGCACTCTACGAGCAAATAATAGGATTACTTTTTTATCTACCTGCATATTAGCATTTTTAAGTGCATATAATGTGCAATTGCATTACTTTTACTCAATTGACCAACAATTCGCAAATAGTATCGCACGCGAACGTTATTTCGAATATTTGGCGGACAAAACTATCATATGCGGTGCACCAAACGATTCACAGGCACACACTTCGACGCTCAATTTGTGGCAGCAAAACGTTCCACGCTTACTTTAATGCTATAAAGCTGGGCCATGCTATAAGCAAATATGTGTCAAGTGAGGTCTACCTGTAGTTTTAAAAGTTAGTTCAATAATTTTTCAGCATTTCAATACACTCTATTATCTATGCATACATATGCATAACAGAGAAAAAAATCCTTAAAGCAATTACTTTTCATATAAAAACCACTTCTCTAAAAAAAAGAAAAGAAGATATTCTTTATCACACGTGTATCCACTTAAAAAAATAAGTAGAAAATAAAATATCATAGACGTACTTAATACCTCGAACAACAGAAACGCTTAATAAACAATAAAGCACGAATCCATACAAATAAATATATCCTTTTGTCGAATGTCTTGCCACAAACACAGAAATACTCACACACATAAAAGATGTCCGCACATAAAATGTTTTATGGGATTATTTGCTGAAATGTAGCATTTGTTATTTATTTGCCTGCGGGTCAGCCTGCAAAACGCTTGGACGCACACTTCAACATAGAGAAACTACTACTAAAATTTGGACAAACACACACACACACACACACACACACACACACACACACATATATATATATATACACAAAGTTATATACAAACGAAAACGCTTCGCTGCCTTTTGTAGCGCCTTAAGGTATGCAAAGTAAAAATGGCAATTCATGTGCAAGCCGCAAAGAAAAAATGTTTATAAAAAGGTTTACCTTTTTGGGCATTTGAAGCTGTTTATAGCTTGCCAATATGGCATCATATTAACAATTTGTGGGAAATAAAATAATTTTTTTCTCATTTATTTCTTTTTGCTTTTAAGTCTGCGCATATAAGTATGCAACAATGAGTAAAGGAATAGCAGCAAGGATATTTAATTCATTCTAAGCTGAAAGAAAAGCGCTGCAGCATTAAAATCGTTTTGAATATTTGTGTTATTTGATATGTGAGTTAAGCACATTTCTTATACGGAATTCTTTTGAAAAGCCGCTTAAATTATAATATGATTTGATATACACTTATGTTCAAAATTCTAGATACAGCGATGCGATTTCTAATAATTATTGATTGGTTTTAAACCTAAAACCATAACATAAATCAATGCAATGCATCGCTAAAGTGAAAAATCGATCTTTGCAAAACATTTTTAATTTAAAAAATTTTCCATACCAATAAGCAGACTTCAAAAACCGCCATAATAGGTATCTAAAGATTGTCCGACCGTCTATGCCACTATTAATGATGCTACTAATTCTCAATGTAGCAATGCCACTCCTTCTTTTAGGAGCAACACCATACAAACTTACAAACTACTTTTAAAACTTTTAAAACTTTTAAAACTTTACTTATTAAATCAAGTGAGAACGCTACAGTCGAGCTTGTCCATGTACGACTTAAAACCAAAACTTCGCCGATCGAATTCGCATATGATTTATGTTAGATAAGTTAAATCGATACACAGGGAACGCCACGAGGAGGCCACTGCAACTGCACATATATTTCAGTGACCTAACAAATGACTTGATATACCTAAAATTCTTTATAAAAAAAAATAAAAAAAAAATTTAATCACGAAGTGAATTAATACAATCACTAATCAAAGCACTGTCAAACAGTGTGGGTAAAAGAGAATGTTTAATCACCTTTTGTTCTATTGTTTCGGACGAGCGGGCGTGTGGCATTGAGAGCGGTGCAATTACTCTCCTATTTTGTGTAGCTCTCTCCACAATGAGCGAGGTATTCCTTCTACTGTCTGTTTCTTTAAAGATGGCGGCATTAGAGCGCTAGAGACATTGAAGAAATGTTCAAGCTTAAAGTCTCTAACTCCTGAAGTTACTGAGATGTGTCTAATCCACATTCGCGTAAACTTGTTGTAGATACAGGGTGTCACAATGCAGGAAAACGCGACTAAATTGAGTTTTAGTGATGCACACTGTTTGTTAGGAAGCACTAATTTGAATTTTGATCAGACATTCAATAGACTGCATGACCAGTTGCAACTTTCCACTTTAGAAAGTGAATTCCCTGTAAACCTTTGTGCCGGATAAGTTCTACCTTATTACTTCAACATAAAGTGCTGACGAATGCCATCGATTCTCCAGCTGAGCAAATGTGTCGGAAGTGGTTCGGTTTAAAAGACCTGGACAGCCGAAAAAGTTCGATGATAAAGAATTGGTTTCATTGCACAATGACGATTAGCTGATTCATTGGGAGTTTATTTCTCAATAGTCATAAAACGCCTCAAAGCCAAGAGAGTGATTTGAAAAGCAAGGAACCAGGTTCCATACGAATTGGAACCAAGAGACGTGGAGAGGCTGTGAACAGCTGCTAGAACGGATTTTTGCATCGAATTGTGACCATCGATGATAATGGACAATCCCCAACGCCTAAAGTCGTAGGTTAAGCCCGGCCAACTAACAACATCAACGGCGATGCTAAATATACATGGATCCAAGCTTATGCTATTTTTTTGGTGGGATAGCGTGGTGTTATTTACTATGAGCTACTCAAACTGAAAACGTGGCAAATCCTATATTATGTCGACCAACTGTGATGTTCTGCCCAACTCGGTCTATACGCCATCTGATTACCACCTGTTTCGATCAATGGCCCATGGATTGTCTTGAAAGCTTCACTTCTTATGTAGATTGTAAAAATAGGGGATTATTGGAGTGCTACTAAAGACGAGTCGTTCTTCCGACACGGAGTCCATATGCTGCCAGAAACGTGGGAAAATGTAGTGGCTAGCGATGGACAATACTATCGTATAACCTAAGCTAAGAAATAATTTTTCATCATTAATGCCATAAAATTAGGTATGTAAACATACAAACGGGTATGTATCAGATATAGGTATGTAAACATGAAAAACCACTCCTTATAAGAATATTTGTGAAACGATCGATGTCAAAAAAGCCAGTGCCATGAGTGTTAAATGTTTGTATTACATCGTATTGCAAAAAAAAATTGCTCAATTTGTGTATCTAATATTTTGAGCATAGGTGTACATAAATGTTCTATAACTTCTTTTAAATTTCCAAGAAGAATTTCAATATAAATCGAATTTATATAATTCTAAAATTCCATTTCGTATCTGGCTATAGTGTGTAGTAATAGAAAGCAAGAAAGTATCTGCCAACTAATCCAATATTACATACGTTGTCGTTGTCTGTCAAAGCGGCTTGAGCAGCAGCTGCTGTCATTTGGCATTGAGTTGCCCTAAGCTAAGCCTACTATACACATATACGTACGTGCAGAGGAAGAGAATGAGTTGCTGATGGAGCCAAAAGCTGCAACTTGTTTCCAAAACAAATCCATATTCAATGGCTAAACAACATACAACAGCATCAACAGCGACATTGGTGGCGCTTAAATCGCCCAAAAGTAGACTACATCAAGCCAAGCCAAGCCAAGCCAAACCAAACCAAAGCAAACCGAAAGGTAATGCGCTCAAATGGACACCGGTCCAAGTGACTTGTACACGACGACAGCATAAAAAAAAAAAAAAATAGAATAAAAAACAAGAAAAAAGTTGACTTAAATTGAAAGCTGTCATGAATTTCGCTTAATTCTTTCTTTTTTTAACAGATTTTCTAAAGGCTCTTTTCGAACGAGTGCAATACTAGAAGAGTGCCGTGCAACATATTTACTCGCTATAAAGTTACGAAACGTTCTAATCCGCTTATGTGGCAACAGCAGCAGCAGCAGCAGCAGACATGGACTTCATATTATTGTAAAAAAAAAAAAAATTAAAGAAAAATGGATCATAAAAGCATAGGGGTATCATATATGTAGATACTACTTACTATATGTGTTCATTTATACAGCGTGTTTTCTTACAGGTTTCATTTTCTGTCAAAAATGATTCAGATCTGGCAATGCCATTGTCATTTATGTATTGATTTGAGTGTACTTCCTAAAATACTCAATCTGTAATCGCTATTTGACAGCCATTGCAAGCAGAAATGAAAGGTAGACAGACGGACAGAAAGCAGGTCGGTGGTGAAATTGAACTCAAATGTAATCGTCTGATAGATTAAACTATTAAACGGCATACTTGTGGTTTCTGTACGTCTGTCTGCCTTTCATAGCTGTTTTCAATGACTGTCAACACACATACTTAATGATGCAAATTGCTTAAAATTTGATTGTAGTCTAGTAACAGCTGGTAATTGAAAGGAGCAGTGTTGCATTTAAAGTTACTACAAGGGAAAACTAAAAAGTCACTAATATTTCACTTCAATTCCAAGTTCTACATCTCTAAAAATATACCCTTTATATAGTTACTACTTACTACCTGTGTTCATTTATACAATACTAGTGGATATAACTTTTTGATAAGGTTTTTTTTCCTATTTTGTTTTTTTTTTTTTTTTACAAATCTCCTATTAAAAAGTTTAGCTTTTTACATGCCAGAAAACTTTATCATTGAATTTTGAAAGCCTACGTTCAGATCAAAGCGCATCTAATGTATTAACTGGGCTAAAAAAATCAACAAATTTCAAAGCTATTTCGTCGAACTTGTGTTCGGGCCAAACTCTCTGACAAAGTAAGTCAACTATTTACTACGTATGTATACCTATATGTGTATTCACGTATTTGAGTCAAAGACTTCATATTTCAATGAACTCGAAAACTTGAAAATACCAACATACGAACGTCGTAGAATAGAATCCATTGCTGTACACTTCGCTTCCTGCTGACGTTGTATTGAAGCAAACTTTGTTTCACAATCGAGTGCAAAATTCAGTCGAGTGGATTAAAAGATTAGTCGCAGATTATGAAACGCAAGCGAGTACGTACACTGTACTACATACACATGCTTTCATGTTTGGTCCATCAGCTATAGTGATAGCCTTAGAGTGTCCTTTTTGTGCGGCACATTTGGCAGTCTGTCGCTTTCTATAGCCATGCACATAACATACATCTGTCTGTCTGTATGTCTGACCGACTGCCTGACTGAGTGAATGAGAGGCACTTTGTCATATTAGTTTGCACTGGCCGCCGGAAGCAACATAGAGATGCCTGTGAAGTGGTCATGGCTTAGCTTAGTTGCCAAGTTTAAGCGTAGTGTGACAAGTAGTGCAGCATGTAGGAAAGAGATAGCTAGTGTGAAACTAGTGCCTTGTGGCTGCTGATAAGTGAAGTCCTAGTATCTTTGTATGCTTTTGGCTTAATATTTTTTTGGTTGATTAATTAAACGAGCCAAGGGCAGAAGAAGCTGGATTTAACAATTTAAGCATTTGAAATAAATAAATAAATACATTTCATAGTTTTAGAATTGCTCTGAACGAAATATACAATATGTGTGCATATCCTTTCTTTAAGATATCTGCACTTATAGAATTTTTAGCTGTAGCATGCCTTCGCCTAAATTCGAACTGATGATGAGCAAGTATGACAGTTGAGTTATTTGACAATGAACAGCGAGAGCACGGTCTACAGGTTCTTCGTCAGCGGAACTACACAATGAAAATTTTTAAAATTGTTGTTAAAGGAATTGTGACAGAAGTGTCCATTTACGTATATAACTTGTGGATAATTTTAGTTCGTTTGTAGCATACCACACTTCGCAGTATGATCCGTTTGGTTCAGCGGGTTCATGTTTTAGATCAGCAAGTCTTGCTTTAGCTTTTTTTTTTTAATTCTATTGAGTGCATTCTTAGCACTAGGAAATTGTGTTTGTTGCCAAATAAGTTACAGTTTTCTTCTTTCCGGTAATTAAGTCTTCAATTTTACTCGAGTATAATGAATAGTTCATATTCTACTTTGTTTTCGAGAAGAAGTATCGAGCCATGCAACTGTATCAACGAGGTGCTCTTCATTTCTCAGTTCTATGTTAATTTTAAACTCTCCAGCTAACAAGCATTGAAATAATGCCACGTCAATATTATTGCTGAATAAACTACGTTCGTTTATATAAGATCCTTATCACAATTATAAAACTCATCAATAATTTGAATGCCTCTCCTCGCAAAATCTTTCTCTTTTCGAATTTTACAAAAATCAAAATAGAGAACGAAAGAACAAATCATAGGCTACGAAATATTACCGTTACTTGCCTTTTTAGTATTGGCCAGAAAACTACCGTTATCAGAATTATGAGGCACATTTAGAGAAGTGAAATTAGAATATTTGCATGAACTTTTTTGTGCTCTCCATTGTTCAGAAAGTCAATTTAAACTTAAGTCAAATATCTCACTCAATATTACTTCGGGAGGTGGAAAAGGGCTCCACGTTTGCATTTTTGAGGTTTTAATGGATTGTGTGCAAAATATCGAAAGTAATCGGTCGCATTTGTACTTTAATTGCCAATTTTCTAAAAAAATTCCCAAGATGTTCCCAAAAAATGTTCTACTATGACTGTTTGACACACTTTAAATATATCTGGAGATATTGTTTGAAGTGTGCTCAAAAATATATCCCACTTGACTTCGTGAGATGGACTTTTACACAGGCTTAGAGTGAGCGCGAAAATTTCATTGGATGAAAATAAACAGACTCAAGAGACCGAAATCTCATCCATTCTGATGGTTGTGGAGGGTGCAATCTTTAGCAGAAAACTATAACAAATAAAAATAAAAAAAAAATACCAAAAATCTTTGTTTTAAGCTGACTCCGATGTTCTTCAATCAAGACAAAACAAATCTTCTTTTAAAAATGACCCCGATAATCTTTAAATATGATTATAGTGATCTTTTTAAACATGTTGAAATAGGCCCCTAAAATTCCTCTTTCGAAGATAGCATTCTTCAATTAACATCACAATATTCTTGTTTTTCTATAGATTTTCTATTTTTATTTCTATAGAAACCAACTGGAACTCGGTAAAAAAAAAAAAATTAAGAAGTTTTGATGTACGCAGGTGCCAAGGATCTACGATAGATCAGTAAATTATCGAATTTCAGTAATGAAAATATGTTTTTTTTTTAGTTTAGTTTTTCATAGTTTATAGTTCTGATGGGGTGGGTTGAAAATCCCACCTTTAGTTATTGTGTTAAAAAAAAAACAACACTTAAATTTTTAAAATAAACTGTGTGCAAACATTTTTCCAAAGCTCACAAAATATGCTCAACCAAATTTTTCTAAGAATAAAATGAAGCAGACTCGCTCACTCTCTCAACAGAACACTTCTTTTTGCTTCTTTCGTGTTTTCTGTTTCATGCTTCTCGATGAGCGATACCCACAAAGCTGTCTTACGATAATCGCTTGATGGTGACACTTTCGTTCGACTCTCAGCAACTGAGCATCAACAACTGAGCAAAACGAGCCAATTGGAAGCGTAATGGGTCTTTTTTGTTGTTGTTGCGTTAAGTTGTGGTTGGTGCTTTAAATATTTCATAGCAGGCAAAGCGTGGAAGAGGGAGGGAGAAAGAGAAAGGTCGCCAAATTGTGTGCATATGTTAAAATATAAGTAACACACATACTACATGCGCAAAAGACACTTTCGGCAAATTTTGCGCAGCAAAGTGTCTTATGTGAATAAATGCATAAAGTGAGCGACAAAAAACTCTCGTTGCTTGCACAAAGAACAAGATGAGAATAAACAGAGTTGAAATGTCTTTTCGCTTCTAGTTTAAATCGTGTACGCTCGCAACAATTTTTTTCGTGCTTGCTCTGCATTTTTCTATTTTGATATAAAATATGTTAATGTATTTTTTAATGTTGCTAGATGCCATATCTGGAAAAGTATTCAAAAAATCGAAGTGTTATGGACCTTAGCTTTGAACCAACTGGAATGTTTAGTAAATTAACTAGAGCATCATGATCAGAACATAGATCTTGAAAATCTGTTATCAGAAGCATTCTTCCGCCAAGATCATAATGTATTGTTATGTGAAATACATCCAGATGTCTTTTTTGGCTCTGTGCACCAATACGTTGGTTACGTTAACAATGCTGAGAATAGAGTAGTTCCATTTTAGCCATACTTTGCCTTCAGAAAACTGATTACTTGGCGGGAAATATGCTGCAGCAATTTTGAGATTGCCAGTAACAGTAACAGTTTACAACTCAATAATAAATAGTAATTTGTGCCCAGTCTGGTTCAATGAGAATGGAGAATTATATGCTGCTCTTGATGACCGTAGATCTACCGCGTACCGTACCAGTAGGTTCCTTAGTCGTCCATACCTCATAGCCATGTAGCTTTAAATGTAATCATTCGTTGAAATGCATCTCATTTATTAGAAAAATGTCCACGTGCTGAGTTTTAATGACTTGTTAGATTTCGAACTTGCGTTGACAAATAAAATGGAGATAATACAAAAATATTCAAGTCTTCTCTAAACTTAAAGTAAAAGCGTAACTTAAGTAACTAAACAATTTAAACACTAAAACTTCCTTAAAAGAGAAACCAAAATAAAATGCTAATAAGCAACGTTTTTCGCACCAAATTCAAACTTAATCCATTTATACCATAAATAACATCCGCAGCTCATCAACTTAAACGTAACTAATTTTTTCCGCTGCTGACCCAAAATATCTGTTTACGAAAACAAACTCAAAACATCCTCGATGACCCTTTTTTCTTTGCCTTTGCACTAATATGTTGACACAACATTTTCCTTTCTTTTTCCTTTCTTTTTCGTTTCATTTCGTTTTTTGTTCCATTTTCGTAAGGGGCAGCAACAATTTGAAGGACTAAAACTTAATCGAAAAGTTTCTTCCCGATAAACATTTACAAAGTCAAGAAATTAAGTGAAAAAGGAGTAAGTGCGGAAATAAGAGTTAAAATTCTTATTTGAGACAACAAAACCCAAAAAATAAATTCCACTTTTACTACAAAAATAACAAAATCAATTCTGGCGAATTTCAAACTAGAAAAGCTTCGTCGAATTTGGACGCACTTTTTCGTCACGGCGAACAATAAAATTAATGCAGCAAGGTTTATTTATGTAAACAGATTGTTTTTTTTTTCGATTTTTTTTCAAGGCTTGGCATTTCTAATGAGCTTTCAACAATGTTGGCATATTTCCTTGCGCAAAGGTAGTGAATATTTCGTTTAAGATTTCATATAAATATAAAAAAGGACTTTGCGCAAAGTGTCAACTTGAAGTAATCAGCAGAAAATGCAAAGTTTATGCAAAGAAAAATTACAACGTCTCAGAAATAGAAGAGCTCCGTGAAGGAAGTCGAAAAATTGTCAAAGCGTTAAATTAGGGGCAATGACCGAAATTTAAATTGATTTGCATTTCATTTGCGAAACGTTTTACTGCGCAAGTGTTGAAGGAGAAAAAGGGTCGCTCGTATATGCAGCCAAAAAAAAGCGGATATTTAAATTTAATACATTTAAATTTTTTAAGTAGTTACTTTTTTTGAATGGTTTCACATTTTTTTCTTTAGTTTTTATTTGCAATCTATTCGATTTGGAAAATCACGTACAATACTCTGAAAGTTACTCCTCTGAGCTTCTGAAGAGCAGATATGGAGGTGGAGACGCATATGTAGCTTTATGTAAAGCATAGAATCTATCAGTTTCACCGCATATTGCTAGTCGCGAAATACAAGGCGAACGTTACAATTTCCTACTTAACTATACAAAACCGGAACCGTTAACCAAAATTAGCCGATTCAAATTGAGAACCGGAACCAGAACCGATATATTTATCGGAACCAATATATTTTTGTATTGCTATGGTTTCGGTACTCAGTTTTATTTATTTTTTTTAAAGAAAAATCCTTACTTATGCATAATGTTCAAAGGTAAACAAAAAACAGCTGATTAAATATAAATTTAGAAAATTCCACAAATTTTCCTGAACTATTCGAATTGTCAGTTCTACCAAGTTTCCAGGCGTCAAGTTTACTATGCATCCGCTTAAGAATCGACTGAACGCAACAACATTTCATACAAAATTCGAAAAGTAGGCGACAGATTTGTATGGTGGTTGCCTCTTAAAGTGGGCGTGGTATGCTAGTTGTAACATATGTTCAGCCTAGGAATATAGGAAGTATCCATACCCGATTTCAGATCGATATCTTAAAAATTTAAGGACTAGTTTTGATTCATACAGACTGGGAGCAAGCAGACAGACGGACATGGCTAGTTCGATTGGTAACGTCGAGCTGATCAAGAATATATCTAGTTAATGGGATCTCTTATGCTTCGTTTAATGCGTTTCAAAGTAACTACGTGATTTTTGTTTGGCTCAATGAACTTATCTAATTCTGTCAACAGCACAATGAAATTAAAGCATCAGCTACATCATATCGTCTTTCGATGAATAAATGAAACATATCAGCAATTGCGGAAAAGTCAGCACCTTATCTTATCATCTTAGGAGAAGTCAAGCATTGATGGCAATTTTTGTTGATTTCAGGCAATTTATTTAGTAACACATAACATTAGTAACTCTGGTGATTTTAGTACATTTAAATGTCAATGTAAGCGAATATTATCGAGCTCTCTTATACTCAAGTTATGATGAGTCTCGAGTCTGTAGACGCCGCCTGCGAGTAATTTGCTACCTTGTTATATAAGACTTAATGCTTATAAAAATACTATCCACATCTATTTAAGTTAAAGCCACTCAAGCTCAAACTTATTCAATGCATATTAAATTTGCTGCTTCATTATGCAAATGTGCATGACTAAAAGCAAAACTAAACAATACAGTTTACAGAAGGTTTTCCAGCTCCAGAAGAACTAATGCAAGTTAAGCAGACAAATTGCGAAACAATGACGCCAACGTGCTGTCAACAAGTTTTGAGAAACATAGCATCCTTATGCGAAGGACGCTAACAATGAATGGTATTGTTGTCTTCTAAGCGGCAGCATCAGCACTCATACCAAAAAGGGCTCAAGGAACGGATAACGCAAACAGCAAATAGCCACATGCAGCTTAGTAAATTTAGTTGCAAAGAGACGTGACAGAACACGATAACAATTCATGCACCTTTAGACAGGGTATATAACCGTATGTAGTATTTAATAGTATTATTTAGTTTGAGACGTTGCATACAGTCTAAATCACTTCATGCATATTCAAGTTCAAACGGAATTGCAACAGTCAAGGACGTTGCTGGAAGAGGGCATTTAGGGGTTCAAAAACCTCCGAGAAGATTTATTATATAGGTTTTTTTTTTTTGCAGACAATCTTGATCAATGAAGAATAGATTAAATGGTGCCAACAAGAAATAGAAAAGCGCTTCGAAGAAAAGAGCCAAGTCAGAATTCTAGGTAATTATTGCTGGTCATTTAAGTGAGACACTGACGGTTCGGTTTGAAATTGATGAAATTTAAAGAAAAATTCATAATAATTTAAATTAAAATTTGAAGGAAGTTTGGATCACGCGTGTGTTTAACCCAAGCCGTCTGCAATGCCGCACATGAAGCTACCGATGCCTGATACAAGTATACAGTTTAGACAATATTTAATATTCACACTCTGTGTGAAGATTATAATAATAATTACTGGAAATCAAAACTCCTCCCTAGGCAAAATCCTAACTACGTCCCTGTTAGCACTAATGCCGCCATTGTCTCGTTGTCATTGTCACTGGCACTGACCATGAGTGTGTAAAATACTCGAATATGTAGAAGAGATGACACTTTAAATGGCTTCATTTGCAAAATGTTGAACTACGCTTCAAGTAAAGCTGCAAATCAACAGAAAAAAAGACATTTACACACTTAAAGCCTTTCCGGTTGCTGCTTCGTTTTTTAATATCTAGATCTGTTTAAAGCAGTTGCTGCTATTCGTATACACTCAACACCAGAAAAAGCAGCTTCATGCCTGCACAACGTTCTCATGACAACATTGGCTGCAAGAATAATGCCAACGACAACAACAACAACGACAGCGACAGCATCAACTTCATCATCATACACTCCGCTACTGCTGCATTGTTCCGTGCACAATAGAAGCAAAAACAGCTGTTGCTCCTGCTATAATAAATACAAAGCATGAAACCAGGACAACAAGCATCCAAACGCATCCTGATGCTGCTGTTGCTATTGAAACGCGCTTAAAAGGTGCGAAAATTAATATTTGTATTAACAGCAAAGCGGAGCGAAAACAACATTTTGTGTATTGCAATACTTTGTCTTCCACTGTGCGATGCGCAGCCAACTTTTGCACGCTTCCGCTTTCTACTTTCTACTTTCGCTTCCGCTTCCGCTTGATTTTCACAGCTTTTTGTGTTTGTGCTTTTCTTTTTCTTCATCGTCGCAGAGTGGGTCGTTTTGGGGAAATGTGGTGGCAAAATATTTATTTTTTTATAGTTCTGTTATGTAAAAGTGTTATAGTTTTTGAATTGTGGTATGTTTAAAGGTATGAAAACTGAAAACTACATCTCAATTAAAAGAATAGTTGCTCCAGTAGAGCTAGTCAGACGGACGGAGATGCCAATCGAGAAAGGTGATCATTTCTGGAGCACATCAGCTCAGTTTTTGGCTGTTACGTACATTTACTTCTGAGATTTATACTACCTTACACTCGGGGAACAGGCTCAAACTCATTTAATGCAAAGGGTGTCACCTAAGTCCAAAAATGGGCGTAGTTTTATACGGAAGTTACCCATAATAGACGTGGCTATATGAAAAATAGCTATGGTTTTTTAAAAGTATTTTACTTCAAACATCATATCGATATCTTTTTTTGTTCAAAAGTTATGATTTTGGCAACCAAAAAAGTCAGAATGAACCACTGTGCGTCGTTTATTGTGTTTGTTGTTTTTATATTTGCCGCAGCAGCAGCACCCGACGCGGTCGGCATTGTCTTTATATAGTAATTAATTTCTCTGGCATACTTTTGGGCGCTCAGAAGTATTCGCAGGTACAACAGAAATGCAACAGATTTAAATGGAGCGGTTGTAGACGATGTCATCGCATGGTTACTGCTGCTTGTGTAGATTCACTTGATGCGATTTCACAGTATAGGTCCTTAAAAATCCTTTTGTGCTCTCTGTATTCATTTATGTAGTATTACAGTTGATGATGATGAAGTATTGCATTGCATTTGATTGCTACTTGGAAGTCTTGCAGGCTTCCAAACATTCAAGCAAAGTAATTTAAGAGCATCAAAATGCATGTGCAGCAAACTTGATTATAAATTTCTTAGACTGGCTACTGTCGTCTTCGAGGAAGGTAGGGATATGTCTTCAGCAGGTGAGCATAATTACGCGTGCGTTGGGGGTGAGTGATTCTAGCTGTGACCCGGGGTACCGTTGTGAGATAACAGTCGGCTGCTGTGAAATGAGATCTGCTGCACAACTTCCATTAGACGCACATCTCTATGGAGTATTGAATATCGGACTTTACGGATGCAGCACGTCATTCATCTTAAAGCATAGTTTTGCAGGACTTGTCTGTATGCCATATCATCACAATAGAGAGAGGGAGCTTATTACAGCTGTTCAACATCCAGTCATGATGCTTCATTCTTGCTTTAAATTCGTGAACTTTGCTCTTCGAGGATAATACTGGACAGAGTCGATTAGATTTAGTGCTGGAAAATATACTCGTCTTAAAGTGAAGCATGCGTTTACTGACTTTGCCGAATTGAGTTTAACTTTCCAGTGTCTGGCCCATTCAACAAGCTAGTCCAGTTACTCCTGAGCTGCACCTTGCGGTAACAGCACCATTGATTCTTTATACAGATTTTTCGAGCGATTGGATGCAACTGAGAGACAGATGAATACACCGACGGACATGGCTAGATCGATATTCCGAACGATTAATTATTTTGAATTACATAGAAAAAATAAAAACAGTTTTTCCTCTCTTGCTTTTTCACTTTTGTTCGTTTGCTTTGTTAATTCATTCAGTTTGCTCGTTGCTTGTAGAGTTGTCTGCTTAAATTATAGTATAAATTATTAGGCTATTCACACCTGGTCGATTGAAGTTTTAAATTAAAACAAGTTATAGCGCTGTGGGAACGTTTTTTCAATATATATTGAAGAAAATTTTTCCATCAAAGTCAACATACTGAAATCTCCTTTAACGCAAGATAAATATTAAATCACTTTTTACTATTTATAAAGAAAAGAAAACAAAACAAACCAAAACAGCTGTTTTATTTTAAGCAAGTGTCATTTTGCCATTCACATGTGAACGACAATGTATATTTGTTTGTGGAAAGGGTGAATGTCGACAACTATTGAGTGTGCCAATATTATATATTATTGCCTAATAGTACTTAGGAGGATGCGGTCAGGTGGCGTACCATTATAATTTTTATCATTTAGAAGCTTTTAGCTTTTTTTTTTGTGCCTAGCTAAAATGCTCAAAGTTTTAAATTATTCTATTTCAAACCAGAAATGTGTATAATGAGCAACATTTCGCAATGTCATTATTGCAAACGTCTAGCCAAAAATCTGTTGCAGACCTATAATCCAAAAATACAAAATTATGTGTTTCCCAAATCCTTAAAACTCAAAATCTGCGACATTTAAAAGTCAGTCGAGCATTAAAGAAGCTGAGCATGATAAAAATAAACAACATTGCCACTGTTTGATGCTGCTGCTGATAATATTGATGATATTATATATATATATATATATATATATATATATATATATATATATATATATATATATATATAGAGATATATATATATATATAGATATATATATATATATATATATATATATATATATATATATATATATATATATATATATATATATATATCTCTCTCTCTCTCTCTCTCTCTATATATATATATATATATATATATATATATATATATATATATATATATATATATATATATATATATATATATATATATATATATATATATATATATATATATATATATATATATATATATATATATATATATATATATATACATATATATGTACGAGTATAGCTGGCAGGACATGGCAGATATATTAAAGGACTGCTGCCGTTTTAGCTGCCTACTCAATTATGGCATTCTTGATATTAAATGTCATTACGCAGCAACAATAAACTAAGCAGCAAGCAAAAGATATAAATGTCATTTCCCGCTACATCTCTCTCTCTCTCTCTCTCTCTCTCTTGCTCTCTAGCTGTCTCTCTTTCACAAGTGCTAACTATAAATATCTCTTTGTCTGTCTGAGATTATATAGCAAATGTCAGAGTAGCAAAGCATGAAATTAAAATGCGCCTAAGATGTATAGCCGAGCGTTTTATTCTGTGCAACATTTGTGCCTCCTGCTGCTTGCTTGCTGTGTATATCCTTCTTATTGTTGCCTGCTCCTGCTGATGTTGTTGTTGTTGTTGTCTGCTTATAATTTCATTTTTCACACCGTCAACCGTTGAAGGCTCATTGACAAAGTGTGAACGCGCACGCCGCACTGTATGCTCATCCCCCAACTCTTGGTCGTCTCAAGCCCCACAGGCATTTGAGTCTCGTGTCGTGTCCTTTGTCATTATGACTATTTTGCTGCCACTGCTGTTGTTGCCGTTATTTGTGACGCCTTTGTCTGCAAACGTTTTGGGAATTATGCCAAAACGATACAAAAAAAAAAAACATACAAATCGAGAAAAATAATAACTTCGGTTGGACTTGATACCCTTCACACAAAATTTAATAACACTAGTTTACAAATTGCAACTTTAATACAAAATATTTTTTTTTTGTTGTTTTTCTTACACTTCTTTAGAATAATTTGAGTGTGCTGAACACAAAAAAATACGCTGTTTTATATCATTTCGGTCAGTCACCTAGATAACGGTATATTTTTGCTAATAAGATCTGCGTACTATAGCACCCCTAACGCGATCATTGGTCTAAATGAGCGATCTATACCATGGTGGTTCACTTAAGAACACTATTAGACCAATAAACCAATCTCAGACCTCATAATAACATATTTCAAATTGACCATGTGCAGTGATCATTAGAAGACAGCGAAGACAGAGTTTCAACATGAATGGCTGGGAGCAAATCCAGAACGCGTGCTCTTAAACTTTGAAGAAAGTAGATGACGTGCAGCAATTCAGAAGAAAACTATGGATAAGTAACATCAGAGGAACATTGATTGAAGAGCGCTGGTTACTGAAAGCTCAATTAAACATAAGAGCTGCGCGTAACCGCAGTAATCACCTTTGGGCAAGTAAGGAAGTGCAAAGGCGGGAATTATGTCGACAGCATAGCTAGAAAACGGTGCAGACTAGCAACTGCAACAACTTACGCATTGTCTATACAGCGGTAAAGAAGCTATCAAGTGTAAAACCAGAGATATTGCCTATAGAGACTAGTGACGGCCCCGCTGTTATGTCAGAAGAAGAACAACTTACATAAGCTGACCTACAAATATCAGCCATTTCCAACACCAAACTACGACGAAACTCCAGGAGAAGTATTTCTACCGATCCGCCTACTCAAGAAGAAATAACCGTCTCCTTCAATAAGGCTAGATGATTTTCCAGTTGAACTGCGCAAATTCAGCATCTCACGCGTCCTATATTCCATTATTCAGGAGCCATAGACATCTACCACCATTCCAGCTGAATGAATGGATGTGATAGTCACTATCCTATATGAAGCTTATATTTATAAGAAGCCGAAATGGATACTGTTTGATATGGAGAGCATCTAACTTGGACAATAAAAATGTTCACTAAGCAAGCTGCTTTAACTTAAGATTTTATGGGTGCTATATGGTGGAGATCTCCACTGTCTCGACTGTAACTTAAGATAGGATAAGGTTTTCCATATAAAAACTCGAAAATGTACGGAGGAATTTTTGGTCGTCTAAGTTTGATACTAGGCATATCAATTTTTTGAAGAAAATTACGGTAATTTCGACTATTGAATCGAACAGACAGCCATTATGATTCCATATAAGCATTTAAGCATATAAGCATTTTAGTATCTCCAATGTCAACTTTTCTGAATTACAAACTTTAGAACTTATACTAAAACACCCTTTTCACACTATATGTGCAGGGTATAAAAAAAAGGAAAAAAACACATACAAGGGCATGCGGGCGGCAGAAAGGTTGCCAGAGTTGTCAAGCCCAACTCAGTCGACAGCACTTCAAATGGCCTGCAGCGCCTACGATGCTTGTCATTTTGGCAAATGGTCAAAAACCATTTTAAATGCTGCCGTTTACGATTTGACAAATGCCGCCAGGCAGTCGCTGCTTATTAAATTTAATATTGAATTCGGATACTTTCTTTTTTTGTTTTTTGTTTGTTTTGTTTGTTGTCTGCAATTGATTTAAATTTTCTAATATAAATGCGGAACATCTGTTTAAGGACATGAAGTCTGTGTGTATTTGGTTTATAGTCGAATATTTTTTTAATTAATGCATTTTTAAAATATTTTCAATTTGTGTACATTTCAATTATGCGCAGCATAAAGCAATGCGCAAATAATTTAATTAATTTTCATTAATAAAAGCAAACGACTGCGACTGAACGAACGGGAGAAATGAGTAAAATTCTGCGGAAATTAAAAACTACAGAAGCCATGGAGAAGCATCAGATGAAGCTGAAGCAGAAGCAGGAGCAGCCAAGACGCAGACAGTCGAAGCCAAAAGTGCGGTAAGCACAAAAGAAGTTCGCACAGGAGTCAATTAAATGAATGTCAAAGTGCGGCAACACAAAGGCGCCTGCTGTGATACATACACACGTAAATACATATAAAAGGGGGCTATTAAGAAGTCGGTACGTTGACAGTATTTGGTAAGCACATAACAGTATAGTGTTGAAAGGTATTTCATTTCAAATTTCATTCGGATCGGTACAAACTCTGAAAAAAAATCGTAAAATTAATGAATTTAAGTCGGCGATAGCTTCACCGAATTTCGATGTCGGCAGAAGAATAACTTCGACAAAAGTCAAACTGTAACTAAGTACAGCGTTCGGCAGCATAAATTCCTTATTTCAAAATGTATTTTCACTGTCACAGTGATCCCATTTTCTTCAAACAACCATGGTCCAAAAATTCAACTTTTTCGCGAAGTGCTTCACATGCGTACTTCGGAGAATCGAAGTCGCGTTCGGAAAGTTCCTGCACACTCGTTAACTTGTGTGGATAGTTATAAAGGACTTCGTGAAGAATTCGTTTCACTGAACGGTCGGAGAGTGCAATTGCAGACGCATGTTTCCCCGCAGGTCATCTCAGGTGATCTGATGGGCCGATGGACACCAGTTCTTCACACTTATCGTTTTTCTGAACGTAGTCCATATGTAACAATTGATTTACGTTCCGGAATAGGGCCCATCTATTACAGTTCAGATTATTTCTGGTATAATAAATCTTCTGAAATCTTCACATATATTGCGTTGACGCAGATGATGGGCAAATTTCTTAGGCTTAAATGGCGTGGTTATCCTAGAATTATTATAATATACTTAGAGATACATGAAGAACTCTGGAATCTTCATTGTACACAAAATAAACAAAATGTTCCACTTATGCAAAGTGCAAAGAAGAATTTCAGTGTAAACTAAATAAAATAGTTCTCAGTTGGCTCAGTACGGCATCGCTAAAGAGTGGCTCCTCTACGAAATTCTGATTTTTAAAAATGACAACCAGATTTTTGCGTTATTTCATAACCGTGACTGAAGACCAAGAAACAGTCGAATCGGTGAATTTCTCCACGTTAATCTAATACGAAGAAGGCAGAAGTAAGTTCGTTGTGTAAAAAACGAGCTACAAATGTATACTCCATTCATCTTATACTCTAGATTAAGCCTCCTGCGATTATTTTATATTTCCAAACCTGGAGAAATGGATGTTTGATAAAAGATTTAGATCAAATGAGGAGTTATTGGGAAGAAACGACTGTTTTTGAGAATCTTCCAAGGTTCATTACTTTTCAGTCGATTCTACTACATTATATCGCTTGCCAGAAAGGACAACTCACTGTCTAGCCATTGTCGTTGTCAAAAACGACATTTGCAGACATTGCCGAGAATCAGGTTCCAAATGACCCTAATGCAACTCTACTCTACTCTGTACATACTCTTAGTATTTCGGGACTCGTGCATATTGGATGACCATCCTTCACAACGATAGAGAAGATTCCTCCATAAATTCATTAACAGTGCACCGATCTTTATGTCTAGATTCTGCTTTGGCCTCATCTAGAACCGGTTCCTGCCTAAGTATGTTTGGCAGCCCACCGGGTAGCCTATCAGTCAAACTTAACCTAACCTGTGTAAAAATTAATTATAACAAAAATTATACAAATTTAGAATTTAAATAGTTTACAATAATATTCTGTGTCGATCGGAGATGTTACAGAAATCTCAAAATTTCTAATTTCATTCATAAAATTTAGTTTTATGCATGCGTTTTGGCGGTTTCGTGGTGAAAGAAATTTCTGTAGCGAGTACCCAGTATATATATTTTTCAATTCAACTTACCGCAATTTTATTAACCAGCTCGAATATAGCAAAAGAGAGTCACAGAATGAAGTCACAGTACTGTGACTGTGTCCATGGAAATGAATATTAATGCGCCGCATACTGTCCTTCTTCCTTCGTTCGTTTATTCGTTCTCAATCAGTTGCCATTGCACACAACAAAGCGTTCTGTTGATGTTGTTATTGCATAAATGCCACTGTCCACATAGCGCAAGGCGCTCTTCAACTCGTTCGGCATCTCTGTCCCTCTTCATAGTCTGTATATACTCCTACCCTTTTGTCGTTCTGTGGCTGGAATTGTGACCAACGCGCTTTTCACTGCATTAATATTTATCAGTTATCATTTTGCATTTCTGTTTGCTGCATTCTTACTACTTGTTTGTGTTGTTCGTTTGTTCTTTGTTGATGCTTCGTTTGGAATGTCTCAATAACTAAATGAATATGCCAAATAAATATATTTAATTCGTTGGCAAATATTGAATCCATATTCATACTTGTAAGTGTTTTTTTGATTTGGGGTTAATTTGTCACTGTTCTCTTTATATGGTTAGTCTGGAGAGATTCCAAACGGTTTTAATTGCATGAAAAATGCACATCTCGCTGTGTTCTTTCTGAAGAAACTGAAGTTCTGTCAGAGGTTGTAACTTAATCGTCGTAAATCATTCTTTTTCTGTTGCACTTTTGAGAGACGCCTTTATTTCTTAGTCACGCTTCTCTCTTAGCTACGGAGACAATTGTTTCGAGTTCAGCCATGAGTCATCTTCAGTCAGCTGGCCGTAATTGTAAATTGTTCAGCAAAACCCCGTTTTGTATGATTTGCTTTTATATGCATCAAAGCATAAACGCAGTTCTTCTTTAATCATATTATTTGCTGTAATTACATCACTAGGTTCTCAACGGGCCGGGAGGTCTACAGTTTTCGCATCTGATTAGTATACTTTTAGTTGAACTTGGCCAAACCAATGCTAACGAGGTGTTATTTAATTGGAGAACAATCTGACGTGTCGCCCTGTCCATCTCTTACAAATTCGCAATCTTCCAGTTATGCGTAGGAAGGCTAGGCTCCGGCTCCGCTGGAGATGGTTAATGCTGCTTTACGTTAAGAGCCGACAGAGCCGTTCCCTGTAAATGACTTTTGATTGCTCCGGTCTTGCGCGATATACTCAAAGAGTTTCATTACCAAGTGCAGTAGTCGATGTCTTGGCGTTGGCCTTACCGACCGCACGACACTAATTGGCTTGTCGAATGCCAAGGTTTTCTTTTACTCAGGTTTGCTGCCAGAGGACAAGTGAATTATATTTCTGAATGCCCGGCTTGGCTAAGGACTGTTATTATTTAAAAATCTCAGTGTAGCCACTGCACTCGCTACCCGTTT
This sequence comes from Leucophenga montana, assembly GCA_035044765.1. Taxonomy (NCBI): domain Eukaryota; kingdom Metazoa; phylum Arthropoda; class Insecta; order Diptera; family Drosophilidae; genus Leucophenga; species Leucophenga montana. Next base: position 411,884 of record JAWNNQ010000524.1, read on the forward strand.
TTGAAGTGGATTTCACTTTTTTTGGTATGGTGTTTGTTTGATTTACAGTTGCGAAGAAAATTTCTCCACCCTGAGCTGAGATTCACAATAGTCAGTATGCTCCGACTAAGCTATTTGTAGGCGCCCTAGCCTGGCTGATCATCGACACGGGATGCCTGTCATGCTAATCCAACCCTTCAAAAACGAGATATATTTGGTAAGTGGAGAAAAAGTTTGAAAATATTAATATAACCACTGTTGAACAGAAGTATTCTTGAGGTAGGAGAAGCAACAGCGAGCATATAGGAATCGCCACTCCTTTGTACGCCATATGGAAAAAAGTATCCGGAATTAATCAATAAAACAGAAAATGAGTATTATTTGTCCAAATTTATTATTTATTGTTGAGTTTTAGGTAAGAAAGTCGTTCAAAATGATAGCCTTGTGAGATGGTGAGTTATCGTGGTGCAATATCCAAGAGTTTTTTTTTTCCATAAAATTAGTCTTTTTCGACGCATTTTCTATCATCACCAATTAGAATGCGTGTTATGAATGTGAAGTCGGAGTTGTCTCACGACGACTAGGAACGCCATGAATAAGTAAGTGAAACCTAATCATTGCGTTAGCAATAATTTTGACTTACCACAGAACATCACCCTTGAGCAGAAGTTCGATTGTATTAGATTTCTTTTTACTTTTTTGTTGACTATTGACCCTTAGCCGCATGATGTGTGCAGACTATCAAAATACAAAATTCAAACTTAAGTAGCTCCAAGCACTCCAATCAAAGTTAAGAATCTCCCAACTAGAGCAATGTTTTATGTGCATATAAACTTCAAACAACTTTAACAAAATTACTTACACGATTACTTAAAATATTGTCCATAAAATCCGATTAGTAGAGAAACCAAAGTATAACAAAAACTCCAGCACAAGGCAAAAAATTTTACAAAAACTTTAGTTTGTATGAAATACTTAGAACAAACAATATTCAGCTACTTTTTGGGTTCTCTCTAATGCTGCTCGACTGCCTACATAGGCGACTTTTGTGCAATGTACGTTCTGGTCATATTTCAATTTCCACTTTTTATTTAGTTCATTTCGAACCATTAACCCGACAAGCCAACCCAAAAAGGCAGCCCAGCCCAGCCCAGCCCCGCAATAACAGGAGCAGCAGCAAAAATGAAATGAAGGCGACAAGAAAAACGACGCGCCACAATCGTATTGCGGTCAGTGTCAGGCAGAGCAAGCGATTCCGGCGGAAGGCAGGCAGGCAGGCAGGCGGACAGGAAACTAACAAAGGGTTTTGGAAGCGTTCCGGTTACGCCTTTGCTGAGGCTGCTATGCAGCACTTAACTGGAAAAACAAGAAACACATACATTGCTGGGAAATCCCAAAGAAAAATAGTAAATAGTCAAATGCAGGATGCAGGATGCGGTGGTGGGAATGAAAGCTATGAGTTGCTCTAGCTCATACAGCTGAGTGTTGCCATATGCCAAAAGTTTTGGTCCCAATTGCGCACAACTGTTTATATACATATACAACACTGTGTGTCAGTGTGTGTGTGTGTGTGTTTGTGTGCGACTCTGTCTTTGTGTTGTTGGCAAATCTCAAAAGAAATCAGATTGTGGCTAAGTTCAGTTGAGTTTAGTCGAGAGTTTGGCTAATTAATTAAGTTCGTTTTGTTTCGTTTCGTTTCACTTCAGCAAGGCTTGGTCTTTGGTTTTTGTAGCTGTTTCCGTTTCCGGGTTTTATTGTTATGTTTAAAACCAAAAAAAAAGTAAAAGAAAAATAAGTGCTTTCATACGTAAGTAAAGTTTTGATTATAATGCACATAAAGGGTTTTCCATTAAGCATGTCTGCTCTTTTAAATTGAATACAACGAGTTGTGTGTTCGGATAAAGCGTTACAGGATTGAAAAAAAAAATAAAGAAAAGTACATTGATTAGCTTTACGTTTTGAAAATGATATCTTTGAAATGAGCTCCACAGCTTCGTTTACAAAACGCTATCCGAAAGGTCGAATTTTGTAGGACTTTACATGCATAAAAAATAGTCGACACAATAACGATTGATGTTTTTTATAGAGGGCTCTTCCGATAGATTGATCTCTAGTTTATATTTGGCTAAAAGGAAGTCTGTAAATAAGAATAAGCCTCTGCTCAAGGACATAATTGTGCTTACAGAAGCACCTGCTTAGCATATATGATGCCAATACGGATGATACTGATATGGACGGATCTCATATCGAAAACGAATTCGGTTTTGATTACGTCGTTCGGAAGAGACTTCTTCTTATTTTAAGACTTTTGGAACAATATGCAATAATTTGAATGATGTTGATCTTCAGTTGGTCAATTGTTTTTGGTTTGTTGCTACATGTTGTAGAACTACATGTCGTCCAGATCCATGTGTCCAAATGATTCCAAAAAAAATCTCGTTACCATTCGCCATTTACAGTCACAGTTTGACTATTCATGTTTCGGAAGATGTTAGACCAAAATGTACACTAAACAATAAGTTTCTTCGGATGCAATGGAAATGCTACTGCTGTGGATAAGTCTTTCCCCAAATACGGTAAATTTACAAGTTCACGGAGCGGTTCAGACAAATGTGAGCTAAATTTAAGATAAGCTAAATTTGATGAACGTGAAAATATGACAGCATTGGCACCTGAAACGACCAAGCACTAAGTTATCAAAGTGCAAACATAACTATTGAAAAACCCTTTAGCAATACTCTTGTTTAAATTTAATACTTTTAAATTTAACACTAAAGCGTTAAATTTCAGACATAACCTAACTTATTTTCCTTTTATATTTCAACACTTTTTAATAGATTTCATTTGATCAATTTAATTATTTTGCAACACGCAGGACATCGAATCTGTCTGTCGGTCTGTCTGTCGGTATGTCCGCCTGTCGGTCCGTCTGTCTGTCTGTCTGTCTGTCTGTCGGTGTACAATGTCAATGCTGTTCCGTACAAAATTGCATTTCAGGTATACCACAAAATGCGTACACATGCAGTTCCGACTTATTAACAATATATGTGTTCATATGTATATAGCCCAATGTAAGCGCTTACAATGTGTATAATGGGAGGTGAAAGGACTCTTCTGTGTTCAATGTTAACAAATTTCATTACGTGGTACTTGATGTGTTGTGCCCAGCCGGCGCTGCAGTTCACTGTCATTACAGTCAATGTCGTATATTTAAAGGGCGTGTATTTGAATTGGGATTTCATTTTGGGTTTGGGTTATCCTGGCGCCTGCTTGTCTGTGTCATTGATCGAGTGACAACTGCAGACATGTCGTCGCATGTAAATACACCTTTATACGAGTATCGTACATACACAATAAGTATTTCTCTGTGAGTACAATTCCGCTTCAACGATTAATTGTAATATCATTTAGGTGCGCTGCCCTAGGATGGATGCCTGTATGAATTGCTGAATAGGGTTCATGGTGTTAATGACTTAATTTAATTTTGAAGCGTTAATATTTATTGTATTCAAATTATCGAAGTGTGTGTGCTGAGCTTATATAATTCTAGATATTGAGAACAGTATTGAAGCAAAATTAAAGTCGAACTGTGCGCTTTTGTTTATCATTAAATTCAAAGGTGTTAATCGAAATGTATAGTCCTAAATGTATGTAATAACCATAAGAAGGCGTTACAGACGCAACAACACAGACAAACCACGCATTCCACAAACCACGCATTCCACGCATTACACTGATTTGTATGATCAAGAAGCATGCCAAATGAGTGTTTTATGTCGTCCAAACAGTATGTGTCGGTGCAAAACATTTTGAATAGTTTCTTTCCACAATTAATTTTTCCGGAAACATAGAAATCTGTCGTTGATAAATCTAGTGAGTTCTTGATGGTTCAAACGTAATTTTTGGATAGAAAAATCAGTCACCGTGAACCGACCTTTCGAGGACTCAAATGCTCGCTCAAAATGGTAAAATTTCAATAATTTCAATGTATGATGTTCGCTGAACTTTGATCAATTGATGCACCCTTTAATGTCATCATCGGTTATTACAGATTTTTGCTGAAAACCTTTTGGTCCTCACCTTACGACTACTCGTAATGTGTGTATACCACAAATGGACTCTGTTATGGCATAAATAATCATCGCCATAAACTTGTTTTGTCAATTGAAATAATTCTTAGAAATAATAGCTAGAAATACATTAGAGAATACGAATGCCTACTGCCCACTTTTGACTTTTTGTAAGAAAACTTCTTTATTAAAGTCTATATTAGGTTGAAATGCAATTTGGTGTCTTTTTATGGTCAGCCGTTTAACATACATAGACTAACGGGCGTGGCGCGCCCACTATTTGGGGTAGCTTATACAAACCTATGGTCCACTTTTGACTTTTTGTAAGAAAAACTTTTTTATTAAAGTCAATATTAGGTTGAAATTTGATATGGTGCCTTTTAAGAAACAGCCGCTAAACATACATAGACAATTGGGCGTGGTTCGCCCACTTTTTGAGGTAGCCCCCATACAAACCCACCGTGCAATTTTGTGTTTTTTTATGAAAAAATCCTTCATTTAGATCAATATTAGCTTGCAATTGGATTTTGTGGATTTTAATGGACAACCGCTTCATATACATATACAAAGTGGCGTGTCCCGCCCACTTTTTGAGGTAGTCCCATATAAACCCACAGTTCACTTTTATGCATTTGTATGGAAAACGTCAATATCAACTTGAAATTCGATATGGCGGCATCTTACACATCTACTACATCGCTTCATACACATCTACTAGTGAGCGTGTACCACGCCCTATTTAAACCCCCACTTTTATGTATTACAATACTATTTAAAGTTTCGTGTGAATGGTATTAGAGCTTCGGTTCAACCTAAGTTAACGTTTTTTCTTGTTTTGTATACACTTAATACAAAAATAAAAATTGCACAGGGTGTTTCGTTTTGTGATACCCAAAAAACGATTATGCAATTTTATCCAATGTTTCTTATTTCCCCCAATGCAATGTAGAGTTCAAGACTGACTCAAGAAATGTACTAATTTGGTAATATCATCTTATGATGGCGCAACCGATATCATCTTGTGGAGGGCATCGATCAACTCTGGTATTGAAGCGTTTATCTCTAAGCTTTTATCTCCGAAACTGGTAGTTTGTAAGCGCTATTTGCACCATTCCCTTCTAAGTGACCACGGTGGAGCACATGTGTTCGATGGTTTTCTTTTACCACCCACTCAAATTAATATTATATTCTATGTACTATGTATTTAACTAAAAATCTCATATGCAATTCCGAACTAAAAGTATCTTGTATCAAATTCGCACTAAATTCCAAAACTAACTACAAAGCAATGTAATCTGCAAATAAAATTTAGAAATACGAGTAATTCAAAGTAAATCTCAAACACATTTGCACTAAATTCCAACATCTGGAGCAACAACAGAGAGCATCGAGCAGCGAATGCGCAAACTTCGAACAAGAATTCTATTGAAAAGGAAAATCTTTTGATTTCAATTCGAATAACTTGGCAAAGGAGCAAAATGAAGACAACCGTCGACTAACCAACCTAACCACTAACGAAGCAAACTTCAGTGTGCACAAATTAAATTTAAGTTATTAAATCATCAATTCAATCAGACAATTAAGAAGTTGTAGAAAGTTGAAAGTTTACTGCATGCCAGGGGAACCAAATGCTCGTAGAACTTTTGACATATTCGTGGAAAATTCAAACTTACACATGGCATAAATTTTTAAGCAAGCTAAAGTGTCGAAACTTGCGAATTTGTGGTCATGTGCAGCTGGAGCTGGGGTTTGGGTTTGGGTATGGATTTGGATTTGTCGGGAGTTATAGATGTTTTGTTCTAATTAAAGCGTTCACGAATTTTTTGTGACACTTTAGCGAAATCAAATTTAAGAAATTTATATAACTAAAGTTTTCAAATTATGGTAAATGATTTTTTTGTTTGTTTAATTTTTCTAATAAGAAGAAATAAACTTTGCTGACATTGATTTCACACGAATTTTTGTAAGGTGTTCTAGTAGTAATTTCAATTTATTTCAATTGTTCAGCTTGTCTTCGTATCAGACATGTCAACTGTTGTTGTGCTTCGTACAAACCTAAACCTTCATTATTGCTGCAAATAATCACTCTTGCTGCATGCCTGGCAGCCATTACAGGTCCTGTCCTGTCACGACTGTCTGCCTGAATTCTGTCTACCAGTTTGCCGCCTGTCAATCTGTCTTGCATTCTTACAAGCTGTCCAGTTGTCTTACTCTATTGATTTCAATTTCATTAACGCTTTTGTTGCTTTATGCTCCTACTCTCCGCAAGTACTATATTCTATTGTATTGTTGTGCTTTTTTAGGTTCTCATTGCTGTCCCATTCCAATTGTAAATTCATCTGTTGCCAGTCACTTTGTCTACAACAACGACCTCTAGCGGTCAACAATGAAAATTGTAATGAAAACAACAAAACAAAGTGAAGAGCGAGCTACAGATACAAAGGACAATAACAACAACACAAACTGCTACAAGTAAATAGTACTATAAACATTCATTGAACTTGTTGTTGTATTATAGTCCTTGTCAGTTTATTTGTTGTTGTTGTCAAACTCCATTGCTGTCGATTACTTCCAAAATTACGCCAAGAGCAAATGCCAGTTACAGCGTAAATAGTTCAATATTGTTAGTTTGTCTAGCATACACTAAGAGAAATTTGAAATGAATTATCAATTTGTGTATATAATCAGGCAAGTGCAAAACGTTCACACCCTTTTTAAGCCCTTTAAGTCCAACATAGAGCGTGGTGTTGCACGTAAAATTTTAAAAGAAGTGGAATTTCATGGAGCTTGTTGTCGAGCGCGTTGACCAAGTTCTTATACGGGCCAACCTTATGTTGAGTGAAACATGTTGGTCATACTTAACGCTCTCAGCGTTATCAAAAGTTTGCTATTGACGCTATAATGGTTGAATTACAACTACAGAGCGAACACTAGTTGTAAGAAATATTTCAGAAATGCTTTGATCATTTACAGAAGTCCACATTAGTGGTGAATGCTTTTGATTGCAATTCACTTGGAAATGGTCAAAAACATGTATTTCTGCAGAGTGCCCAAGCAGCTAACGTATCCGGCGAATAGCCGCTGAACATCATTTACGCGATGCGTCAGAAATCAACATTAAGGGTCGTTGCGCTGGGTTCGGTTTCCGCCACCGCAAATACGTTACTTTGGATACGTTACTCTTTTGATAATGAGCCCGACGTATTATTTAAGTACTATACGAGAAAGTTGCAGATATATTTGATGAACAGAAGGTTGACACGAATTTTTATTTTTCCGTATTTAAAGTTTCCATCTGTTATATAGTAAATAGCGATAACAATTATTTATTGAATGTGTTTCCTCACTTCTGTAAGTTTTTGCATGAACGACTATCAGAGACAGATGTTTGCATACTTTGTGTGGATATTGTATGCACATATGTGAAGACATTTGATACATTGATAGTCTATTGTTTTCATATCGCTTATTTACATATTTTATTACTTATGGTCATTAGAAGCGGATTAAGCGGATTAAGACCACAAAATATTTGTATCCCAAACTACCTGCTTGCAACTAAGAAGCTATGTCATATTAAGCCGCCACATGTCAAACAAAAAAAGGATTAATGAGACAGCGCTTCTTACCTGCATTAAAGCAAATAAAGGGTTTAAATACGGCGCCAGCCAGCTGCAAGGACATTATTCAAACGCTAACCGCCACAGCAGCAACAAGTGCGATTAGATTTCATCGAAATTTAGCAAAACTTAAAATATTTAAAATGGATACATCTTCAAACTTACGTTCAACAGTCTCCTATCATCTGTACTTGTATCGCATTGAGCTAGCACGGCGCAACTCAGAACAAGTGCGATTGTCACGCACCAAAATCGAGATCACGGACAAACTGATCTCACGCACTATTAAAAATCTGAAAACTTGCAGCATGGATGATCTTAAAGCAGTCTATCGGGAGTTTATATTCAAACGGAAGCTACGCAAACGCATTAAAAAGTTAAACAAGGCAGCGGAGACCAAAAAACGTGAGGCAGAGGCTAAAACGGAAGATTTGGAAAAAGTATTTCAAAACAAAAAAGCCTTTTTAGGATTATAAGTAATTAATAATACTGCACAAAAAAGAAACTTAAGTTAGAATAAATTGTAAATAAAAATGGATAAAAATTTAAATATTTCGTTGTATTTTATTGTACGGAACATACGTTCTGAGTTGAGCAAATTGTGAGAAGGAAATCTAGACCTGAGTTTGGTTCGCGCCATCACAAAAAAACATTTACCAGTGAAGGCACAGAAGGACTCCACGAACAAGATCCCCTTTCATGGCGACTGCGGCAAATGATTTAAAGTTCATGATTTTCGGAAAAGCACCTAGAATGTCCAGGCTACTCTATAAGGAAGGAGTAGACATGCAGCTGGTTGATGTTCTCGAAAAACACAAGGGTGACACCAATTTTGAAATCATATCAGGTAGGTGATGCCCAGCAATGGAGAGCGGCTAATCGACTTCGCCGCAGGTCGGAATATGATAATCAATAGCATCAGATACACAAGCTGTAACATACACATAACCACAGTCCTGATAAAAACACACGTATTCAAATAGAACATGTTGTGATCGACGGAAGGCACGCTTTGAGCATATTAGATGTGTGAAAGATGCGAGATCTCAGCTCGACTCGGACCACTACCTTTTCGCAGCCAAGGTACATACCAAATACAGCATAGTGCACTCCGAAGGTCCCAACACTCAACAAAAGCTATATGTCGGAAAGCTGAAATCACAAAAGGCTTAAGAAACCTTTTCAGTTAGACTCACCCAACTATTGTGGGAATCCACTCCGCCTTCTGAAGACATATGTGAGCAGTGGCTATATACAACTCCAACTCCATGGCAGTCATTGAATGGCGAGGTGCTATGCGATACAAATGAACATCGAAAATTCTATGAAAAGTTCAAGCGTCTGAATTTTAAGTTTTAAGCCCGTTAATACCAATAGCTGTTTCAGAGTGGTAATCTACTGATGGTGATACATCTTGCGCCGAATAACATACGTAAACCGGTTGTGCATGATCTGCCATAATGAAGTGGTACCACTTGCGTATGCTGATGACATTGACAGCATCGGCACCAATAACCACAACAACAGCCTGGAGTTCCCGAGGTTGTCTTTGTTTACGCCTCGGACTGATCTATGCAGGAAGAACTGTGTAGTCAAAGATAGCCCAAACCAGAGTAAGTGACTCTGGCAGCCGAAAAAAAAGTGCTGTTACAAAAATAACAACGCCAATCTGCAGATCTGGCGAAGACCTACACTTGCCAATTGATGTTAGTTTATGTTTAGCAAGCAAATTAGAAGTAATGCACTCTCACGAAATATGAAGAACGCGCAGCTGATGCGCCTTCCTACGTGCAGCCATGACCATGAACGGTTGTAAATACTTTTTGAATTTATTTAAACGCCGCACAGTGGTCTAAAACCGAAGTCATTACATTTTTAGTTGGTATTTCAATATTCGATTGTATGTATACAGTGTATCTGTTTTAGTATAATTTGACTATTAAAAATTGTCTATGTTACTCTATCAATGCTTGAACCGGCGCAGACTAACGCAAACGTAATTTTGTCTTGAAAATCAAAGCTTCAGTTGCATTCAGCTAGCGACCTCTTAAATCATTATATTGTGTGCAAATCATTTTAAATCCAGAAGTTTGATTTGCGCACTATAAGATAGTGCAACATAGGTCATTATATTTTTAATGCTTATATTTGAAAGCCATCAATAGATGCGTGTGTCTGTCGTACTTACAAAATATACAATATTACAAAATTAAAAATGTTAAATTTAAAAATGCTCAAATTACCGCAAAGATTAATTTATGTGAAAGCATTCATTAAGATGTTAACTTAACAATATTTTTTGCAACTTTTTGCCACTTTTTGATATACGCGATCTGCGCGATGGAGTGTTGGGTATGTCGCAAACCAAACCAATCGTTAAAAACACAGTAGTAAGGTCAAGCAAGGTCATTTTACATATTTTCAATGTGAAGAGAGAACAGCAACCTTTTTGTTTAAAAATATTTAAGCTACGGGTGCAATTGTTTTAGTTTCAGCTACGAGCACTCAGCAATATGCTGTGACATTGAAAATATGGTTACTAATGTCATGCATTTCAGAAACTCACTTACTTAATATGATTGGTGGAGTTGAGTTTATGGCACATTAACCGACTTTTCTGTACAAATCGTTTTGGGAATGTCAATAATTGCTTCAAACATTTTGTTCAATGGGATTGATTGAAGATTTTTTGCTCATAATTATACAATTCAAAACAATAATATTACTTCGTTCGACTGTCGTTCTTAGTTGTCATTCTTCTTGTTCTACTGCTAGCGATGTCTTAACTTCTGTGATCTTCTGCTTTATATATTCTACGCTCGTCTGTATTGTTTAGTGTTGGAAGTCGATTCCAGCTTAGTGCAGTGTATTTAGTGTTGTATAATATTGACATCGCTTCTTTCAGTGTATTTTAAACTCTTCATTTATTTTCTCTCCCCGAAATAATCATTCCTTGTTTAGCTTAATTTTGTTCACACAAAAACTCCATGAATGAGTGTCCATTTAATTTACCTAAAAGTAAAAGAATTCGGCACAATGCAAACAAGAATTTTTTACATTTCCATTCATATACCTCCCTCACCTTTGAACAATCCAAAATGCCGTGATTCAGCAATAAAATGGTGTTAGTTTTTCCTGTTTCGATTAGTTTAATGAAATTTTGTAGGTACACTTACAGACACATTACAATTTCAGCACATTCTGAGCATCAGATGATGATGGACAGATGGACGACGATGATACAGACACAAAGATTTCATTCATTAGCTTCTGTTGCTGCTGCTGCTGCTGCTGCTGCTCCTCGTAATGAAAATACACAAATATTTAGTTTGCCTTTAATAACCTCAACCGGGAGAATAATGTCACGACAGGTATTCTGCCTCCACTGCCTTCAGTGTTTAGGTAGTCGTATCTGTCTGTGATGTTTTGCTGCAGAGAATTGTCGCCATTGGGCGGTTGGGCATGTTTTGCTTTGCGAGTAGAACGTCGAATTTGGTCATCGAGCCTATGTCTATAAGCAACTGGGTTGGATGTTGGTGTATGATGCTGCCTTGTGGCGCTAACGAGGTAAATGGTTTGCTTTTGCATTGCATTGAGTTTGCTTCGTCGGTTAGTTCTTGAAGACGCCTCCTGTCAGCGGTAGCATGATTTTCAATTTGTGATCTTAATCAGCAGGTGTCGTCCTCGTTGACTGGCTTATTGAAGTTCTTAGTGCAACATCACCGTGAGCAACGTGTCATGCTTTTCAATTTGATTGCTATTATTTTTAGTCAGTCAGTTAGTTAGTCACTGTCACGTTTGTATTAACTTTGACACTCTGTGGTGGAACAATGGCTGTATTTGAATACCTGCTGTGTTCAATTTAATTAAATTGAAGACGCTGAAGAGCTGGAGCGGAAAGTCTGCTTGCCATTTAAAAGCTCTTGGCTTCTCTTTTTTTATTGAAGTCCAATAAATTTCACAAAAGCATCATTTCTGTAATTTTCATGGCACATATGGCTCCGAATAAATATGAATTATCTGCAATTGAAATCAAAAAACAATTTTGCTTCATGTAAAGTAGCGCAAGAAAATCAGTCAGTCGTACGAGGGTGGTTTGTTAGTTTAGCAGTGCTAGTTACAATTATTGTTGACCATGGTAATATGTTAATTGATAGTCACCGCTTCTTTATCATGAAGATCATGACACTCGTTCAAAACATATGTGTAAACTTTTTTAATTATATCGCGCACTCTTGTTGGGACATCGTATGGACACTCTTGACAGACGGATATGCAGATACACGGATCACGGATGCTACACGGATGAACGGACAGACATGACTAAATTGACTAACCACATTGAAATACTTGCAAAGTTTTTTGCTATTAAAGAGCTACATATGCAAATAGTTCTTTTGTCAGTAATAATGGCTTGTAAAGTGTTTTGCATTACGGGTGTCTGAATTTTATAATTGAATAAAAAGAACATCATCAGTGTAGTTTCAAGTAAATACTAAAGCATTTTGTTTTAAAAATGATTTCATTGAAATGAGCGCCTTGACTTAGTTTATAGGACTTGATCGGAGAGATGCAATTTTGTATGACTATGTTGCATAAGTTGTGCTGGAACTCTCCAGTGGTTTGAATGTGGTTCTGCTCGATTTGATCAATTAGTGTGGGTTTGTTGTCATAAACCAGCGACTTAACTTAGTCCCAAAGGAAAAATTCTAAGTGCTTTAAATCGCATGATCTTGCCGGTCATTGCACATCGTCTCTTCTGGAAGTAACACATTCTGGGAACTTTTCTTTCAATAACTCTAGGGTACCGCCCGATGTTCGATTCTCATGTTGGAAATATATGTTCTCCAGGTCCATGACATCCAATTGAAGCAAAAAAAAAGTCAGTAATTATAACCCGAAATTGACAGTCAGCGTCTGGCTATTCTCATTTCGAAAGATGTGCCGCCAAACCAAAATTCACAGCAAACAGTAAGTATCTATGAATGCTCTATCCAAACGTGAAGACCATATACGGATGCATGCTCAAGGTTTTTCACAATATTCGGAAAGTTGAGGTAGCAGAAAGGCAAACTCCATGCGCGGGACGAGGAATCGAGAGATTTGGGTATTTAGCCAAAATTTTAGCAACAGCAACAATATGCTCGCTACACGTCTTACAGGGATCGCGCAATCAGCAACCGAAATACTTTCCACGAGATCGCGATTTAATTGACTTTTAACTGACGCTCGGTTGGTTGATCATTTCGGCCGCAAATACTTCATAGCTCCTTAAAAATTTAACGAGCAGAACACGAATTTTTATACTAAATTTTAACAATTTTGACGCGCTGTTGAATTAGGTAACACTTCATGATGAGGACAGCATAGAAACGAATGAGAGCGTTGCCAACTGAAACGGCAGCGCAATAATCTGTCAAAGTTTGATCATAACCTTCGAAAAAATTCTAATTTTACTAAATTTACATTACACACTTTCCTTACAACTCTCGTACAGTGCGTAAAAACAAAATATATAACTTCTTCTGCTGCTGCAAATGTCCTTTAAATAAGCATACAAAAAATATTTATATATCCATATATAACACAGCTGTGTTTCTTATAGCGAAATCAACAATTTCTCAGCAAAGCCAAAGCCAAAATGTGGCGTGTAACACACAATAAAAAAAAAGTATCTTTGTATCTACAAAATATATGTGTATCTGCGACTGTTATTAAAATGCAATTGACGTTCAAATGTGTCTCTCTGTGTGTGTGTGTGCAAATCAAAGCAAACTTTTGCTACAAAATCGAAAATTGCGATGAAAAAACTTTTCAGGACACGCAAACAAAATGAAGAATTCGGCATACTACACACAGTCAAAAATTTTGGTCGCAGCTGTCTAAATGTATTTTAATTTGTTGCCACATTTCATTTTTATACAATACAAAATAATAAAACAAACACACAAACTGCCGCACATATTTGCATAAAATAAAAACATTGCTTTTGCACGATTTACTAAATTATTTATAAATGAAAAAAAAAAATATAAAGAGATACTTTTTTACCTAACTTTTTTTAATAATAATGCAGACAACGCGGCGTATGATTAATCACAAAAAGTGCGCACTCGCGCTTTAATTGTTAATGCTGCAAAAAAAAAACGTGCTTAACGAACTTTTGGCAATAAATGTTTTCCATCATCAACATCAGAAGCGGGCACGGCACACCTGTGCCACATATACGCAGTAAAAATTCCACAAATCCATCCATGACAGATGACATACAAGCGGCAAGAGTTGACAAACCGGGGGGCCGCCGCCATTGCGCGAACTAACTAACTCGAACAGAGGCGCGTACAAAATGGCTGCCGACGAATTTGCCGTCGATAGAAACTAGAAACGCGACAAATCCAAACACGTTTACTCATATTGATCAATCAATGTCAGCTGGCTGTAGAAAATCTATAAACAATATGGATAACCATTTAGACGGCAGTCGCCTCCATTATCCTTCCTAAATGTTTGGCATGTGAAAGTGAGATTTCCGACAGCGCCACCTGTCCATCTAAAAAAAAAAACGAAACAAAAGTAGGGTATCCGTTGGCGTCATTCAATACCTCAGACTCAGGCAATACGCTGCATATGTAGTGTAAACAGTATTATAATTTAGTAACGGAGTTTGCAACGCATTAAAGTAAGCTCTGGACTACGATGGCAACTTGATAACTTAGTAAGTTTTTGAATTTCGAATTAGTATATTGATTTGAGTGTAGTCCCTGAAGTAGCCAATCTGCAACATTAACTTTGTGTTTGACAGCCATCAAAAGTAGACATGAAAGGTAGACAGACGAACAAACGTTATCACCTGATAACTTCGAAATAGTGTTTGACGTTGTCAAGTTTTTGACACGTTTTTGATCGTGCATAAAATATAAATCCAGATTGCTTAATTTGATCATAGTCTATTAACAGAAAGTAGTTGACAGGAGCAGTGTTCCATTTAGGAATAAAGCTGCTACGTGGGAAATTCAAAAAATCACTGACTAATGAAATTGCCTTCGTATATACCAGTATATTCTGGAGCAGCTTCACTAGCCAAATCTGTCTGTCCATCTGTTCATCTGTATGTTTGTCTGTCCCTCATTTTTTAAGATATCGATCTAAACTCGAGAGAGTTCTTCTATATTCCACATTGAGCATGTCATTCCCACTTTTAGGGATAACCACAATACAACCACATCACCCACATTTTGGTCTTTTTGAGAAAAAATTTGTTATAACAATAATGGGCGTATCCCACCACTTTTAGGGATAACCATATACAAACGTTGGCATACAAATTTCCACTTTACGCCAAATCCTGTAAGACACCCGTGAGTACAACAAAGACACACACCACCTATTTGTCGACTATAAGGCCGCTTTCGACACGATGATAAGACCAAAGATCTTCAACGCCCAAATCGACGTCAGAGAAGGAAAGGCAGGGTGGTGCTTTATCGTGCGAATTTTTCAATCTCTTGATGGAGTACATCCTACGCCAATGCCCATACGTATAACGATCGGGCTCGATCTTCCATAAGGAAGTGATGCTACTCGCATATGCTGATGATATAGACATCATAGGCCCCAACGAACGGCGAGTAAGCAGGGCGCTTTCGGAGATAGAGAAACAGTCACGTCTCATGGGCCTAGTAGTGAACGAGGACAAGACGAAGTGCTTGGTGTCCACTCTCAGACCACGAATGCATGCCCAACGATTGAAATCTCAGCGTCTTCAGAGTAGGAAAGAAGCTCTCCGAAGCCTTGGATACCAAGATAGGTTTCATTCAGAGTGATGCTTTATCATGCGACTTTTTTAATCTCTTGATGGAGTCCATCCAATACGTACACTTAACGGTTGGGAACGATCTTTTATAAGGAAGTGATGCTACTCGAAAATGCTGATGACATTCACATTATCGGCAAGAACGAATGGCGAGTTAGCAGTGTGTTCTCGGAGATTGAGAAACAGTCACGTCTTATAGGGCTAGCGGTGAACGAGGACAAGACGACGTACTTGGTGTCCACTCTCAGAGAATTTCAACTTCAATGTTCAGACGAATAATCACGCTTGCTAATCGCTGCTACTTTAGGCTCAGCATGCAAATTAGGCGTCGAGTTTAGGAGTTTGACATAGTCCAGAGCATTAAATTCCAGCGGCTGCACTGTGCTGGTTACCGCATCCGGATGTACCCCAAAGCTCCAGCACTAAAGGTTTACGACGGAAACCTGAACTTGACTGCTTGCGTTGTCAGAGAGAACATCCGATGGCACGATCAGGTCTATAAGGACCTGAAGAAGCTTCGGATTGCCAGCGACTGGCGCCGGCGCGCACTAAACTACACCGAATGGTGCGCTTTCCTACGTGCGGCCTTCACCGATAGACGATTGTAGATCCACCTAAGTAAGTAACTAATATACAAAGCTACCGCACACTTTTCGGTTTTTGCATGAAAAAGTTTTTATCACTCAATATCAACTTGTAATTCGATATGGTACCATCTTATAGGCGTGTTTTGTCCACTTTTGTAGATAGTTCCCACAACCGTCAACTTTGTGAATATTATAGATAAAATTTGCTTATTTTTCGAGCTAACCAGCTTTAAGAAGAAATAAAAGCATCAAATTCTCACTAGTGCATTAAAAGACTTGAAAGTAATTTGTTCGATGTTAGTAAAGAGTATTAAAACTTCAGTTCGACTGAAGTTTTTCTCTTTTGTTTTGTTTTTTTTTTTTTTTGTGCACAATATTTGATGTGCCTTTGATTGATATAAGCCTTTGATTGAAACAAATTTTCCAATATACCACATGACTGATGAGCTCGACTACCACCACTTCTGTGTTCTGTGGCACACTCTGGTTGTGGAGAAGCACTGTCATCATTTATGCAGTCGACCATTTCCATTTCAATACACCTTTTCTTTTTGCGGCGCGCTTTTTTTCTTTTATTTTCCCGGCCATCAGCTTTTAATGATGATTGCTGTTGCTTGTAAACTTCCAATTTTCTTATTTCCTTTGCCGTGTGTCCTTTTTGTAATTTGACAAATACGAGCTTAAGTAGCTTATTTCTGTTGGCCTTTCATTTCTTCCTGGCGCGCGTTTATGCTTATCATTTTGCTTCTATATAGTACCTGCTTTTAGACGCGCAAGGTCCTTTGCTGCTTTATTATTTCGTACATTCATTCCTATGGCAGGCCACAAAAATTGATGATTAATTAATTGTTGAAATTTATGTTGTCACAATTTTGTTACTTTTGCTCATTATGTTGTTGCTGTTGTTGTTGTTGTTCTAGCATATTGTGTAATTAATTTTCATTGCGAAAGTGGCAAGTTTTCGCATATAAATTAGCTACATGTTTATGTAAAAAGGATGTAAGCAACGTGCCAAATACTTGTATATACTAAAGAGAAGATACGTGTCTGATTGCTTATGAAAAACTTTTCCATTCATTTATTTGAATTAATAATTTATTTATTTTTCTTTTTGGCCATTCACCGTTTAATCCAATTAGTAGAAGTGGGTTCAAATTTAATTCCAAAACTTTGCAGTTACATTTTTTAATGTGGCACCACTCTTATGTATAACGTTTATCGAAAAGCCGATTGTATATTTACATATATAATTTTACGGCATAAATGATGAAAGTTTTGTTCCCGACTGTGAGGAACTGCACCCTTTATAGGTTATGCACAGATAAAAAAAATCAAGGAGTGCTTTTTGGTAGTCCTCTTGAGACTTTTGCGGTTTTTTTTTTGTACTTCAAGTTTTTAACGAGCTAAATTTAAAAGCACTGTTTCGCTTATCCGTCTTGGAGCGTTTTACTGGAGGCCCATCAGTAGTCAAGTTTCCAGGCATGGTGTTGCTGCTGCAACTTTGTGTTTCCATGTCGTGCTCAATCGGGCTATCAGACACGTACGCAGCTAAATCTGCAATAAAATCACAATGCGCATTTTAATAAAATAATTATACACTTATTGATTGCAAAGTACTATGGCTATCCATCTTCTTGAACTGAACTGCAGATGGAGCTTCTCTACTCGGTCCAACTTTTTTCCTTTGCTGCCTGAAAAGTATATTGTTTTACAAATCAATATGGGAGAGGAACAACCCACAGAGTTGTTGGAATGAATGCCGAATTTTCGGTACGGCAAAACCTTGTACAACATCTGAACACAAGATTCAGATTGTACATGTTGCCCAGTTTAATAAGTTCAATTACACATGTCAACATGTTTAAGTTGTTGGAAAGCTAAGGTTGTTGGACAGAAGTGGCCCATAACGTCATGATTTTGAGATATTTGAGGCTATGTACCCGAAAAACGAAGTTTTTTCCTACTTTTGAGGTTATATACATAACCTCAAATATCTCAAAACTCTGACGTTATGGGCCAACTCTGACCACGGATTCGGATTCTACGCAGCAAATTACTACGGAAATGATGCTCAGCTTCCCAACAACTGATATGACCCCGGTATTTGTAGACTTGTGTTATATAATTTGAACCATTTTCGTCAGGCACAAATATTGTTTTGCAAGCATTTTTAATTCTATGAGTAAACAATATATAAAATAACATTAAAGTTATTTTCCTGTTCAAAAATTCTATAATAAAACAGAAGCAACACATTTTCTTTACTGAATTTCCGCTCTAAGCGGAAAAAAAGCATAAACTTCATCAAAATAAACTTCAAAGGATATGTCTTTCCTCTTCACCGTGCGCACATTCTCAATATAACGCATGGCACAAGTAACGCACATGCAAGTTTTCTTTTTTAGATTTATACGATATCTGCATTTGATATTATATTATTTGTTGTTTTCTTCGCGAAAGTTGTTCTTGTTGTTATCCATATCTTTACAACGCGTAACGAACAATAAAACTTTTCTCCATAGACACGGGGACTAGCATAAGTTCGGTTAGTTGTTTAATCACCATTAAATTCAATACATGTCTTTAGTCTACAGATCCAAAACAGCAAACAGCTCAAAACAGCACTTGAAATCTGGCTTTTCTAGCTTCTCAATGTCTATATTAATATGGAGATATTTGATGCACAAACTGAAGGATTTTCCGCTTCCCATTTTTTTTTTCTTTTTGCGTTTTTCCAAAATGGCATTTAATACCAGTTACATTGCTTGTGTCAATCGTGGATCTTCGTCAACTTTAGCTTTTACCAGGACCATATTTCTATCATCTTTGGAAGATTTCTGCCAATATTCTCGAGGCTCGTCTTCTGCCGAAAAATGTCCAGTTGGAAACAGTTTAAGAGATGGCGTGCTTGTTCCATATGGCTTCAATTGAAGCCGAAAGTCGTAAAGCAACGCAAAATGAATTTCCAGCTGTGTTGGTGATGACATATTTTCCGTTAGTTTCAGTAATTCTACGTTTTTTCGTCTCGATGCTTATCGATCTTCCTGAAATAAAAAAAAAAAGTTTCATGTCGTAAAACAATTGTGAAGTGTATCCGTTTTAAAAAATATAAGCTACTCAGTGAACTTTTGTTAGTCTACC
This sequence comes from Leucophenga montana, assembly GCA_035044765.1. NCBI lineage: Eukaryota > Metazoa > Arthropoda > Insecta > Diptera > Drosophilidae > Leucophenga > Leucophenga montana. The sequence goes on from JAWNNQ010000524.1 coordinate 431,094, forward strand.
CATTGTGTATTCATATATGTAACTACTTGATATGGATTTTTTTTTTTTAGCTTGTGTTGCGTGTGTTTAAGTGGCAGAGAATATGTTCAAGTAAAAAGTTTTTTGTTCTCGGAATTTGTATTGTTTTTTTTATTTTTTTATTTGAATAAAATATTTTGTTACACAAATTACAGCAAAACAAGAAATAAATAAAATTTGACGCGCTGTTCAGACAATAAAAAACAACAGAACAGGAATGAACAATGACCGAATCTTTTAAAACTTTTTGTAAGCTTCTAAATAGAAGTACATTGTGTGTTTAATATTAATACAAAAAATTGTTGCCATATACGAGTCTAGTAAAAATTAGTAATTTTTCGACAGAGATTGAAGGAAATCAAAGAATTAATGGCAAAACCTGCTTGTTTTTCGTATTTGTTTTTTCGTGTAGCGGCCATTTCGCGCCAAATATTGGCTTTGGTCGCTGCGAATCGGTTATCACAGCGCGATAACGGTCTCTATTGACGGTAGTCGTTGCTCCAGCATCATCTGCAAAGAAAAATGGTCTGATGAGTCTTTCTGCGACAAATTTCGGCCCAATTTCTGACTCGTTGGTCGTTAAGAGGCTCCTCACGAACTTTAAATGGTCCAGATATTGCGAATTTGTCCAAATATTTTGTTGCATTCGAAAGGGCATATGATAGCATTATTTAAGAAAAATGTTTGGTTATTTTTAACGAGACTTTCCGCTGACAATTTGGAGAATCACGACCGATATGATTGACCATTGTAATATTCTGTTTCAAGCCCCGAATCATCCACGTTGACTTTACTTTTTCACTCCACAAGATTCTTTGATTTCAGTGTCATGTTTTTGAAAGATTCCAACCACACAAGTATAGTGAAAATTCAAATATTTCACATAAAGTTCTTACGTTAATGAGTGTTTTTAAGTGGTCAGCGAAATTATTTAGTGATCAAGTCTATAACTCCGTAAAAGAAATTTGAATGCGTAAATTAGCTCTTGGTCTCATTTTATTTGGAATGATTTGTGATTTTCGCTGGTCTAGATTCATCGTTATCAGCACTCGAATAAGAAAAACTCTAAAACCAAAGACGTTGACATATTCAATACAAGAAGAACAAATGTTAACTTTGGTAGAACCGAAGCTTTAATACGCTTCACACTTGTCTCTTATATGTTTTACTTAATTTTTATAATTTTTTTAGGGAGTTAATCATTTTTAATGTATATTTTACAATGTACAATCCTCGCTACTTGAATAGGACTCTCCTTAAATCTGTCTATAGCCCACTGCTCTTCAACCAAGCATTATATATAAGTTCATTTAATTGTTGTAATCTGAGCAGAATATTTAGGGATCATCATTTTGCGCCAATTGAATAGGAGACTAACGAAAAACCATTTTAGAGAATTCTTATTCTTTTAAACAACAATTAAGATACAACATTTTTTTAATAGTGTGTTGAGCCACTTGACACATGCGGTTTAAAAGCGATGCATACAATTGGAGTTCCAAGCTATCAGGCTTGGGTTAGTTCGGATACACTCAAATATTGTTGTTCTGATCCATATACTTGACGTGTCAACCATTCCCAAACATATTCAATGATATGCAAATCTGGTTAGTAGGGCGCCCAGCTTAATAGCTCCATATTTTGGTTCTCTATATACAAACATACGTTTTAACAACCTGTGCTCTATGTATTGGCGCATTATCATGTTGATAAACATTCGACAGAGGTCCAAAAAGGTTATGTAATTATGGAAAGGCTGCTTTCAAGAACACATTCATTGTGGTTGACAGAAATTATAATTTACAAGTGCCATAATACGAAATGATCCCCACACCATCACGACTCCAACTCTGTTGTTCAGACGGTTCAAATAATGAGTTTCTTTGCGGAGGCCACGGAAGTAGTAGCTATAGCCATAGAGACTTTCAAAATTAAGTTTGTTTTTTTTTCGTCTGTGAAGACCACGCCACTCCGAAGTCCAGATCACATGTGCACGACAAAAAGTAAGGAGTTGCGCTCTTTGAAACGAGTTAAGGGGTGGCTTCTTCTTGATTTTTAGTCTTTTTTATGCTTAGCATTTGAAATAACACAACGCGTAGTTCTGAGACTTGCTTGATGCCACATTTTTCCCTGATTTTTGCCAGGATCATAAGAATTTGACGCTTTTCTTAATATCAGCTGCACTTTTCGCGCATTGTGTGTGGCCTTCATGTTTTTTCCATATTTATACACATTACTTAAAAATATGGATATAACGTGACGGTTCCTACCGATTTTCTTAACTATATTGGCAATAGATCGTCCTTGCCTACTTTGATTTGTTCTTTTTCCGCCTCGGTTAAGGTTCTATCGCGACCCATTTTTCGATTGTTTTTTAGTCGAAATTAATAAAAAAAAAAGTTCGATCAACGTAAAATATGCGTCTATGTGCCTAAGATAATGATCAAACTAAATGCATGTTCTATTCAAATGGCGCAAAAATTTGGTCCATATTTCAACGAATGCTAACTTTTGCAGAACTTGCAATTTGTCACAGTGAGACAAGAAAAGTTGCGCAAAGATAACGTGCACAAATACCGTTATTTTATCATACCGCTTGCGAGTAATGCGCAATTCCAAAAAGATTGATTACAGGGTGCCTTATGCAAGTGACAAAGAATATGTAAAAACTGTTTGTGAATTCTATATATTCTATAGGTTCATCTGAAATATTGCCTATTATACTCATATTGCGTACAGTGTATCTCATATTCGAACACACTTCTCTTTAACGTTCTGCATTGTTAATTTTTTGATATTTATTCAACATTTTATTGTCATATTTAATAATAATTTCTCTCTTTAAAGTGCCTTTGGGGCAAGTGTCACAGTTAATATACCAAAAATGCGCATAGTATGCATAAAATTCAACACAAATTAAATAATTTTTCAGTTTTGCAAATAGTCTTACAACATTTCTTGCATAATAATCGATATAGAATATTGTATAAATGTTAAATTAAATGCAAAAATGTAATAAAATTTCAAAAATCGGATTCAATTACGTCTGTCATTCAGTCAGTCACTCAAAGAGACATATAAAAGTAGAAGTAGTAGATACACAGACAAATGTAGTACAACCGAATAGTCATTCATTCGTACATTCATTTAAACATGCAACTAACTATACACAACTCAATTAAAATGGTTTTATGTCTCGAATGCGAACATTTTGTATCTTTAAACAATATATTGGTAGATACTCTGCAGCAGTCTGGAAGTATCTGCATACAAAGTTAGTTTCGGAAAAAGGTTTGACACATGCAAAACAAGTGAAAATCATCATATGCACAACATTTATGGCAATTTTCATAGAAGTATGGAGCTAAACTTTTGTAAAACTGACTTCCATTACAACTTTTGCAGAAATATTGTTAAAATATTGTAAAATGATAAATGAAAACAAAAAAAAAAAAAAATTTGTCTTCATTTAAAATGCATTCATCTTGTATGCAATTATTTAAGGATTTATAAAAAGCTGCACTTTTCTGCTGCTGCTTCTTCTTCTGCAAAGCGACCACAAACTCAGTTGGAGGCAGACCAACTGAAGATACTTACTTGCAGTCTAACTCTTTAGCTCTTTAGCTGGTTGCCAGTCTGACAGACATTTGTGGTTTGCACCGAAGCAAGATACAACCTCAAAGTGGAATATACATATATAGCAGTACAGTCGGCAGCTCAATAGCCGTTTTGAATAGCCAGTTTTTCATACTAGTTGGGTGAATGTTTTCTTGTCATCATTCTTCAGAATGTCTGACATTATAAGTCAAGTCTTTTGACTTTGCTGCAAAGTTACATGTAAACTTTTATAAAATGTTTAAAGTTTTGTGGTTCTAAAAGTCGAAACTTAATTCTCACAATGTTTAATTGGCGCCTTTCTGTTAATAATAGCTAAAAGATGGTTGGGGAAACAAAAATTAATTACGATATGTCACATTGCAAATACGTATGCAAAGCATTTTATTTCTTCAAAATTCAAGCAACAATTTTCCATTCTATTTACGCATTCTATTTATGCGAAATTCAACAAAAATTAACCCTAATTTCTTCCGGGCGTTGTAAACGCGTAAAAAATGTGGCCAATAAAAAACTCATTTTACTACTTGGCCAAAAGTTTTTCTTTTACTTGGCTTGGCTGTGAATATTTCGTTTTTATTTTATTTATTTTTTTTTTTTTTGGCAAGTTTTTCGTTTTCTGCTGCTATTTTTCACTCGTTTATTTATGCACTTTACACGTAGAAGTGTAAAATGGGTAGTATCAGTTTATTGACAAGTTTGTAACGCATTGAACAACCGACGTAAAGTGGTACAAAATTCAAAAAAAAAAAAACTGTCATGTCATTAAGGTCGACCTTAAAAACTCCTAAATACTGATTTTCAATGAAATTGAGTGACTTTTTTCCAAAATTTGGCCATAATTTTAGATCCTCCATTTTGTTTTCGAAAATTTCAGCGACCTCAAAAACTTATTAATACGAAATTTCGTTACGATTCAAGAGCTTCTAAAAAAACAAGTTCGCCATTTTGTATACATCATTTTATTTTATCATGCTTACAGTTGAGAAAAAGTGTGTGTACTCCAAAAGATGCCGTCAACTCAAGCTTCAAGCAATGAAAGCGTACCCCTTCTACAGTCAAGAAGTTGTTCACCGAGGAACAGAAGCAAAACCATTTGAATGACAGGTGCTGCTCCGCTAAAGTTCTCGGCATGGTTTCGTATGGAATTTGCACCAGCGGCAAGAGATCGCATATTTTGGTGGATCAATGGGTTAAAATCAACCAAGAATTGTTGCGTCGCGACATACACGAGATCGAAGTACTCAGCAGCACTTCGGAGATGCGTGTCACAAGGTGAAAATGGCTCTGAACTGGTGCAGTGCATATTTTCCGGATTTCCGCAAGTCTTTGGTTGGTACTACTCGTCGGAATTTAATCTATGAACTACAGCGTATGTTTGGACTGTCATAAAATTTTAGAGCCGTTTTTTTTTTAGAACCGTGAACTGCCAGAAGGCTTACAGACCAAATTTCAAGTAGTGTTTTCGGCTTTGTTTTGACGCCGAAGTAAGCCATTTAGAAACCGGCTGAATATATTCATAGCTAATGCATATATTCTGTTTTGCTAAAATTCCGATCTTTAATAAATTTTGAAAAACAAATAAGATTACTGTCACCCTTTATAGTTCAGGTGTAGATTCACTATGTTGTGGTGTATTTCCTCTAGATCAGACCGCGGAAAATAGAACAATAGACCGGTAGCTAATTGAACATGTGCTGATATGTCTTAGGATTTTCTGCAAAATTTTAATAATATATCATTAGTGAAGTGAAGCATTTGTAACTGCTACGAACAAACTATTCTCTAAATGCACATGCAAATATATCGTTGAGATTCATTAGTTGTAACAATAAAGTAAAACACACAAATTGGATAGAAATGTTGCCGTGTCCGCCATGGAAACTCATCAGCTGTTTCGTTTTAACATTATATTTAATAAAATCATCTGTAAACACAAACTTAAGAGAAATCAATCTAAGAAAAGCCTCACATAATAAAAGGCATTCATCTTTAGTTCCACTCCAACATCCCAATTTGCTCTTAGAGCTCTTCTCCTGTCTATACAGTGGGTATGACATAATCTGTTGTACTATACGTCATACATCTACTATTCAAATGCATAGTTCAGATACAATGTATTATCTATATAAATTTTATATGGATATTAATAGATCATATGCAGCGTTTATATTGCAGTTAGACTACTTTACCTTTATAGCAAAATAAACTGTTCTGAAAGAGACACTTCTAACGTATATTGCATGTTTCTTATTTTAATTAATTTTCATTTAGAAGTAAAACTTCTTTAGGCGCGATCTGATGAGTAACTCTGATCCTTTACTAACAGAAGTAACGATTTCGAACGGAAATAAAAAATTGGTCATAGGTTTCTAAATCAACTATAGCATGACCATACATTCATGTGCTCGAGCGTTTTAAGGCTAAGCTATGAATTTTAAAGCTGCAAACGTTAAAAACGGTTGACATTTGAGGGGTTGATGAAGGGGACAGATGCAGGAAGAAGTAACAGGGGAAGTTTGATGTAAAATGTTTTTTTTTCAGAACTTTCAAAAAAAAAATGTTTATTACAATTTTATTACCATTTCTAATAACACTCAATCCTTGTTAATTTATTTCATTCCGCCTGTTATTTAATACATAATATAGCGAAAGGAACTTCGTTTCATCCGGGTGTCCTACGACACCCTTTATCTTTTTATTTTAAGTTTTATCTTTTTAGTAATATGTACCTGCTACTGCAGTCAATGAAGTTTTACTTCAATCGCGCATAATGGTTACATGCACTCGGTTTTTTTTTAAATAGAGTAGCTTACATATTATGTGAACTTTGAGCAGTAAATTTATTCTTATTAACTTATTCTTATTCTATATAAAACGACAGATTAGTAATAAATTAGTGATAGAATATGTAAAAACTATCTGTGAATTATAAGTGATAATAAGTTTTAAGTGAAAGTTTATTGTTCATAGTAAATATTCAAAGTCCAGCTAATTAAAAACATTTAAAAACTATGGTGAAAAGAGAAAGAAAAACAGAGCGCGTATCACACTTAGCGGCAAACAACAACAGCAAACATACGTGAACGATGTTAGCTTAATGCTCCTTTGCTGTCTCTTTCCTTTCAATGCGTATTTACAGTTTGAGTAGAGAAAGGGAATGAGAGAATAACAGCATACATTACTGTTTGATTAAACGATTAGTTTTTAGTATGTATGTATGTACATCAATTGTACTGAGCTGCTACTAGATCTAGTTTTAAAGTTTGAACATGTTTAATGGTATACCATTTCTATAAAGTGTTATGGTAAATTTTGCAAATAGTTCATATAAAATAAAGAACGTTCAATTTAAATAGCATAAATTAAGTAAATAGATACGCTGTTTCCGAGTGCTCACCTCAACGTTTTTGGCCAAATTCTATACAGTTTAAAATACATTGTGTAAAAGGTATTAAAGCTTCGGTTCGACCGAAATTCATATTTCTTGTTTCTTCGATTTTTCACGCGTTTTTTCGTTTAGCATACTTTCATTTGCATGTAGCAAAGAAAGTGTAAAGTAAACACAAAATAAATTGTTGGCTATGGACTTCCTCAAAGAATTGACTGCGAGCAATTGAGGTCCTTTGGAGATTGTGGTGAGAGTGGAGGGAGCAGCGTAAATAGTGCTTAGCTTATAAAAAATGAATGCAGTGCGAACAACAAAGTTAAGAATTTTTTTTTTTTTTTTTATAAAACTATAAAAAATTCAAAAGGCAAAAATGGTCAACTAACTTTATCTAAAGTCAGCAACAAGAAAAACAACAATAGAAACTATGCTTTCAAGAATGTCTTAAGTAGCAAAAAAAAAAAAAAAGCAAACAAAAAAAATTAACTTTGCTCAGTAAGCGTTGAATTTTGAAGGAGTAAAGCAGACAAATAGCATATAAAGTAGAAATATCTATGGGTATACAAGTATATAAATAGACTATGGACGAGTTGCTGATATAAGCAATATCTTGTTAGAATTACTCGATTTAGGACGCAAAATTATGAGGCATAAACGTAGAAAATTTTAGAATTAATTGAAGCACTAGTAGTGTTTTCTAGCAACTTTATAATGCTTCTATGATTTCTCAGAACCCTATAATATACATTCACCATTGTACAGATCCATAATTATATTTGACTACCAGACAAGTTCTGATACAATATCATTCCTCAAATATCTTTGCAGCTGGTACAAACTAGTTGTCATCCATTTCAACCGTTTGGATTTTATGAAGATCATGACACCATTGAGTAAGTCACCATTTTCTCCCGATGGTTGAACTTTGTTGAACTTTTTTTCGCTTTCTATTGTAGTCGTTTCTATTTAATTCAATATCTGTCCATAATCCCACCCAGATAGTTTGCTTAGTTTTTAAAGTGATGTCAGTGCGGTTTGCATTAGTTTCTACAATGTTTCTGGAAATTTTCCTCTGATAACATTGGTTTACAGCCAAACAGCACATTCGATGTCACTATATTTTTCTTATGCATTATAGCCCGTTGAACGTTACCGAGATACAAAATTTTCAATTTTTTTTAAAGATAATTTAAAATTTTAGGCCATATCTCATAAACTACCGAACCGATTGGAAGGCAATGTTACAAACGAATGTTGGATATTGTATTACCTTTAATATGATATTCTTGGCCAACTAAATGAACGTTTCCAACACAAGATATGGCCTAATATGTCAAACTATCTCCGAGAAAAAGAAAAACATTTTTAAAAAATTAGTATCTCGGAAACAAATCAATAAAAAAAATGTTTCAGTACGATTTTAAGGTTTAACGAGGCATAATACATGTAAACAATATAGTGGCATTAAATGTACAGACATTTCATTTTGTTAACCAGTGTTATTACGTTCAGGTCGTTTGCGTGCTCTATAGGCTGGTAGCCTTCCACCTCAATGCGGCTTGACAATTGGTTAACAGTGATTATTCACACTTGAGGTCTACTCTACTCTACTCTACTGACAAATCTTCGTTGACGCTCCTCACAATGTCGAACTCAGTGGTGCAAATCAGCTTAACAAGGGAGGCATCAACCCAAACATTAGTGACAGCTTCAGGAAAACGTTATTATTCTCACGACCTTGGAGTTACACTTAATATTTCTAAACGATTAATTGTTACTTCAACTCTAGTTGTTTTACTTCAAGCTAAAAATTGTTAGATATGATTATACGAGGCTTGTCTTTTATATTGTGCGCTAAATAATATATAAAACAGTAATTAATCTTTAATATTGTAACAATATTCTTCATGAAGATCATTGGCGGATGCCCTACAAACATCCTTTTTGTTCAGTACAAAAAAAATTTGTTCGAGTCATTATCATAAAATAATATGTTTTTAGTAAAGTTCACCCAACAAACCCCCCCCCCGCAAGAGTAGTAGAGTTCCACCACCCTTCCCACAGAGAGCGTTCTGGTTCAGCCCATGATGATTATCAATATAATTTGGCATGTATTTGATCAAATTTTCGAAACAATTTTTCCACTGCGAAGTAGGTTCCTACAAAATAAAGATGATCTGTCTGCGACGGTTGGTTTTCCTCAATTCTTCGAAAACTTCTGGCTAACAAATGATTGTGTAAAATGCAGAATTGACCGTTGGAACAGTTGTAACATGACCAATATTTCCACAAAAAAGAAGGTTACCATTTGTTCAAAGTGCTTCGTCCACGAAAAAATGTTTGTTGGATTTGTCTTGGAACACCCAACCAATCGATTGTTGTTTTGTTTCGGATTCATATGGATAGATTCATGATTCGTTACCTGTTATATGAATTCATAGACAAATCAATGTGAAGTTTGTATTATTATTTTTTTTTTTTTTTGTGGGAGATTATCAAATTATACAGTTTCCAACGCGCACAAATCTTCTTGTCTGTTAAATGTTCATATAGTATCGAATTTATGCTGATCCTACACTAATGCCCAGGAATGTCCCATTCCTATGGTATATCAAATTATTGTCTTGTCTTATCAGTTCACGTGCAGCATCATTTTCGTTTGTTCGAAAGTCTTTACAAATTAACGTAAGAAGAGTTAAATCAATTGTTTCGCCTACTTGAATTTTACTATTCACTGTAAACAACACAAATAGTGCTCGTACATCGAAATCTGCTGCGTACATTTGTACCAAAAATGGTCAAACCTTCCAATGAAAATATCAGCTGGCATCCAACAACGCTTAGGGTTGCCAAGGCGCACAATATACAACTCAACGCTCGAAATAGTGGTGATATTAGTGTTAATAATGCTACTCTTGCTGTTGTTGATTCGCAGTAAAAATCCAATAACCAAAATTAATTTCAATTTAACACGTACACACATTTCTGAAACCTACATACTAGTATACTACGATAAGTAATTTATTCAAATTTTCACACATGCAGCGTTGGATTTCGCAGCATTTTGAAGTTGAGAACGAAAGTTAGATGCAGTGTTTAATAAGTGGGAATATGACTGTGTGTATGTGTGTGTGGGAGTGTGTGTTGAATTGGCGCCAAATGCCAAAATATTTGACACCTGGCAAATTCCAATTGACAATGTGAAGAGCGCTTAAGCACAAAAACGCGAGCGTGTGTTAGAATTTGAAGCGTTTCCGCGGCGCCAAGCACAGCAATGGCGTGTGTGTTTTAGTATATATTCGGCTAAAAAGGGGTTTTCAATAAGAACATAACAATTTTGTATTGAATTAAAATACAAAATAATTTGGATGTTGGGCTGCAGTTTTCTCCTGGTTCAGCATACATTTAAGTATGATCGAAATTGAAATTGAATATTCCTAGGGCGCTTCAACCCAAGCAGAACGAAAACTATGTGCGAACTCTGTAGAAAACCAGTTAATATTACTGACAGGAATACTAATGGGACATTGTCGGCTGAGGAAACACTTGTGCGTAATAGGTATATATAATTCTCCTGAATGCAGATTCTGCGAACATTGCGGAAGATACTCCTGTTCACATCGATATCAGTTGGCAATTTCGCATACAATATTGCTCCAGAGCTAATATACGCGGCATTAGCCAACGACCTAACGTAACCCCCATAAAAATATATCAAATGTCGTTAAATCGCATGAGCGAGGTATCCATTCAACCGAACCATTTCTCGAGATTACACGTGTACCGAATATTCCCTTCAATAGATTACTTGTTTGACCAGCTGTATGGCACATAACACCATCTTGTTAGAATCCCATAATACTGATATGAAGCGCATCCGATTCTTGTCAAAAATAGTGTTCCAACATGGCGATCATTTTTATCGACGAAATATTATGTTCCAATCAAACCTCCAACATGAAATCCAAACCACACGGTCACTTTTTGTGGATGCAATGGATTCTCTTGAGGCATGAAAAGCACGTGCAGCGAAAAATGAGCTTCATCATAGAAGATGATTTTTCGATGAAATTCAGAATATGCTTCCAGTTTTTACAGAGCCCGATCGGAGAAGTTGAACTGAAGCACTTACGGATGCGAAATTGTCGGTACTTTGACCGGTGCGTTGTCTTACTGGCACTGGATACCAATCAATAGTGAATATGTTGACTCGAATTTATACCCTACTAGTATACCCGGCAAGCGTTGCTATGTCCCCTGTTGTTATATTGTGGAACCACCAATTTATCCGATATATCTTATTTTTCATGGTGTCCTTTACATATGTACCAAATCTCATCTATCTTCCTTAAAAGTGGCTGAGTTGTAACTAATTTGGTTTCTCTTATATGGGCATGACAACGGCTACTTTTCCAGTTCATCGTATTCGAACCGCCGCCATTTGCAATTTCATCCACCAGCGTCAAACAGTTGTGAGATATAACGTATTTGGTTTTTCTCTCACATTTTGGGGGCTGTGCAGCACACACATTTCGAGTGGATCCTATTTTTCACAGTGCCCTTTTGCATATCTATGAAATCTCATCCATCTGCAACGAATAGTTGCTGAGTTATAACGAATTGAGTTATATCTACTGATACCCTTTAGGAGATTTCATCAAGCTACATTCTATAGTTTGTGAGATACAACGAATTGGCTTTTCTCTTTTAAGGGGGGTGTGCTCGTTCGTGAACTTCACTATGATAAAAATGTAAACCTTACCTTACGTTTTGACGATGGCAGCTCCTGAGAAAAAATTTAAGGGTACATTAGTATAAAAATACAAAATTGTTATGTCCCCATTGAAAAACCCTTTATGTGCATGTGTGTGTGTGTGTGTGCATTATTAAATGAAATTTTTGCTAGTAATTTTGATGAAATTATGCGCGCTTATATACACACACACATTCATCACGTATGAGTATGTGTGTGCTGTGCTCGCAGCGCATCGCCACATGTCAAGGACGTTTTGCGCAACGCACAAAAGTAGGCTATGTGCCTAGAATTTCAATTATACAACGTATTAACGATGAACGTTGCTTTCTACGTTTGATTGGAAAATTAGTTTGTGTCAAGTCTAAAATTTGTCAGCATTTAATTTAAATTTAGCCTGTTTGCAACAGTATAGCCTTAAATTATGCTGCATCCAGCAGCTTAACTATATACAATAACAGCAAAACCACTTAGCAAGGACATCATCGACCTCAATACATACTGCGCAGTATGTAATGTCTGAGGCGGTTGAAGGGTTTTCTAGCGGAGATGTCTGTAGTTCAATTTTGAAGTGACTGTCAATGTTGCTCTGCGCTGTTCTTGACGCTCAAGTGTTATGCAGTATTTTGATTTTCAATCCCAAGTGCCTTTAAATTGAAGCAATGTAGGGAAAGAGTACACAAAGTACAAAAGAACATACGAAAGAAAGAAAGTTGTAACCCCGAAATGGAAAAAAAAAACAAACAACCCAGCGACAAGAACATTCAGGACACACTTGGCGTTTGCAGCAAACGTGTTGAGTGCGCAATTTGGGCGACATTTATTTGTTTTATTGCCAGTCACTGTGTAAAGTATACAAATGGACCAAGTGCAGACAAACTAGAGCAACAACAGCGACAGCCAGAGCCAGAGCCAGAGCCAGCGCTACAGCAGAAGACAATGTCAATGTCTCCTCCGTGAACTGTCAAATGCATGACGAAAAACAATGCGTTGCTGACAGTTGAAAAGTCGAAGTCGTGACACAGAAATTCACATATAGATACAGCGCAACGATGACAAGTGACGCCCTTCATACGCATAGTTGTGCGAGTGTGGGTTGATTAGTATTTGGCCTTTTGCTATCATCAAATTAATATTTTTATACCAAAAGGACATGGGTTTAGTAAGTTTTTGTGAAGTATGTAACAAAAAGAAGGAGGCGTGGTAGACCACATAAAGTATAAATATTCTTGAATGGAATGGAAATAGAAACTGTGTCGATATAGCGAAGTCCGTCTGTCCGTACGCCTGTCCGGATGTATGAAACAACAGATCTGAGGAACTATGAAAGCTAAGCCCTTCAAACTTGAAGGGTCTAGCTTTTTATTTGATCATGTGCAGATGACTTATATTAAATTTTTTCGATACCACGCACAACTTCTCCCCAATTCGGTTTTTTTTTTCTTATTTTTATGTACATTTTTAAAGGTATCGTTTTCAAATTCCTTGCACATAACTTTTTAACATTCTTCCAAATTTTATTAAAATCAAATGATAACAAATTTACGACTAATAAGTGTATTTAATTTATATATATTCACATATACTAGTGACTGAGTGTATACTCATATAAATTAATAACTATATTCACCATGCATTTAAATTCAACTTGATATGGTGAATTTGTACATTCATTATTGGTTTGATTTGTTTTTCTCTCTGAGAACAACGTGGAAACCGACTGGTTTATACACAAACATGTAACAACGGGTGCCGAAATTCGCTCGGCTGAAATCTTTTATGTTCCTATGTTTTCAGTTGACAGTTTATCAATGTCACCCGCATATTCTCTGGGTATTCAAAAGACCTCACCGGACCACAATTACTCGAAAAAATCAATGATATGTAAGATCTTTGCTCAAGAAAAGGAATTACAAATATTTTTATAAACTCATCCAGGTGCCAGATAGAGAAAAAAATGCTGTTGTATGACCATTTCAAAGTAGTGTTTAGTGATGTTTTAGTGCGACGAAAGAGATGCTCTGTAGCATTTCATAACTTTGCACAAAATATGAATCTACCATACCTCACAAGAGAAAAAGTAAAACTCGAAACAGTATACTTCAGCTGAAGAATAAACAGGACGGTGGATTTGTTAGAAAAAGGAGTCTGGTTACAGGTTATTGGGATGCAAATGGAGTCAGAAACATTGATTTTGTTAAAAGCGATGGAACAAACACTTTTTGAGAGACCACGTTTCGGGGAATATGGTCGTTTGTAGAAGCCCATATTAGTGAGGAAAGTTATTGATTTGAGAATGGTTAAAAACTTTTCATTTGTAAACATCCGTTTCGAACTGAGCAACTAAAGAGAAGGCAATCCCCCACTACCAAGGGTTGGTGCACTGGATTTGTTTATCGTTTTCTCTTAATTTTTTTATCTATTCTGTAACTAACCAAGGTCGATTACTAATCAGTCTACACTCGTATATGTTATTTTCGTGTTGTACGTGTATTGCCTTTTCCGTTTTCGTCTGCCTGCGCCATCTTTGCATGCCTTACCAGCCTATGTAGTCCTTTAAGGCGCGCTTCTATGTAATTTGATTTCAACGCATGCAGTGCTGATTTGGCTTAAACTTCTTTTTGATTTCGATGCTCGTCCTTTTTGTTTTTTTTTTTTTTTTTGCTCCCCAAAAACTTATTTCAACAGATTTGTCAACTTTTGCGCACTTGAGAAGGAAGCAGCAGAGCGCAGAGAGTTTACATTTAAAATTGTCAAAACAAAAGCAAAGCGTCAAGGAAACGTGCACAAAATCTAAAATAAATTGAAACTACCCCCAAACTGGATTTTTAAAATTTCAAATGTTCGCATTTGATTTCAATTCCCCTAATAATTGACATTAGCATGCAATTGTCTCGCAGTCAATATACAATAGGTAAGTCTCCCACACACACACACACACACACACACACACACACACACACACACACACACACACACACACACTGGGAAAATTTCTGGTAATTTGTACTTTTCAGCAGAGTCACTCGCGCGGAAAAATGTAATTTAAAGTAATTCAATGCGTTTCAATGCGATCGTTCGACTATTGAGTATCCTCACTCACCTGTGAATGTTATTTATTTTATTGCAAAAATTTCTTCGAATTTAGTTCGCCTCCATACCTTTACATAAAGTTCTCGCTTTCACTTTCAATTGCTGCTCGTCCACCTCATTCTCATCTGTGTTGATGAGGCACTTTTCGTTAAATTTACTGTCACAATTTGTTTTTTTTTTTTGTGAAAACATTGCACGTATTTGTCGTTTCCATTACAATTTTTGTGCGTTGATTTTGATTTCAGACAGTCGGTAAAATGTCACTCAGCCACTCACTGTTGGTCCTTCAGTTCATCTATAGCCATGTGTCAACACTTTTAACGCCTTTGGAAGTTTATTGTTGGCAATTTTTTGTTCAACGTATGACTTTTGAGTGCACAAGGCGCATAGGCAATTTTCTATATATCTGCTAAAGGTTGTTTTTTAGAGGTGTAGAACTTTGTATTGAATTAAGATGCTGAGATTACATAATTTCAAACTGAAAATTGGCTTTACTGGAGAGTTAATTTTATGCCATTAGGGCTTATTTGTGATTTTGAGCATGTGGCTCGAATGTAGCTCATTCTGGAAGTCCAATTCTTGACCATTTTTTCAAGCAATTGACACCGTATCTCGGCAGTGGTTCGCACAATGTTGTCTTCCATACAACATGTTCGTATACACCAATGACTTCACGTAACCTCAGAGAAAAGAAGTCGAAGGCGCACGTTCTCGATGGTCAATTGACTGATCTATTTCAAGAAATAACGGTAAGTCAGTAAGTCGATTATATCATGCGCTGTATGACATGTGAAGCCGTCTTCTTGGAGAAACATCTCTTCAATAAATATCCTATTCAATTGAAGCATGAATTATTTGCTAATTATGGCTGTAAAGCGCAAGCGATGGTCATTTAGCTTAATTCTAGGCCGTAGGATCTTTTTTTCCATAAATTGGATGCACACTGATCCAATTGCTGCTCGCAACGCGGATCGAATCATTTGGGTCCTCCTCAATACTACTCGGATGAAAAAGCAGTATTGCTGTACTTGAATTGATACATAGCGGTAGCAACATCATGGTGAGTACTTTTTCTTAAACCAGTACAAATTCTTGTTTCAAGAACGGAGATGAACTTCGTAAGTTCGTCTTTTTCAACTGAGCATGATTTTTAGAAAAATAGGATTGATGCATGTTTTATTTTCAGTAAATTCTAATTTTATTGTTTTTACACGGTTTATAGAAATGTTCTTTGTTGAAGGAAACTTGTATCGAACCATAACACATGCGAACGGCGCTAAGATGCATCATCGTCTTAACTACCTCGGCCAACCGGCACCGAAAACATGGAGCTGCTGAATCATAACCCATTGTTTTTCGAATTCACAATCGGTGCAAAAAAATTGGAGCAGCTGAGAGAGCAAATTTGATTTTGCTCTCAGGATTTATTGATCGAAGACATTGATTTAAGAGTTTCTACTTACTTCAAGTCAAAAAGGATTTATTTCTTTTTTGTCTAATACCTTTACTTGACTTGAGTGGATGATTATTTAGCGCACGGGGACATTCACGAACTGAAGCACGATTTTCGAAATAAATTTGCAAGCGTAGCGTTGTAGCGTTTATTTCTTCATTGATAAAATGGCAAACTAAACTGAGCGAAAATATAAATAGCGTTGCCAGATCTAATCAATTTGTGACAGTTTAACCACTGCCGGAAAATGTAACATCTAAAAAATCCACCCTGTATATAGTATATATTGCTTGGTTTGGGTATACTTTCTAGTTGTTGATGAATTTGCCATGTATTAAGTTGCATTGGGCTGGGTTTGAAGTGGGTTCGACCGCTGCTCCTGCCTTTACTGCTGCTTACTACGTGAACGCATTTGTCATTCTCAAAATTTAAAATTCAATTTACTTTTGCCATAAATTTAATAGCATCCACAGATATTTTGCTGCAGATACTTTTTTTGTTATTTTTATTTTTTGATTTGTTTTATTGTTGTGCGGAAATATGTTCTGTATGAGTGATTTTATTATCTAATGCAGTTGAACAAAAAATTTTTTTACGAGTGAGCTGAAGTAGATTGCATGATATATAAATTATTAATTTGATATGTGACAATGTGAATTGTGATGTTTGTGAATGATAAATATAAAGTGATGTATCGTATACAATAAATATTTTAGCGCTTAGCGCAAATTAAATTTGGAATTCAAAACCCTTATTCAGATTTGTTTCGATTTGTTACCGAGAACAAAAATAAACAGCCACAATATCGCCAGCCTGGATATCAAAAGAAGAATATGTGTACAAACTGTTGCTAGCAAATTATAAGTAGAGCCCTCACTCGAAAGACGAACATTCTAATCTGTAGGACGCTGCTAATCGCGATCCTGACATATGGCGCAAAAGCATGTAGCCTGACATCATCGGAAACGTTTGGAAAAAAGATTCTTTATATTTCAAGTCTACTTAAGCGTCCATTTTAGAACATGTATGAACCACGAGCTGTATAATGAAGTTGGCACTCCTAAGACTATCAGTCGAGGAGAATAAAGTTACCTCGGAGATCTGTCAGAAACGTCTCCATACATGGACGAAGGGCGCATCCCAAATGTACATGCCAAGAGACGAAATGCCACAGAGAAATATATTTGATCGGAGTTTTATTTAAAAAATCCATCAAGTGGTATACGGATGAATCCTTGACAGAAGATGGTACAGGCCTATGAGTAGTAGGCCCTAAGACTCACTACTGGGGAAAACACATCAATAACTTCCAAGTAGAGTTGTGCGCTATAATTAGATGTGCACATTTCAACGTAGACAGAGGCTATCACAACTGTGATATTGCGATTCTCTCAGACAGCCAGGCTGCGTTGAAGGCACTTAAGTCCAAAGTAGTTAGGACAAAGCTACTGCTTGAAGCAAATTTTCTATTGGAAAAACTAGGTGCACATAACAGAGTACATCAGCTGTAGGTGTCTGTTCATAACAATATTCCAGGAAATGAACAAGTGGTCAAGCTTACAAGACAAGGAGCGGCAACGCTTTTCATAGGACGTGAGCCGTATTGTGGCATCGGGAGACATACTATATCGGAAGTAATCCGCAAGGAGAAGGATATAAGAAAAGAACAAGACTGTGCTACAAGCTAAGAACTAAGAGAAGCAAAGTTACTTCTAGGGGATTACAACCCGAGCAGATCGAAAACTGTGCTCTAGGTACGAACCAACATGCCAACGTGCTAACATGCCACTGTAGACTAAAGAAATATCTATTTGTTTTGGTTATACATAACTCACCCGAATGCAGATTCTGTGGCCACGAAGAGAATACCCTTGCTGAAGATTCTTGCTGACTGTGAAGCTGTAGCTAGAAGCAGATTGCAGATGCTAGGTAATCACTTTATAAGAAAGTAGCAACTAAGAAATTTGGATCCTAGGAAAGTACTAAGATTCATACAACATATAGGCTTAAGGCAGGTCATCTAACTCAGTAGGACAAACAATAGACCTTTTAGTTCGCAGTTATATATGTCCCCATCATAAATAATAATAATAAGGCGGTTGACACAAAGGTTTACATGAGGAGCCCAACCCTATATGGTGGACGTCGTCAGAGAGGAAGTCCGAGCTTACGATGGCGTGTCAAGGTATATGATGATCTCAAGAGCTTTGTATTGCCAGTGACTGAGGGAAGTGCGCGAAAAATTAAAACGAATTGTGCGCTTTACTACGTGCGGCCTTGACCGATAGACGGTTGTAGTAGATTTAAATCTATTTATTTTGCAATTTCATGGCTTCATAGCTGCGAGTGTAATTGAAGAACATAGGAAACTAAACAATACGATGATTCACGTCTTACGCAGCTTCATAGCATAAACCAGAATTGGCGGGGTGTGTGCTTGTTGAACTATTTGACGCCCGTGGAGGAGATTCGGTATGTATGCGAGGGCCAACGGACAGTAACTGGCGTTGTAAATTGTTGACGAAATGCTAAAATTGTTGTATATGTAAATAGCATTGGGAAATCTAAGATCGGCTCGAAAAATGGGCGGTGTACGCCACCATATAAGCGAAAAACCATATTTTTTTTGTGATTTAAAATTTTGCAACTAAGCAAATGTGGAGTGTATTTCATAGTCGTGAATAGACGTCTGTTCAATTCTGACTTATATTTATTTGTATATATAACCATGGCACAAAAAAATAAAAGAAAACAAGAAAAAACGTTAACTTCGGTTGATCCGAAGCTCTAATACCATTCACACGAAATTTTAAATAGCATTGTAAAATATAAAAGTGGGGGTTTAAATAGGGGCTAACCCAAAAAGTGGGTGGTACATGCTCACTAGTAGATGTGTATGAAGCGATGTAGTAGAAGTGTAAGATACCGCCATATCGAATTTCAAGTTGATATTGACGTTTTCCATACAAATGCATAAAAGTGAACTGTGGGTTTATATGGGACTACCTCAAAAAGTGGGAGGGACACGCCCATTTGTATATGTATATGAAGCGGTTGTGCACTAAAATCCACCAAATCAAATTTCAAGCTAATATTGATTTAAATGAAGGAGGATTTTTTCATAAAAAAACAAAAATTATACGGTGGGTGGGTGCTACCTCAAAAAGTGGGCAGGCCAAGCCCAGGTGTCTATGTATGTTAAG
This sequence comes from Leucophenga montana, assembly GCA_035044765.1. Taxonomy (NCBI): domain Eukaryota; kingdom Metazoa; phylum Arthropoda; class Insecta; order Diptera; family Drosophilidae; genus Leucophenga; species Leucophenga montana. Next base: position 450,617 of record JAWNNQ010000524.1, read on the forward strand.
CGGCTGTCTCTTAAAAGGCACCATATCGCATTTCAACCTAATATTGACTTTCATAAAAAAGTTTTTCTTACAAAAAGTCAAAAGTAGGCAGTAAGTTTGTATGGGAGCTAGCCTAAATAATTTGCGGGTCCCACCCATTACATTAATGTATATGTCAAGCATCCGTCTACTATATCAATTATTAAGTTTATATTGACTACAATAAAAATGTTTTTCATACAAAAAAGTAAAAGTGGGCGGTGAGTTTGTATGAGGGCTACCCCAAAAAGTGGGCGTGCCGGGTCAATCTTGACACTCTATTAAACTGGAATAAACAGGATAGCAAAAAAATTAGTCCCCAAAAATTGCGCAACAATCTACAGACGGGCAGACGGATAGACAGACAGACAGACAGACAGACAGACAGACAGACATACACACATACCGACATACAGATAGACATACAGACGGACATGGCTAGATCGATTCGTCTCGTCGAGCTGATCAAGAATATATATACTTTATGGGGTCTACGATGGCTCCTTTAATGCGATACAAACTTTCAGACAAACTGATAATACCATGTCACACTATGTGTGAATGTTATAAAAATCGATAAATCGTGAAAAATCGATTTTAAATCGACGAAAATCGATCTTTTTTTAAATAAATCGAACAGCTCTATGTTGCATTGCCATTTAAGTAAGTAAGTTATGCTGAGACCCATATTACGAACACCTTTTCGTACCCAATATCGCCGAGTTGACCAAAAATTTTACTCTCAATAATTTTGACGGCCAATTTAAGATTTTACTTACTTTATTGAATTCAGTATGCACCAACAAGCAATATTAGGGTAGCTTAATAAATTTATTAAATCATTTCAAAGCAATGGCAACCAATTACCTTTTCGCAGAACTTCAATTACAAAACTTAATGAAGCAAACAATTTTCAATATTCAAATATCTGGCTTAAGTGCTTTCTACATTTATAAAACGTATACGCAGCTATGCAACAAAATTTCATTAAATTTTAAGCCAAAAAGTCAAATGGAAGACCTCTATCTCCATTATATCAATACAACTAGAATGGCACACAACTCACAGTCAACTCAAGACTGTGTATTGTATGGATAGATAGATATTAATAACAAAACATGCGGCAAATTGTATGAAAATTACTATTGATAGATGGAATACTGTGTGCAGAAAATTGATATGCGCACTCATGGCAACCAAAATGATAGAATACAAAGCAGCACGGACAAGGATCCTGCTGGCGAGCACGACATCCAGCACAAATGGAAGCCACAAAACGACCGAAGCAAATAATTTGAACAAAATTGAATTTTGTCTACAGGAGCTCAATATATGAGAGTACCTATCTAGTATATGTATGAAATAAATATAGATGAGTCTATAGTAATTTGTGCACAATAGTAATAATCAAATTAAAATCAATAGGCGTTGAAATTTGTTTGCTACAATTGTATGCACGCTCCAATGAAGTTTTAATGCCTGATTCAAGTGAAATTAAAGTGTGCAGGAGCACAAAAAAAAAACGCCAACAAGTATGCTACAAAAAGGGTTACAAACTTCAACTACGAAACGGATATGCGCCTGCGACAACTGACTACGTGTCTCGCATTTTAAAACATCAAATGCTAAAAAATAAAAGCAAAAACAAAAAGGGGCACAAATCAGCAGAGCAGCAGTTACTTTTGATAAACTCAATAAAGAAAAGGCTAAAGCTACGCCAGCATCAAGGAGCGACAGCGAAATCAAAGTAAAATCGCTTCAAACTTATAAAATTGCATTTGGCTGCTTTGTGTGTAAACCTACACAGGTGTATGTAGGGTGAAGTTTAACTTATCAAAGATTAACTGAAAGTGGCAGCTGCTTAATTTATACCCTTTCAATAAAATGTGAAAAGGGTATAAAAAGCTAGACAGCAAGATTTTGTTGTGTATTGAAGAATAATTATGAAGAGAATATCATGATAAATAAGTCTAAACAGTTTACACAACAGCAATGAAATGTAATTAATTCAAATTTTTGCTTGTCTATATCATCAAGCAGTCGACTTCGGCATGCATTCGTTTGTATGTATGCGAAAACACGATTGTGTTCGTCCACTTGGAGCTTTGACATCACATAGTTGATTTAGAGGCAAAAGCGTTTACCCTGACCTTCCTGTATTGTTGATATTTTTCTTATTCTTTATTCTGGGAGAAACTCTAGTAGATATAGAAGTATAAGTAAGGCAACGTTCTATTTTCTTCTAGGATTTCTTTTACACGTATAATCTTCAAACGAAGGCACATTACACAAGTTTTAAACTCTGGCAATTTCGACGTCATGTAAACCATTCATATTACCTATGCGTGTTATATGGAGACCGGAATGTTATGTGCACCAAGATAACGAAGATATTTCATTTTAAGACAAGTTAAAAATCCCGACTTCTTGTTATCCAGTAGTGACATAAACCATTTCGTGACACGACTAGAAGATCAGCTACACCACCTCTCCTTTCAGGTATTATTCACATTATTGTATAGCATCCAACCCACTCGGGACACCACAACGTCCAGGTTACTACGTCTTGATGCCATATTAAGTATTATCTTGCATTCGCTTATAATTTTTGAAGAAGTGTTGGAGATTCTATGTGTGATATAAGTGCAGCTTGACTGTCAGTTAAGATTTCTATCGCATTTTCAATGTATTCAAAAAACAACAGTCAATATTCCAAACATCTTTGTTGGAAATATCGATGGCATGTTTGCTGTTACATGAGAGCAATGTAGATATCATCCCAATAAAGTTTTTGTGGAAATTAAAAGAAGCAGTGTTTCTAAAGGAATCTACAATAAAGGATTTAAACCTAGCCCAGCTAAGTTCACAAAAAGGTTCCGGACCTATATTATAAAAAGAGTTGCCGAACCAGTCCTGACCAGTTTATTAGCAATTTAATTTCCTGCGATACTCTTGTGACCAGCTACGCAACCGATAATGACTTTGGCGCCGATCGAAAGTTGTTGGAGAGTATCGTAGCAACGAAGAATCTGCCTTGAGGAAAATTTCCAAGAGGCTAGTGCTTTAATAGCCGCTTGGCTATCTGAGAGGATGGTTATGTTGGCACGCTTATGACTTCTATGCAAAACATTTCAGTGGGCTCGGCACCCATGGCAATAGAGATCCTGTTGGGTTCGAAAAAATCCACGCCTGTATACCGTATCGGTAAGTGAACCATCAGTGGACGATTTAATCGTAGATGGTCCAGTATCAGGGCTACCTCTTCCCAGTCTGAGCGACTGGGAAAAATAATTGAAAGGCGTCTGCCGAAGCGCAGTTCCGAGATCAAACAATCTGATACGTTCCAGATTTCGATGCCAGAGATAAGTTTAGGAATTCTGCGTCAGACTATTTACAGTAGCAATTCTCAAAGCCTAAATTGCTGCTGAAGACTGAGTGAAAATAGGGAGGCTTTTTGTAGTAATATTTTAAAGCGATTGTGTAGGGTAAAAAAACTTCGCAACTTTCAAAATAACATCCACCTTGTTTGGGACTTTCAGCTTCGCTTTTATTTATTTTATTTATTTTATTGAGTACTTACATGCTGCGTATAGTAAGGGTTGTTGTTAGACTAAGGGTTGAAAGTATGAAATTTAACTTATTCGCACTTTGAGTAAACTCAATTTGCTGAAACTGAAGCATGCTGTCAAGCCTTTCAATAACAAATGCAAAAATTCCATGCACAATTTCTTACAAATCAATAGAAGTACTTTGGATGCATCACTTGCAGATTTTATTGAAACTAAAACTATGGTAAACAGAAAAAAAATGTATGAAAAGAGTTAGATATGCACGTATGCCAGCCAAGCAATAAACCCGTAGAATGCAAAGAAATCTAGGTTAGCTGTCGCTTTCAATATTTTCTAAATCCCACTTGAATTTTTTCTCTACATTTTTTTTCCTTGCAGTACAAATATTTCACGCCAAAATAGGCAAGACCAAAAACAAAAACCGGAGTGCTATACGGAAAACGCTTGAAATTTTCCAAAAGAAAATAGAAAATAGAAAAAACACAGACACAAAATCAATGAAAATGGCAACTGAACCGTAAGCGATACAACAGAACAAAGCGGCTGCCACAGCCAACGCCATGACAGCGAAGCATTACATTTCTGCTGTAAAATTGATTTCAACACTGATACACGTGCATGTGGACAGGACGAGTTGGTTGGTTGGTTGGTGGGCGGCAGGACACCATGCAGCGCAATAATGGCACAAATAGATAGAAAATCGCATACAAACGCTGTGTAATTCGCGTTTGCTGTAATTCGATCGACATTGAGTGTGATCGATGCATGTATTTTTGGTTGTCGAACTGAGGATGACTGACAGACAGACAGACGGACGGATATACGGACGGACTAAACTGCTGTGCCGCTGTACTAGAGTATAAACGAGCGTTTGGAGATTTGTTGCAGCAGCATCAAATGAAATGAAATGAAATGAAAGAGCAACAGCAAAAGCAAAAGCAACAGCAACAGCAACAGCAGCAAAGTGCTTCTTACACTGATGTAGCAGCTTAAGTACAGCGCCGGAAGTGCCAAAGCTTCACATGATGCCCATGATGTCTCATATAAAGCTCACTTCCGTTGCATTGCGTTGCATTCCGTTGCCGGTGCAGTGATTTCAATCATTTTATGCTCACATGACACACGACGCCACTGCAGCAGCCACTGCGTATGCGTAATCTGTATTGCCGCCGCCGCCAAACGTGTGCCCACAAACAACCATGCCCAGCCGCATATGTAGTAGGATAGTAGCATGATAGTTGCAACCATTTCATGCACTCAGCCACACAAGGGAGGCAGTTGCTGCCTTTAGGGAATGCAATGTAATGCAATGCAATGCCTGTGGTTACTCTTGCTGCATTTATCTGGCTCAGGTTCGTTTTGGGTGTTTTTTCATAGTTTTTGGTGTTCTTTTGACAATGGCGCATACTTACACATACTAACGAGAGCGGCTTGAAAAGTACTTGGTTTTATACACAACTAGGTGCTCATCAGACGACTGACTAAACAGCCTATAGGCTCCGAGCGACCGAACGAGGTTGCATACATACATTGATAGAGATAGAAAACGAAGCATTGACTCTGCTTTTGTATTGAAATTCTTTAGAAGCGCGAAAGAGATTGCTTGCTTTGCGTTTAATGTGTTTTGGCCCTTGAAATACACAAACATACATAAATAAATGAAATAGAAGATGTATATGAAGCGACCATCGATAAGATGTCACCGCATTCGAATTTCAAGTTGATATTGATGTATTTCATACAAATTCATAAGAGTAAGCATGCCTAAATTGGAACCCTTTATGTCTACTGGCCGGGTGGTCCCCATGATTTTTTTCGCTTTGAGTTGTCGTAATGGATTCACTTTTCATAGCCAGTAACAATACGATGCAAAAAACTCTTCCGATTATGGTGTTGAAGCAGCTGTTCGCAAATGAAAACTCTTCCTTTCGACGTCTCTTGGCTTCAATTCGTATGGCACCCAATTTCCTTGCTTTTGAATCATTCCCATGGCTTTGAGGCGTTTGTTAACTGTTGACAAGTCAACTCCCAATGATTCTGACAATTCTTGAAAGCGTTTGACATGGATCTTCGTCGAGTAATGCCTCCAATTCTTCATCTTCATCATCATCTTTGGGCTGGCCCGGACGTTCTTTGACCTCCGTATCAAAATCACCACTTTTAAACAGACGAAACCAGTACACACAAGTTGAAATCGATGGAGCATAGTCCCCATAAGCCTCACAAAGTGTACGATGGCCTTCAGCTGCTTTTTTCTTCAAATGAAGGCGCAAAAGCAAACCTTTCCACAAATTGCGTTTTGTTGGAACAATAGTCGACATGTTCACAAAACAAAAAAAAACAAAAAATTTCCACTTCAGTGGAAATTGAAGCTTATGAAGTAGGCTTGAATAAAGTCAAAGGCTTACTAGATGCGATTTAGTGCTAGTTACGCCATCTCTTATGAATCCTTTAAAATTAATTCCAACACCCAATAACTGTCGATTGATATAGAATTTCTGGAGATCGGATAAACATTGCTGGAATTATGAGCAAATAATTGAAAAAGTGACAATAATCGTGAAATTGGTTTCCTTTTGGAATCTACGCTCCATAATACATTTTATTTTTTGTCATATAGCAACACGAGTATTATTTTAAACCCGCTTTAAGAATTCTTCAAGGTTGGCAATTGAAATCAAGAAAGACGAAACCAGACCAGTTAGACGAATTCAATTTCCAAAATCTTCAGGAAAGTGCATGATAGTATTAGTGTTTTCTTTTTAAATATATATGTATATATGGCTTACTCAGTTTTTATAAATGGGGCAATTAAAAGCAGCATATATACGAAATTTAGGATGCCTACTTATATCTTGCTTCTAAAAACTCGGTTATATTACAGGCTTGCCATAAATCAAGGTCGACTCAGTAATTAAAATGCTGAAGAATAACAAAGTGGCCAGCTCCGATGAGCGACTGATGGCGAAGATTTGGTAAGGCGTAGCAACACTTATGCAAGATATGGTCCGATGAATGCATACCCAACGGTTTGAATCTCAGTGTAATTCGTTATATATTCAAGAAAGAAAATCCCGCCGTCTGCGCGAACTACTGTGGAATAACTCTGTGTAATGTGTAAATTGATAATGCCCTACACGGATGCACTGATAAGACAGTATCAGTGGGGCTTTAAATCAAACAGGCCGACCATTGATCAAATTTTAACTCTACCTCAAATCCTTGAGAAGATTCGTGAGAACAACAAAAGCACACACCACATATTTGTCGATTGTAATGCCCGACACCCCGATAAGAACGAAGTTCTTCAACGCCTTGTCTGAACTTGGTATCCCAGTAAAGTCGTCGCATCTTGTGAGGATGGCGAAAAACCAGCAACGGCAGCCAGCAACGGAGATAAGACAAATAATCACACTTAATCACTTTGGGCTTAGCAAGCAATTCGAAGATAAAAATCTTCAAGATTAAGCATTTAGTGCTTGGAAGTGCTCAAAAGACAGATTCTTCATATGATTTTTTTCCGCATTATGAGATTGAGGTTGACGCATGAAGTAGCAGCGGTGCACTGGGCTGGCCATCTTATCCGGACGAATCACGAAGCTCCAGTACAGATGGTTTGCATGAAGAACATAAACCAAATTAGTGGACAGCGTCAGAGAGTACATTCAAGATTCCGTTGGTAAATCCAAGTCTGGCATGACCACGCTGAGACTTCGTATTCGACATACGGTTGTAGCACTAAATAATTAAGTAATAGATCAAGACTCATCTGAACTAAGTATGTCTAAGTTTTAAATATGCCAAGACTTCTTAGTGCACCCACTTAATACCAAAAATGCATTTTTCTTGGGTCCAGCAACTCCATTTTCATTTCCGTTGCCGCTTCCAATTTCGTTGATTCAAACGATGTTGATTTGCTTCAATATATACCAATATCGCTCTTCGTCGTGACACATACAGCATTTCTTATAAGCTTACAATTGTGTACAAACAATTATAAGCTTATAAGAAATAATTATAATTGTGTACAAACAATGTCGACCAAGCTGCAACGACCACTAACGACTTTCACTTGATAAAGTTTGTCTTCTTGTTTCCGGTGGTTTTGCATTGGACACATTGAACACTGTACGCATTTTCCATTTTCCATTTTCCACTTGGCAGCCAATTCTGCCGAGCACAGCTGAAACAACAAACCAAACCAACAAACAAATGACGCCCATGATCAACGGCAACATTTCGTATAGAATGCTTTGGAGCAATCACCACAAATCGCATCAATTTCGTGTATCCACGCGCTAGACTGCACCTTCTTCGCCACCGCTCACTTTTGAGCGAAGTATTGGCAAACAATTAAAACGCGTCATGTTTGCATATAAGTCTAGCTATATATAGATCTATCTATAAGTTTATTTATCTGGTGATGTGTATGCTTTCTATATAGAATAGTTTGTTATTTGCGCGGCGTATTTTGGCTGCTCAGTTTGTGCTTGACTGCAATAATCATATTAGCAGCAGTTCGTTGTTCGAACCTAATCAATTACCAACGTAATTACAAACTTTACTAATCAGCTTATGCTACACACAGGCAGATAGACAGACAGACAGACAGATATACGGACGGACGGGCGGACGGACGGACACATCGCTTTCAGCTGCTTTAATCGAGATTTGTTTTCCATCGCCACCGCTACGACTAAAAACATGCTACAATCTAAAATATTCTCCATTCATTCATGCATCAATTTGACAGCAGCCAATGAGCAACCAAGCAGCAAAGAACTTCGGAAGAAATTCGCAGCAGCTGACTCAAAATTTGAATTTATGCTCTACGAAATGAATGCGAAATTTGTTGTCAGCACCTGAGCGTATTAGCAGACTGTAACTACGAAGGGGCTGCTCAAAATTCGGCAAGATGGTTGCAAATGAAAACAAAACGTATATTGTACCTGAAAACACTTTAAATTCGATTTTGTCAGCATTTCTTATTGAAAATTTGTGCAGCTTAATTTAAGCTAATTAAATTACTAACTATTATTCGGCATAGCTTCGTCGTCTATTTTCCTAAGTGGTCTATAGCAAATATTCCTTCTTCTGAACCATGTGAAGTAATTTTGGTGCTCACTGAACGACATTGTATTTGTTTATAAACAAATACAATGTCGTTCAGTGTAGTGTACACTCTGCAAGAAATTTATCAGTCTCGGCATAAGTCACACTTCAAAAGATTGTGCATAAGACTCTCCAGCAATGCGAACGAGACCCAAATGTCAGCTGCCAGCTGCCCCCTGCCTGCTGCTTGCACACCAGTTTTCAAGCTCATTTTTCTTCACTGGAGTTCTCCCAGTGTCTCAAACTCCAGCTTTTGTATTAAAAGTACCCAATAATACAAATTAAAAAGTCCTGCAATCATTAAAACAGCTAGAATTTAAATATTTCGAGGCGAATTGGTTTTCAGCGACACCCCGATTGATTTGAAAGCAGTAAGTCTTCACTTTGTAAATGCATAAACTGTTTGCAAATTATAACACACGCTTTGTGTATAAAAATGGTTATGTTCAGAATATTCAACCGATTTAAAAAATATATATAGATTGTGCCCTGCCCCTATTCACAACCTTTCCAACAGAACAAAGTCAAGCGAATAAGTTGTGTCTACGGCAGGTAAAATGGTAGTGAGCTGTTTTCTGTTCGTATAGATTTTTTGGATGTTTTCGTAAATCGGAAAGATGGATTGACGACCGGACTGTATTGCGATTCGCTTTCACTTCTTTGAACCACTTTTTAGCTATGTTCGGATGCTCTTTAGTTGAAATCAGTGTTAATTATCTATAAATTTCAACTAAAAGCGAAGGCAAACTCAACGAAAATTGTTAAACTTGTCAGATATCTGGCACCGTGTGAAAATGCCTGTAAAAAATTAATAAATGAAATGAGAATAAGTGAAATGTTAAATGATTAAATGAGAAATTTCGGCTATGGTGTATACAATACCAAAAACAAAAAAGACGAAACAAACATTTAACACTCATGGCACTGAATATTTTTCCGTTAGCCATTTCATAAAATATTCATAAAAATAAAAACCTATCGACCATGCCTTAACCGGGCTTCGAACACGGAGCTTTTGCGATACAATTTACATAAGTTCAGCGATTACCACATTGCACCACGGCGGCTGCTGTATACAAGCAGTATTCCCGTGCTCACTTTTGTTTACTTTTACTGAAATTTTCATTCAGCAGCGCTGGTGAAATTCAAGTGACTTCACACGTTACTCACAATCAAGGTGGATTTATCTATAAGGTGACATAATTCGCTGTGGTGACTTTCTGAAATGCTTTGACCTTGGAACCAAAAACGAAATGCTCAATCGGCAACAAATGAAAAAGAGTAAGACAACATATAAATAAGATATGAAAAAGAGCGCAGCTGCTAGGAATACGCCTTTAGTATACATAAATTCACCATGCTGACAATGTACTTTCTGAATATTTTTTCTTGTAGTTAAAACATTCTTTCTCGATGGGAAATGAATTTGATATCGAATGATGACCGAATGTTTCGACTGAATTTACGCTTTACATTTGTAGGAATTAGAGCGATACGCTCACTTGGTGTGTTCATATTGTTTTGCATTGAAACAAACCTCGTGAGACGTAATTCGATTATTTCTGAAATAACGTTAACTTCAGCGCAACCGTAGCTTTAATACTAATTATACTTGATACAGCAATTTTTTCTAAGCAACGCTGGTGTTTCGCTCCAGTTTTTAAATGTTGTAAGGAATGCAGAAATTTGAAAATTTAAAAATTCGGCCGCGCATAAAGCATATGTTATAACTATTTGTGAACTATAAGCGCTATTAAAATTAATAACTAGTTATTCAAACATGTTCGATACAACAAAGTAAATACAAAATATTTTTGTATTGCAGCTATGTACATATATCTTCCATTTGTTACAGGTATTTTGATGCATGTTTTGCTTACGTTTATAAGAACTCTCCTTACCAACTTACAACCAATATTTCAAAACTTGCGGGAATATGACGCGTACAAATGCACAGACAGACAGATAGACAGGCAGACAGACAAACGGACTTGTCTTGTTATGTTGTGTGACTTTCATTTAGTAAACTTCGTCTCATATCGTTGACACTACTTGAAAACCGTTATTAGGTATGGCATATTCATTCCATATACATTTTGCCTTATGTTGAAGACGTCAACCAGCTTTTGTCGCACTTATTTCTGAAATAATTTGTTTTCTCAGCATCTTTCCGATATCTTGTTTTTAACTACTTCTAACTACAGCCTAAAATTGCCAAATTTCTCAAATAGTTATCAAACTTTTGTTAGCCTAGCTCACATATCTAAAGAAAACTTTTCGACGCACATGATTTAAATGGAAATAAATCTTGCGTTAAGTCGGATTACTATGAAGTACTATTACAATTCCCTATCCATGCAGACAGTTACATTAACGCACACCTCAAATGCTGCTGCTGCTACTACTACTACTGCTTGCCATTTGATGTCCTGGCGTAGCAAGAACGACACTACAACACTCTCTTCTCATGCCTTGATGTCAGCACGTGCAGCCAGAATTCGTGAATTTGTTTACGCGAACAAGATTTTGATGTAGTTTTGCTGATCACCAATGCAAAAACTTTTTCATATGCAAATTGCAAGTTTAGCAAAATATTTCGTTTATTGTTGAAGTTTTCAGCTGAAGTAGAAGCAGAAGCAGCAGCAGTTTCCCCGTGATAAATGCTGCTACAAGAATCTGTCTTTGTCTCCAAGAGCAAACTCTGTAGACAAAGTATTTTTTTTTTTTTCGAAGATTTTGATAAATATTTTGCCAACATGTTTCAGAAAACTATAATTTTTGTTTTTTTTTTGTTTTATATATAAAAATCATGACACATTTTTATTGATCTCCAATTTGAGAATATTCTTTTTATAGGTGTTTTGTTTTTGTTGTTCACAATTTCGCTTATATATTTTTATACACTTATATTTTTTTACATTTGAATTTTTTTTGTTGTTATATTTTTTTTTGTATTTTTGACATTTTTTTTGTTTGTAATAATATAATTTGTTTGCTTAACTAAATCATTTATCACTATTTATGCACTTAAAACGCCTAGAAATATGCAGTAGTTTTTTTGTTTTTTTTTTCTTTAATAACTTTACTGGGTCTTCACTAAATGTATGCGCCTAATTACATGCTATACTTTAATTAATAAAATTTAGTTTTGTTTTTAATTTTTTTTAATTTTTTTTGTTTCTTTTTGTATTATTTATATTCAGAACACACAGCCTTGCTTTGTTTTTTTTATAAAATTACATTTAATTTACAATGCTTTTGTAATTTGTTTAAAATGGATGCTTTATTTAAATCATTAACTGCATAGTTTTTTACTTGTTTTTATTATTATAATAATTATTATTATAATTAAAATGACATAGACTTATATGTATTTCTATGCATTTAGTAGGAGTGATACAAAAGTTTCGCTACTTTATAAAAATTAAAAACAACTTCAACAAGATTCAAAGAAATTTATTTGTTTCATAAAAAACCAAATTCCAAGTTTTTAAATAAATAAACATAAAGAGTTTCTTGCAATTTTTTTTATACATCAACTACAACATTTCCATTATTTGTTATACGAGGGCTGCTACTTATATTTCGGGAACTGGCAACACTAATGTCAAAAGCTAAAATCTGGCAACACCATAATAAAGTTTGACATTTTTTGGCATAAACGTACTCACATAGTTTTGATGTACAATTGCTATTTCTTTTGTTTACAGTGAGTTAAGAAAAGCATTTTGGCCATAAAGTGGAAATTTCAAGAGAAGATTTTCGTTGGATTATTTTTCACAACTATCGACGTGGCTTATCTCAACAAGAATGTGTCAATGAACTCAGTTCTTTGTATGGCGATAAAGCAGCATCAAAAACCACAATATAACGCTGGTATAGTGAATTCAATCGTGTTCGTAGTTCGGTCTCCGACGAATACCGTGAAGGTATTCGTCGGCGATCGGTCGTTGTGCCCAAAAACATCGATGCAGTGCGTGAACTGATAAAGCAAGATCGTCATATGACATATCGTGAGATAGAGGCATGCTTGCACATTAGTTCCACTTCAAGACATTCGGCTTTGCATGAACACTTAGCTGTAAAAAAAATTTGTTCGCGTTGGATACCCCATAATTTATCAATCGCTCAAAAAAAGGCTCGCGTCGATTGGTGTTAGGAAATGATTAAAAAGTTCGATAGTGGTGCTTCAAAAGACGTGTATAAAATCGTGACAGGTGACGAATCATGGATATATGCGTATGAGCCGGAAACAAAAGAGCAATCGACCGTATGGGTATTCCAAGACGAGCCAAATCCAACAAAAGTTGTTCGTAGAAGAAGCACAGCGAAGCAAATGATCGCCTGTTTCTTTGGCCGAATGGGTCATGTGGCCACTGTTCCGCTTGAGCAACGTAGGACGGTCAATTCTGAGTGATACACGACCATTTGTTTGCCGGAAGTCTTCGGAGAAATTCGTAAAACCAACCGCCAAAGCCGAATCATTCTCCATCATGACAATGCGAGCTCTCACACATCTCGTCAAACAGTGCAGTCAAAACATCGAATTAATGACTCATCCTCCGTAAAATCTTGATTTGGTACCCAATGACTTCTTCTTGTTCCCGAGTATCAAAGGTAAACGGAGTGATCAACGATTTACGAGCGCCGAAGAAGCAGTTGAAGCGTTCAAAAACCATGTTTTGGATGTGTCTCAAGAGGAATGGAAAAACTGCCATGAGAAATAGTTTGAACGAATGCAAAAGTGTATTGATCATCAAGGGGAATATTTTGAAAAGCAATAAATCCATTTTCATTTAAAAATGTTTGTTATTATTTGCTATTTCCGAAATATAAATAGTACCCCTCGTATAATTCTTCACTGTGTATTTTTTTGTTATTTTTTTTTATAGAATATATGCACAAATTAGTACCTCGATTAGTATAAAAACTTAACGCCAGCATAACTTGTAATTGCCTTACTTTTTATCAAGTTTCAAGACTATCGTATCAAACCAGTTCTTATTAATTATTGCACTCTTTTATATATAGTATATTGACAATCAAGTTTTTTAGATACTACATACATAATAAGCCTATGCACAATGTTGTCTTATCGTCTTAACGTATGAAAATTTCAAAAGAAGCAACAACATAACGAATTTTAACTCAAGTCTCATTTTTTAACGTCTTATGCTGTCTTTACACTAGAGTCGCATCTAGCATATTTGTTTTTTATTGCGATATGCTAATATTTGATTTCGCATAATGACCAGCTGTTTTTTGTGTTGATTCTCCTGTCAATTTAAAAATAAGCACAGGAGAAAATGGTAGCTATCATAATTATAGTTGATCCGGATAACGCAAATTTTTTGTTAATTATGTTGTAAGAAGAGGTCAAATCTGAAGTGTTACTTTGAAATTTCTAGCAACAAGAAGCGCACTTTAACTCCCCTTGATTTTGATAATGTATTAACAATAAGAGTTTATTGTTTTCGTTTCTTTAAATTATTACTTTATACCACAATAAGTAGCCATTTTCCCAGTAGTGCTTTGTTTGTATACGAGGGACGGACAGTCACAAAAAAAGCTGTACCATGAAAATTAGTGTTGAATTGCTGAACATATTGGCATATTTTACAAGGGTCTACAAGAACAAATTATATATAAATATTTACGCATATTTGTAGCACTTTGTCGCATATTTCAAATATGTGAAAATATGCTAGATGTGACTCTAGTGTATCGAGTGTATTATGTTGCGTTTCCCCCAAATGTATTTTTCGTAACTTGGCTCGGTTGTAGAGAAGTGCTTTTTTCCATAGAATTTGTTGTTGTACGCATCCAAATGGAATGCGAAAAATTTCAAATGTTACAGATCAGCTTTGACAGCCCGCATTCGAAACGTTAGTCAAAACGAATTTCATGCAGAAGTACACGCCGCCACAAAGCACTATTATTCTACAGCATTACATTCTTAAGGCGCACTTACGCTTAATAGGGCCGTAAACAACCCAATTTGTACGTCAAGAAATTCACGAGGAACCTCTTCACGACCAACGAGTTCGAAATTGGCACGGAATTTGTGCGCAAAGACATAACGGACAATTCTTCTTTGAAGACGTCATTCGCCACCGTGTATAAAGATTGTTATCGAGCAATGGTGCCAACAAGCTAACATAGTCCGAGGCACGATTGCTTTATTGCGGGCATAGTTCACCGATCGTCTAATTCGAAAAATTTGAAATTTGAAGTCTATGTCAACAAGCCAAGGACGCTGGAAGCTTTAAAATACAATTTTCAACAGTAAATGGTCACAATACACGCAGAAACACTTCGGAAAGTAATTGAAAATGCCGAAAAACACGCCATTCGGCTTAGCGGCGACAATTTATTTATTTAAAAAGTGAACAGAACACATTTACAAGGTTCAAACTAAACGAAAAATTATTTCACAGCAAATAGCTTGATTTTTTTAAATTATTTTATTACCAAAAAACTTCCCAAACTTCTCAACCTTTATATGAGCTTTATATGAGAGCGATAATGAATAATTTATCGAAATTTGTTCGTGCTAAGATGCATTTTCGTGTCACGGTACTCTTGATTTGCACGCACGATACCACTCATGAGCCATTTTTTACACAGCACGAAGGCTTTTTTTCCGACGAGCATAAGCTATATAAAAAGATTACCAGTTGCAGATGTACTGGCAACTATTTGTGGCTTTAAATAGAGCCTTGATTAGGGAATTAGCAAATGTATGTTTGCCAACCCTTAACATCTACCGAAATCGGTCATCTTCGCTAGCATACAACATTTTTTATCTCCAATGTGATAATCTGTGTTCTTTAAAGTCTACTGCTCGACAAATAGCATGGAGCTAACACTTTCAACGTCTGACAATGATTTAATGTGTAATATAAATTTTATGTTTTACATTTTTAACCAATATGAAACCATAACCTCATATAACCAGTGCGTGACGTAGTGTCTGGGTCAAAGCCGCATGACAAGCAAGTTGTCGCGTCGAATCAGGCTCGATCAGCCTATAACACTAACTAGGACACAGTATAAGAGCTAGAACGTTAGAGGGCCAAATCCTATAGAAAACGGGCATTGCGACAGGAAATTATGTCTTTTAAGATTAAGTTAATGTATCAAGGATCTTCTCCAACTCTTTAATTAAACGGAAAATAACCTTAGGCGAGGTGTTGCTGATATCATCAGATGTAATGAAGGGTCTATTCATCTGCTCAATTCTGAGCCTGGCTAAGGCCGGGTGAATGTAAAGCAGATTAAACTTGTTTCGTCATCCTCTAGAGTCTAGACAGAGTCTGCACTATGTTTCTGAGGAGAGACCTAGTTTATTTAGGTGATATCTCAGTGGACGGAGTGGTAGCCCAAAAGCAACCTCTGGTCAGATCTACTAATACTAACAATATATATATTCCTATATACCATCAATGAAAACAATTTTCGTTGTAGCTTTATTAATTTTGTAATCAATAAAACGAGGGCATCTGTTTTTCAGCAGCACAATTTCGATTGTGTTTTGCTTTGAGTGTGTGTGTGTGTGTGTGTGTGTGTGTGTGTGTGTGTGTGTGTGTGTGTGTGTGTGTGTGTGTGTGTGTGTGTGTGTGTGTGTGTGTGTGTGTGTGTGTGTGTGTGTGTGTGTGTGTATGTGTAAGTATGAACAGCTGATTTTACAACGTTAAGCAGAACATGTGAAAATGTGTATTCACATTACTGTTTTGATATTTTCATAGCACTTTAAGACGTTAAGACAACATTGTGAATGAGCTTAAGTATAATTATTTCTATAATATTATTTTTATAGTATATGTATATTTACTTTTTATACAATTATTACTTCTATACTTAACTTTTTAATTACATACAACACTTGAAAAAACCCAATTTCCAAAATGTTTATCAAATATGTTCATGAAGCATTTAAAGCATATAATTTTTTAAATAATGCAAATCATAAACAAATTGCTGATTTGTCAGAGCGTTTCTTCTTCTTCCTTTTTTGGCTTAAAAGTTTTATTTTTTAGGTATAAGAAATAAAAAAGAATTTTCTGTTTATTTTTTCCAAAATTTTTTCCGAAAAATTAAACAATTTTTTATTCGAAGAAGCATATACTACTATATAATGTTTTTGACTCTAATTTTGCTAATTTTTAACAATTTTTTTATGTTTTTCAAATTTTTTTGGTTGTGGTTTTTTACATATTTTACATTTGCGAACAGTTTACATATGTTTGTTGTTGTTATATATTTCAGTTTTTGTTTTTTTCCATGTTTGCTCGATGCATTTTTTTTTTTTTTTTTGCAGAGTGATTTTCTTCTGTTGCACTTTTTGTTTTATGACAGCAAATATTTAAATTATATATACGGGTTCTTCTTATTTGACCTATTATTGCACTCTTCTCTCTAGAAGCAATTATTTACAGAGCTATTTTTTACTTACAATTCTCATTATATAGAAATAATAATAAAAAAAGAAACTAGATTTGTGACTATTGAAATTGGGACTGTGTTAACTGTAAAGAGAAAGAATGCGGATTGAATTGATTAGTAAAAAATCGTTTAAAATTATGATATTCACGTGGTAAAGAATTATCGCTGAGAACATATAAACAAAAAATTTCTGACGAAGTGAGAGATTTTTAAACATTTTTTCAATGAAAAACAATACGTCTATCGCATTTTGTTTTAAAAAAGTATTTTTTATAAGCCAATCGCTCAGGACCATCTATTTGTTGTTCTCCAAAATGCCAGAATTGTTCTATGTTTGCTCTTAGATTCAAAATTTTCAAATTCTTTTGCATAAGTTGCATTACTGCAAAGTTTTGGGATCTTAAGATAATAATGAATTAATAATGAGCGGAACCAGTAGTAGTCGGAAGGAGCGATGTCTGCAGAATACGGTGGATGGAGTAGGACTTTCCATTTCATTTTTGTAACAGTTATCGTAAAATTTATTTGCGTTATACGCAATATTGAGAGCGTAAAACGTTCTTGGACCTCAGTGCTGCTCTAGCCAGCTCTAGTTTATACTTAGTTTCATCAAAGGGATGCAACTATTTGTACTTTATATTGGGACCCTGAATAAATAACGAGAATTTTGTTTTTTTTTTCCAAATTTAGGCATTTATTGTGCAAAAATGGTTACAAATAAATTATTCAAAGTATTGTCCATTACTGGCAAAAACTTTTTCGCATCTTTTGAGGCAATCCAATCATCGACCCATACATTCATTGTTCATATGAAGTGAACTTTTGCTGGGACCGGCCATGTGTCATCGACCGGAACAAGTAGTAGGAGGAAGGAGCGATATCTGGAGAATACGGCGGGTGGTGTAGGACTTTCCACTTCAGCGTTTACATGTAGGTCTTTGCCTGATTTTGCAACATGTGGCCGAGCTTTGTCGTACTGCAAAATCACTTTGTCGCGCCTTTATTTGTATTCCGGCCGTTTTTGCTTCAGTTCGCGGCTCAAACGCATAAGTTGAGTCCGATAGCGTTTCCTCGTGATCGTTTCATTCGGTTTGAACAGCTCGGATTAGATCACGCCGCGCTGGTCCCACCAAATACAGAGCATTAGCTTCATGCCATGAATATTCAGCTTTGCGAAGAATGTTGATGACTGTCCGGGCAAAACCCAAGACTTCTGGCGCTTGGGCTTATCGCAATGTATCCACAGTCACAATGCGATGCAACAAACCCTTTCATTCTTGGCGTTCGTTGAGCTGTTCACAAGCGAAAAATCGCATTTCAACGCCCAGATTCAACGATCAGATTCAACGACCAGTTTCTTTGCTTTTGAATCAATCCCGTGGCTTTTAGACGTTCGCTGACTGTCGACTCATCCACTCCCAATTATTCTGAAAACTCCTGAAGCGTTTGGCATTAGTCCACATAGAGTCCAATTCTTCGTCTTCAAACTTGTTGGGTTGACCCCGCCGTTTCTTATCTTCGAGCTCAAAATTACCACTTTTAAAGCGACCAAACCACCTCCGACATGATTATTCAGATAGAGCATGCTCGCCGTAAACTTCCACTAAAATTCGATGACCTCGACCGCACATTTCTTCATATTTTCTTCATAGCAAAAACACTTTCATCTGGTACGAAATTCGACGACATGTTCGAGGCAATATTTAGTATTGTTGTTTACGTTTCAAACAAATGACACAAGCTGCCAAAGACGCTCATTGACAATGGGTTTTGAGCGGCAAGAAATTAGAAAAACCCGAATATTGAATCATATACTAGTGGCGGCCTCTTGTGTGAAACGCTCATTATTAATTCAAGGTCCCAATAGTACATATATCAAAATTTTAAACCCGAGCAGTGCATATATGACTTTAATATGTTTCTCAACGCAGAAGAAAATATTTTCAAAAATTCGTATATAAATACAACAGGTTTCAGAGAGTTTAATTTTTGGCCAACTCTGAAATTTCGAGCCGAATCATAACTAAACTCACTTTTGATTTAATTTATTTAAACAATTTAAATGGTTTTCTAAGCCTCCAGCATATTTAAGTACACGGCAAGTTATAAACTTGAAACGATATTGACCATTTTCCCATTCGACTAAACCACATTCGTCATGAACATGAGAACATGAAATTTGTTGGCAAACTTTGGAGAACCTCACAGTCTTCAGTTTCAAAAGTAAAAATTATATTTATTGTATTCAGCTTGGCTTCTAATTTGATTATTGTAGTTGGAAACACTTCATTAAATATTTTAACTGTTTATGTGCAAAGCATAAATTTACTTAACACAAACTATAGTTTTCATTTTAAGTTATTGAGATTATTTACTAGTTATTTCATACAATTTACCTTAGAAATCGTTTTCTTGTGCTACTCGACTCTTTCTCTACCTTCAAAATGAAGTACAAATGTGCATCTCAAGTCTTTATCGACTCATAAATGGCCGGCTGCAAGTATAAAAATAAAGAAAAAAAACATTCTTTAGATTATATTTATAAAAAAAAATGGTTAACTACACTTGCAAAAGCTGACGAAAAGTACAAAGCTGTTACAATCTTCGCATTGTTCCTATTATGATTTTCGATTGTAGTTTATATACCATAAAGTATGCGAAACGAATAACTATATATTCGACATGTTAAAATATGTAAAATAAAACAAAAGAAAAAGCTAACTTCGACAGAAACGATGTTTTAATACGCTTCTCATGTAGCTAAATATTTACAGTCAATTTAAAGCCTTGAAAAACAACTGTCTGTAAATTTTTTTGGCTGCCTGTCAATGTGTTTTTAAAAATTCGATCCGGCTCGAGGGACCATAAGTATGTTCGTATATGAAGTACGATACATTACAAAAATCTTAAAGTAGGCATTCGATTTGTATGCAAGTTACCTTTAAGGAGGCTTGGCATACCGCAAAAAAATGTGTATAAATACTCGTATATGCTAGATCAGCAACAAAAGATGAGTCGATATATACTTATGTATGTGTCTGTCAGTCTGTAAGAACGACTATATCTCTGAGACTGTGAGATATAGTCTTCATATTCAGATATTTAGACTCTTCTCTATCCTCTCCAGAGAAAGTTTTACTACGATGCCATATAATGTATCATATATTTATACGGATAAGAAAAGGAAATGTGTTAAACTAATCTAAGTATGCGGCTTGAGTAAGTGAAGAACTACGTCGCTTAAAATGATGTTAATATGATCTTTCGAATTTTTTGATAAGATATATTTAAATACTTGAGAATATTGACCACTTAAGAACTACTGTCTGTCTGAGTACACATAAATTATGCTAATTTAGCAGGACTTGTCCGGCTAAATTATAATACTTGCATACTGTGCTTTAACCTCTCTACAAGAATTATGACTGCTCCATCTAACTATTCTTGTAAAATATTGTTCTATTGTAGATTTAGATACTTGAAACACGGTTCTTTTCACACATTCACTCAGAATTAAATTCAATACAAGAAACACTATAACAAATCGTAACTACGTTATATTTTATAGTCTTATTAACGCATAAGTATGCTAGTGTACAGGGTAGCATATAGTCAAACGACAGTATTATTGCATTCTATCTCTTTCATACTCCATTTGAAGCGTACATATAATGAAGTATTACAAAAGTCTGACCAGGAATTTCAAGAGCAAATTAACATTGAATTGCTAAGATGCCACTTCTGGTTTTGTTTTTGCAGAACAAACAGCTACAAGTGTCATCAACAAATACAACAAAAGTTTATTGCATTTTAATTTTTTTGTTTATTGTAATTTTTAACCAGTTGGCATGCCTTGGAGTATGCTCTAAAATATGCAAAGTGCAGCATTTTGTCTGCGATATAATAATGTAGATACAATTTGTATACCAAGTATAGGAAGGCAAATGCGTAAAATAGAAATAAAGATAGCTAAAACATACAAGAAAGAAATGTTGTAGTTGGATGGTATACACGACTTTGCGATATGCTGTATCTAGTCTAAGTGTTTTCATTTAAACTTTAAAGGGGTTATATTAAATGGGTTAACGCTCTGCCACTATGTGTGATAGTTTATTAGATATAATGTAAGTTTCATTAATAACAAATGTGTTTTAAATTAAAAAAAAAGACTTTATATATCAATAATAAATCAAAAATGTTGGCAGCTCTGTAATGCTGCTCTACACCTTATAGTGCAATTGGCACGTTTATTTGATATACTTAAGTGTTTCAAGTGTGAGAAGAAGTATCTATACATTTAAGTTTGGTGGCACTAGAATTTATAGTCTTCGAATTCTCTGCGGTTATACAGACAGAAGTAGATACTAATACTGATACTGACAGGACTGCTAACTGGTCACTGTTGATTAAAAAAATATATCTGTGTAATAGGTATATAAAAACTCTGCCTGAAATTAGATATGAAAAGAGACCACTCTACACATTCTCGCGGAATGTGAAGCGATAGCTAGGAGTGGACCTCAAATGATGTGCAGCCAGTTCATTATATTGAAAAGAAGTTGAAAAGATTGGATTGTAGGCAAACAGTAAGAATTATTCAGCATAATGAATGGTTGAGTTGAGGGCAGCTCATCTAAACTTGTAGCATAAACAATAGATCTTTTATGTCGCTGGTTTATAAGGAACATTTCAATAAAAATGCAGATTCTAGTTTTGCTGATGTTCAGTAATCTACATAAACGCGAAATTATACTTAATGGATTCTATGATATCTGCTTTAGTACACTGATGATATACTAAAGCAGCTTTTAATTGTTTTCAGAAACTGTCAACTTCAAAGTTCAGACAAGGTTTACATTTTTATCATGGTGAAGTTCACGAACGGGCAACGTTTAGAAATTTTAAGAGCGTAACTTTTAAGATAAATTGTTTTCAACGATGTAGCTCATTTTTCACTTAATGGCTTTGTCATTAAGCAAACTATGCGTTGTCTATATGTGCTCCATAAGAAATCCAATTGCAACTACAATAAGTGATTGGAGTGAGCGCTCTTAAAGCTTCGACCATCGACATAAAATTTCGGTAGTCATTCTTAACTATCGGATGTACAAAATACTTCGATCCGTTTTCAAAACATGGCTTTGGCTGTTGTGAATGTGTCATAGTAACAGCTGATTTTGGAACTTTCAGAGAGATTAAACATTTGTCAATTTGTATCGCTTTGGGTTATAGAAAAATTCTGTTCTATTCTGTTTCTATTATTGTGTTGAATATGTAAATTTTTTGTTAACTGAACAGCATTTGCGGAACGTTTTAGTTTTTTACTTTAATTGTTAGAAAAGTTCAGCTGAAGCGCATCGAATGCTTGTGAAAAATTCATGGTGACATTATTTATCACCAAGAATGGTGATTTCAGCATTGAATATAGATCTCGCTCTGTACAATCAAAAAAAATCGAAGGCAAAGAATTGCAGGCATTACTCGATTAAGATCCGAGTCAAACGGAAGCGTAGCTAGCCGAATCATTGCGAGTGTTTTAACAAGCAGTTTCTGTGTGATTGAAATCCACGGAAATGATTCAAAATCAAGACAATTGCGTGTCTTATATACTAAAACCGTGACACATTAAAAGGCAATTTTTCACTTGGTGTGGCCTAAAGTATGCTGTACAGTTTAAGCTGCTAGAACCTGGCGATTCCATTGCGGATGATTTGTATAGTCTACAATTGATTCGTTATAAGAAAAACGACTGGAATACGTGCAAAGACATGACAAAATTATACTTCTGCATGACAACGCTCGACCACATGTCGCAAATGACGTGAAAAAATATTTGGAATAACTTAAGTAGCATATTTTGCGTATTCTTCGAACATTGCTCATTCTGGCTACTGGTTGTTTCGGCGGATGCAGCACGATTTGGCGGGTCAACGGTTAAATTCATTCGCAGAAATGAAAAATTGGCAACTAACTTAGATCGCCAAAATAGACAAAACATTGTTTCGAGCTGGAATTTGAAAATTATCTGAGCGCGGGGGGGGGGGGGGAGTAGTAACATTGATTAATATTTTCATTCATTTTGTTCAGAAATAAATGTATTTTAGGAAACAAAACAAGAAAAAACGTTAACTTCGGTTGAACCGAACCTCTAATACCATTCACACGAAATTTTAAATAGCATTGTAAAATATAATAGTGGGGGTTTAAATAGAGGCTACCCGAAAAAGTGGGTGGTACACGCTCACTAGTAGATGTGTATGAAGCGATGTAGTAGATGTGTAAGATGCGTAAGATACAAATGCATAAAAGTGAACTGTTGGTTTATATGGTATGTTACCTCAAAAAGTGGGCGGCCCATTTGTATATGTATATGAAGTGGTTGTCCATTAAAATGCACAAAATCAAATTTCAGGCTAATATTGATCTAAATGAAGGATTTTTTCATAAAAAAACCCAAAATTGCACGGTGGGTTTGTATGGGGGCTACCTCAAAAAGTGGGCAGGGCACACCCGTTAGTCTATGTATGTTAAGCGGCTGACCATAAAAAGGCAGCACATTGTATTTCAACCTAATATTGACTTTAATAAAAAAGTTTTCTTACAAAAAGTCAAAAGTGGGCAGTAGGTTTGTATGGGAGCTAGCCCAAATAATGGGCGGGTAGCACCCATTAATGTGTATGTCAAGCATCTATATCAATTATAAAGTTGATATTGACTACAATAAAAATTTTTTATTTTATACAAAAAGTCAAAAGTGGGCGGTGAGTTTGTATGAGGGCTACCCCAAAAAGTAGGCGTGGCGGTTCAATCTTGACACTCTACTAAACTGGAATAAAAAGAAGTATACGTGCAAAATTTCAACTGGATAGCATAAAAATTAGTCCCCAAAAAATGCGCAACAACATACATATGGACAGACGGGCGGATAGACAGACAGACAAGACGGACATGGCTAGATCGATTCGTCTCGTCGAGCTGATCAAGAATATATATATATATACTTTAAGGGGTCTACTATGGCTCCTTTAATGCATTACAAACTTTCAGACAAACTGATAATACCATTTCACACTATGTGTGAATGGTATAAAAACGGACCGCAGTAATTTGCATACCCAGACTTTGCTTTTTCGTGAACTTCACCTTGACAGGCGTTTTGAAGTTGACAGATATCGAAAAAAAAAAAATTACGGTACTTTAGTATTGAAATACAAATATATGGTAAAAACGCCTATATTTACATATTTTAAACTATGTGTGAATTATATAATGAAATTATAAGTCAATATATAAAATATGCAGCATAATTTTAGGCTCTACTTTTAATAACTACAAAAAGTATCTAAAAAAATATAAATAAAAACAAACACAAAATCAAATACATTTTTGCAATTGAAACAAGTAACAAAGCTTTATTTAAGATAAGATATATATGTATATATGAAGTGAAAATGTAAATGTTTATATATGTATGCATGTGTGTGTGTGTGTGTGTGTGTGTGTGTATGTGTGCATGAGACTTAATTCAAAACAATGTATGTATACATTTATGCTTATATACATAGCGTAGTTATGTATATACAGACACACACTTTGTATTGTAATTCATTAAGAATTTAAACAAATAAACAAGCAAAGCAATAGAAAATGAAAAAAAGAAAAGTTGCTACAAAAATTCACTGTGCAACAATAAAAAAATAAATCAAAAATGTTTTACTTTACTTTACTTTGCTTTGCTTTGCATTTCATCAGTTTACTTATCAAATTAAACACTTAAAAAGCGTATTTCAACAGCAAAAACAATGAATATAAAAGTATCTTTTTTATAAATGTAAAACATAAATTGTATCTTTCAGAACAAAAAATTGAAATTAAATTGTTCAAACAGAAAAAATAAAAAAGAAAAATGTTGTTGCTTTCATTTAACATACAAAAAAAAAAATAATAATAAAAAAATAAAAAAGGATACTTCAACTAAATTCAATTATTGATTGTTCAACAATTATTATGCAATCAATTGTGACTTACAACAAAGTTTCAAATTGATAATTTTTTTATAAATTGTAGAAAAATACATAAATTTTGAGTAGCTGCACTTCACAGAAAAGCTACAAACAGTTTTTCAACTTTCGACTTAAACTAAAAAGCATAAAAAAATATTCAACAAAAATTATGTTTTTGTTTTTTTTTTTTTTGCAAATGTAGGAAAATTAAATTTGCTTATACGGAGAATACCACAGTAAACTGTTTCGGCTCAAAATTTCTTTTCAAAAAATTCTGTTTCATGTATGAAATTTGTAGAAATTTGAGTCGAAGGTAGTTTCTCTGGCACAATCGTTTAATAAAAATAATAAAAACAAATTTATAAACGTTTCAACAGTTGTTTTTTTTTTTTCAAATTTTTTTTTTTTTTTTTTTTTTGTTCATTAAAGACTACTCTTAATATGCATATAAAGTTCCAGATATGATATATATGTAACAACAAACATGTATGAGACGACGATTATGTATGGTTTTTTTTTTTTTTTGTTTGTTTGTTTTTTTAACGTTCAAACATGTTTGAAGCGGCAATTAAGGATACTTTTGTAAGTATATACTTGTACATATATATATATATGTTTTCAAATAGCATATATCTTGTAACTACAAACTAAGCATAATAAACTTAAATAGCTAAACAAAAGTTTCGTATTTGTTAAAGAAAATGTGTGTTGTGTGTGCTTGTTTATCAACTTAAAAACTAATCATATTTCGTGTAATTTACTTCAACATAAAAATTCAAGTACTTGTTTTTGTGTTATAAAATAAGAAAATTTTTAAAAAATTAGTAAAAGAAGCATAAAAATATAGAGTAGCAGAGCATTTACGTACAACTCAAATCAGTTATGCATGTTGCAGCAGCAGCAGCAGCAGGTCTTCCTCCATGGAACATACTTCTTACTGCTTCTTCTTCTTCTTCTTCTACTACTACTACTTTACATCTTTAAACATGTATGTATGTTCGCTCCTTAACAATGATGACATTTGTTCTTGCAGTCCGTGCTCCTTCTGCTCCACCGCTGCTACGACTAAGACTACTACAACTACTCCAACTTCCACACTTTGCTGCAGCCATAGCGCTTGGTTAATATGGCTTCGATGCATCCTTGGGCTTCTTTAGTTGTACCTTGAGACGCTTGGTGCCCACTTGAAAACCGTTCATTGCTTTAATGGCTACCTGCGCCGATTCCGGATTGTCGAACGATACGAAACCAAAGCATTTCGATAGACTGGTTTGTTTATCGATGAATACCTTGGCGGATATAACATTGCCGAATGGCAGAAAAGTCGATGCCAAATCTGTGTCAGTGAACTCCTGCGGCAGATGATAGATGAATAGATTGCAGCCTTCCGGACCTGAGAGAAAGAAAATTACAACAAAAAAAAAACACATTAGTAAAGCATTTGTTGGAAAAAAAATTCTTCAGATCAATCAATCGTAGTTTTTTCTATAGCAGCATTTTTTCAAGCTTACTCAATGCAATTTACTGCATTTCTAGCACTCATAAAACATTTTCTATGAAATTTCTTTAGCGCACTCGACTCAGTCTATTATTAAAAAAAAAAAAAAAAATAGTCGAAAAAAATGGTTTCAATTGCGTGCTGTCATCATTAAAAGTCTATGCTGCAAAGCACTCATGTTCTTATCGCAACTCAAACAGCGCTGAAATTTGCATTTAAAGTATCTAAAAATAATATGTAAAATTATGCAAAATAAAAACAGTGCGCGACGTAGAGTCTGGGCTAAGGCCGCATGACCAGCCAGTGGTCACTGCGAACCACGCTCCATCAGCTAATAATGCTAACTAGGACTCGGTGTCATCCTATCGAAAACAGGCAATGCGACAGGAAATGTTGTCTTTTGTACCTTAGCCCGAATATGGTTAAGTTAATTTATCTAGGATCTTCTGCGTCTCTTTAATGAAACGGACAATATTCTTAGACGAGGTGTTTCTGATGTAGTGAAGGGGAAAAAATCGCAGAATAGTAAAACCGAAGTTTTTGTTTTGGGTCGTTGCAGAAGTTCACATTAATGTGAAACTTAGTAATCAGTAGCACCATCCATAAGGTCACTTCTTGGCTTAGCCCGATCAAAGCACACGTAATAAAATGAAGCTTTACGTGCGAAGTCATTCCATTTCTAGGATGACCTCACCGCACTTGGTATTGCCATCGATTGGCACCGGCGCGCAGAAAATAGCATTTAGTGCGCCTTCCTACGTGCAGCCATGAGCTACTACTACGGTTTAGTAAGTAAGTGTTGTATATAATTATATGAAGATATATCATAATCTACAATAAAGTACGATAACCTTTTGTTTATACATCGATTTTTATGACTTGCGGTCAGTAGAAGGGACACGCCAACTTAAGCGGATTAAGCCGACGAACGGATTAAGACAACGAAATGCTTACAAGTAAAAGTCTAGTCATATTAATCGTATTTCGTCAAACGAAAAAAGGGTTTACTACCTGTTTTAAAATAAAGAACAGGTGCAAACCACAAAATATTTGTAAACAAACTACCTGCCATATAACTACCTATTATATTAAGAGTTGCCACAGATCAAACCAAAAAAAAGGGTTAACGAAAAAAAGGTTCACTACCTGTTTTACACCATAAATATGTACTATAAATACTGCCCCAGCAAGCTACAAGAACATTATTCAAACGCAAACCGTCGCAGCAGCAACAAGTGCAATTAGAGACAACTAAATTGATTTCTACAAAATTTAGCAAAACCTTAGAATGGAAACTTCGACATACGTGCGTCCCACAGTCTCCTATCATCTGTTCTTGTATCGCGTTGAACTAGCGCGCCGTAAATCACGACAAGTGCGACTGTCACGCACCAAAATCGAGATCACGGACAAACTGATCTCACGCACTATTAAAAATCTGAAAACGTGCAGCATGGATGATCTTCAAGCAGTCAACCGGGAGCTTATTTTCAAACGGAAGCTACACAATGAAATTAAAAAGTTAAAGAAGGAAGCCAAGGTCAAAAAACGTGGAGCAGATGTTAAAACAGCAGTAGCATCAACTGACAACTTTTAAAACAAAACGGAAATTGTATTGTCCTTAAGGATTAAGGATTACAAGTATTAGATTAGATAAAGTATTAGATAAAAAACAAAAACTTATGTTAATTTAGATTAAGTTGTAAATAAGAATGCACAAAAATTTAAATATTTCGTTATTCTTTATTGTACGGAAGGTATCCTAGAAACCTTAATTCGGGGTTAGTGTGCTGAGTTTGGTTCGCACCACCATAAAAAATTTACCAGTGAAGACAGAAAGAGGAATGGATAAGATCCCCCGCATGAGGAATATGCATATCCAGCCCTTTGATATCAATAGAGTTTTCAGACAGGGTGTACGACTTTTTTAACTACACGTAGTACACTCAACACCAATGCCGTAAAACGGTCGGGCACGATCTTCCATAAGTAAGTGATGCAACTCCTTTAGGCTGATGACATTGACATCAGTTAACACCGCGTACTCGGAGATTGAGAAACAGTCACGATTCACGTGCAACACAAAGAACTTCTTGTTCACTCGCAGAACTTGCTAATCTATACTGCTTTGGGCTCAGTAAGCAAATTGAAATACGAAAAGACACGCAAAATTAAGCGGATTAAGTCTGTTTACAATTAGAGGCTAAGTCAAATGAAAGTTTGAATGCAAAACTGTTCTAGAGAAAATTTTCTCCGAAATTTTGGACCTTTTAGAGTTGGCAATGAGTTTCGGATCCGAATGAACCACGAGCCATATAAGCAATATTTAATAAGGTGCACATAGTCCGGTGCATACAATTTCAGTGGATGCGCTTGGCCGGATGAACAACAGAGCTCCAGCACAGAAAGTTTATATTTGGAATCCAATCTTAATTGGTGGACAACGTCCAAGAGCAAACTTGGTGTTAATAACAACTGGCACAATGTGCGACCATAACCAATAAACTGTTGTAGACCCACAAAAACAAAAAAAAAAGTAAGTAAGTAGCTCTTATAATCTCTGAGATCTTTCGTTAAAGTGGAACGGACGGACAGAGTTCTTTTGACTCAGCTTTCGATGCCGTTCACGAATAATTATATTTTTTGGAGTATGTCTGTCGTTTCTCCTTTTATTTGTTACATATATTTGCACAAACTTATTACACTATAGTTCTTTTGGGTCGAGGTTATAAAAATATCCATAACGAACATCAACTATGAATAGACCAGAAATAGTTTTTATGACATGTAGTAAATTTGGGTATAAACATTGAGACACCATCGACATACTTTCACCGATGTATGCGTAAATGAAAATCGTTTCGCATTTAAATAGGGTCACGGCCACTCTATTAAAATTTTGAACCGAAGTAATGAATGTATATAGTAGTAAATGACACTGCTCTAAAATACTCTAAGATCTTTGAAGTGATATAGGTATTTTAATATTATATTCTTCTCAAAGCTTGTTTAGTGTCAAAAGTAAGTTAATGAAGAAGGAGACCAGGAATAATAAACTATTCAGACTATATTTTTACTGTGTAGAATGGGTCTCAAAAAGTAGGGTAGAGGCTTGTAGGTTGAACACCCCACCACGTTTTTTTTCGCCAAAAGGAAACACCAATATTCGAAATGTCATATTTGTACAGGAAATTCTCAGATTTAAGATTTCTTCAGTCTATGGAGAAATATAGTAGGGTAGGGTAGGGTAGAGGCTTGTAGGTTGAACACCCCACCACGTTTTTTTTCGCCAGAAGGAAACACCAATATTCGAAATGTCACATTTGTACAGGAAATTCTCAGATTTAAGATTTCTTCAGTCTATGGAGAAATATTGAAAAAAATTTAACTATGTTCAACGTACAAACTTCTCTTCAAAATATAGATGTATTGTATTATATTCATATCATCAGTTTCCAAAAAATGAGTTTATATTCCACTTCTTTAGTAGGCATGTACTTTTAAAAGATACATTTAAACATATAAGTTCGCTTTTTCTATTGATTTCTCTACGATTAAAACTTTTCACAGCAGATGGCTAAGAACTACAATATCATTTAAACTAAACCTTTATCAACTTTTCACCAAATAGTCAATATCTTATATCAAATTTAGCATAAACTGTATATAAAAGCAAAGTGCAAAAAGTATCTACACTCAAATAGAATTTAACTTGATTTGCTCAAGCAAACTCAGCTTAAAAACTCGATGCTGCTGCTGCTTTAGATGACTGCACTGCTTTGCAGCTGAGATACAAGAACATTATACGCGTACTTCAAGCAAAATTTGCACTCAAAACGATGCACAACAAGTAAAGCAGACGACATATAAAAATTAATGCAAACGCAGCAGCAGTTGTTAATCGCAAAAATAAACACAGCCAAAGATACACCAAACTACGAATACACAGAAAAAAATCGCTAAACTCAATCATCAAAATAAAGTTTAAAAAAGAAAAAAAAAATAAAAGGAGTTAATCTTAAAGGTCCATATTCTTGATATTAATTAATTATAAAAATTTCCTCAGGTGGATGTAACTGGCACTCGAACCACGACCACACAAGACCGACTGCGCTGACTTGTTAAGTTTCATCGTCTTAAAAACAAGTCGAGTTTTCGAATCACCAATTGCTTTTCTCATTCACTTTAGATTCGATATATTTCGTCTCGCTCGCACACCTTTTTTTCTACCTCATTTCTTTTGGTTTACCTGCTTTCAAAGTGGCGTACGATACGAATACCGTTCAATATAATATTTTCCATATTTATTTTAAACGATTTCATATAACCTCATTATATTGATATGAAAAATATCAAATTGATATTACTCTTTTTTTTCTCGCTGTGTATATATGTATCTCAGACTCTGATTCTTTATATTGATTGCTATATAGCAGTGCAGTGTTGTTGTCGTCTACATTAAGGCTCTACAGATTTGTAACCGTTGGCAACATTTGAGCAGTAGTCAACAGCCCAACAGTTACCCTGCCTGACTTGCTGCTGCCTGAACCCGTAGTCATTCAATACAGCAAAACCATGTGCGTCGTCATTTTCATAATTTCCAGGGCCTCTACTACTCGTTGCATAGAATGTATCTCAAAATTATTCTATAGATAGCGATACATATACGCACAGCAACTACTATGCAAATTAATTGCAGCTCAAATTCCTCATTTAACTTGCTCCTCTGCAGCTGCTACTGCTCTTTAACAACAAAATCAGAACTACTTAAATTTTGCCAAACAACTTCCGTTTCCGCTTGCACTCTACACGCCATGTTGTCATAACAGCCAACAGGATGTCATGCACTTCCTTCCTTTCATCCTGCCTGTCTATCTGTCTCTATATCGCAAGTCACTCGGTGTTAATTTAATTTGATGTGCGTTAATTAACCTATGAAAAGACATTCTCATGCGTATTTCATGCTCATGTGTAGCTCTTAGCCTAATTATGCTCGAAATCTTAGCTACGATGGTTGTGCATGTTGACCGATCTTAAATGTGAAATTTTGTACTTTTCTGTTATGAATTTAAACTGTTTTGTTACTACGCTACTTTATGTAGTAACGTTTTATTGAGTATTTAACAGCTTAGCGCACAATCAATAGATACAAAATTTGAAACATAATTCCATTTTAATTGAAAAAGCGCACAAAGCAAGGAACTCTTCAAAGGAATAGTACCTATTATACAATATATGTATATACTATCAATTACAAGACATATTCAGCTATTAATACAAAGACTCACACCTAAAGCACAAAATTACCTTTTACAACAAGACAAAGGACTTGCTGCTAAAGCAGCCTTGTGGACGCTCTCTATGCAAAAAGGAAACCTACTTCATTTCAATTTACATCAATTTAATCGCATCAGCGTCAGCAATCTGTCAAAAGGCGTTTCACGGATGCTAAGAATGTCGTCAGGTAGACAGGAGGAAAGTCAGAGTACGGTGGTGGGAACAACGGCAGCAGCAGCAGCAGCAGCGGTAGCTTTCCCGATATTTACCTGCAACACGAGTCATGTCAAATTCAATCAAACTAAATGCGCGCGGTGCACCTTGCAATAACCATAGCAGTCAAGTAAGTAGACTAATAGTAGTGTGCAGTATAAGCGCATACAGCTCCGCATTCTAAACAAGAAGAACAATGCAACATTTGTCAATGAGTATGGCGTATGCGTAATATATAGAGTATGCGTAAGAGCCTTAGAGTATGAGATAAGTACGTATACGCAGCAGATGAAATGACAAAGATGCATCAATGTTATTAATTACAATGACAACAATAACAGCAACAACAACAAAGAGCCACAAATACTGCACTGTATACGAAATGATAAGAATATGCAACGAGGGCTGTATGAAACGTCATTGGAATCATTTCGAATATTGGAAGAAGCATAAAGTTCTATTGTAAAGGATCTACCAATTTGCATCTTCGAACTCTGCAGGCTTCTGGCGATCATATTTGTTTATTTACACGTTCAAATTTTAAAATTGGATTTGAGCCTTCATTCGCATAACTGAAGTCTTACGACCATCGGCAGTTTGCTAATTGGTATGGCAACGTTCCCTCAGCTGAACATTTGCGCTGAAGTAAACAAGAGTGTACACCAATTAAAATAGGGAAATAGAGCGAACAAGTGAGCACGAGAATACTAATTGTATACTTCGCCACACCATGGTGAAATTATTCAACGCACGTACAGAACACAGTAATGGCGCAATCCATGGTACGAATGAATCTTCTTCGAGCACATCATATTATCAATCAATTTATAGTTCAAATTGGATGAAGTCAACTTTTGAGAACTTTATACGGCAGCGGATTGGTGTTGATGGTGACATTCGGGTCGACTAATCCTTAGCGTATTTATCGACATGCTCGGCCTTTTCCAACATAATGCTGGTGTATCGGCGATTCATATCATTGATGGCGGTCATGTAAATGCACAGGGTTATCATCGATAAGATGAATGTTACGAAAAATGTGTTTGAACTTTTCTGGGTGGACATTTTGACATTATAAAAGCGACAAATTTCCAGTCGAAAACTTTTAAGGTTACCATTGCTTCAAAAGCATACATGTAGTAAGTCAACGCTATATCTAAAAATATATGCATCTACGTTCGTGGGACAAGGGGAATGGCGTATATCAAAGGAGAATTACCACAGAACGTCTGGCGGGCATGTCTGTATCGTCTAATATACACAGTGGGTGCTACACGGAAAACGAAACTTATTCAAAAAGTCCCACTCTAATGGCGCTACCTATGTATATGTGACACAGTGCGTTCGAAACTCACGTTTCTACCTTACTGTCCACCCAAACTTTATGACATTTGGCGATGTTGTTGCATCTGAAGAGATGATTCTGCAAGTTTAGAGCCGGATTTCATTTTATTTTGTTATATTTTTTTTTTGGATCGGCAAAATGCAAAAGATGAACTCCGGCAAAATTGAGAACAATGTTAATCTTTTTCACAAATTTCGAATTCCGTTGGCTAATTAAGTGTTCCGATAATAGAAGGAGCTCTATAATAAATTCAATCCAAGAAAATGTCACCGAATAATCGCACCAAATTCTTACAAAGTGCTGATCTTCTTTTTGAAGTTTACCATTTTTAAGATACAAAGCAGCTATGATGATTGTACATAATAAAAAATAAGTTCAAATGGTACTAGCATACCTTAAAATCAATGGTGAAGAAAAGTGTAATGTATAATTACAAATTGATTTCTTATGCATTTCTTAGAAATATTAACTAGAATCTGTTCTCTCGAATTGATTTCGTAGTTTATCATCTGCACAGTCTAAACACGCAACCCTCTAATGCTGCAGCTACACTTCGTCTACAAAATCCACATTTAACACCATAGAATGTTATCCTTAAAATACATTATAGGCATTTGTAATATAAGACATCGCCGTCACCAATGACTTTGACTTTGTGCGCTATCATGCACAACATTACATCGTTCACTTGTAGCAGTGATATCCTTGCAGTGATACAACTCTATTAAATTATATAAATTTAATCAACACGCCTGAGTAATCATTTTCCACACAAAGCAATTATATTTTAATTGAAATAATGCATTAGATATTGTGGCTGTATTCAATTACTACAAATTTTCCTGTCACTCCCCACCAACAAGCATTCAATAATTTTACATAAACCGTGCCATATTTAAAGTATATCCTTTTGCTGACACATAATTCAGCAAATAAATTTTTTTATTTGCATCATTTTGTACGCTATTTTCCTTTACATTTTCCACAGCACAGCACAGCGCGCTTCAACTGAATTCCTTTCAATTTCGTCATAGATTTTTCGTGATATAAAGATAAGAAGAAATCTGCAAGGACAACAACATGAAGCAGCTTTAGAAGAAAAGCCAGATCGAAGCCAATACATGCTGCAATAGATACGACGAGCGAAAAAATGCAGAATAAATACAAAATCGGCACACAAGCACAGGAAATATGCAGCAAAATATATAAATACTTATATCCTTGCAGACAGACATGAATGCAGCGATAGTGGAAAAAATCGAAATAAAAACAGAACCCGCATAAACATGTGAAATTTATCAAACATAGCAAAAGGACTTAAGCGCACAACGCTCATGACGACGATGACAACAACTGTAGCTAAGCAAAGGATGCAAAGATATCAGCAGAAAATGGAAAAAAAAGTTGAAATAAAAATTGAACATTGTAGAGGATATATAAACTATATAGTTTTATAATGTATTTTAATATATAGAAATAAAAATAAAAAAAGTAAGTCGTAAAAATATTAAATCCTGTAAAACCGAAGCTTTAATACTCTACACACTTGAAAATTTACTGTCCTATGAGCGCTAATGTCTGCAGTACCGAGTTTCTAGTTGATAACTTATGAAATTAATTGATATCCTTACAAAAAGAAAGAGGGAAGAGTAACACATGAGAATTTTTGAAAAGTTTTTAAACAAAATTTCATATCAATATCTCAAAAAATATGCATAAACATTTTTTGTGCACAATTTGCATGATGCGTGCCCACCTTGCGTGTCTTTTATTAAGAGGCCAAGCCTTGCAAAGAAAAATAATTTCTAGGCTTCTGCTACATCAAAAAATCAAAGTTTTTAAGCCTTCATTTTTGTTTTGGAAACTTTTTCTGATGAGCAAAAACACGCAGGGTAGGCACGCATCGTCCAATCTGGCACTTGATAATGTTTGATACAATCTCAAGGAACAAAGTTAGTTAGGATCTTTGCTTTCATTTAGTTTCATAAAGGGAGGAATGCCTAATGCTGTTACCACTTGATCTGTGGTTGAGCTATGGTCTCGTGTGAGCAAGTGAGATAAAAAAAATACCAAATGGCAGCACATCTGGTGACGTCATCTATTTTGAGTGCTTTTCTATACATAAATACCAGATTTTTCAAGTCTATAACAAAGATAAAAATCCTTTTTTATGAATAAAGCTTTTTGAACTAACAAAGCAATATCGGCCAATTGGTCAACGCAAAAGTTGCTGTACACTTGAGCGCGTTTTGAAGCATTTTCCAATATTGACCGTTGCTTCTTTAGCAAACTTTTTAAGATTGCCTAGGTTAGTTTATGTAGACGCTAGGCTTCAAATAACCCCTGTAATTCAGGAATTCTATGAAGAGATATCAACATTACGATGATAAGCTATTGTTTACACAATTATTAATTGCATAATTTATGACGGTCAAATTAAGCGGATTAACGGACGAGCGGACTAAAACCATAAAATATGTGTAAACAAACTACCTGCTTGAGCTTAGTCATATTAAGGCGCCATAAGTAAACCAAAAAGGATTAACGAAAGAGGGGTTTACTACCTGATTCAAATCAAAGAACATCTGCAAACTAGAAAATAATTGTAAACAAACTACCTGTATGTAACTAAGAAGCTAAGTTATTCTAAGAGGCGAAAAAAAGGGGTTAACGAAAAATGGGTCACTACCTGTTTTACACCACAAAAAAGTATAAATACGGCGCCAGCGTGCTGCCAGGATATTATTCAAACGGCAACCGTCGCAGGAGCAACAAGTGCAATTATACATAGCTATATTGATTTCTTCAAAATTTAGCAAAACTTGAAAACTCTAGAATGGAAACTTCGACTTACGTGCGTCCCACAGTCTCCTATCATCTGTTCTTGTATCGCGTTGAACTAGCGCGACGTAAATCACGGCAAGTGCGATTGTCACGCACCAAAATCGAGATCACTGACAAACTGATCTCACGCACTATTAAAAATCTGAAAACGTGCAGCATGGATGATCTTCAAGCAGTCAACCGGGAGCTTATTTTCAAACGGAAGCTGCACAATCAAATTATAAAGTTAAAGAAGGAAGCGAAGGCCAAAAAACGTGGAGCAGATGTTAAAACAAAAGTGGTTGAAGTAGCATAAACTGACAGCGTTTAAAACAAAACGCAAATTAAATTGTACATACAAAAAAGAAGCTTATTAGGAAGACAAGCAATTAATATTACTGTAAAAAATGTAGTTAATATAGATTAAGTTGTAAATAAAAATTGACAAACATTTAAATACTCGTTATATTGCATTTTAGCTATAATTTCTTATTCAAGCAGCAAATCTTCGGTTAAACTGCAATAGTTATACGCAGTGTATAAATATTTCAGATTTAACAAATCTTCAGCAATGTAGGCTTCCCCAAGCCTTTTAAGGTTATTATTCACATATGGGATTAAGTCGCGATTTGAACTCATTTGGTGTTGATCAAGTGCAATTCGTATTATTCAAGACAAGTGAATTCAAATCGTAAAATCATCTCATGAAAAAATTACCATTACCAGAACTAATATTCGTGATCAGCGCGCTAACTTTCATTACTTCGGAAGTTCTGATTTTTGCTACGAAAAAATTCAGATGACCCAGCTGTGCGTTGCTCCTCCCCTACACTGGCAACAAACATACACACACTGTATTTCAAACTCAAACAAAAAAAGCACATAAGCAAATGTAAAACTTTTACGAATTTAGATACTGGAATTTTGTAACGTATTCTTTATTTTCGATAACAATAATGGAATGAAAGCTGTTCGAAGAACGAAACTTGCAGGCCCGATTTTAAAATGAAGCGAGGATCAGTTTAACTGTGTGACCGGTAACTGTGAATCAAAATAACGGTAATATCGGTTACTCGTATATGTTACTAATTTTTCTGAAAGTTTTTAACGAGAGTTCTGTCCTGAATCATATTAAGAATGCAGTAATTATTTTATGAATTTTTAGATTATATACATAATTTCGTTAAGTTTTTTCAAGGAATTTCTTAGTCTCTTCATTTCTTGATCAGCGTAATCCAGATAGTTCTTCTAAGAGAAGAAGACCATTTGTTTTCCTCGATTTTTCATTAAATGTGTGTGCATTACGAGCTCGTATATAAGCTGCCCTGTTTCTGTAGAGTGAACATTCCCCAGTTTTCCTGTCCACTGTGAGACTATCCCTAAAAGTGGAAAGACACGGTCATTCACGTCTATAAGAAGCACTCATATCCAATTTCAAGCTGATCTTTACTTTAAATTTCTTTAAAAAATCGAAAAGAAGACGGCTGATTTGTTTGGGTGTTATTGTACAACGTCCAAAGTGCTTGGTACGGTAGTAGTATGTGCTCAGTCTAGAATCACTAGAAGCCTTCATCCACAGGCATGGGACAGACGGATATGGTTAGTTCGATTCGTATTATCTTGTCTTATTCTTAATCATGATTCTTAAAATTTTTCGAAATTGAATACGTTCAAATGGTAATTGAATCGTAATGGTAATTACGATTTGAATTCACTTGCCTTGAATAATACGAATTGGACTTGATCAACACGAAATGAGTTCAAATCGCGAAATAATCCCATATGTGAATAATAAACGTAAAAGGCTTGGGGAAGCCTACATTGCTGAAGATTTGTTAAATCTGAAATATTTATACACTGCGTATAACTATTGCAGTTTAACCGAAGATTTGCTGCTTGAATAAGAAATTATAGCTAAAATGCAATATAACGAGTATTTAAATGTTAATCCATTTTTATTTACATCTTAATCTATCTTAACTACATTTTTTACAATAATATTAATTGCTTGTCTTCCTAATAAGCTTCTTTTTTTGTATGTACAATTTAATTTGCGTTTTGTTTTGAACGCTGTCAGTTTATGCTACTTCAACCTCTTTTGTTTTAACATCTGCTCCACGTTTTTTGGCCTTCGCTTCCTTCTTTAACTTTATAATTTGATTGTGCAGCTTCCGTTTGAAAATAAGCTCCCGGTTGACTGCTTGAAGATCATCCATGCTGCACGTTTTTAGATTTTTAATAGTGCGTGAGATCAGTTTGTCCGTGATCTCGATTTTGGTGCGTGACAATCGCACTTGTCGTGATTTGCGTCGCGCTAGTTCAACGCGATACAAGAACAGATGATAGGAGACTGTGGGACGCACGTATGTCGAAGTTTCCATTCTAGAGTTTTCAAGTTTTACTAAATTTTGAAGAAATCAATATAGCTATGTATAATTGCAGTTGTTGCTCCTGCGACGGTTGCCGTTTGAATAATGTCCTTGCAGCCCGCTGGCGCCGTATTTATACTTTTTTGTGGTGTAAAACAGGTAGTGAACCCTTTTTTCGTTAACCCTTCTTGTTTGACCTGTGGCGCCTCTTAATATAACATACCGTCATGGTTACAAACAGGTAGTTTGTTTACAAATATTTTGTGGTTTACACCAGTTCTTTGCAGGTAGTAAACCCCTTGTCTGACTCCGTCCACCAAATAGATTTAGGTTTCCCAAGTAAACTTTCCGTGCTGGAGCTTTAATGCATTTTAAATTTCACATGCATTTTATTCGTCTGTCCCCTGTCTGTATGTGGAGGCTTCTAGGCTGAACACATACTACTTCCGTACCAAGCACTTTGGAAGTTGTACAATAAGACCCAAACAAATCAACCGAAGGAGACACGGCAAACCCTATAAAGTTTATATATTCTTGAAAAGAATCGGAACACAATTCGATATAAACCCGTCCGATCGTCTGTTTGATCGATAAGATCTTGAAGTCTAAGAGATAAGATGCGCATGTGTACGAAATTGTTGCCATTGTAGGGGAGCAACGCACAGTTGGGTGATCTGAATTTTATCGTATCAAAAATCAGAACTTCCAAAGTAATGCAAATATTTTCAAAAATTTAAAATTCATGTGAAGGAGAAGCGCCACAGCTCCAGCACGGAAGGTTTACTTGGGAAACCTAAATCTTATTGGTCGACGGAGTCCGACAGGATAACTTCCGAAACACCTTCTAATGAGCGGCCATGACTAATTAAAGGTAGGTGTAGTGTCATATAACTAAGTAAGTAAATAAGTATCATAAAAAAATATACTGTTTAAAAAATATATTGTTTACATTATTATGATTTATGGTCATTAAAAAGGGGCACACCAGATTAAGTGGATCAAGTCGACGTACGGATTAAGATAACGAACTGTTTGTAAACAAACTACGTGTTTACAAATAAGAAGTCAAACGACAAAAGGGGGTTTACTACCTGAAAGAACAGGTGTAAACCACAAAATATTTGTAAACAAACTACCTGTTTGTAACTAAGATGCTATGTTATATTAAGAGGCGCCACAGGTCAAACAAAAAAGGGTCACTACCTGTTTTACACCACAAAAAAGTATAAATACGGCGCCAGCGGGCTGCAAGGACATTATTCAAACGGCAACCGTCGCAGGAGCAACAAGTGCAATTATACATAGCTATATTGATTTCTTCAAAATTTAGCAAAACTTGAAAACTCTAGAATGGAAACTTCGACATACGTGCGTCCCACAGTCTCCTACCATCTGTTCTTGTATCGCGTTGAACTAGCGCGCCGTAAATCACGGCAAGTGCGATTGTCACGCACCAAAATCGAGATGACGGACAAACTGATCTCACGCACTATTAAAAATCTAAAAACGTGCAGCATGGATGATCTTCAAGCAGTCAACCGGGAGCTTATTTTCAAACGGAAGCTACACAATCAAATTATAAAGTTAAAGAAGGAAGCGAAGGCCAAAAAACGTGGAGCAGATGTTAAAATAAAAGAGGTTGAAGTAGCATAAACTGACAGCGTTCAAAACAAAACGCAAATTAAATTGTACATACAAAAAAATAAGCTTATTAGGAAGACAAGCAATTAATATTATTGTAAAAAATGTAGTTAGTATAGATTAAGTTGTAAATAAAAATGGACAAACATTTAAATACTCGTTATATTGCATTTTAGCTATAATTTCTTATTCAAGCAGCAATCTTCGGTTAAACTGCAATAGTTATACGCAGTGTATAAATATTTCAGATTTAACAAATCTTCAGCAATGGAGGCTTTCTCAAGAAGTTAGCATTCTGGCCTGTTACTGTTATCATAAAATCCGGTTATCGATAAAATATGAAAATATTTACACATGGGACTATTTCGCGATTTGAACTCACTTGGTGTTGATCAAGTGCAATTCATATTATTCAAGATATTAGTCAATTCAAATCAAAAAATCATTCCATACATGAACAATTTACCAGTTGAGCGTATTCACTTTCGCAAAATGTTCCCGAAATTGAGAACTGGAACATATCTATTATCACGATAAGACAAATCGAACTAACCGTATCCATCTGTCCCCTGTCCGTGTGTGGAAACTTAAAAGTAGTGATTCTAGGCTGAACAGACCCAAACAATTCAACCATCTACTTTACGATTTTTTAAAGAAATTTAAAGTAAAGATCAGCTTGAAATTGAAAATGAGTGCATTCCTATAGACGCGTGAATGAGCGAGTCTTTCCACTTTTAGGGATAGTCTCACAGTGGACAGGAAAACTGGGGAATGTTCACTCAACAGAAACAGGACAGCTTTGCGAAGGTTGGGGAATGTTTCCCCAATATAAGTTTATTTCTTAGAAGGGTACATTAAGTTTGTGCAAATGTATGTAATAGGCAGAAGGAGACATGGCAGACCCTATAAAGTTTATATATTCTTGAAAATATTCGGTACACGATTCGATATAAACGCGTCCGATTGTCTGTTTGATCGATAAGATCTTGAAGTCTAATAGATAGAAACCAATTTTGGGTATTTAAATTCTGCTTTCCCTATTCAGATGAAGCGTATAAAGTGAACGTGCCAAAGCTACTATAAGTGGTAGCCCTGCATACAAAACCACCCACTAATTATTGAGTTTTTTAATGACATTTTTATACTCTTTTCAACGTAGTAATACATAATGCACATGTAATGAAAAATAATTCTTCTCTTAGAACTATCTGGATTACGCTGATCAAGAAATGAAGAGATTAAGAAATTCCTTGGAAAAAACTTAACGAAAGGATGTATACAATCTAAAAATTCATAAAATAATTACTGCATTCTTAATATGATTCAGGACAGAACTCTCGTTAAAAACTTTCAGAAAAATTAGTAACATAGACGACTAACCGATATTAAGACTACAATTAAATATGAATAGAATACACGTTACAATACCTCATTAACATTTGTATGTGAAACCTTTATCTAGAACTTTTATTTTACCGTTATTTTGCTTCACAGTTCCCGGTCACACAGTTAAACTGATCCATTTTAAAATCGGGCCTTCAAGTTTCATTCTTCGAAAATAAAGAATTCGTTACAAAATTCAACTATCTAAATTCGTAAAAGTTTTACATTTGCTTATGTGCTTTTTTGTTTGAGTTTGAAATACAATGTGCGCATGTGTACGAAATTGTTGCCAGTGTAGGGGTGCTCCCCGCACAGTTTTATCGTATCAAAAATCAGAACTTTCAAAGTAATGCAAATATTTTCAAAAATTTTAAATTCATGTGAAGGAGATGCGCCACAGCTCCAGCACGGAAGGTTTACTTGGGAAACCTAAATCTAATTGGTCGACGGAGTCAGACATGACGTTCGTTGGAAGAACTAGGCTTGTGATAATCTCAAGAAGCTTGTTAATATCAACGCGCGCAGTAGACTATAACTTCCGAAATACCTTCTAATGTGCGGCCATGACCAATTAAAGGTAGGTATAGTGTCATATAACTAAGTAAGTAAATAAGTATCATAAAAAATATACGATAATATATTGTTTACATATTATGACTTACTGTCATTAAAGCGGATCAAGTCGACGTACGGATTAAGATAACGAACGAAAAAAAGGGGTTTACTACCTGCAAAGAACAGGTGTAGACCACAAAATATTTGTAAACAAACTACCTGTTTGTAACTAAGACGCTTTGTTATATTAAGAGGCGCCACAGGTCAAACAAAAAAGGGGTTAACGAAAAAAGGGTCACTACCTGTTTTACACCACAAAAAAAGTATAAATACGGCACCAGCGGGCTGCAAGGACATTATTCAAACGGCAACCGTCGCAGGAGCAACAAGTGCAATTATACATAGCTATATTGATTTAGCAAAACTTGAAAACTCTAGAATGGAAACTTCGACATACGTGCGTCCCACAGTCTCCTATCATCTGTTCTTGTATCGCGTTGAACTAGCGCGACGTAAATCACGGCAAGTGCGATTGTCACGCACCAAAATCGAGATCACGGACAAACTGATCTCACGCACTATTAAAAATCTGAAAACGTGCAGCATGGATGATCTTCAAGCAGTCAACCGGGAGCTAATTTTCAAACGGAAGCTACACAATCAAATTATAAGGTTAAAGAAGGAAGCGAAGGCCAAAAAACGTGGAGCAGATGTTAAAACAAAAGAGGTTGAAGTAGCATAAACTGACAGCGTTCAAAACAAAACGCAAATTAAATTGTACATACAAAAAAATAAGCTTATTATGAAGACAAGCAATTAACATTATTGTAAAAAATGTAGTTAAGATAGATTAGGTTGTAAATAAATATGGCAAAAATTTAAATATTTGATTATATTTTATTATAGCTAAAGTTTCTTATTCAATCAGAAGAAAAGGAGGAGGAGAAAGATGATACGAAACCTTAGATACCAGGAACGAGACTACCTTGATTTTACGCATGCATAGATACGTCGAACGGGGCGGACAGTTGAAGAGGTGAGTCGTGTTCGATTCCCGATTCATTACATGTAACACGAATCGCTCTCACCAATATGGTGGCCCGTCACAATTCACTCTTTACCTGAATCTTTATGCAACTGAGCACTACTGTATATATGTATGTAAATGAACTTCTCTATTTGGCCATGAAATGCGAATCGAGATAATCTCGTTTTGTAGAGTCTGACGCCATGGCAGATACGAGTTGGAACAACTCTAGTGTCGGTGTCGTAATTGGGATAATTACTCCTATACACAGTTAATAAAAACTGTTTCGAGAGCAATTCATGAGTCTTATCAACCAGTAGCAGTCCTCACAGCGATATTCTAAACCTTTGTCAGTATTACCATGGAGTCATACTGTGACAAGGGGCCCAGGCGGGACACTTTTTGATAGATCGTCCCATAGCTTTATAGATCCAGCAAGCGTTTCAGCACTTTATTTCTCGACTTAGACGATTGATTCTCCGTATTGGTGGCGTGAGTCGAGAATCTAAGCAAGCGATCGAACGATGTACCTAGTATCGTCGGGTACTGAACTGTTGGAATAATTAAGCCCTCAGCAAAGATATCTAGTTCTAATAAGAACAAATTTAACACATTTTTCAAACAGATTTAAATTCTCGACGTCCA
Source organism: Leucophenga montana (assembly GCA_035044765.1). NCBI lineage: Eukaryota > Metazoa > Arthropoda > Insecta > Diptera > Drosophilidae > Leucophenga > Leucophenga montana. Next base: position 494,540 of record JAWNNQ010000524.1, read on the forward strand.
CGCCCGATTATGAAATGGTACAATCATTCGCATAAGTGTTCACAAATTGTATGCAGGAAGGTACATTTTGAACCAATACAACTTGAATGAGGGAGGATAGAACTCTACATTGCGGGAGACACATCTTTAAATTTCATGCCACGACGTCGTAGTTTAATAGCCAACGTTTTGTTTTCTAGGGTATTGAGGTGAAGTCCAGGTCTTGAAACAAGATTGCATGTTAAACTGTTTTAAATATCCTAAACAAGTGTAGAGTCACCATCACTGTACGTTTGCATGGTATCGCCTTTGTGAGTCAATTAGCTATAGCGACCTTTTCTGACATGGTAATAATAATGACACCAGAACTTGCGCAATAGGTGAAAGATGTGAAAAAAAAACCTTTAAGTGGTCCCAAGGTAGGTGTGGTTGTATATCTGGTTACTTTTAAAAGTTGATGTGGCATACCGATTAAGCAAATTTAAACCTTTTCCGATCACAGAGTCTACTTATCGTTGTTTAGAACAATTTGTTAAAATTTTGCGAAATTAATAAATCTATTTGTTTCATAAAGCTAATTTAGAATATATGGGGGATCTCCGATGTCTTATATTGGATGTTCAAAATGTTATGACAAATTTAATACATTATTTACACTATATATGAAAAAATCTATAAAAAAATAATGATACATAATAAGAAAAAAAGATGCAATAAGAAAACACATGACAGTGACAGACGACATGGCAACTTTGGTATGTAATGGTATAGAGAAAGTCATGCTTTAAAACAAACAAAAAACTGCAGAGCATATGGCGCAGGACAACAACTAATGCAATAGGACAAAAAAAAACAAAAAAAAAAATAAGAGCCAAAAATAAATACATATACAGCAGTTTAAGTAAGCCGGAAGTCGAAGAAAAAAACGATGTACCGGAAATGTTAGTTTTATGCTTGATGCCAGCGTTAAGTCAGATTTTATAAGCAAGAGAAAAAGCATTGAAAAATTCATACAAAAATCAATACTCTCACATATCCTTCTAATATATATATAGAGTAAATAGCATGCCCTTGAGAGTTGCAGCAGCGAAAAGATGCAACAAAAATTAAATAAATAAAAACAAAGTCTAATAAAAAAAAAATATATATATATATAAATTACAAGAAAGAACGCTGCTCGACTTTGAGATACCCTGTACTTTGGTTTAAGGCTACTTATATGAAGCATTGATAATATTCTTAAGTGTTTCGATCTGCACATATGCGGCATAGTTCATTAGAAATGATGAAAAATTAGAACTAATTAAAAATAAAAACAATTTCATACAAAAATTCTAAAATGAGACGTTAGGTTTACGTGGGGTTACCCGTTAAAGTGTTCCGATCTGGGCCTATATCGTATATTTTGTTAGAATTGACGAAAGATACGACATATTTGGCCTTTCTAGTCTAATTAGGAGCAAAAACAAAAAGCTTACATACAAAAGCTTAAAAATGGAGCGCAAGTTTGTATGTGGGTTACCCATTATATTTGCCCGATTTGAACCTAGCGGTATACTTTAATAGAATTTACGTAAGATACACCAAATTTCGCTTTTCTAACGTAATTAACGACAAAACCAAAAAAAAAAGATATACGAAGATCTAAAAATGGGGTTAGGTTTGTAAGGAATTACCCCTTAAACTGGGGTTGGTATCACTATTTAATACTAGCTATCTGAAGAGCGAAAATCAGAGTACAAATATTCAAATTTGAAGTCTTTATCTCATATAGTCACCAAAATATTTTCGTTCAAACAGACGATCGGATGGATGGATGGAGTTGTCTATACTGACTCGTCTTCCGATGATCAAGAATATATATATATATATAATAAACTTTATAGGGTCTTCCACGCCTCCTACTGCCTGTTACATACATTTGTACAAACTTAATATACGCTTTTACCCTATGGCTACAGCGTATAAAAAGCGCAACAGAAATTTGTAACTGCTTCAAGGATACAGATATAGATACAAGCATGCCAAACCAGCTTCTTTTACAGCCATTTCTTTCAACATTTTCTACCGTCTGTCACAGTTTTTATTTTTTGCACACATATTACTCATATGCCAGCACGATGAGGACGACGACGACGACGACTGACTACATAGACGACAGCGAAACATTATCCTTGCTGTTGTCGTTGTTGCACATTATTTTGCGTCGCATCGATTGCAACTCGATTCGAGTCGCTGAGTTGCAACATTGCCATATAAGTCAAGCGGATGTTGCAGCTTTTGCACAGCGGAAAAGGAAAATGCAATATAGGAAATCGTTTTCGCACAAAACAGGAAGTTTATTTGTGGCAGATTAAAAAAAAAAAAGAAAAAAAAACAGAACGTAGAGTGAGCGAGTGCAGGAGATGCATAACTGTGGCAATATTTGCGGCGGGTGCAAAATATAAATTGCAACATAACCAAGTAGCATGCTGCATATGCTGTATGGTAAAAAAAAAAAAAAAAATGAAATGAAATAAAATAAAATAGCTAAGCAGCAGCAGTAACAACAGCGCGTAGCAATTTGTGTCCTTCAGCGTTTATACGCTAGCTCTCTCACTCTCTCTTTAGCGGACTGACTGACTGACTTTGGCTGACTGCGCAGCATCTTTTTCTTTTTGGCCATAAGGGATTTGCCATGAGTCAACAAACAAATACAATTACAAACACATGCACAGTCAGTCAGTCATTCAGTCAGTCAGTCATTCGGTCGTATGTATTTCACTGAGTCACTCAACTGCAAAAATATCTTCTCTATCTGTCGTATCTAACTCATAGCATGTGTGTTTGAGTGTGCATGTCCTTAGCGGAAATGCGCTGGCAGCCATGTTTGTGCAAAAAGTGCAACATCGAAAAAAAAAAACAAAAAAATAGAAGAAAGTATTTGCCGCCATCACTACACAACATCAGTCAAGATACTCACTGGTTCTTTGCTTTATTTTTGCAATATAGAAAGATTTCTGCTTTTTATTTCTTCTATTTTTTTTTTTTTTTTTTTTGTTTCGCGCGTTATTGAAACTAATGGAATTGTATGTCAAGCGAAATATTTGCACTGTGTCAAAAGTTGATCGAAAATTTAAGTAGCAGCAAAATGTTACTCGCTCTAGTTATTGATTGCACTGCATAAGAAATATGGCAATTTGAGTTACATACGGGTAGATGGATACAACAGAGTTTGGAACGAGTGAGTTGCTGGAAATGATGAAAATTGTCGACAATAGATTTAGTGCGTTAGGAAATTGAATTTGAAGCAAGCTGTTCATCTGTTTGACGAATATGAGAAAAAAAAGATAGAAAAGCGCTTTTCTAAAAAATGCATTCTATGATTAACATTTATTGAGTTCGCCATATAAAATATTATCATCCAATAAAATGGATAGCTTAGGCTACAATTTAGATACAAGTTGTAGCAAGTTTTCTGGTAAAATTTAGTAGCAAGCTTCAGAAATAAAATAATCAGTTGACATTGTATTGGGACCTTGAATTAATAATGAGCGTTTCACACAAGAGGCCGCCACTAGTATATGAACCAATATTCGGGTTTTTCTAATTTCTTCCCGCTCAAAACCAATTGTCAATGAGCGTCTTTAGCAGCTTGTGTCATTTGTTTGAAACGTAAACAACAATACTAAATATTGCCTCGAACATGTCGTCGAATTTCGTACCAGATAAAGTGGTTTTGCTATGAAGAAAATATGAAGAAATGTGCGGCCGAGATCATCGAATCTTAGTGGAAATTTACGGCGAGCATGCTCTATCTGAACAATCATGTCGGAGGTGGTTTGGTCGCTTTAAAAGTGATAAGTTTGAGCTCGAAGGTAAGGAACGGCCGGGTCAAGTCAAAAAGTTTGAAGACGAAGATGTGGAGTCATTGCTATATGTGGACCATTGGGAGTGGATGAGTCGACAGTCGGAAAACGTCTAAAAGCAAAAACGCAAAAAGTCATGGGTTTGGCCCGGACAGTCATCAACATCCTTCGCAAAGCCGAATATTAATGGCATGAAGCTCATGCTGTGTTTGGTGGGACCAGCGTGGCGTGATCTACTACGAGTTGCTCAAACCGAATGAAACGATCACGGGGAAACGCTATCGGACTCAATTTATGCATTTGAGCCACGAACTGAAGCAAAAACGACCGGAATACGAAGAGAGGCACGACCAAGTGATTTTGCACTCAGTGATAATGTGCATAGGCTACTGTGTCGATAGGTTGATGGTGAACTGTGTATATCTCTCCCTTACCTCAATTTTAGTAAACCTGAGTAGTTCAGGCTTCTCCAGAAGGTCTTGTTTAGAGCAAAGGCATCAAAAAACCATGAACCAATGGTAGAATGATTACTCAATCTAAGTTACTACTTAATCATTGGCGGATACAAGAGTTGAGAACTGGGCAACGTCCCCGTCAGCCAACAGCATTTTTTTTGGTACAAAAAAATTGTTTTTCACTTCGTTTCCATAAAATCATAGGGTTTTTGTTTTTAGTAGAGTTCCCCCAAGAGTAGTAGAGTTCCATTCATCCACCAAAGAGAGCGTTCTGGAGCGCCCCTGATTTAATAGCATATAAGCGTCCATAAAACTATTATGCTAAAGATTTAGTTTGTTTCTATTCGAGCATAATTCTTTATCCACTTTATCTCCATTTAAAATTCTAATTCAATCTTCCAAAACAAATTTATATTTTTAACAGTTAAATTTCTCTAAACTCTTTATTCAATTAGAACACATTTGGCTAGACTGTAGGCGCCCCCGCCCCCTAAACTCACCACACTTTTAATACAATCAATCCACAACATTTATTTCAAAGCAAGAGAAGATTGTGTGACTCACATTTCCAAATAACAATTATACGCCATCGATTCGTTGCACCATATAATTTCAATCTCTAATATAAATGTAAACTTACACCAAAAATCAACTCACTCATTTTCTGCTAGAGTGCTAATTTCATATCACTACCAAATTACATTTCCTATATATTCGCCCCTCCTCCATACCAAATAATGCCAACACACAATAATTACAAAATGAAATCCCTCAGCAGTAAACGCCATTTTGATTGATGAGTTGCCATGAGGCGAACACAAAAAAAAAAATAGAATAGAATAGAATAAAAATTCCAGTATTGGTGTTCGCGTAGCAAACAAAGACTGACAGTTATAAAATACACAGACTTAAAATTGTTAGCAACTGAAAAAAATATTTGTTTAATTACATGGGCACAGACAGGATGACGTACGAAAAGGATAGCACAGCACAGTACAGCACAGCACAGCGCAGGACATGCAGCAGCATTGTGTTGCGACAAAACCGCATAAAATAAGCGCTGCAAGCGCACACTAAATCCATGCGGGTCAACAGCAAAATAGATGAAATGGATTGTCGAACTAATGTAACTAATGCACTTTATTGATGCACAACACAACACGAAATGACAACAAAAACAACGAATTAAACAGCGCAGAGAGTTAGTATAGAGTGGAGAGGTGTAAAGGATGTTCTTTTAAGATGCATAGAAGATTCAAAACAAAAAACATTCTGACAACTTAATGGATCATATGGAAATTGTTTGATACTTGAAAATCAGATTTTATGAAATTTCAGCTGTTCTGATTTTCGAATGCGAATAATTTGTTCGGAAGTGATTTTGTTAAAATGATTCTTTTTTTTCAAGATAGACATTGCGTTTGGTGTTTAAAATTTTTATACCATATTCCCAAGTGAGAAAAAATCGTGATTTTAACAAAACACATCACTTCCAAATTTTTCCCGATTCGGAAACTGGAACAGTTGGGATCTGTAGGATCTGTTTTTTTTTTTTTTTTTATATATATAAAGTTATTTGAATACACATATTATTAAAAAACTGAAACTTAAAGAACGCTTCTAAATTTATCATTGCAAACCTATATAAAAATTCGGTCTTCAATTCGTGAAACTTAAAGAGCATTACGGTATTTTATAGTTCTCATAAGCGATCAACTGAGCTGGCATAAACATTGTGTTGTGTATAATTATTGTACCACATACTCTCTACATGACGCAAAGCCGGAAGAAATGGCTGTGAGTAAAAGTGTGACTGATGCTTCGAAATTGTAAATACGACATCGACTCCAATAGTTTAGTTTTAGCCATCCAGTTTGTGGAAGCATTTCTGAAAAGAACCTTGCATACACTCATATTTGATTCAGCTGGTCGTGGAACTAAATCTACGAGACCATGTGCCAAGAGTTCACAGATTGCGCTACTAAGCTACTAGATGCCGACCATTAACATGGTTGAAATCTATATGGTGACTTTTTCTGAACGTAAACTTTACATCCTATATACTACATTATATTAAAAATCAAACGTTTTTCTTTCACTTCCTTTTACGGCTATACTATTAGACCAATTTTAACGAGTGATATACCTTATGTCTGATATGTAAGTATCAAAAGATAAATAAAATTATCATATAATATAATCGGTTTGACAGTTGCCACATTTCAGCTCAATCAGCTATGTTGAAGTATATCCAAATCGAGTTCCACAACATGCAAACCACACATAAAGCATAATGTAAATTTTCTTTTTTAACATCTTCATTTCGTCATTTAGAACTAGCCATATCACATACCACTCAGATCAAAGCTTTTATTCATATGACATAAAAAATGGGGATAATTTTTGCAGGTAAATTTTAGTGGAAAGCAATGTACCGACTAATAGTATAGGAGCAAATATAAAAATAGAAGTTCTATAGCTCTTCAAAAATTACCAGTCAAAGGCATTGTATTCAAATGACACAAGTTCTGCACATTTTGTAAATTTATCAAACTGACAGTTTGTAGTCATACTACCATAGCTCTAACTCTTCGTATTCATGCAGCATGTTGCAACATCAGCAACGTCATCATCTGCAGCAGCATAATCATTATCAAATAGCTTAAAAGCGCATACAACAACACGAATCATCGATGCCATCATAAATACATAAAATCCACAAAATCTGTCAAAATGCGCCGTGCCAAACCCAGTCTATTTTTTTTGCAATTGTAATTCTATACACTTCACTCATCATGTACGTATAGTAGTAGTAGTATAGCAGTTCGTTAACTCACCTTCAATCTGCTTGCCCGCTGCTGCGGCAGCTGCTGCACTCAGCGCGACCGTTGCCAGCGGCGATGTTGTAAGTGCGGCGGCGCTGTTAAACTGCGGTAATGCAGCGGCTGTTGACATATATGCCGAGGCCAATGAATTCGGATCGGACCCTGGCGAAAGATTGGAAAATTTTATATAGCAAAATTAGGCATGAGTTTGTATATTATTTAATAAATATTGTATCGTGTATACCTATATATTAAGTAAGAGTATAGTTGTGTGTTTGTTGAATGATTTGTTTGATGCTGCGTGTTTTTGATTTGACAACACACTAAATTACAATTTTGTTATGTGGTAAATGCAAAACGATGAGTGGGGGAGGGGGGGTGGTAGTGGGAGGTAGTACAACAAAAAGTACACATAGTAAAATTAGCTATATACACAAACATGCTTACATGCTTCATATGCAAACTATACACACGCACACACACACACACATTTAAAATATGGCTGCCCTTTCATTTGACATCACCAGCAGCTGACTTTGTTGCACTTGTTTGCAATTATTATATTTAGTTGTTGCGGTATAGCAAACTGGAGCGATAGTAGAACAAGTTGACATTAGACTGCACTCTATGCCGCGTAATTAATCAAACACACACATACACACTCATGCAGCAGGAAGCCATTGTTATTGTTGTGGCATGCAGCAACATGTCGCCTTCATTCTACTTGACATTTGATTATTTTACTTCAAAAGCAAATTAAATTTTAAGTACAGCATGCTGTAAACAATTTTAGCGTAAATCTAAAATTAATTTGTTATTTTTGTTTTTGGTTTGAGTTTAGAAAATATTTGATGGTTTAAGTAAATAAAAATAATGTGCTGCACGTTTGTAAAGTATAGGTACTTTTTCGTTTAAAGCTAAATTGAACGCTTATTTAATAAGATGAGAAGCAGACATCTATAGTGATTACCAACTGCTTGTCAGAATAGTTAATCTTTGGCTAAAAGGGTCAGGGTCACAGGTTGCAAGAACCATCTGTACACAAGTTGCAAATGGTTAACAATCCAAACAGCTCGACAAGATGCTTTCACAGTGCTTGTCTATTATTGGAACACCACCACACTAAAGCATGGATAAACGGAATCATCTCCAAACGTATAGAAAGTCGTTAACTAGCACGCGAGAGATCAGAGAGGCAAGTTAAACGAATGGTACATGATCAACAAAAGACCAACTCAGAAGTTGAAAAAAGTTCTTCGATAGCCACCATCAAGAGCACCCCGTTAAGCATGACGCGTTAATCCAAGAAGGAATTTAGCAATCTCCATCTAAAGTTGTATTTAGTCAAGTAATTGAATAATAACAGAAAAACAAGACTGCCACAGGCGTGAAAGCCATTTGAAGTTGATAATTAAATGAAAAACGTGCTCCTTTTTCCTCATGACTTTTCTTAAAAATTTGATAAGTATCGCAAGTATTGTACTAAAATTTATCAAAACATGTTCAAAAAATATGTTTCATGACCACCTTTCAAACTGACAACAAAATTGGCGGGCTGAGTGCGTAGGCCAAAAATATTGTGCTCTATTTGAGCCGATATTAGTTTGAACACTCATATGAGAAGAAACGCCGACTATATGCACTACTCATCTGATCAATTCATATGAGAACTAATGAAAGTCAAAAAAACGTTGCTTTAAAATTGTCGTTGAACAATCAGCCGCTTCAAATTTACCTCTGTACCTAAACCCTTCGTATATGAATTTCAAGCGTGATATCGATTCAATCCACCGGGAAATTGGTGAAAAAAATTATAGCTACAATTTGCGCTCTGTATCCTAAAGCTAGTTTTAAAGCCTTTTTATATTTTTAAAAAAGGGTTCTTTATTTTACACCGTATCCAAATGTCACAACTCCTAACTTTTAGGTGTGCATGAAGTGCATTAAGGCTTTCACATAAAAATTAAAGTTTACGCTTGTTGTGTCTGTGAGGAGAAGGAGCAGTTAGCTCAAACAAAGTATTTAATATTATTTATGCAAGTTTATTAAAAATTAATACTAATTCTACGTTAACAGCGCATTAAAAATCATGCCTTTTTGTGTCATTGTATTAAGTCGCAATTATGCCCGAGCAACACTGGATTCATCGTTGTACAAAATATATGTACAAGTACAATTATATGCAAGTGTGAATACATTTATATACATAAGAATGCCTGATCTGACTGATTCATTCATTAAGACACACCCGAAACGACTAGAGTGCTGACATCTTATAGTATATTATTCTTTTATGGTGAAAATATTACCTCAGGCGCCGTTTTAGCAAATTCCACTCTTAACCCTTCGACGACCGCTCCTGTACCGCTAGGAAATTAGCGACTCCGACACCGGATTCGTATTCAACGCCCATATTTGAAAAATTGATGTGAAAAATCGCAAATCGAGTGGGACCTATGTACATATATGTCCCATGGTTCGTCAACGGTAAAAATGAATGCGACTATTTTCACAAGTGAGCAGTACGCGAACCCATTTATAACGAAGACTTATTATCGTTGACGACCATTAGAATATAGTCAGATAGGGTGGTCGCGTAGATCGTCGAAGTGGCCTATCCTTCTTTTTTTTATTTTGGAACAAAAGGAAGGTTGGCCGCTACATCTCCAAAAATAATTTGGACCTGTAGCTCTACCCACCTTTAAAATATTGTAGCAATAAGATGAGAGCTAAGTAGTTTCGACCTTATGTTAATCTGGAAGGCAATAGTATGAATCTGTCTTTAAAAATTGGGTACTTTCTGACAGTCACATTCATTCAGTATTGATTGAATACCTAAGGAAAAACGATTCAATAGTTTTTTCAAAAAAAAAAAAAAAAATCAAAGGTAAAAGAGTCGTCACCGGTGTACCAGTGGTCGTCGAAGAGTTAAGGGGTAAAAGAATGATAAGGAAATTTTTTTTTTCATCTGATCGATTTTAAAACTCGGTTTGTATAATCTACATAACAAATAATTCAATACGTGTTTTGCCTATTTTTGAAACATCGCTGAAAGATCATGTGGTGAAATTTCTTTTTTTCATCCAACCGGCTTCAAAATCGGTTTGTATACTCTACATAGAAAATAATTCAATACTTTTTTTTTACCGATTTTGTAAAATTCTACCCCCAAGAGGGAAACAGGACTGAAAGCTCACGTGGAACAATTTTTATTTTTTCATTCGATAGTCTTCAACATCGATTTCTATATGGAAAATGCTACCCCGTGCAATGCCGGGTACAATTGCAACGTATATAACTATATGTATATGTATCTATATTTATATTTATGTATATCATGCTTGCTGTAACTTGACGCCTGTTGTTGACCAATGGAATTGCTGTTGTATTTGCATATTGTTTTTGTTGTTTTTGCTAATATATAGTATATATAAGAATTATTGTTGTTGTTGTTGCTATTGCTGCATTACAAATTTTGCGGTTTTCGCTAGCGTGAAAATGTTATATGTATATAGATATATAGTCGTATATAGGTATATTCATTTATTAATGAGTTTAAAAATTGTATCTTTTTTTAAATGTTGCATGCACATTTTGTTGACAGTTTGAATTTCAATGCCTAATTAACACATTTTCTATATATTCTATACCATATTACAACGCATTTGTAATTATTTATAATAAATAGATACTTTTCTAACTACATTTCTAGCGAAAAACATTCAGTTGATGTAATTTTTTCATCGTATTTTGTAGAACTCCACTCCACTCCACTCCGCTCCACTCCACTACTCTAAAATGTCATTGTAAATTTAATGCTTTTTACAAAATTCCGCATATCCAAAAAGTTAACAAGAGTGTATCGAATTTTCTTGTTATCGCGAAAAGTTGTTGATTGAAAGCCAAACTGGCAGCTAACAAGCAAAATGTACAAAGTAGCAATAAAAATATAAGAAAAAAGATTATTTTGTACGCGTTACTTGTAGTTTTTCATGACTTGACTTGCAGCAAGCTCAAAGGTACTATATCGTATACTATGAAAATAGTTCTCGAAGATCTCCAGTAGTAGTTGGGTTAGTCAAAGTGTAGAGAGAAGGGAGGAGAAAAAGGGTTTATGCTTGAAACTTATCTGCTATTGACAAGTTCTACCCGAAAAACTTATTATTTGGAACTTTCTTGCTATACAAGCACTACAACAACAAGAGATGCTTTGGCAATCTCTCACCCCTCTGTGAAATATTTTGAGAAAATATAAATTCTTGAAAGGCTTGCAACAACAGCGCTTGATAAGCGTGTACTCAATTTTCTACGCATTTTCAAATAAAACACTAGTTTACAAATGAAGAGTATTCACAGTCAAATTTTTTTCCAAAGATTTTAGTCATTTGGTTAAATTTGAAAATATCGTCAACAAATTTTTGTATGGGTATGTTGTTTGTTGCTTTATGAATCTTTGAACTATTTGTATGTGCTATATTTGTGCTATATAAGATAGTTTTTTAAAATCGGTTAAATAATTTAAAAATTATAGCTGAAATATTTCAAAAAGTTCAATAAATATTATTATGCAAATGAGCGCAATAAATTTAGGAATAGAATTCGTCTCGGTTTTTCTTTTTTGCGTGAAGAATGAAGTCTTACGAAGATAATTTGATATGGCCATTTCTTACTTCAGATAAATGTAGCTACCATACGTTCCAAAAAATCTTAAAAATTAATACTGCGTAAACGTATTCAATAAATTTTTCAATGCTATTTTCGAGTTTAGCAGAACAAAATATTTTTGGCTGCAGACTAGTGTAACATTACACATATTTTTTAATTTTCAAATAAACACATTGGTTGAATTTCTTGAGGCGTTGGATATAAAAATAAAACTAACAGCATCATAAAACAACTATAGAAATGTAGCTGAAAATCTGCAGATAACTTTACTTTGTACAATTATATGAAAAGTTTTTGTATACAAAAATCATACTTGCATTAAAATTCGTCTGCAGATATACGCAGCAATGTGAAATACAAAACTTTATAGATTTTTCAGATTAAATTCGTAAAAGTTTTACATTTGCTTATATGCTTTTTTGTTTGAGTTTGAAATACAGTGTGTGTATGTTTGTTGCCAGTGTAGGGGAGGAGCAACGCACAGTTGGGTCATCTGAATTTTTCGTAGCAAAAATCAGAACTTCCGAAGTAATGAAAGTTAGTTCGATTCGTCTTATCGCGCTGATCACGAATATTAGGTCTGTTCGGTTCTCACTTTCGGGAAAATTTTGCGAAAGTGAATACATTCAAATGGTAATTTTTTCATGAGATGATTTTACGATTTGAATTCACTTGTCTTGAATAATACGAATTGCACTTGATCAACACCAAATGAGTTCAAATCGCGAATTAATCCCATATGTGAATAATAAACTTAAAAGGCTTGGGGAAGCCTACATCGCTGAAGATTTGTTAAATCTGAAATATTTATACACTGCGTATAACTATTGCAGTTTAACCGAAGATTTGCTGCTTGAATAAGAAATTATAGCTAAAATGCAATATAACGAGTATTTAAATGTTTGTCCATTTTTATTTACAACTTAATCTATATTAACTACATTTTTTACAATAATATTAATTGCTTGTCTTCCTAATAAGCTTCTTTTTTTTGTATGTACAATTTAATTTGCGTTTTGTTTTGAACGCTGTCAGTTTATGCTACTTCAACCTCTTTTGTTTTAACATCTGCTCCACGTTTTTTGGCCTTCGCTTCCTTCTTTAACCTTATAATTTGATTGTGTAGCTTCCGTTTGAAAATAAGCTCCCGGTTGACTGCTTGAAGATCATCCATGCTGCACGTTTTCAGATTTTGAGATCAGTTTGTCCGTGATCTCGATTTTGGTGCGTGATAGTCGCACTTGTCGTGATTTGCGTCGCGCTAGTTCAACGCGATACAAGAACAGATGATAGGAGACTGTGGGACGCACGTATGTCGAAGTTTCCATTCTAAAGTTTTCAAGTTTTGCTAAATTTTGAAGAAATCAATCTGTAGCTATGTATAATTGCACTTGTTGCTCCTTCGACGGTTGCCGTTTGAATAATGTCCTTGCAGCCCGCTGGTGCCGTATTTATACTTTTTTGTGGTGTAAAACAGGTAGTGACCCTTTTTTGTTTGACCTGTGGCGCCTCTTAATATAACATCTTAATATAACAGGTAGTTTGTTTACAAATATTTTGTGGTATACACCAGTTCTTTGCAGGGAGTAAACTCTTTGTCTGACTCCGTCCACCAATTAAATTTAGGTTTCCCAAGTAAACCTTCCGTGCTGGAGCTTTAATGCATTTTAAATTTCACATGCATTTTATTCGTCTGCCCCTGTCTGTATGTGGAGGCTTCTAGGCTGAACACATGCTACTTCCGTACCAAGCACTTTGGAAGTTGTACAATAAGACCCAAACAAATCAACCGAAGGAGACATGGCAAACCCTATAAAGTTTATATATTCTTGAAAAGAATCGGAACACGATTCGATATAAACGCGTCCGATCGTCTGTTTGATCGATAAGATCTTGAAGTCTAAGAGATAAGATGCGCATGCGTACGAAATTGTTGCCAGTGTAGGGGAGCAACGCACAGTTGGGTGATCTAAATTTTATCGTATCAAAAATCAGAACTTCCAAAGTAATGCAAATATTTTCAAAAATTTAAAATTCATGTGCAGGACAAGCGCCACAGCTCCAGCACGGAAGGTTTACTTGGGAAACCTAAATGTTATTGGTCGACGGAGTCAGACAGGATAACTTCCGAAACACCTTCTAATGAGCGGCCATGACCAATTAAAGGTAGGTGTAGTGTCATATAACTAAGTAAGTAAATAAGTATCATAAAACAATATACGATAATATATTGTTTACACATTATTATGATTTATGGTCATTAAAAGGGGCACACCAGATTAAGCGGATCAAGTCGACGCACGGATTAAGATAACGAACTGTTTGTAAACAAACTACGTGTTTACAAATAAGAAGTCAAACGAAAAAAAGGGGTTTACTACCTGCAAAGAACATTGATAAACCACAAAATATTTGTAAACAAACTACCTGTTTGTAACTAAGACGCTATGTTATATTAAGAGGCGCCACAGGTCAAACAAAAAAGGGTTAACGAAAAAAGGGTCACTACCTGTTTTACACCACAAAAAAGTATAAATACGGCACCAGCGGGCTGCAAGGACATTATTCAAACGGCAACCGTCGCAGGAGCAACAAGTGCAATTATACATAGCTACATATTGATTTCTTCAAAATTTAGCAAAACTTGAAAACTCTAGAATGGAAACTTCGACATACGTGCGTCCCACAGTCTCCTATCATCTGTTCTTGTATCGCGTTGAACTAGCGCGCCGTAAATCACGGCAAGTGCGATTGTCACGCACCAAAATCGAGATCACGGACAAACTGATCTCACGCACTATTAAAAATCTAAAAACGTGCAGCATGGATGATCTTCAAGCAGTCAACCGGGAGCTTATTTTCAAACGGAAGCTGCACAATCAAATTATAAGGTTAAAGAAGGAAGCGAAGGCCAAAAAGCGTGGAGCAGATGTTAAAACAAAAGAGGTTGAAGTAGCATAAACTGACAGCGTTCAAAACAAAACGCAAATTAAATTGTACATACAAAAAAGAAGCTTATTAGGAAGACAAGCAATTAATATTATTGTAAAAAATGTAGTTAGTATAGATTAAGTTGTAAATAAAAATGGACAAACATTTAAATACTCGTTATATTGCATTTTAGCTATAATTTCTTATTCAAGCAGCAAATCTTCGGTTAAACTGCAATAGTTATACGCAGTGTATAAATATTTCAGATTTAACAAATCTTCAGCAATGGAGGCTTTCTCAAGAAGTTAGCATTCTGGCCTGTTACTGTTATCATAAAATCCGGTTATCGATAAAATATGAAAATATTTACACATGGGACTATTTCGCGATTTGAACTCACTTGGTGTTGATCAAGTGCAATTCATATTATTCAAGATATTAGTCAATTCAAATCAAAAAATCATTCCATACATGAACAATTTACCAGTTGAACGTATTCACTTTCGCAAAATGTTCCGGAACCGGAACAGATCTATTATCACGATAAGACAAATCGAACTAACCGTATCCGTCTGTCCAATGTCTGTGTGTGGAGTAGTGAGTCTAGGCTGAACAGACCCAAACAAATCAATTGTCTACTTTTCGATTTTTTAAAGAAATTTAAAGTAAAGATCAGCTTGAAATTGAATATGAGTGCTTCTTATAGAAAAAACTTAAGGAACGGATGTATACAATCTAAAAATTCATAAAATAATTACTGCATTCTTAATATGATTCAGGACAGAACTCTCGTTAAAAACTTTCAGAAAAATTAGTAACATAGACGAGTAACCGATATTAAGACTACAATTAAATATGAATAGAATACACGTTACAATACCTCATTAACATTTAGAACTTTTATTTTACCGTTATTTTGTTTTACAGTTACACAGTTAAACTGTTTGTCTATGCTTCAATTTAAAATCGCGCTTTTAAGTTTTGTTCTTCGAACTGCCATATGCATGTTTAAATACAGCATATGTACTTTTTAAATTTCTACAATCAAAAACAAAATTTCATTTCAACTGCTCAGCCCCGAGGCAACTGTCCGTTGCATCTTCACTCACGCACATTCCACAAGTCAAACTCACTTGTTCATCTTAGTTATGAACACAAAAATTTCAAAGTGATTTTCTTGCACACTTTATGCTTTCATGTTTCCGGTTAGTAAACTCTCGATAAAAGCAGGACAACAGGCAGCAGGAGTTGGAGGAGGATGTTCAGTAGGAAAAATATTGCTACTATTGGCGGTTTATTGAAGTGGCCAAGAAAACATTTTGCAACACTATAAGCAAAGGCATGAACGATGCTAGAAACGGAAGCAGCGATACAAGAGGGAGATAAAGTAAAAAATATATATTGAGAGAGCGAGTATAAGGAAGCTAAAGATATGCCGCCATACAGGATACAAGCGCTTAGGCAATGTTTCCTGTCAGCTGCACTTGGCACGCAACACAGGAGCAACAACATCACCACCACCATAGAATAAACTTCACTTGGCAGGACACAACAGACAACAAATGTACCAAAGAATGAAATCAAACTGGAAACTTTTAAGGCAGTGAATTCAATACACAGATTACTACCACGAGTACATAGAGAGAAATCAACTTCAAGTTGAGCAGCTATTTTCTTTTACAACATTTTTTGCTACTCTTCTTTGGAATTTTTCAATATTTCATTAAATTAAGTGACCGAAATCGCTTGAGTGGCACATACGTTGAAACAAACCGGAAGGGGAAAAAATAAATATTCGAGCCTGATAGTTATCGTCCTTGCTCTAAACTAAGCCCGTATAGAAATTTGCGGTTGTGTCCATAGTAGTAGCAAAAAAATGCGCTTAATTTTCAGCATTTTTTTTTTTGGAATTTTTCTTCTTTCAAGTGCACAGTGGTGGAATTTCTACTAGAAATTAACTTCCATGTTTGGTCTTCTTGTTTTTTTATTTTTTGTTTAAGACAGCAGATCTTTATACTATGTATAGCGTTCAAAACTTAACGCTTGACTGCAACTGAGCAGCTCAGGCAAAGTTCAAACCAAAGACCAAATTAAGTAGCTAGCTGCGCCAAATCCTGCTTAAAGTGAAAGCTGCCAAGAAAATGCGCTACTTAAAGCCTCGCAAAAATTTAAAGTCTTTCAAGAGTTTTGACTCTTCATACCATACGAGCAAGTGGTGAGTATATAAACAGAGGCGCAAAACCCAGCTGCACACATTCGTGTCCTTTATGTGCACAAAAGCAGCAGCTCCTCCTTTTTAAATATACTCGTATATATTCTTTTTTTTTTGTATTTTTCATTTTATTTTCTTGGCAATGCCAGCGGTCAGCCAACGGATGCAATATATGTCGCCTCCTGTACATATATAAATGTGGAGTTGAAAAAAGAAAGCCTGGATGAATACCGCTTTTCATGAGATTAAAAACTCATGCTATACCCATAGTACATATAATACATATTCTGTGCATTGTATGAGCTTCGAGCAGCATTCGTATGAAATATATATGTAAGTATAATTTTTGTGAGACAATTGTCGAAAACCTATTGAAAAGTATAAAATTGCAGTGAGACATCTTTTTTAACGCTTCAACACATA
Source organism: Leucophenga montana (assembly GCA_035044765.1). Lineage (NCBI taxonomy): Eukaryota > Metazoa > Arthropoda > Insecta > Diptera > Drosophilidae > Leucophenga > Leucophenga montana. The sequence goes on from JAWNNQ010000524.1 coordinate 511,878, forward strand.
TAAATTAAGTTGAAATTTATTGCTCGATTTTCGATTTAAAAAGCGACGGCAGCGGCGAGTGTAAAATTTATGGCCCACAACATTGTCGTAAAGCTGTGGCTTCTGGTTCTTTTAAACACTGTTGAAAAATCATCTGACGTTGAATGTTGAAAGTTGTGACTCAATTTATGAAAGCTGCATAAGAATATAATGTAGTAAATAAAACCAAGTTACGGAAACCCACCTGCAAACTTTACAATTTCTGATATCAATTTATTGACGAAAGTTTTGTATTTTACATTTGCATTTGTTGGGAAAGATAAAGATGTAATTAGACTTTCATCGCGCTGCTGATTTTTATGTTGATTTTTTATAGTTTCCTTTGTACAACAACGAATGCGCTGTGCTACTTCAATTTGATAACTACAATTTAAACCGTACAGATGAATGAAGTGTTCGGCTTGCATTGTAAATCAATGAACATTTTCAAATATTCAGAATGAGTATGAACTTATACATAAGCATCGGAGATACCATAAAGGATATATACTTTTGATAAGCTCGACAATGCAAGTCGTATATCTGTCAGTATATCTACCCGTCTGTCCGTCTGTCTGGTATAACTTCGCTTTTTATTTCTTATGGTGTTGGCACATTCATTTGAATGTATAGCTTCACCATGTCTGAAGCAGGAATAAGAGTGTCGAAATTTCCAAACTTTAAGGCTCTACCTCAAACTTTAAGACCCAAAACTTTAAGACCATTCTCTTAGAATCTTCATGATATCGGCCTTCAAACAGACGAACATCGACTCGATTTTTGACATTAACTAAAAATATATATGCTTTATGAGGTTAGCTACTTCTCATTTTGGCTGATATGGATACACGGTATAAAAACACCTTTTATTTCAATGTGCTACATTTCAATAAATGAATATTAATGTGTAGCAGTAACCAATATCTTAAAAATATCTAAAATTTATTAACTTGACCCTTAATACCATTCATATCTGTTAACACTATAACAACTGTTGTCATATCGTTAGTCCAAGAAGGAGGCTTTTGTTCTAAAACAGTACACGCTACCCGAACGCGCTGTTACTGTACATTCAAAATAACTTCTCAATTATGATAACTCAACGTGCGTCTCATTTTCTGCTAAACGAAGCTGTAAACAAATAAAATTGTCGGATTTATGCCACTGAAAACAACAAAAACTTCACGAGGAATCATTTAACGACTAACTAACGTCACAGTTTTGGGCCGGATTTTGGGCGCAAAGACTTGTAGGACTGTTCTTCTTTGAAAATGACGCTGGAGCATTGAATACCATTCATGGGGACCGTTATCGTGACATGGTAACGGAATTTTTGATGCCAATTGTATTGATTCCAACAGAATGACTTCTCAGCCCGAGTCACCATTGCATTATTGCGGTCTTTGTTCCCTGGACGAATTATTTTGAAAAAAATGAAGATTTTAACTTGAAACCGCATACGCCAGAATTGGCGCCACCAAAGTTCACCCTGTGGGTGTTTTTGTCTACGTCAATAAACTGCGGACTCAAGCAGAGTTCAAAGCTAATAGCCGTAAATGAAGTTCGTTCATCAGCAGTAAAATTTGAAAAAAAAAAAAACTTAGAAACTGTGTGCACAAAATGTGTAGTTTTGAGTTTGTTAATACATACAATAGTAACTAATGAAATATTTTTAAAACCAGCATTTATTAGTTTCTCGGAAGAGTTTTTATTCAAACTTATATAAGATCAAATATAGCACGTTTCATTTTTAACTATACTTGGAAAATTATGTAAAAATATTTGTTGTTTTTATTTTCTTTTGTAAATAGTTAAATTTACCCTCGTACAAGTTCCATACGGTTAATTTTTATAGCATAGGAATATGTCGTTTATAAATTTCTTCCTAGAGATTTTCACGCATCCTTAGATTCCTGCAATTGCACAAAACTACAATTTAAATGCAGTTAATTTAAAAAAAAAAATATACTGCTATCGAGTGCGCTTCACTACGAGATACACTACACGCAAACAAAAGTTGCTATAATCTAAAGTTGACCTTAATATGTGAACTATTTTATAGTGCTTAACAGATGACCCTTCACACTAAATTTGTTGTTCCCAGCTAAAGTAACAAACCTATAACAGAATATACGTATGTTATACGTTTGTAAAACGGTTACCTCTTACAGTGGGGCTCGACCATTCAATTCACATACATTATCTTTTAAAAAAACATTAAAATTTCTAAGTTTAATGGTTTTATGTTTTTTCATCTCCGATTTCTCTATATGCATACAGACGGACATGTCACCTAGCATACTGAAGAGTACGGGGCAGTCGCGGTGAACATATCTGGGAAATAGTTTTCAATAAGCAATTCTATTCTATTTCGAGCACAGTAAAATATTTGGAGATATTCGTCTCCATCATGCCTTCTTCGGCTGTAACATACATTTGCACAAACATAATATACGCCACTTTTACAGGGTATATTAAAAAAAAAGAACTTCAAGAACGCGTTTTGTAGTACACACTACAATAAGAACGCAAAACGTAATGCAATTACGCAACGCTACGTAGGTGCGCCATACTGCGCTTCGTTACGTTGTATGCATATGACTTGCAGAAACAGCAAAGGATATAGTACAAATGTTTAACTAAAATAAAAACTACTACTACAACACAAACTTTTAAATGCATATAAAATGCAACAACAATAAAAATATTCAGAAAAAAAAAAACAATAATAAAAATACAAAAAGTAGCAAGGACTCTCAAACTACAATTTGCAGGACCGTCATACATAACAACACACAATAAGAAAATAAATTTTGACAAATTGAAATAAAATTTTGAAAGTAAATCAAATATTATGGGTACTCACGCAAATGATTTTCAGACTGATTTTGATTTTATTAGAACAGGGTGATTCGGAACTTCATATAATAAAATATAATAAGATTCTCAAAAAAAAAAAAAAAAAGTATCTTCTGATTCATAAATTTCATAAAATATGACTTTCTAATGCCATAGAAGTTCCATTCGATCCGTTGAGTGCTGCCATATTTTGTGTTGCTGGCATGTCATGCAAGAAAGTGATGTCTTATACGACTTATACTATTAGTGCGGGAGAGGTAGGATGATGCACATTTGGCTTTTTTGTGTTTTTTACTATTTCAAAACAAAACAAATTCTCGACTTTTCTGTTTTCACCCAACTGATTTCTTTTTCTTTTTCTTTTTTTTTTGTTAATGAAACCAGTCTGAAAATCAAGTGCATGAGTATCCCTGTTCTCCGGCATGTGATGAATTTTGATACAATTTCGATGAAGTTTTCATTTTTTTCGCGTTCAGAGTCACAATTTTGACAGAGTTTGTATGAAACATTTTGATTATTGAAACTTTTCGATCGAAATCCATCACATCCCAATATATATATATATGTAAATCGAATTACGAATGAAAATTATTAAAAAAAAAGGAAAAAAAAAGAAAACGTACATGGAAAATTAAAAGCATCAAGATCAAGCAATGAATGTTGCTGTTGTTGTTGTTGTTTTTGAAGATGTTGCTGTTGTTGTTGCAGTTGCAATTGCTGCTGTTGCAGTTCATGACACGTTGACGGAGTTGACGACAAATATTCTCACCTGAGTTGGCAGTTTTTCCTAAGAGGCCTGCGTCGTGCGTATACAACACACAAGCACAATAAATTCCATATCAAGTAAATTTTTATATTTTATCCACGAATTTTTGGTTAGGCATGTTAGAATTTTATTAAGCATTTTGATTTAGTTATTATTTTGCAAATATAGAAAAAAAGAGAGAGAGAGAGAGAGAGAAGAGAAAAATTGTATTATTAGTCAATTATACTTTTAAAACTTTCTTTAATTGTATAAGAAAAGAATAAAGTAAGCAAAATAATAAAGCAAAAACAAACTACATATCCAAATCCAAATATAGAGATATATACTCTAAATATAATTAAGTTACTTCTGTATCATGCTTGTATAGGGTGTTTTTTTACTGTTGTGGTGTAGAACTTTGAAATGAATGCAAATACTGCGATTTCATAATTTCAAACTGAAGATTGGCTTTATTAGAAAAATTATTTTATGACATTAGTCCAATTTTCTATCCATGGTTAATAGAATTAGTCGCTCGGATGGACGATTATGTCGACTGAAAAGTGCACACAGCGCACGGTAACATTCCCAAACTGAACCACGATTTTCGAAATAGATTTGCACAAATTACAAGCGTCATTTTGGCGTTAGGCTGACGTCAGAGTGTGTGCTAGAAGCGATACTGCTTGTAGTTTCCTATTTTCTCCAAAGGTGTTAAAGTGCAATCGAAACCGAAAGCGAGTGCAAGCCAGCATAAAGCGAGAAAGCAATTTTAAAACTACTAACTCGCTTCGCATTGGTTATCGCATTGGTTATCGCTTTGTTGTTATCGTCTTCAATATGCATGATGCTGTTTGTTGCTTTCTCTCTGACATCCTCTAGCATTGCCCTTAGCACGAAATATCGCTTCACACATCGTGTTGCTTCTGACGTCAGCCTTAGTCTATTCATGATAAAATAGCATACCACACTGTGCACCAATGAGTTTAGCGGTGCCATATATGACCAAATTATGTCAATTTAATCCCTGTCGGAAAAAAACACCCTATATAATATCCAAGCTACAGCAAATAATATTTAGCAGACTATTTATTTTCCAATTAGTAATCTAATCAGCACGAAATAATGTCTATTACGTAAATAGCTAAAAGAATCTTCAAAGCAAAAGTTTTCCAGCTTGATATACTCGTAGTACACCACCAACCAAACCAACTAAATTGCGACAAAAATACTTGTAATTAGAAATCGATAAACCAAGCAAAACCACAGCGCGCCGTTACACGCGCAAAATCGAGCATTAACCTCATACACAGAAGTAGTAGTGCGCAACAGCGAATTAAAGGACATCGAAACCAAAGGATGTGTATGTAGTACACTCACTTTTATACAAGGACTGACTACCTACTGAAACGTCAAACTACATTTAGCCGCATATCCGGTTCAGTAGTTCGTTCGTTCGTTCGTTGTTTGGTTTGGAATGAAACCGGAAAAGGGAAATTAGATGATTAACCCAGTTAACGCCGTCGCTTCTGCTGCTACTGCTACTGTTGCCAATGAGGCAGATAACTCTGTGGCAGTGAACATATTCCCAAACGTGGGCAGATAACTATATATAAAATAAATATATACATAGAAGGTTGGGGTTGAAAAAAAAAATCACAAGCAATAAGTTTGAAAATAAACCAATTGGCGCACAAATAAACGCACAAAAATATTGGAACAATGGCCTAGTAGACATAATATATACGACAGAACAAAAGTTGCCACACGAAATAAATTGGCATCCAAGGAATACATTGCTGTCTAGCTTGTTAGTTCAATTATTAATTTGCCGCCGTGTTAATATTAAACGAGCATTTAATTGATTGATTTAACGATTGAGTGTTAAAATTTGCTATTTGTACTGTTTGCTATACACAATATTAGAAATAGTTAGCGACATAGCACAGTAACTAGTATTGACGTGTATTGTTTTAATACGAAACAGAGTTGCAAAACGAGTCTTGAAACGAATGACGGACAGAACTATAAAACAATTTATTTCGAATAAGAGCAAAACTAAATTAAATCGAGAAAAAAACAAACAAAATTTAATATTGTACTGAAGAAAAGACATTTTTGAAAAGCTTTTACATATTTAACTTACAATGAGGGTATTCACACCTAGCCTATTAATAGCTTAATTGATGAAAAAATTAAGAAAAAATAGTATTAACCAACAACAAAGTGTACTGTGAAAAAGTAAGCAAACAGAAGTGCCTTTTAACACTCACAACTTAAACTAAAATAGTTTGGTATTTATTAGTGTGAAACCTGGGAAAGGAAACTATGTGTAAAGCTATGTTCAGACACGCAAAGTTTACCGGCCTGATCACACGATCTTATATTGATGTGTCATGTTATCTAACTTGTGTTTCGTGCAACTTTTAAAATATCATATAAAAATATTACTATGTGGTCAAACGAGTGCACAAGAATTTTGACAGCTGTACTTTTAGTAAATTCAGAATTGCATTTACAACACTGTACTCTAAAATGCATAAAGTAGAGAAAAATTTGTGATCTATTAGCAATTTATGCAGCAAATGCTGCGACCAACAAGTGCAAATAAGTAAAATAGCTCATTTTTACTTTCCGCGTTTAAAAACACTGATATTGATACTACTGATATTGATACTATTGATACTAATTCACAACACTGCTAACTAATTCCATTTTTTCATGGTCTTACGAGGTAGCGCGAATATTCTAGCAGTTCGCAATGTAAATATAAGACCGCCTGATCAGGCCTTAAACTATCAGAAATAACTTTCGAGGGGGCTCTTTACTTTTTCAATTGTTAATTTTTAAGCGACTAGTTGTGAATACCCTAAACGTGTGTTAGTTTTTTAGTATGGAACTCAATTTTGAGCCACTTCTATTGCTCGGATTGAGCTGAAATTGGACATGCACGTAAGTAACCGATGTGAATTAAATATAGGAAAATTCGGTTGGTTAAATCTAAACGACGGAGCCAATATGACGGCTAAAATTAAAAATTAATTCGTTAATATCATTTCCCTTAACACCATTTGCAGACAAGGAAGTCAAAGTCCGATTATCAGCATAACATCTATCAAACTCGCAATATTTTGTGGGCTATCAAGTCCAAAAACATGTATGTGCGAATTCAAGAATCCAAGTACATAATGCACATAATAAAATGTGGTGAAACTTAAATTAGTTGGATTGTTTTTGCTATTGTGAAACTGGTTAGCTTGCACAGATCTTTCTCCGCAGATCGGAGAAATGCAAGGCGATCCCAATCACCCTTGGGATCGCCTTGCATGGTGGGTAAAATGATGCTTGAAAAAATATTCCAACTGAAGTGTTTTTATTGACTCCATGCTTCCCAAATTTAAGGAAGTTATAACGAATGAATGAATAGTCTAAGTTCATTAAAATCATCAAGACTCTAGTCTTGGATAATAAAGAAATTGTATATTTAAAAGTTCGCTCTCTAATTTTTTTCAATTTGGGGAACATGAAACACTACAATGCGTGCGCGCCACAGTTGTCGGATACCAAATACCTCCCACATATGGAGCGGTACAAGGAAAACAAAACACCATCCGCGAAACATACAGTTGACCTGTAGGTTAAACCTAGTTAAATAACCTCTCAAACAGCAGAAGAGTTCACTTTTAAGAACAAACGCTTAAACTGGTAGCATCTTGTAGCTTCTGAACACCAGGTTAGATGTAGCTACAGGCTGGCGTGTCTTGGTTAAAGCGGGTTACTAAGTATATATAAGCGGGTTACTAAGTTTACTTAAATTGCTTGAACTTAACAACCATCAGTTTTCGCCTTTAAGATTTTCAAGTATGACAGTAAATTATGGGAACAATACTTCCAGGGATGTTCACAGTACTGTGGTCAATTCCCATGCTTCCTCAGCATGGTCATTGATTTTGGAAAAAACAAGACTATAATAACAATTGTCTTGGTTTTTTATCATTAAATTTGTATGAACTATTTCAGGAACACTTGAATTTAATTTGTTATCTGCAGTTCAACGTTTTTTTTTTATATCTTTATGCCTAATAATATCTATTTTTTTTTTTATTTTATGTTTCGTTTCAAAAATCGTTTTGCATCTCTGTTATTACATATAAAACAAGTAAGAACTAATTGTAACTGGCACTCACATAACAAGGCCGCTGTATTAGTCAGCTGTGCGCTGCCTGGATTTGTAGCAGCATTAGTCAAGGCTGGTTGTGTCATGGCAGCAAGTGCAGCCAAATTTTGTACAGTCATCGGAGGTAGTAGTCCGGCTGCAGCTGCAGCAGCAGTGGCAGCCGCTGCTGTATCATTATTAGCAGACTGTGCGCCAAGACCTACAAGGGAACACAACAACAACATTACACATATTAATAAAATGATATTTGATATTTATTAGTAGCAGCTCTTTACCTTGCAACAATTGTTGTTGCAGTCCGACTGCCTGCAATTGTTGCAGCAACTGCAATGAGGCTGGCGTTAGTGCATCTGCACCCAACACTGGACTTGGTTGCTGCGGTGGATTTGGCAGTATTGGTGTCGATACAGTGGTTGCGGTCTGTCCAAGTGGTATATTAATATTTGTTGCCAAATTCCACAAATTAGCCTGTATCTGCTGTATCTTCTTTTGTTCCTTCTCCTTCTGTGTATCGGCAAATTTCACAACGAGCGGTGAAGTGCAGCCCTCCATGATTTTGTTCTGATTAAGTGTCTGTTTGAATTGTAATGAAATTCAATTATAATTTGTAGCTTATAATAAAATAAATACAAATATTTCATATTTATTGTACTTACAACTTTAATCGCTGATATCGCTGCGTGTTTGGTCGCAAATGTTACAAAGGCACAACCCTTACTCTGACCGTTCTGATCGCGTAGCACAGTGCACTCTTCGATGGCTCCGTGTACTTCGAATAGTTTACGTACGTCGTTTTCGTTCAGTTTCTTATTTAGCATACCAACAAACAGCTTACGTTCTGTAAATAAAATGCAAACAAAAAGTTTGTTTTTAGTATAGAGTAGACATAATCATAATATTATTATAGCGGCAGCTACACCTTGAGCTGCCGTAAATTTAGTCTAGCGTGAAACATGTATGTTATTCAACTTGATCTGCCAGCTGGCTGGTTTAAAGCAGAACAAGCTCATAGCAGCACTACGGAAGCTTGATCTTGAAGTACCCAGTGTAGACGCGAGCTGTAAACGATAGATTCTCGCGAGAAAATATAAAATTGCAAGGTCTGCCAACCTCGTTTTTGGTATTGTGTATCTGCAGCAGACATTGAAGCTGACTTTGAGCGTGGCTTCATTTGTTTCGAAATGTGTACTTGAGCAAAATAGGCAAAAAATTCTTATTGAAATTTTTAAAATACTTTTGAAATTCCGTATTTGTATTCACACCAGTTTTGCTCGTGATTTTGTGCAATAAATGAAAGTTAAATAAGTGAAGATATAAAATTATTGCTCAATCGTGCTTTGTAGTTTTCCTAACATCTGTTGGCAAAGCAGAACTGCTCAATTAGGCAACATTTAAAGTAAACTTACATGTTTGTCTGACTATCTGTATGTCTTTCTGGGTGTAGCTATGCACACTCGTATTAATCCGGCTAAAACTTGATACCGAGACTTCTTTCGAACTTTTGATATTGAAACTTCTATATTAACAAACTTTTTTACTATATATTTACTACAGCTGGTTTAATATTCAATATTAAATCATAAACGCCTTTCTATATAAATATTAACTGCATTTACAACGTTTCAAACGTTTTGTATACGAAAGACAGAGAGGTGAACAGAGAGGTGTATTTGCATAACGTATTTTTTTGTATCAAAATCGGTTGAATATTGTGAGCATACAAGTCTCTTACATCACGAAAACGAAAAACACACGCTTCAGTTAAACTGCGTGCACACACACACACACTCAGTAGCCGTAAAAAGGTGGAATCAGCCAATATACGGGTCGGAAACTGCGTTGTTACTACGCTAAGAGCCATATATATAGCTAGACACACGGCTTTGTTACAAATTATGTGCATAAAAAGTCTGCCGAGGTTGGAAGAGCCCTATTCCGCATTATGCTGAAGACCAGAGGACCGAAGCAAGGGCGTCGGATGCTTCTACAAAAAGTGGTCACATCGGTGATGCACCAATATGAAGCTGCTCTGATAATATCGGGAATGGTGCCCATCGATGAGCTTGCTAGAGGTGCACAGGATGTATACGAGGCACAGCGAAGTGGTAATACACCAAATATGCAAAGAAGAGTCGCTCGTTCACGTGCAAGAACACGAAGCATCGAAAGAATGCAGAGACGCTGGGACAACTCGACAAAGGGGAGGTGGACACATCGCCTTATCACTAATGTCTCCGAGTGGCTCGGAAGACGTCATGGTAATGTCAATTATTACATGACGCAAATACTCAGTCACGGATGTTTTCGAAGCTATTTAAACAGGTTCCACTACGAATACGAAGCTGACTGCACGTGGTGCGGTATTGGCATGGAGGAATGCGCTGAACATATTATGTTCCACTGCCCAAGATTCTCAACAGAGAGGCGACTGCTCGAACAAGAAGCATGCTGTCCCCTGAACGTGGGCAACCTCGCTAGAGAAATGGTCAGGAAATAAGAGACCTGGAATGCAGTAAGCAACTTCTCAGCAATCGCAATGAAGAAGCTGAGGAGACTGGAGCATGAGCGGACACACTCGTCTAACCTGACGTGAACAGTAATATAGCTGATCACCCTTGCGAAGCAATGCTTCGCGGCGGTACCACAGGGGCTTGGCTATAGGTCTGAATCTTTATTTAATTTTTGGTTTATTTCTATTTTTTTACTATTTGAATAAAAAAAAAAACAAAACAAACACATATTTTGTTCACCTCTCTGATGTTTCTAGCTCTAGCTCAAATTTGATGTATCTAGCTCTTTCATACCATCGGACAGACAGAAAGATAAACGGACATGGTTGTATCAACTTAGCTTCCGATGCTGAGTAAAAATATATACACTATTAAGGAACATACTTGCTTATAGAATACCTCCTGATTGGTCTGCTACCATCGGTTTTTTTTCCGACTTGGGAAATTTGAAATTAAACCACAACGCGAATAACATCTTACACAGCTTCATAATATGCATCGTGTAAATTAACAGCAAAATTGGCGGGGTGGGTGCTTGGGTTGAACTATTTAACAATGTCGTGAACTCACGGCACTTGTTTTGCTTAGTAAAATTGCTTCAAATCTGTATAGATTTATAGTCACCCATTGCAAAAATCAATACATATCACAATTTCATAATCTCCTTCCACATTATGTTCCACACAATCACACCCAACAAAATCGCTCAATTAATTTTGCATAAATTAAGAACGCAAAATTAGTTTTAATTTCATTCTTCTCACCAGAAGCTAATTAACTACAAATATTTGGATTTTGTTCAATCATGCAATGCATGAATGAATTATAATTTATTAGTTTATAGTATTATAACAATAAAAAGTACAAAACAACAATCTATAGATAGATAGCCAGCCGGCCAGCCAGCCAATCTATAGAATTTCATTACTCGGATGAAAAATTAAAATTTATTTATTGTTAATTTAGCGACGAGGAAAAATATGTATGCATTGTTCTAATTAAATACCAAAATGTGCACAATAAATATATAACTAAATACATACGAGTAGAGTACGAGTACATAAATACAGAACACAAAAACACATAATGCAACAAAAGCTCATTTAATTTATTTGCATTTTATTGCCATGGAATATAGTATATAAGTATATTCCATTATTTATTTATCATAGTTCAAAAACAATACCAAAATTTTACCAACATACCATACCATGCCATACCATACATACATACATAGGCCGATTATGTCTATTGAATTGTTTTACAAATTGGATATTTTGTACGTGCATAATATCAGTGATAGAAACTATGTCGAGTTAGTTAGTAAATTAGGCGAATATTTGTTAGTGACACACATTTTCATTTTTGTGTGAATTGAATTGATTTTTGTATGTAAATTAAATGAGACAGAGAAAGAGAGTGCTGCCAATCGGTTTATCAAATGGTATTGAACATTTGGTTTTAATAATAGCAATTATAAATTGGCAGCTTATGAAATGCGATTTTTCAGTTAGAGCAACGCATTGAAAATTCAAAATTAAATTATTAGCATTAAATAATGGTAAATGTGAAATGAAATGAAGTAATAGAACGAATCTGCATTTGGGCCTTTGTATTTGCCCCTTTTCATTGATAAATATGCGTTGTTGTTAACACTTGTGAGTGGCAAAATGACGTCCGCTTTATTTAAAAATCAGCAGTAAACAAATTATGACGAGGCTCTTAAAAGGAGCAGGCTGATTGCCAACAAAGTTACTCGATCAGTTTATGTTAAAAATAAATGTAATGATTGATGGGGATTCCAGCGTTGGCTTGCATTCAATCAGCACAAAATGCGTCTTCTTAAAGGCACTATTGTAGCTGTCAATATTAAAAAATAGCTAATCAAAACGTTTCTATATGTATACTTCGTTTTAGTATATAACTTCAATAGTGTTGAGAAGACTGGAGCAGAAAGTGATAAAATACAATTCGCTGCCGTGGTTAGCAGAGGCAATAGAAGCCGGAAGGAAGTCAGTTTTTGTTTCAAAGTGTAAGATGAACAGGAAACTGAACAAGGCTGCATTAAGTTTAAAATGGAATTGATATATCATCTTTCGCTCAACAAGTGTACGGAAACAGAATGATGCTGCATATATTGTGGACTATAGTAGGTACAAAATATATTAAACTACTAATTAGTTTAAATTAAAAAAAAAAAAAATCAATAAAAAACCATTTAATACATTTGCAAATTGAAGTTTCTGCCTATTGCTAGAAGATAACTTAGTCCACCTTGGCGTGGATAAGCTGTTGGTGAAAATATGATAATCGGAAAAAAACCTAATTTGTTCGTAGTGAATGGCAACATTTTTCAAGAATTTTCAAATGTACAGTTAACATTCTTTTCATTTTAAACATGCACCGAGAATGTGAAGAAGGTTGGCAAGTGAAATTACCCTATGACTTGAATATTAAATCTCCTTGTACTTGTAAATTATATTAAAAATAAAGAAAACAAAATATAAATGCAATTAAAATGTAAATTTAGACAAGTTTATATAGCAACACTCGCCGTAGAGATGAAAAAAGTGTATTATGATGAGTGCTGTATATACGACTGTCTGAAGCATTGAAAATGGCATCGAGCAGAGAGCAAGAAAAAAAATAAAATGCATAGCGCTCACCCATGGTAGTCAAATCTATCAGGAATAAAACCGGAGGGCAGACACGGCAAAGGCAATCAGCCAAAGACAGTAAAAGTAAAATAAAAATGGTAGCCAGCCATATAAATGAACTACGTGAAACAGCAGCAGTTAAGATACGAATTGAATTTTGATTCAGTGAAACAAATTTTAATAACGAGAAGAGGGTAAAAAGCTTGGTAAGTGAAAATGCACTGAATAGTTAGCCGGAAAAAAGGGAAAGTTCGCGCTTCGAATTCGTGCAGCTTGCTGTTGACTTGTGTGCATTAAAATTTAAATTTTAGATGCAAATTTTCCGTATCGAGAAATTAAATTTAATAATAAATGCAGCACAAAATTTGAAACTCAAGTACTTGGAGTAATGCTCAATTGGTAGGGAGTAAGTATGGAGAATGAAATGAGTTCAAATGTGCCGAAAATTAGGCAACAAATTGCTGCGGATTGAATGCAGAAAATATGTTTATTAGGGCATAAAAGTTTTAAAATTTAACTCATTTTGGCTTATATTACTTGGAAATTTTAAAGTATTTTTCTACAGTTTTTTCGCTGCTTCTTTATAGACATTACATACATATGTAAGTATATATAACCATTTTCATGGAAATGGTCAGATTACAAATAACCCAAATAAATAGCCAAAATAACCATTCTTTCAGATAGCCAAGCGGCTATTAAAGCACTATCCTCTTGGAATTTCTCCTCGAAACTGGTTCTCCAATGTTACGACATCCTCCAACAATTGTCAATCGCCAGCAAATTCGATATTTGCTGGGTACCTGGCCAGAAGGGTATCGAGGGCAACGAAAGTGCTGATGAACTAGTCAGGGCTGGTTCACAACTTTCATCATAAGTCCGGAGCCTTTTTGCGGACTTAGCTGGGCTATGTCAAAATCTTTCCTAGTAGATCGGTTTAAAAGCACTGCCTCCCGGTACTGGATACAGTATTTTGGTCCACGGCAGGCCAAGCTACTAACCCGTCCTATATACTCAAAAACCAACGCACATCTCAATAGATCTGACCTGAGGTTACTTTTGAGCTACCTCACCGGCCATTATCCACTGAGATATCACTTAAAGAAACTAGGTTTCTCCTCTGTCTAGAGGATGACGAAAATAGTTTACACCTGATCTGTGATTGCCCGGCCTTGGCCAGGCTCAGAATTGAGCAGATGAGTAGACCCTTTATTACATCTGATGAGATCAGAATTACCTCCGTTTCATTAAAGAGACGGAGAAGATCCTGGATAAATTAACTTAACCATATCCGAGCTAGGGTACATCAGACATCATTTCCTGTCGCAGTGTCCGTTTCCGTTAGGATGGCCCTCAGACGTTCTAGCTCTGACAATACGTCACGACCTGGTTATGGTTACGAATTGTTAAAAAAGTTTATGATGATGATTGTATGAGTCTTACTGCACGGCCCGAAGCATCTAATCGTGCTGAGTTAGTGTAAAAATTAAGTGAAATAATGGCTATCGATGCAAATTTCAATATCAGAGCTGTACAATCTACAAAATATTTACTGAAGATTTGGGTAAAAGAAAGGTGTGTGCACGTTTTGTTCCACATCAGTCAAACGTTGAACAAAAAATCGCTCGTGTAGAGCATTGCAAAGACATTATTTCAACAACTGAAAACGATCCAGATTTTCTTGATTCGATCATACATATTATCCTGAAACTAAGCGACAATCTGCAGAGTGGAAGTGAAAAGACGAGTCAAAACCTAAAAGAATTGAATTCTCAGAAGTCAGGAATCAAGGCAATGTTGATAACTTTCTATGATTCCAAGGGTATTGTTCACAACGAATTTGTTCCAGAAGGTCAAACTGCCAATGGAGAATATTATTTACAAGTTTTACATCATTTGTGGTCCAGAGTTCTGCGTGTTAGGCCCGAATATTCCAAAGGAAAGCAGCTGTTTTTATTGCATGATAATGCATCACCTCACATGATCAAAAAAGTCAATGATTTTTGATGAAAAAACAGATTTTTCTCTTCGACCACCCTCCGTATTCGCCTGATCTATCACAGTGCGATTATTTTCTCTTCGCAAAAATGAAAACTGCAATGAAATGAGCTTTTTACAATGACATTCAAGCCATACAAGCAGCCGTGCACACAGGTGCTAAATAACATCCCAAAAAGCAAGTTTAAAAAGTCTATGAATAAATTGATTGAGCGTTCTAAACATTTTGTTGAGTTAAATGGATCGTTTTTTGAATAAACATTAGCTTTCAAACATAATATAATGCTTGTTTTATTTTATAACTAAAAAGTTCCGTTAATTTTAGATCAAACCGTGTAGACTTGAGTATCCTAGCAATTCTGTAAAGTCTAGCTAAACACAATATAGTTTAACAATACTTTATAATAATACATATGTATATGTATGCATATAAATATGAACATAAATAGAACAGTCTACCCATATGCACGCACATTAATGTAAACTATTTTCTACATAAAGTCTAGTTTATTGATAAATTTGCTGGCATTTTGAGCTGATATAGTTGCCACAGCAGTTGATTAGATTCATAGCCACAGCCTTATATATATATATATATATATAGACGATACGTATATAATGACAAATACATGCATATTCAGTGCAATACATATATATGTATATATATGCGCAAAACCGCAGCACAATTTAGAGTGACCCATTTTGGTGCTGCATAAGCTTTTAAGGTCTAAACTAGCAAACTAACCTAACCTAAAACACCACACCAGCTCCCATTCATTGCAACAACAGTCGCGCTGCTGCTGCATTTTGCATACAGGCATAAAATTTTATTTGAAAATTGTTAAATATAGCAACGCATTGCAAGCATATTTTTGTGACATAAATAAGCAGCAGCAGCAGCAGCAGGAAGGAGTAGGCAGGGTCCTGTAACTTACAAAATGGCGCGTGCAATGGCGTGTGAAAATGGCGGCGGTGCACTCATGGTGCTCCAATACGCGAGGTCAAGTGGCAAAATGGCGAAAGCCGCAAGTAATATAAAAACGTGGCAGCCTGAAGTGGCATGCAGCAACACATTTACTGCATACGAATATGCAACGAATTAAGCTGCAGCAATTTTTGAGTGCAATGTAACACTTGAAAACAAAATAAAAGGAGCTGCGTGTGTGTGTGCGCTTTATAAAATTATTAGCTCTGCTCAAGTGAAAGTGGTGAGAAAGTTTTTAATATTTTACTACTGTACGAGTATATAGAAAACATGTACGAAAACGTTTGCATTGCATGCAATTTACCATTCAAACTATAAACATTATATTTATAGTGCTATAATAAACACAAATTATAGTAACTAAAGTAGTTATGCAATTTATACGTAACCGCCTTAAAGCTACGTAGCTACGAATAATATAATATGAAGCTATTATTTTTGCGCACATCGATTTTCTTATGCATTTGAAATTTTCACAACGCGCGAATAGCATTTCGTCTGCCCGTCCGTTCGTTCGTCCGTCTTTCTGTTTTTATATCAGACGACGCCAGCGCAAAGCTCATTTTATATATCTATAGTCAAGGATTATGATAATGCTGCACAAGATGATGTTCGCTTTACGAGGGTTGGCTTGCATATTGTGCGCGATTTGGCAACTCTAAGCGTTGTTAGGTGCCAGCTGACATTTCCACTGAAAACTTTCAACATTTTTAGCATAAACCTACGCAGAACGTTTCGATGTACGAGCACTATTTGTGTTGTTTATGCTGACTTGGAAAATTTATTTCGGCCAAAAAATGCAATTAACTCGTGCTATTTTTCCGATAATATAATAAATATATTTTCGAATAATCGCAACAAGAGTGCATAAATAAACTTACTTGGATTTTTACTGTTGAGCTTTGGCTTTATTCAAAGATGAATCTGTAGAATTTACTAAAAAAAAATAACTGTTATCCCAGAAAACATAGATGCTGTAGGTAAACTGATAAGACAAATCCATTATGTGACATACCGTAAGATTAAGGCATTTTTGTGCATTGTGCATGGATGCCGCATAATTTGAAAATAGGCCCATGTCGGTTGGTGCAAAGAAATTTTAAACATGTGCAGCAGAACACGTCTATGACATCATAACAGATGACGAAACATAGATCTATGCATATGAACCCGAAACAAAACCGCAATCGACTGTATGAGTGTTCCAAGAAGAGCCAAATCCAATGAGATGTTCACGTACGAAGTACTTCGAAACAAATGGTCGTCCATTTTTTATAAAAAAATGTTTATAACGCAACTTTTTCATTGAAGCAAATTAGAATTGTCAATTCTGAACCATTTGTTTGCCAGAAGTTTTCGTAGAATTGAGGAAAACCAACCAAGACGTATCATTCTTAACCACAACAATGCGTTAGTTCACAGAAGTTAGTTAGTTAGTTAGTACGTTAGTTCACAGCACACAGAACATCGAATTGATGGCCAGCACTGCCTTGGCACCCCATGATTTCTTTTTGTTTCCGCCCATCAAAAATAAAAAAATTGCTATTCTAGCTCATTTTCGAGGTACCCACTTCTGACTGCCAAAAGTACTTCGAAAAATGCGCGCCAAAAAAAAAAAACGTTGTGTTGACAAGGCGCACAATATATAACTCAACCCTCGTAATATTTATGTTGTTGATAATAATAATAATAATAAAATGGCGAAGACGTTGAGTATGGCTGCCGTCGATGATGATAAGTATGGCGCCGCACCGTTGATATTCTATGCATGATGACTACAAATAGCAATGCCAACTCTACATGCAACACGAAAACGCATAATCGAAATTGCAGTTTTGTGCAGTATTGCAGCTGTTTTTGTTGTTGCACGCGGTTTAAATTGCCTCTTGGTTGGCTCGCTATAAGCTAAATCGTGGTGTTCTATGGTTCGTTGTTTTTTAACATTACACCCAAACTACTTATTGTACTTTTAACTACTGACTCAATTTGCAACGCGCAAAACGATTTTGTTTTGAAAGCGTTTAATGCTCTGGATTATGTCTGTTGCAACGAAACCAAAGTATAACTTTAACTATACGCATTGGCAGTTAAATATATCAGTTGAAATAGCTGAAAAAATAAATTGCACAATTCTGTATTTAGTGGTTTGAATTTTTAGGGTAGCCCTACACAAACCTAAAGCTACCTACCTACCTACCTAAAACTGATAATACCACTTCAAATTATGTTTATATTTCAACATACATTTAACATCTAAAATGTTTTATAATTCACAATTAGTTTCAACTAGAAGCTTGTGTTGCTATACTAGATGGCAACTACGTTTATATGCCTTTAATTATTTAATCTGACTTAATTTTGCATTCAGAGTCGATTTATAGATAGATTTTGTTTAAATAGTATCTCAAGCGCTCGATCAGCTGTAATCCACTAAACTTCAATAAGCATCCTTACCATAAATGGACATGCGAGTCTTTAAAATGGTGTGCATAAAAAAATTTCAACGGTGGAGAGATCTACTTCCAAATTCTTGAAATGAAACGTCTACTAGTGCACAAGACTCTAGTAGCTGTAGTAATGTTATCTAACATTTTACATCACTCTTACACATACAATTCAAATTTATATTCTTGAGTTTAGCTTTGAAAACTTAGCTTGGTTCGTGAGTGCCAGAAAGCCAAAATATGCTAAGTGGCATCACTGAGTCATTGCCTTATTTAGGACTATTTTTAAATGTTTGTTTTAGTTTAGTCTTTTATTGCTGGCTACCCAAAAAAAAAAAAAAAATGTTTAAATGAGCGGAAACTATAGGAAAGTGCCTCGTATAATTATAGAATCTAAATTTAGTTAGAGAAGAAAGGTATAATTATGACCCTTTGTGGGTTTTGATGCTGAAGCTTTCCACTATACACCAGTCTGTACACTCAGAAAACACAGTCACTTCAAAGACTGTGTTGTTAAATTTTTATAGAATAATTTGTGTACAATTGTAAAAACAATGAACTCGTACTAGCTCTAAAGTAGTTACGCTCCAGATTAATGTACACTTTTTGATAGCTTTAATATTTTGGTGTGCTTTTCCATCAAATGTGAAATATTTAGTATTCTCAAAATTGAACTACGCAAGCAATCAAATCTATACACATAAAAACTATTCCAATAAGCAAAGCATACATACCCACCTACAAATCCATAAATTTCAAATGTCAATTTTAACACATTTTCCTGAATATTTCGCATTTACACAATTCCTCATTTTTATGTCTCTTGCTCTGCCTAACTTGCCCAGTTTATACATTACATTTATCACTTCGACTAGTTCAAGCATCGTATCAATAGTGCAGCAGCACACAGGTTAATAAATCGAAATGACATTTTTATCCAAAACATAGGCATTTATTTATTACTACGAGTATTTACCAACACTGTATACACACACACATTTATAGCTAAAAATACTATAATCAAAAAAAAAAAAAGTTGAATAAATGTGCTAAACAAAAATACAAAACAACCAAAAATTTTCAAAGAATCGAACATAAATTTTCATGTAAAAGCAATAAAAAGGGACATGTTATGCATATAACAATAGTTTTCATATAAATATATGGGTCATGTAGAGTTCCCCCCTATGCCCAATCTCTAACAAATATTGTGTAATATAGTATGTATGCAATAACAACAATGACAAGAGCATTACCCAAATAACAATAAATACACTACACTGTATTACTCACAACTTAAAGCAGAAAGAATTATTTGATTTTTCATCGTTTGGGTCAAAAAGCCATCATCACAAAGTCACTGACCATCTTCGTTGTGGGTCATTGTACAAAATCATTAAGTTAGGACGGGGTGGCTGGATATATACCATTGTTCGTGTCATTGTCTGCTTGTCTCTTCCTTATACTAATCTATTATGCAGGGTTAAACTTTCTGTTTTCTGGCAGGGGGATGGTGGGTGGACCGTTTCGCCTGGATAAAGTTCTTATTATGTTACTGTGATAATGGCTTTTTGTGTGTGTCGCAGAACTTTCAACTTTCTTGATTGGATTTTATGATGTCGAACAATAAGCAGCAACAACAAAAACAACTTAGACCGAGCAAAGATGTTATGATTATGTTCTGGATTATGTTTAGAACGCGATGAGTGGAGTGAGCGTAAATTTGACATATAGTATAGTGTATTTTTGTTTTTTTTTTGTATTTCGTTTGGTATATTACAATTTGAAAAAATTTGGGACAACTTATTTCTGGATGTGCTCTATTATTATTGGAATTTGGTGTTTTGTGTATTGCGAAATTTATAGACTCAAATAATAAATGTGAAATTTATGCAAATGTGCAGGGCATGCGGCAAATGTTTGTCAATTGTGACGTGAGTATATTAAGAAAATGTGTGTCGAATTGTTCAAATATAGGGAACGATGTATGATAAATCAATAATAATTGCACAAAATAAATTCGAAACAAGGAAGAACACTGCGGTCTAGTGTATTATGAGATACTCTTTAATCATTTTTCTATGGTGAAGTCTATAATTAGGGATATATTATGCAGTAGTTCGATCTAAAATGTAAGTTCGTGGCAAGCAGTAAGCAGAAAGCTTGAAGAAGTTTGTTGTTCGCATTAGTGGCTGCTTAGCTCAAAAAGGAGAAGGAACACTTTGCATTGTCTGAACAAATTATTGCAGTGTCAAAATTCGAACTCTACCACTACTAAACGCAATGCGACTTTTTATATGGAACGTCTTCTCTCCAATATCGCACAGTGAAAAGCACTACAATTGGCTCTTTGCATTTGATAAGCCATGCTGCTCTAACTCGAGTGATCAGGTTTTTAATTCTTTGCTATTAAACAGCGAATGACGTAACGGATACCACCCCCCCCCCCAAAAGTAGAAGCGCTTTAAAAGCAATTTATAAGCGATTACTTTTTAACAAGAAACATTTAGGGTCCGTAAGAAACTTCATATTTTTTTTTTTAGGATTTTATGTCATTGGATGTAAACGCATTCTGACTCATTTGTGGGCCATGGCCGCAAGTAGGAAGGCGCACCAGTGCGCCTGATGCTAGTTGTTGTTAATACCAAGTTTGCTGAGATCGTCCCAGACATGGTATTTCCAACGAATGACCGGTCGCCCTCGCGGACGTTATTCAGGGGGTTGCAATCAATGTGAGATCGCGTATGCGAATCTTACACTGTATCTGGTGAAAGTTTTATAGTGGAGGAAAGCAAACCTAGCGCACCAACCCTTAATTACAATTTGCTTATCTCGGTACGGATCCTCTTTCGTAAGCGCTTCACATATTTGATCCCTTAGGTAGATTCGTGATCAGCACAAGATGAGTCGATCTAGCCATGTCCATCCGTTCGTCCGTCTGTATGGCTGTCTGAGAGAAAAGTTGTCTGACTAGAGAAGACTCGCTATATAGTTCTCTGACTAGAGAAAACTTAACAATACTCGCTATATAGACTTTCTAGATGTCGCACTGCTACAAGTGTATCTTAAAATTTCATAACTTGTAGTCGTTTTACCGCAATGGTTAAAAAATGCAATACATGGAACAATATATTTTTGAAACACTATGCATTCCATTTTATACAAGAATTTGTACCAGAGTTTACTATTATTAGAAACCCTAGGAGGCATAAGCATAGAAATTAGTAGTGCATGTTTCGTTGACGCCAGTAAATAACTGTAATATACAACTGAATTTTTGTTGTCTCATGAATACTTTGACACTTCTGAGTATTCATTGAGTAATAATGCCTTCTGTACTTGTATACTTATTGAAATGAGAACATACATACATGTTTTTTACTCGCTCGGGTACGAGTATGAATACATACAGTACTCATATTGGAAATGAGTACACTTGTGCAAGGCTCTACTACTTGTATATACCAAAACAATGCTAATTATTGTTATACTAAATAGAGAGTTCATTTCAATTTATTTTCTCGTCCAAAAATACTTCATATTTTACTGAATAAAGCAAAGTGATTTTGAGTTTAACAAATCTCATTAAATTTTCCATGACCCTCGTCATATGCTTTTTTAATTATTAAGAAAAAACTGTTGGGAGTACTCGTTAGTTCATAATTAATTACTTGCCATAAAATTGAAGCTCTTCTTTAGCTAACTCGAAATCTTTAATGCGAACATAATTTTTTAAACGTACAAAAATATGCAACAATAATTTGGCTCCAGCACAATTTTCATAGCTCACTGTCAGCCTCATTGTTAGACAGACAAACATGTAGTCAGTCAGTCAGTCAGACAGACAGACAGGCAGGCAGATAGTCATGGCATGCATTCAACTATCTACTGCTGGTTTTTCTAGGCAAGTTATACAAGCATCCAGCTATTCATGCAACCAACTAACCGACTATCTGTATGTCTGTCTGTCTGTAAATCTGTCCATCACTGTCATTCTAAAGCGTAGAGCACACACACTTCTATCTATCTATCTAGCTGCTGCTGCTGCTGGTGGTGCAGCTCTTGCTGCATGCCAGCGGCTCAACAAAGTGTGAAGTATTTCACTAAAAACCAATTCATTTGCATAAAATACAAACTTGCTGCAAGCCAGTGGGTCAGCTCGTTTGTTGCGCCTGAATGTATGCAATTCGCGCTCATTTGAGAGGCTGCTGCTGCTGCTGCTCCGCTGGGAGCATACCGCATGGCATTTAGGCCAACTCGAGAGTACCATGTCGTTTTGGCTTTGTGTAAATGGTGCACATTGGCTGGCTCCTAACTTTCATGTTAAAGTGCTGCTATTAGATGCCAGACGCATCAGCTGCTGAAAATTGCTATATATGTATGTATATGTATTTTATTTTTACTGGGTCATAGCAATTAAATGTTATAAATATGTGTTAAAAAATTTATATTAAAGTGTATCTAAAGTGAGCGACTTCATATTTTCAAGCCTTACACATCATACATTGCCAACATTGTCCGTCAATATCGTGTATGCAAATTAACAACAATATTTTAATGAACATCAGCTGTCAATTTGTATTTTCTGACACTTAAATATTTATCAACTTAAACACATCGCAACAATGTGAAATATATACATAGGTAGGTAAGGTATACGAAACACGTCACTTACACCCACCACTATGATACTATAATATGTACAAGAGTATATCACATCTGTGTCTGAGTTTGTTATTTTATTAACAACGTATATAAAAAATAAATATAAAAGGGTTTTTCAATAGAAACATAGGAATTTTGTATTTTAATACTAACGCACCTTTAAATTTTTCCTTAGGATCTGTCAACGTTTTTTGGTAAAAAACCGGAGATTTTCAACATTTTGCCTTGTATCTCCGAAACTAGGAGAGATACGGAAAATGTAGCCACCATAAACAAAATTCAATTTGCAAGCTAAAAGTTCCTTAGATTCTAAGTTGATAGTTTTCTAGATATAGAGCCAGGAAAAGTTCTAAAGACCGGAATCTTACATTTTGCCCGGGAATACTGTTTGTTCCAAAAAGCAAACTTTTTAAATTTTTTGCCTGCTGCATTAAAATGCACTCTGTGTCGATGTGCGCAATTTTAAGAGCGCTTACTCCAATTTTCGATCACCAGACATATTGTGCTGTGCGTGTTGTAGTGAATAAATTTGAGTCAATATATTCGAACGTCGAAGTACCGAAAATATCGTGCTTCAAGTTCAGAATGAGCAAAATCTGTAGACTCCACGCCGTTCGCAGAAATTGGGAATCTCTAAAACAACATCGTCGCGAATGTTGCATAAATATGTTGGTCTACACTACAACAAGATCAAACTAACTCAAGAACTGAAGGCTCTTGATCATTTGAAGTGTCGCAACTTCTTCGATTGGGCACTGCATAAGTTTGAAGAAGATACTGCATTACATGGAAAAATCATCTTCAGCGATGATGTTAATTTTTTATATAATTGCTTTGTCAATAAGCAAAAAATGCGTTTTTGGACAACAACAGACCCGCATGTATTTGAAGAAACTCCATTAAATCTATAAAAGTAACCGTCGTGTGTTGTGAACCATATTTTTTCGTTATGTTACGGACAATGGAGTTCGCTATCGTGCCATGTTGAGAAGTCCATTTTTGGTCAGAATTGAATGAGCTTTACATCTGGGGTTCCAACCAGATGTGTGGCACCACACATCTATTCAAACAATTGATCTTTTACAGGGAATGATCGAAAACTGTGCAATCTCGAGAAATTGTCCGGTCGAATGGCCACCTCGCTCATGAGATTCAGAGATTTCATTTTATAGGCTTGCGGCTACAACATAAGAGGTTCTCAGGAACAATGTCCACGCGGAAGTGTGGTGAAATATTGACTCCAAAGAAACGATCACTGCAAATATACTCGCAAATCTATTCACATACTTAAATGTAACATGGCATACATTTCAGCGCAATATCTCAATTATGCTGTGTTTTATTGAAATACAAAATTCTTATATACCTATTAAAAAACCCTTTATATGTCATTGTCATCGTTGTATACTCTACTCTCTAGACTTGACGTCGTGCAACTCTATCCACCAGCACAATTGACTTGCAACATTATTCTCATTGGAAAAACTGCATGTGATAAAATTTTCATATATATTTTAAATGCACTTTTTTGTTGTTGGTGTTGTACCCAACTACAATAAAAATACTTGCAGTTTTTCTTATGTGTGTGTGTGTGTCAAAGTTGACATGTGTACGTGTTGTAAGCAGCACAGTTGCTGCTTAATACACTGATCGTCATTGTTTTTGTTGTTGATGGTGTTGTTGGTGTCATCCTTGTAGTCGTCAGCAGCTTCAACGTCATATTTTAAATGTTATGTAAAAGTGTTTATGTATATTATAGATACATGTGTTTATATATGTATGGTATCTGCATGCCACTGCTTGGTTAACACTTCATATTGCGCAAGTGTGAAATTCTTGATAAGTGACAACAATTTACACAACTGTATAATTCTGTATTTTTAATAGAAGGTAGCAGCAGTTGACACTTTGACCACCTAGTAACTGATTGTTCTAAAAGACAATGCTGTTGCTGAATCAGGTTAAGGTTCTTTTAATAATTCAATCAAGTGATGAATATGAAAGAGTATTTAAACATAAAGTTAATTTGAAAGTCTGTATGTTAGCTCAAACAATGCAGCTATTATTTAGTATAAAAGTACACTAGACGTACGTTGAAAGCATTCTATCTACATAGTATCGAGTCAAATTCAGCAAAATAAGAGTCTAATGTTCACAAGAGCGCACACATATAAGTATGTAGGTAGTAGAGCAGTGAGCAAATGCATTCGTTTTATAAATCCAGTGTACTCGTGCTTGAGAGTATTCACTGTGTGGCCAATTATATTTATTAATTTATATTTAGTGTTTGATATAGTGAGTATCCGATATATTCAGTATTACGATTATGCAATATATTCAGTATATGTTTCTTGAAATATCGAGTATCGCTTATTCAGTGTTTGATAAAACGAGTATCCGACATTTTTGATAGAACAAGTTTTCACTGTATCACGAAAATTTATTGGGTGTTTTATTTACCGAGTATTCGACTTATACGGTGCTTAACATAACGAGTATCCGATTATTTGGTGCTTGTTATATCGAGTATTAGAGTATTCACTGCTTGATATAACGAGTATTCGCCTATTCGGTGAATGGCATAACAAATATCCGATTGGTTCGGTGTTCGATTTAATGAGTAAGTGATTTATTAAGTATTTGATAGAACGAGTATACCAATATTCAGTAGTTGATACGGCATTATAAACTATTGCTCGATATTCCGAGGAAACGAGAAAACGAAAAATTACTTTGGTTCAACCGTTAACGCTAACGTTTTTTCTTGTTCTATTATCGTAAACTACTTGTGAATTATAAGTGCTATTAAGTCTTAAGTGAAGTTTGATATGAAAACGGCGAAAAATATGTAAAAAATGTTACAAACTATTTTTGTTACAATAAAATGGTACGAAAAAATGTAAACATTTTCAATGAATGCCAAACTGAGTATGAAACAAATGTATAATTTCATCAAACTATTTTCAAGTGGTTTCGAAGATTCCATACTGACCAGATGAGAAATCTGAGCGACGAGAGAAATGTGGCCCTAGAAAGGCTAAAGTTGACGTAGTTGCTGAGATGATGCTGAAATGATTGCTGAGGAACTGGAATTAAAAGCGCAAAAAAGTGGAACTGAGTCTAATAATGAGCTCTTGAATTAACGAGTGTTGAAATAAACCATGATTCAAACAACTAGTATTCAGAAAACGAGATAAAACATGAATTCATAGTATTTAGGGCTCATTAAATTTTCAAATTTTAAAAATTTCAACTACTTAAAAAACATCTAATAAAAGTGCTGTTTCAACTGATCTGCTCGTTTAATTACACAAAAGATAAATGAGTACACTACAAGAAATTCAGAAACATAACATCTCTTCTGAAATCCAATTGACAACCAAATTAAATGCCCAATTTATTCAGCGAAAATTGCGTCTTTGTCTCATACAACACAGTTGCCTTTACATTCTCTCATTTGCAACGTTTTTATTTCTCATTTGCTGCGCAAATATACGCCCAATAAATTGCTTTAATTACCCAATTTTAAAAGTCGTACCGGAAGCAAAGGAACGACAAGGAGAATTGTAATTGCTCTAGGGAAAGGAAAATCCAAGGCCAGTAGTAAGGAAATATACAACATACTACGAGTATAAGGATGCAACGGATGCACAACGACATGCACATTTTACGCCTCATCAGATGCGACGCGACACCATGGAGTAACACACACGAGAAGCGATATATGTATGTCGGTGACATTTTCAACAACAGTGTTAGTATATATATGTATACAGCGAATGAGTAGGGGGAGTCAGAGTAGCAACATCATCATCATCATCAAGAGCAACATTATCAACAGCAACATCAATATGAACGATACAAACGATATGGCAGTGCTGCTCCACGAAGTGATGCGGTATGTGAGTGAGTGTACGTAGTAGTAGCAGCAGTCTGTCTGACAGATTGTCAATCAGCCAGCGAGTCAGTCAGTTAGTTGCAAGTGAAAGGTAGCCGAAAGCAAACATTGCCAATGTTGAAACAAGACAAATTTCAGACAATTCGTTCGAGAATTCGATAGCGATAGCTGCAAGAGACGGGTCCAGTTGAGAGGGTTGGCAATGCCGGTCGTTATCGGTCGGTGTGTTGTTGCCTCACGTGAGGCAACAATGAAGATGGACAGCTGCTGTTGTAACAAACGAGAATGCGAAAAAAAAAACCAGAGAGAACACACTAACTTTGGTAGAACCGAAGCTTTAATTGCCTATAGCCAATATTTAATACAAATGTATAAAAAATATATATTTTTTATAATTTCAATGGTTTATAGCTATAAACATTACTATTCAGCGCCTTAACCCTAAAATATACTCCCTGAACTGGTAGAAACAGATGACAGTTTTCATCTAAAATACAGGAAAGACCTCCCACCGATTGGACTTACTTCTTACTTATTCAAAACAATGTCAAAGTCGTTGGTAGAGCCAAGAGAACTCTAAATTATTCAATATGCTTACATCAAAAGCAAATCAACACAAATGGCACTACACATTTTTCTTTCCCTAATAGGGAAATCACTAGCTGTCAAGAGTACATGCAAGTGGCCTTCCTAGATATATGTAGCTGAGGACCTTCAATAATATACTTCCTGAAACAATCATAGCAGCGGTGATGCACCTTTGTATGAGCCAACAATTAGTTAGATACACTGAAATGATTAGATGCCAAAAATAATGACGCAAATGATCGTCATAGAACTAAATGTTAAAAATTTGTGTAGGTTCTTTAGTCGGGATATTCCATATGAAAGAGTTCTATTCCTGCTCTTATGAGTTGTAGCAAGTCAAAGCCTTCCACAACTGTAAAAATCCGATGAAAATGACGAATGACGTCGAAAATTGCTTCTTAGCTTTTCTCCGCGGTAGTAAGACCCTTTGTGCTATATGAAGTAGCTAACTATACTAAACAATTTGACAAATATTGCCAAAGGACAGTTGAGATGTGGCATACCGTAGAGGCAGAAGCACTTAGTGTTCTGCTCTATTTTCCACCAATCGTTCCCAATGGGTAGCATCAAGCTAACTGTACCGAGAATGAACCAACTGGACCGTCATGCACGCTGGAATTTTTGCACACATTCGAGACATACCTAAGGGATTACTGTCTGCCATCTCTAAATTTCTAAACATGCTAAGAAGCAGAGTAAATGGGACTTTCGGGGATTACTATTGGCTATTGGCAATACCAGGTTTTTCACTGATGGTATGTCTTCTGAGAATATGTGGTGATAATAAAAAAAATACCCACATTATGTTCTTTACTGATGGAATGTTCTCTCAGAATAGCTAGAGATTAAAGACTCTCTCCGACTGCCGGATACAAGCGGAAGTAATCGTAATAAAAGAGGACTCGCAATGTCTCTGTTCCAGTGTGATCAAGAAAAAGACCTACTTAGATAGCTTACAGTGATAAAAGATAAAACAGTTAAGAATTGTCACAAGTCGCTCAACGTGATTGCAGAATAGTTCCACATTCGTCTCGTGTGGTCTCCTGACACAGGAAGATTTAGCATAAGAAGATAACTGATGAGCTTGCAAGAACAGACACCTCCAAACCTTCAACGTATACGTGAGCTAGAGCTAGCTATCGCACTAGCTATTAGAAAGGACTTTCTAAATAAGTACAACAGGAGATAGTATCAATTGGATACCAAACTAAACTTGCCTCGAATATAACATTCGGAGTACTGAAGTGATATACTTTGATTGATGTTCCACACAAAGACTTCTGCAGCAACTGTTTGGACGAGAAAGAGGGCGACGAAAACATTAGACACTTATTTTAAAAGTACCCCACTCTCTATAGAAGACGCGGGAGCGTTTTAGAAGCTGAATCTCTGGAGAACTCAACTAAAGTAGCAACATCGAAGATTCAAGCGTTACTAAGTTTCATCGACTTCGTCAACTGGTTAACTTTGGAGAAGGAGTAGGCTCAAAGTGGTATCACAATGAACCACTATATATCAAGTGTGTTGGCTTGCTAGTACAGACTGAGAAAATGAACTGAAAATGAACTAAAGGGCCTGGATAAAAACGTTTGACGACAAGTTTCCAATCTGAATCATGGGATTATACCATTCATAGTATCAGGATGCTTCAAATCGACTTCTCGAGCTTTCGAACGCTCCTTCTTCACTGCGTGACAAAGTTGTTGTCAAACAGACAATACTCATTTTTTAAACTAGTTATTAATGTAAAGGGTATAAAAATCAAGTAAGTACACACGCTGCTGCTGCTGCTACTGCTGGTCGTTGCATTGCGTGTGGGTTGATTGCTTGGTTTCGAGTTCTGGTACAGATTCGGGTTCAGGTTTGTTCGCGGCACATACCTGGCACAGAATATGGTGATGGATTCGGTGATGGCAGCCAATATGCAGAATTTATTGCCGGATACGATTTATATGCATTGACAGCGGCGGCATTGGTTGCTGCTCCTGTTGTTGCTCCTGCTGCTGCTGCTGCAGCGGCCAATGTTGCAGCTATTGCTGCTGCAAATGTTGATGTTGTTGTTGATGATGATGATGATAATGCTGCTGCTGATGATGCTGATGTTGCTGCTGTTGCATTACTGATGTCGCTATTATTGGATAAATTCTCAATTATTGACGTTAATTGACTGTTGTTGCCAGCAGCAACTGTAGCAGCAGCTGTAGCAGCAACACCACCACCACCAACAAAACCTCCACCAGCTGCAGCAATACTGCTGCTACTACTACTACTGTTGCAGCTATTATTTGCAAAACCAATTGCTGCTGAATTATTTAACATTGCAAACGGAAACACTTTATGTGAATTTTTTTTACACGTATAAATATCACACACAAATAGGAAAAGAACCACGGCAGCAATTATATTTATTTTATTTTTTTTTTGTATTATTTTTTCTTAATTAGTGTTATAATTATATTAAGTTTAAGTGTAAGAAAATAAAAACTCAATTTTACGCTTGTTTAAGAAAAAAAAAACTCGTTTTCCTAATTAAATATTCTTCATTCGACAAAAAAACACACACGTACAAAAATGGTCTTCTTTCTCCTTGCTGCCCAACACTTTTGGAGGTTATATTTCTTTTTAGCCACGCACAATTAAAATTATTTATTGATTTGTCACACAATTATAAATATAAATCTTTATTTTTTTAATTAGATTTATATATAAAAAGAACGTAAAACATTTAAACAATTAATTTAGCATTAAGTTTTTTTTTTTTTTTATTTTGCTGTCGAAACAATTAACATTTAATAATAAATAATTTTTGTGAATCGATATACTATATATATATATATTTATGTGTACTTTTTATTTGTTATAATAATTATTTTCTTTTTTGTTATATTGATTTAATTTAATTTGCTCGGCGACATTTGCTGTTTGTGCGCTGGCATCAATTTGGCGAATGATGCCGCCTCAAATTGAGTTTTTATCTTTTCATTTGGCGTTGATAATTTGCATTGATTTCCTTCGATAGTTTTCAGCAACATTTTATAAATAGTCGCAGTAGCAACAATTGTAGCTACTTTAAGTAGCAGCAAAAGAGTAATTGCAGCAACATTAAAGAAAAGCAAACAGCAATTTAGTGCGCGACATTTTTTCTATTCTGTGAAATTGGTTTTAAGGGTCAATTAGCATGCAGTATACAGGGTGTTGTAGACAGAAAGCAAAATAAAGTATATGCATACATTTTTGAGAATGTGTGTATATGATGATCAACATCTGCTCAAAAACTTCATATTCATTATAAGCAAAAGCATCAGAAGATTGTATCCACAAGGTTGATCTAAAAATAACCAAACTTTTAATTTAAATCATAGAACACGTAGCGCCATCTATTAAATGTTGGCAGTGTTAGAAAGATACATTTTTATATTTTCGGAAGCAGCTAAGTTCATGCTAATCTTTTGACAGGTTACAAAATGACACACGTTTCAATAACAGCAGTTTTTGTAGTTATGTCGTAAAAACATAATGGAACAAAGAGCAAATATTAAATTTTATTTTAAACTCAGTAACAAATTTGCTGAGACTTACGAATTGTTAAAAAAAGTTTATGATGATGATTGTATGAGTCGTACACAAGTTTACACGATTTAAAAATGGTCGTAATGACTTAAATGATGATCCAAGACCTGGACAACACGAAGCATCTAATCGTGCTGAGTTAGTGGAAAAAGTAAGTGAAATAATCGCTATAGAGGCAAATTTCACTGTGAGAATGCTGGAAGCAGAATTGAAACCATCTTACTGTACAATCAACAAAATATTCACGGAAGATTAGGGTATAAGAAAGGTGTGTGCACGTTTTGTTTCACATCAGTTAAATGATAATCAAAAATCGCTCGTGTAGATCATTGCAAAGACATCATTTCAACAGCTGAAAACGATCCCAATTTTCTTTATTCGATCGATCAAAGCTAGTAATGAAGCAGCATGGTGCTCTAAATATGATTCTCAAACTAAGCGACAATCTGCAGAATGGAAGTCAAAAGACGAGCCAAAACCAAAAAAATTGCGTTTTCAGAAGTCAAGAATCAAGACAATGTTGATAACTTTTTGTGATTGACAAGAAATTTGTTTCAGTAGGTCAAACTGTCAATGCAGAATATTATTTACAAGTTTTACATCGTTTGTGGTCGAGAGTTCTACGTGTTATATTCCAAAGGAAAGCAGCTGTTTTTATTGCATGATGATAATGCATCACCTCACAAGACCAAAAAAAAAAACCAATGAATTTTTGATGAAAAAACGGATTCGTCTCATCGAACACTCTCCATATTCGCCTAATCTATCACCGTGCGTTTATTTTCTCTGCCCAAAAATGAAAACTGCAATGAAAGCAGTTTTTAAATATGACAATGCAGCCGTGCAAAGTAAAATTTTGATAAAATTTTAGAAATTGTTCTTAGCAGCTTATGTTTTCTTCAAAAATTTCCTGTGATATACAGAAATCACGGTCATTTGCCACTGCTATGCCATCTCCATCGCAATCAAGTGTTGAAAGGTTGTTTTCAAGTTTAAAATTAATTTTTACTGATCTCAGAACTAACATAAAAGAAGATTTGTTGTCAGTCATATTATTTTATAGAAGAAATTGTCAATACAAATTCCGTATTATACCTATATAGTAGTCAAAATGTGAAAATGTGTATACGGAGCGAAGTGGAGCGGAAGCTGTTATAAGTTACAGAAAACCCTTATGTCGTATAACCTGAATCAATGGTTGAGCAATACACCCGTAATTACGTGTAAGCTAAAAATTGAAAAATAGTGCAAAGTGAGAAAGAAACGCACGAGACATGAACTAATGAAGAGTCAGTGAATCGAAAGTCTACTCTATTTGTCTTGTCTTTTCACTTCACTCTTGTCTTACAACTTTTGGAACGTTTCGATTTCGTTTGCAATATTTTTTCGCACCAAGTGAAAACAAGAATTTGAGATGCTTGCAAGCACTTGCCAAACAAAGTTCTAGTTTGTGGATATTTAATTTTGTGTCACAAAACTGCACGAAATATAATTTGTGCCTTTATTTTGCTAGGATAAGGATGAAGAAGCAAAACGTTAATATTCGTTAGATTGCTATAATCCTCATAGAACTCCCATTCCAATTCTGCTCCCCGAATCAATATTTCGACTGATGATTGAGACTTTCTCGTGCCTTTCGTAAGTGTGGTGTGGTTAGTATCAGTCCTCAAACTAGTTCCTTTGTATATTAGTTTGAAACTTGGTATGGTGACATTCTGCAAGCGGAAGCACCAAACTCGTCCACTAGAAGATGCCACGCTCATTCAAAAAACTTTTCCATTTAAATTTATAGAATTCTAAAACTATTTTATTTAAACAAATTTTTTTTTTGAATGTTCTTCTGAACATGTTTTTTATATGCTCCAGGGACGTTGAAGTCCAAATTCGAAGTCCATTTACCCCATCACACCAGGTGGGTGTGACCCATGGGCAAGCAATGTTTTTTTTTTTTTTTTTTTTTTTTTTTGTAAGATTGTGAAGACTTTTTGGAGTTAAGTCAAAAACCTGTCGTGATGGGGTACAAAATGGACTTCGGTTTCAATGACAACAAAAACATACAAAAATTATGGAAAGTTTTTTTATTTTTGCGTGGCTCTGAATTCTTTTGGCTAGTTCAAAGATCATACTAAATAAAAATGATTCAATTAAGCTTAACTTTTGGCTGAAAATATATTTATGTTCAATTCTATAAAGTTCAAACACTTAAAAATATATTTCACTCACATTTCAAAATTACCGCGCCACCCTGTATATCCTTTTCGTATTCAAATAGGCACGCGTATTTCAATTAATTTAAAATTAAATTTATTTGAAATTTTATTGTATGTTATTTTTCTCTGCTGCTTTCAATTGTTTTATTTATTTCATTTGCAAATACCAAATGACAAATATAAATGCAACTGCACACACTCACATTACGAAACACACAAATAATACGCACACGAACGAATACGCGAATAAAATTAAAAATCAAATACTAAAAATAAATGACACTTTGACGACGACGACGACGACAACAACGACGACGATTGGCTACTAAATGCATTTACTAAATGTATCTCATGTTGGGAAGATGCGTTGCAGATACATCGATCTGTGGAATGCACACAGTCCCCACTGTTTTTAGTTAGTTGGGCAGACAGACGGCATCGATTAATTAAGCAAAAATCGCAGCATGTGGCCAAACAAAAGAATTTTGCATGCTGGAAATTGCAGTATTCACTTTTGAAATGGATTTAAAAAAAAAAAAGGAATGCACGAACGAAATTTCGATTTTTATCCAAAATTAAACGCGTAATCAAACGAAATCGAAATTGCACAGACGATGAATTGATCAGAGCGAACGTTGCGCGACATATGTACTATGTAGACTACTAAATCGAAAGCAATTTCGCAAAATGAGTTTTTGTCGCGACAAAATGAATGAATCCGAGCAAGTAAACTGACTCAGTGAGTGAGTGAGTGAATGAGTAACTAACTGATTGGCGACAGTACTTGACTAACAACGACGACCAACGTAGAGACGACTGATGATGAGACTGGGTCTACTACATATGTCGACTTTTTGATTGACGTTTTAGCTACTGCAACTGATACGATTTTCTCTGTTTATTGCAGTACAAAAAAAAAAAAAAAAAAAAAAAAAACAATTGCCAACAAGCGTAGACAAAATCTATTTATTTTAATTTTTTCCGCTGTTTTTGTTGTTGTTGTTGTAGTAATTCTAGCCGAAACATTGCTGCTAATAAACAAGAGCGCGAGAAAATAGCTACAAAACTATACACTTATCTCTACATATACTCGTATAACAACAAAAGCTACGATAAACTTGTATTACAAACAGCTCTATTTACGCTTGACTTTTCACAGTTTACAGAGAAGATTCACGCTTTACATGGTGCTTTTCTTACTACAGATTCTGTGCGCCTTTTCCTTCACAACTATTTTAGTCAGTTAATAATGTGCATGGGTGATTCCATTTGTGTTAAAATGAACTTAATAATTATAATAAAAAACTTCGGTGGAACCAATTCATCAAAGCATCCGTTCTACATAAGAAGTTCCAAATTGTATAGAAGAATAGATTGTATTTATGTGAAGATTTTACCAGCGCTATACTACTAATTAAACTAGGGATGAAAGAATTCACCAGGGCTGCATAAATATTTAAACCAGGGTTGAAAAAAAGTGCATCAGAGCTGCACAAATATTTGCACCAAGCTTCAATAATTATTGTATCAGGGATGGAAAAATATTTCTTTCAAGGCTGCAAAAATGCTTGACCATGCGCTGGAAAAATATTTGTAAAAATGCCGCAAAAATGTTTGTACCTGGACTAAAAAATTTCTTGTACCAGGGCTACATAAATACTTGTACCAGGGCCACACAAATATATGTACCAGGACTGCATCATGTTGCATGTTACTATGTACCAGGTTACATATATTATTTTTGTATACAAAGGTTGCAAACCTCTTGTACCAGATATGCAAAAATATGTCTACCAGGGATGCAATAATGCTTGTACGAAGGCTGCATAAATATATATACAAGGGCTGTATAAATATTTGTACCAGAGCTGCATATATGCTTGTACCATGTCTTAATAATAACCAATGGTAATACCAGGGCTGAAAATACTTGTACCAGGGCTACACACAAAAAGTATGAATGTTCTCACTTAAAATAGACAGATCATATATATTGATATGAAAGAGGTTCCATTTATCCATGCGGTAGTTTGTTTTTAAATTAAACAGAAACAGACGATTTAATCGAAATATTTTGTATCGTTCGATAGGCCGTACAATAGGATTATTTATGGAAAATTATTTCTCGGATATGTGTACCGCGACTGTTTCATAGTACATATTTTTGATAATATTTTGGAGAGTTGCCAAAATCAAAACTGGAATCATTTGGAATCGTGTAGCCACAAACAAAATAGTTCAACACTGTTAAATGATACACACTAAGCGTCGAACTCATTTTTTGTAGGGGAAAACTAGTTCTAAAAAATATTATTATTGGGTCATTATTGAATTTAGAATTGACTTTTTCGAAAAGTCTAAACAAAAAGTTCGCTTAGTGCAAAAATCAAAATTTGTCTTTAATACCAGCGGAACATACCATGATATGATACCAAACAGCGTGTAGACTAATTCGTTGGGATTTATTACGAAACTTGTGTATGTATATAGAAATATAAAACATAGAATCTACTTCAATGTATTACGATTTTCAAAACAATCAGTTAACAATAAGGTGCAAACTCAGACAGAAGCAACTTTGTTGCTAATTATTACGAAACTGCAATGCAGAGTGAGTTTTAACTCGATTTAGTTCGTACAGAAATAAAAGACTACTGCCAAGCATACGTAATAGTTACACTTTCAGCTAATACCATAATTTTAGACCTTCATAAGCAAATAGTTAGTAGTCAAGTACACAGACCAATTACATTTAAATTATGCAAATAGCACGACATAATTTAAAAGACACTAAGGTCAACTGAATGTGCATTACTTGCAAACTACGATGTATAAATCTTAAAGGAACCCTCCTTACAAAAGTCAAAACTAAATACATTGTCGACAACACCTAAATACAATTGCTTTGTACATTATAAAATTGTAAATACCAATAAACTCTTCAAATCGGCATCAAAATAACTTCATTTTCACTTAATTTACAACTAATGTCCGAGCAACGACGAGTGACGTTGGACTTAGTGCTGACGCAAAAAGTAGCACTTAAATTTTATAGCGCTGACCCTGCAACGAGAAACAAAAAATATATGCAGGGTGTTTTTTGTTTTAGATGTTCTATTTTCCAACAGGTATAAAACTGTCATACATTTGACCATGTCTGGCAACGCTATTGCTAATTGTGCTCACTTTGGTTTGCCATTTTATCATGAATAGACACAATTTTTAACCCCCTTAAACACAACATATTCACTTGATTTTTCTTTTGTGTTGGAAACGTTGTGTTGAACGACGAATCAAGTTATTTCCAAAATATTGGTAACGCCAATCTCAAAGACCTAAAGTCTCTCCCTCTCTTAATTTAGTAAAGAAAAAAATAATAAGAAGAGAAAAGTCAAAGTGAGTGGCTCCATAGCAATAAGCAACAGTTTTGCTTTGGCGCCGCTATGAAAAAGAGCACAGAATGAAAAAGAGGAATTTGATGTTTCCATTTCCTCATTTTTATTTTCCTACGTACTTTAACTTTTGGCTCATGGTAGAATAATATAATAATGTAGCGTATTCCGCATATGTGTTCTGTTTTTTTTTGTTTCTTTCGGTTGCTATGCTTTCAGTTGGAAGAATAGATAAAAAAAATAAAAAAAACGTGCTCTAAAGGGCGGTTTACTCTGCATGTCTGTCATATGTAATCTCAGTATTTTAATTTCAAATCAAAGATTTACATCTCTAAAAAAATCACCCTTTACATTTATGCACAACGTCAAGTGTGAAGTGAAAATATCGCTATACTGCACTCCCCTACGCCAATGTGTAGAGTGCAATAAAAAGTGATTTGCATGCATTTGGTTTTTACACTCAACAACAACAAAAAACAAAGAAAAGCATAAAAAGCTAAAAGAAGCCAAGCGAACCAAGTCAAACGAAATGCGAAATGCACTTGCAATGCAATAAAAAACTGCAGCAAGGATTAAAAAGCAAGAAGCAGGACAAAAAACAGTAAAGAGTGCAGCAAATAATCAAAGCAATTTACATGCAAACAATTTCGAAAAAGCAAATTTTAAGCAAACACAGGCAAAACTCCGAGTAGAAAAGGTGTTATTAAATTTGCAAACGAAACGAAATGAAACGAAAGCAAGGAAAAAAAAAACACGTTGCATACTTGCGAGCGCACAAACAAATTATTCGACAAGGGTAGAATAATATATGTAGCGCTGCTGCTGCTGCATGTGAACACATCACATGGTTGGCTCCCTTAGACATATTATAAACATTTTCATGTTTATTCCACACAATTTGCAAATTTGAACGCCGACATCTTGACGTCGAGGCAACCACCAAACTGAGAGGAATAGTGTAGCACAGCTAAGGGCGCAGCAAGCGTAAAAAATGCCTTATAAATAGATAGATAGAGTATTTGCATTAGTCCAATGAAATGAGTATAGTAGGAGATGTTGCTGTGTGTGTGGTATATGGTGGATGAATGAATGAA
Organism: Leucophenga montana; assembly: GCA_035044765.1. NCBI lineage: Eukaryota > Metazoa > Arthropoda > Insecta > Diptera > Drosophilidae > Leucophenga > Leucophenga montana. The sequence continues at coordinate 549,688 of JAWNNQ010000524.1, forward strand.
TGCACTGCATATGAAATCGATATGCAAATGCTTTCTTGTTTTTGAGGTCTTGACGTTGAATTTTTAGACGATGACGACGACGACTCTCCACGTTGTAGCTACGTGTATGTATGTTCTGCTGCTTGTAAACATGATAAAAATTCAAATTAGCTAAATGTATTGTTTAAAATACGTACAAGTGTGCAATGTTTGTGTTTACTCGTTGATAGTGTCGAGAAATTGTCGGAAGAACCTTGAAAAATTACACATTTAAATACAGTTTGCATCAATTGAGTTGAGAAAATCAATAGATTTAATGGTTTGGAATTAAAAAGGGGGCGAAAATATTATTTTTTAATGCATAATAAGGTGCAAGTAGAGACGAATTATGGAAAGTCTTGATTTTGTTCGCCTTTTGAAGTAAAATCTTTAATAATTTTTTAAAGGATAGGTTTACAAACTATGTATACTCAGAGAATTAAAGACATTCAAACAATTCAAACTATAAAAACATTCGATAGTTGAAAGATAACAGATTTACTAATGGCTTTAGCAGATTGGTACATTGTTAGAAAAAATAAGACAGTTGAATGTTGAGATTGACACAGATGACAGGTTGACAAATTGGCTGACTATCTCTTAAAAGTGTGGTATGTTGACAGATTAATGGACTTAACTATGTTGTTCGGCCGGTGAGTCAAGCTCACAAGGCACTAGTGATTCGTTAACTACTGGTCGTTAGTCTTAACGAATTTTATAACTTCTGGTCGTTAGCTCTAAGCTAGCGAAAATGTTTGGAGTGTCGCAGCACCTATGTATATTAATAATAATAATAATACGAGTGGTGCTATTTATATACCTGGCCTCGACAATACTAAGTGTTGTTAGGTGGCAGGTGACAGGTTTGACAGTTTTTAGCGTCAACGTCCTCAGAACGATTTGTCGTATATTATATATCTTGAACTTTGTATAGCATTTTCAAATATATCGATCAAGCGCTTATTTACCTTATATTTTTACAATAGTAGTCCCTGAAATGAGTTAATATCTGGCACGTACCATCTATTATTAGACGACTTTTAAATTTTGAGCAATATGCATCATTAGGTTTCTACTTCACAGCAGATAGACGGACAGTAAGCCTCTGTTTGACAACTACAAAGCAGTGTTTGCCGTTGGTTAAACAAAGTAAGATCAAGTTGTTGAGATGTTTCATGACCGTGGATGAAATACGAATCTAGTAGTTGAGATCATAAGTTTCTTGGGACGGATCAACGTGACAAGCTTCTGACCTATTTGTATTTTCTCTTTCATAATAAGTGGACAAACGAAGTCCAGCTTTGTTAACGTTGAACAAATGAAATCCAAATTCAAGCAATCTACATTTCAAACTTCAGGATGCCTTTTTTAGAAATTTATAACTACTATTTTAAAACACATAGTATGTTCTTGGACAGCAAAAGACGAGAATATATGTATATATAATAATATATTTAAAATCACTAAAAATGGATTTACTCTAAAGAACAATATTTCCTCCTAGGTTTTTTTTTTTTTTAAATGTTGCCAAGAAAATTTAATCAACAAAACAGCAGTGTGCTGCTTTTAGATATATTCAAATATGCGCTGATCATCGAAATTATCCACAACAAACATCATCATTATTCGAATTAAAGACAACAAAGACGACGACGACAACGACAACTGTTAGAAGACTACTCAAATCAAATATATGTACGTACAAACACATGGATACACTGCCAAAAAGTATGCTACAGCATTCAAAATACGCAAAAGGCGCAAGGATGTCGAGCGACAGGAAACAAAACTTCGACGCTCACTCGAGCATTTTATTAAATTGCCACCTTCCGTTACGTTTGCTGTCATTTTTCCATGCTGTTCTATTCTATTCTTATAGTTTTTCTTTTTTTTTCGCATACTTATTTCTCCAAACTGTTCCATTATTTGTTTCCGCTTTTGGCATAAATTGTTTTTTATTTGTTGCAACTGAAGATGAAACGTTGGAAAAAAATAAATTATTTTTTTTTATATTTCTTAGATATGTATTCTTCTTTTTTTAATTTATATATATATATATATTTTTTCTATTTTTGCCGGTTATCGAGGTTAAAGCTTCAAATGGCAAAGGAGTTTGGCAAGCCACGTAAACAAAAAGAATAAATGTGTTGCATACATTTTGGCGTGAAATGAAATTGTCTCTGAGTGTGTGTGTGTGTTTTCGTTTGTATTTTTTTCTACGAGTGTATTGCAAATCGTAAGCAATTCTAAAATATCCAAGCTGTCTCGTATTTTTGTTCGCAGACTTGTTGTAGTACTCGTTGATACTTTTAGGCATTACCAAATTGAAAAGCACAACAACAGCTAGTTTCTTTTTCTAATGCAATGCGCCAAAAAGCAGCGCAGCGACACTTGTTTGGATTATTTATATTTCTTTTTTTTTCGCCCGTTGAGTTTTTTTTGGAGCACATCCAATGCTTTGTTGTGCAAATTTCTGCCAGCTTTCTGCTTTCGGCATTTCAAATTGTATTGAAATGGAATTTGTGTTGCATAATTTTAGGCGGAACGAGTGTGATTTTGATTTTAGTTATTTTTACTATTTTTTTTTTTTTTTTTTGGCAAAGTATGGCTTGGATTGATTGAAAAATAAGACATTAAAAAATAAAACGAAAGTTAAGCAAAGAAGATTTACTCGAAAAAAGCATCAAATGATTCATGCAAGAAGTTTATATGCGATTTCGGCAGATGTAGCGCCTTCCAGAAAGCTGCAATAGTTACGAGTAGAGTTTAATTTTTAAGGTTCTGATGACCCTGCGTCGTCACTTAGGCCTATATTCATAGCATATGATCTCTCCTACTCATTTTAAAGCATTTAAGTAAACCAATTTGTCAGTACCAGAACCTTCTATCTCTTTTACAAATGTATCTGTAAGATTATCTAAGAAGGAGTAGACTTCCTACTGTAAGCTGAGCAATGACATAGCAAACGCTCAACCGTTTCCTAATCATCGGCATTCGCAAAAGTTCTACAGAAATACTGGGAGTTAACCCTAAGCCTAACGGCGTGTATTCCTATGAGCCAAAGATTTGTAAGCGCTGCTACCAAAATAGAGTTGTGTGACCTTTTCTGATGTAGCAACGCGATACTTCGCATAAGATTGTAGTTCGGCCACTTGAATTAATCGGTTTAAAACGAACTTGATGGGAGGAACACTTGGATTTGCAGTATCCTCGAGTGCACAAATGTACCACTGCGCTAACATGAAGTTTTCCTCAGGCTTAATGCTGTGTTTGTAGCTAATTTTATTGCAATGAGATCAAGAGGATGCAGGTGAAATAGGATAATTAGTGCTTTCGTCGGTGTGGTGTGTAGCGCTTCACTGATGCAAACTTCGCACTTCGTTGGGATTTATATACTACATAGTTGCTTAAGTATAGAAAAACCCTGTCTAGTGCCGGCCACCATAGCCATACTTCGAAGGATTGGGTAGCCACGGCTGCGTAAAGCCAGTGAACAATTGATGGAGAGAATCTCCATCTTCTTCCGAAAGTCCCTTTTATTAGCAAGGACTGCGTTCAAATTTAGCTTTCTGACCAGAATTACACCCAAAATTTTTGCATTCCTAAAGTATTACAATTATTACTATTATTGTCAGATCTTATATTTTCTCAAAAAGAGTTCTAGGTCAGTATTTGTTGAGTTCATGCCCAGGCGCAACCCGAAGCCCACTCTGAAAATGATGTCAATGCGGCTTGCATATGGATTTCGGAAATTTAGCTCTTACAATCAACCCCAAGTAGTAAGCGTATGCTACTGTTTGCCTTCTATTTCCATGCGCCTTATCAATTGCGCCCCATCAATAGAAGTGAAGAGAGCACTCTCACTTGAGTGCTTCTTTCTTTACAGATAAATCTTCAAGCCAACATTGCCTCCAATACACCGAAATGCTGCTTACCAGAATAAATTAAACTAGGGATGTGTCAAACTGAGCATCTGTCACAGCGATGGTGATTGGGTAGGAGAAAACCTAATAGAAGTTCCCTCTGCATCGAGAAATTATGCTATGTCGTATTCTTTCACTTCTATAAAATTTTCAATAGTAGGGAGTATAGGGCTGTTTCTATTGAGGTGCCCTTACAATATGCATGTTATAGATATAAAGAATCAAAGGTCCATACTATATCTAACGTGTGCATCTATTAATCTCTGAAGTGTTTTCAGGAGAAATGATAATAGAACAATTGGCATAAAATCATTAGGGTTAGTGTCTGACTTGCCCACTTTGGGTATAAAATCTATGTACATTACCTTCTTTCCATTGGGATGGTACATTATTAAGCCTAAGCCAACTTACAAAGATCGCATGTAATAATAGTAGAATTTCTTTCATGTGTTGAAACTATTCCATCCAAGCCCAGTGATTTATAGCGGGTGAAGCGTGTTGATCACCCAACTTTCTCATCTACTCTTGCTATTTCTAACAGGTGGGGAGCAATTGTTTTAATATTGAGCTGTATTGAATACCCTGTGAAGTATGTATATAGTAATAGGTCGAGAGTTTCCTTACTGGAGTCTGTCCAGACTCTATTTGGGTAGATTGGGTAACCTAACGAGGTTGGTGCCTTGGACATAATTATTCTCAAAAGAGATGCGTCCGTGAATGATTTTATAGTGCTACAAAAAATGGCCTAAGTGGCTCGTTTGAACTTCCTAAAAGCTTTTTTGTATAAGCTCATACTATAAGCTCATATTTTTCACTACAAGAGTCGTGCAAATGTTCATTTTTTCTGTGCTGCATAATGACTGGATAGAATTCAAAAGCAATGCAAATCAGATAGAATTCTATTTAGTATTCGACGATATAAGTTAGAGATTACAAGCGGCATCCCACCAACTCACCTTATTTTTATGTTAGAGCGTAAACGTTGAAAGTATCTACAAGCACTGACAACCAAAATAATAGAGAATTATACCTAAAAGCAAACTATCATCATATAAAACTCGGTCAAATGTCACTTGACATTAAATCACTATCAAAGCTATATAATTAAAATAAATAGCAACAAGTGATACTACACAAGCTAATGTCAACTACTCCCATGACAATATTTTTTTTTAAAAACACCCAAAACTATGCAATGGAAAAATTGGTGCACTTATCGTTGGACAAGCATAATTACAAGCACAGCAGCCAGCAAGCATCAACGTTTTTAGAACAAAACAAACAGCGAGCGATGGGATAACTAGCAAACTATGAAACTATGTATAAAATTATATAATATGAGTATAATGTGTTACATACGATACCCCACAGACAGCTTGTTAACAACATAAACGCCGCCGCCAGAGGTCAAACAATTACGAAAAAATTGGTTTGAACACTCCAACGTTTAGCGATGCTCGCTCGCTCGCGCGCTGCTGCTGACCAAGCTCAAGCCAAGTCAACATAATTGTGGTCGCTTAAGCAGATTAATAACGTGGGAATAATATCAAGAGTGTGAAAGAGAGAGCAGCATTGGGTGTGTGTGTGTGTGTGTATATGAAAAAGTCAGCACAAATTAACATAAATTAAATTTTTGCAAACTTTTTCGTTGCGGCTGCCAACACTGGTGCTGCTGCAGCTGTTAATAAACACTCAAGCCTGTTTAAGTTAATTGATGGTTTTTAATTAAGCTGGCTATAAGCCGCTTGTATGTGTGAGAGTGAGTAAGAGTACAAAAAACAGACAAAGATAGATAGCAAGCAAAAAATATATATATTCCTGACAACAATATATTGTACAAAAACTGCCAAATGGACAAGTTTTATGCTGCAGCAGAAGCAGTTTGCCAATAGTGTCAAACTATTGTTGCGTTAAACATGTTGTGCGGTTGTGAAGCTGTCATATTCTGATGTTGCATACTTTTAGGCGTGCTACGATACAAACAAAAGAACCCTTCAAAAAATCTACAGAGTTTTACGAAATTCTGACAGCTGACCGAAACGCTTAACGCATTCGCAGCATACGCTTGACTGCGTTTACTTTTACATACAAAACAAAAAAAAAACCAAAAGGGAAAACCCCCTTTCCATGCTGTATTTTTCTTTTTGCTCAACCATTTTGTTGGCGACTCATTCAAAAAAAATTGTTACATTCAGTAAGTTATCTATACAAGTTCGGCCACAGTTCATTCAAATCGAATAGCTTCAGTGTATGTGTTGCAGAAAAATAAAGTACAAAAAAAAAAATATGCTTTTGCGATTCAGCATCTTTTTTCTTTAGCCACTTTTGTGCGGTCAGTTGCACTGTGCAGCGTCATGTTTGAAAATGTCAGTGGTTGAAATATTTGCTGGCATACTTTTCGGTGTATAAACATATAAATGCTGGCACGCACGCTTGCACGCAAAAACTTATGTGGTTTTTCAGGTGATTTTGTCGTGGATTCAAACCAAAAATTAAAATAATAAATTCAATGGCATTGAATACTGCAAACAATGCACATAATATAAAATTGTGCTTTGTTTGTTTTCTGTGGTCTTTCATCAATGCTTTAAAATTATATATTTAAAAAGCTTAACTCACCATTGCGATTTTCACTATCGGCGGGTTTCATCTGTATGGGGTGATACATCTGCAAAGAAGAGAGTAAAGAAGTTTTATTTATTCTTTAAAAAAATTGGTTTAAAAACATCTATTTTTATAGAAATATACTAAAATTTTTATTGCAAACTAAAGTAGAAATTTTACGTTTAATAGTGGAATACGATTTCAGCCAATTGGCTGTCTCGGTCCTTCTTGTAGACGTTCATTCTTTTGTTCATTGTTTCCATCTCTGTTTTACTATGGCCTCAAAAACTCAGTTTAAGGGCTCATATTTAAAAATTCGTAAGTTCAACATCATTTTCTATCGCATATAAGCCTACTAATAGTTTATTTCACTAAATATAGCAACCATTTAATGAAACACACAGAGAAAAACAAACTCGCGGAAACAAAGCCTAGCCTATTCTGAAGATCATTACAAAAACAAATATACATGATGAGTATGTGGCCTGAAAATTTCAGATGTAGAATATCAATCCTTCTTGGCCAAAGTGAGAAACTAAATGTATGCAAGTGTATGTTTTGAATACTATCTCCACATTCAAATCAATTAAATATAACAACAATTACTCACACTTCTTCAAAATAACTCACACATCACTCTAAATTTTCATTAAATAACAATGCCCTATATTAGTACAGCAATTAAATTCGTTACTCGTGTGCCGCACTAAAATTTTATTACAAGCACTCACAATACAAAAAAAACAAAACAGAACAAAACAAACTATTAGCAGTATACAAAACCAACCCAAACTTCAAAAAAAAAAAAAATAAATAAAAATCCAACAAAAGAGTAAGAGTGACCATGGTCGTGGGAGTGCTGTGCCGTATAGATTAAATAAACGATAATTGCCGATATAAAACATTTTAAGCGATATTTCAACCAATTAAGCAGCCAACGTCAGCGCAATTGAAACGAAACCAAACAAGGACGACGGCGACGACTACTAGTACTACGACTGCGTTGTCGTAGCAAAATGATGACAAGGATGCGGAAGAGAACAAACGGCACGAAAAACTATACTATAAACCAAGCAGTAGCGTAGAAACGCACGACAAAATCCGATTCTTGCAGAAGGTTCTCATCGAAAGCCTGTCGACCTGGCTGCCTGCTTGCCTGCCTGCCTTCCTGACTGGTTGGCTGGCTGTTTGGTTTCGTGGGTAATTGCTACTTCCTGCGAATAAATAAATTGGCAAAATAAAAGGCCAATGAAAGTGTATACATATATATATATATATATAAAATATTAAATAAAACCTATATACACAGGTTGATTTGCTGCTACAATTTGTAAAATGTCGCGTGTATTATTTATAACAAGTGCAAAAACTAAAACAAGTTGATTTCTTGCTTAGTAGCTTGCTACTTCTCCATTTGAACAGAGAGCGCAATCTATTTTCGCATCCATTTCTATACTCTACACACACACAGAGTGTGTATAGTATTATAATTAAGTTAAAATGTTTGCAACGTCTTATATGAAGCGTCGGAGACTCCATAAAGTATATGTATTCGTGATCAGCATCATAACAAGACGAGTCGATCTAGTCATGTCCGTCCGTCTGTCAACGCGTTCATGTCCCACCTATTCCTTCAATCTTTGAAAAATTGCTTTGGAGACTTTTTACAACTAGAAGCAATATAAGTTCAAGAATTAATGCGACGTTTTATTCACATACAAAAACATTTTGTATTTATTTGGTTGTATCGAACATGTTTGAATTAAAGCAATTATTAATGTTTAAATAATTTATAAATTGGTAGAACTACAATACATATTAATCCAATTATTAACAGCAGATATAGTATAAATTGTGTACTTATATCAGTAAATATTTGATTTTGTCTAACGTGCCAGATGACCCGGTTTCAACTCTAACTGGAACCAGAATTTGTTTACATTTTAATGTAATTATTTATAATAATTTCATGGGCTACAAAATTTCAATCTACAAAAATTTAATAACACCAGCGTCGTCAAGCAACAACGGCAAGTGTGTTAAAGCTTCGGTGCCACCGAAGTTAACATATTTTCTTGTTCTAATTCATTTTTTTTTTTTTTTTAGTTATAACACTTCCGTGCTACATTTTGCACACTCCAAACCAATAAATCACAAATGACTTTACTACTAGCAGCACTCACTGCGTACTCCACACTCCATGCCTCGGGCATATTTTATTCTAGTCGTCGCATACGAATCCTTAAGCTTATTTTAATTAGAAGACGTTAAAAATGCGAAAATTACATTTTAAACCAAGAAAGAAAAAAAGAAACTGCCAAAGCAAATATCCTGCAGCGCATTGCATACTTTTTGGAACGTAAGGGCACAGTGCAAACAATCCTCCTTCTTTTTGGTTTATGCCGCGTTAAAAATGCGAGAGCGTATTTTAGGATTTTCATAAGCCATTTTGAAGTTTGCTGCAATGCTACCCTCCTTTCCCTTTTCATCAATTTAGTACTTCCAACTGTGGTGTGTAAATTTCACTGTTGGTTAGTTGGATAGCTAACTGCCTGGGGGCAGGGAGGGAGGGAGGGTTTTTCTATATGTATGTATGTATGTATGTATTCGGTTCATTAGCTCACTTACTCGCGAAAAATGTGTTTGGCTTTGTTGAGGATTTTCTTTGTTGCATACTTTTTGGCTGCATTCATTCATTATGCAGCTTAAGTACTAACTAGCTTTCTCAGTGGCGCCGCCGGCAAACGTTGTCCTCCATGTTTAAGTATGGCGAACGAACGGAAGTGGTCTTCGTCGACGGCGAGGTCAACAGAAACAGCAGCAACAACGTTTACATTGCAGCGCGAAATTGTCGGTAAAGCTGAAAATTAATCGCTCTGCACTGTTCGCGCTGCAATATTTCAAATGTGATTAACACTAAAAATGAACTCTTCTTGGTATTTAAGTCATTTAGCTTGGCAGGAAAGCCATAAAAAAAAAAAAACAACACCAAAAATAGTAAAAAGAAGACAATGATGTTTGGCCAATTTAACCCATTTTTGGTGCAAATCTTTGCGGTTGACGTTCTTTGAAAGGACACCAGGAGAAGTTAGTAGAAGATTTTGTAAACTCAATTTGTAAACTGCAGTATCATCAAATATACAATTATATTTATACCAAGACCTGCTTAAAAGGTAAACTGAGACATATTTCAATACCAAAGATTGCAAATGGAAAAAAAAATAAAAATTTTTTATTGCTTTCATATTCGTAGTACGCAGAAACACCGCGAAGAACAAGGAAATTGTTTGTGTAATTTTTGCTGGTTTATGCAGAGTCGCGTATGTGTAAATGGTATAAACACCAAAACGGAGTAGCGTACCACAAACTAACTGTTTTGCAGTGTATTATAGAAAGACGAATAACGAAGAACGATTAAATTGTTTGTCTAATTCATACTATTAATGCAAAGAGCTCTGTGTATGTATCAATGCTCAGTGTATGCTGAAATGCAAATGCTACATGGATTCGATTTTGGTTTTTCTTCTTTTTATATTGGTCCATATATCCAAAAAAAAAAAAAAAAGCCATTTTGCATTTTTAGTTTATTTTTGATAGATATAATGTTTAGAAACGGTGTGCTTGAAGTTTTTTTTCTATGGAAAATAAAAAATGGATCCAAGAATCTCAAGAGTAGCAGTGAGTAGCAGACTACTCACTTTTGAGTGGCGCCCGAGCAAAGTTCCTCGCATTAGAAAACTGCAATTATTTATGACGATCGCCTGTGCGCATCCAACCTATAGACATTTGTCTGCGATTCAAATTAAAGTGGCGCCCGAGCAGGGACTTAGCAACAAGCAACTAAAAACGTCTGTCTGCGACTCAGATTAACATTTTAGGATTTAGATACTCTTTTCACAGAACAAATGTGCCTTAATAGCAATGTTTGTAGCATATTTTTTATAAATTTATACTCGTAATTGCTGCCATTCCAGCTTTAGATACTTGCAGCAATATGCATTGCATATTTTTAAGGTTTGAGGTACTGTTTTTAGATTTTATTGCGCAACATATTGCATGTCACAAATAAAATACATAGAATCTAACAAATCTAATTCAACATCATTTCAACTGGCAACCACAACGCGCAGCTGTCATTTGCAGCTGAAACTGCGCAACACGACAATAATGATTGCAATCATTTGTATGCTCAATGAAAGCATCTTCCTTGTCGTCATCGTCCTCATCACCAGCAGTAGCAGCATTAACATCAATGTCTGAGGCAGAGTCAGCAGCACAAACAAGCAGCGTCGACGACATATTCATTGCAGCTTTCAATGCAAATTAGAGTTGGCTGCTTCAAACGAAAAGAAATGGTAAAAGAAGATTTGCTTCATGTCGTCTGAGTAGCGCCAAATCAGCAGCAATGCAATTTTTTCCTTTTTTTTTTTCCAGTTGCATATATGACTTTCAAAACGATTGTCATGCGGCAATGTAATCGTGTGTGATGAGAGAGTTTCAATGGTTTCGTTTTTTTTTTTTTTTTTGATATGGGGTACTACGTGTACGTGTTTGGCTTCTTGCTTTTTTTTTTAGACATTTTTATGCAAAGCAGCAGAAGCATTGCATAAAGTGACGTGATGACATAAGCAGAGCTGTCATGTACAATTTTCTTTCGATTTCATGCATAAGCGAAATATTCAAATAATATGCTTTTGTGATGTAACAAAAAATGCTTCTTGCGGATGCGAAATTGTATAAGAATGAAGCAAATTTATACAAAAATTGACACATCAAATTTTCTTTTTTTTTTTTGCATATATAAATTTTTAGGTCACTAATTGACATTTTTTGGTATCAGAATTCTTAACTAACTTACTAAACTAAAAAAGTATGCTACATAAAAATTTTTATTACATACTCTTAAGCGGCAATTTTGAATAGAAATGTATGTGGGAAAAATCATAAAATTTGAAAAGTTTTTCCTTCCTTTTTTTTGTTACACAAAACTATTTGTGGAAACTATGCGTTGGCAAAGAATTTTTACTGCGTCAGCATATTTCTTTATACAATTTTTAACTTGTCTGCAATTTTTCATCTTTTCAAACTTTAGTTTTTCAGTCATATCATGCCGAAAGAGAGTCAGTCAATATGTCAGTTAGTAGGGCAGACAGACAGGCAGCAAGCAAACAGAAGAAGTCAATCAGCAAGTCAGTCGTCAGTCTGTTGATGATTATGTTTATGATATGCTATGATATGATATTGTTCAAGAACATATGAATTTTGAGATTTTTTTTTTTTTTTTTGCCAACTCAGCTTAAAATCAGCGGTGAAGAAGATAAATTGTATGGATTGGTTGGAGGTGGTTTTTTCAGAAGACAGTAGTACACATGAATGTTAAAATTACGGAAACATTTTTGTAGTTTCGTTTTCCGCTCTAAATCAAAAAAATTCTGTCATGGAATTCCTGTTGAATATAGAATTTAAAAAGTAAAAACCGCAACAGTAACCAATCGTACTGTGCAGATCTTTGAACAGTTTATAAATTTTATTTTCAGAAAGATAGAGCTTACTCTTAAATTTTTTTGAGTAATTTGGGTGCGACGAACACGAAAAGCATACAACATTCTTTTTCATTTTTTCATTTTTTGATTTATGATTTTACTTATGTTTAAATTAAATTATTAAAATATCCATGGATCGGTGGCAGGCCGCCATCTACTAAGGGTAGTGAAAGATGTCTCATTCGTAGCACCACAACCATAAGATACGGATGGAGCAACATGCTCGAGTGTTAAAGGGAACGCATCGGCATCAATATCAATGTTTGTTGTCAAACACCGCAGAACACGACACACATCTGTCTGTTCCGACACAGTTGAACCCTGTGGATGTCTCCAATCGAGGTAGCCTTGTTCCTATTATCGACACATAGGGTTACGATTAGGTACATATTCCTCTCACATTACTTATTACCAAGCACTATCTTATCATGATATATATATATATATATATATAATTAACTGTATGCATACTGTTTCTATAACAGCCCACCAGCTGTTACAACAACAACTAGTACCAAGACAAACAATCGTCTCCAGTCGAGAAATAAAGTGCTGAAAGCGCTTGCTGGGTTTTCTTGGGGTATGGGCAAAGAGACAATAATTACCATCTACAAAGCTATTGGACGTTATATCCTGAATTATGATGCTCCTATCTGGACTCCTTACCTTAGTAAAACTCAATTACAATGCATGCAAAGAAGTCAGAATAGTGCTCTGAGAACTGCCACTGATTATTTACAAATGACTGATAAGGCCATCTACATGAAGAAGTGATGATGCTATCATAATGAGCTGGTTTCGAAGCACTTCTTGTTAGTTGCGTATAGAAGCAATCATCCAAACCATGGCAGCCTCACGAGAATAGCCCCTACCCGAATAAGAAAGGATATTATAACAAGACGAGTATTGATCGTTTTATTCCAGAGAATTGTACAGAGGGGTATAATTACACTTCTGGGAGGGCTCAATTGCATAAAGATCCAATTGAACAGTCAGTACGCTCCGGATAGAGCAATATGCTCGAGTGTTACAGGGAGCGGATTGGGATGAGCAATAATGATTGCTGTCCTGAATGCGGTCAGTCACCGTACACCGTACACAATCCATCTGTTCAATTGTCCGTCCCATCTGACTCAATTGAGTCTATTAGACCTTTTGGTCTGGTAGGACTTGTAATTTTTAGAATTGAATAATCTACCTATTAAAAATGTGTAATATGAGATGATATACAAATTATTTGTTGTTGAACAAATTACTCAAAACTGACGAAAGTCGTTAAAACATTCATCAGCTGTAACTCGAGTCATTTTTTCATTCGATCGAAAGGAATTGGATAGCGTTACTCGGCGAATTAAATCATCTTTCTACTGATGTTTCTAACAATCTATTATTAATTTCGTTCAGTCTTACGCTCTGCAAGCAAGTTTAATTAAAATCATAAAACAAAAAACAAAAGTATAGCGTTATCCAGCTGAATATTTCAAATTAAATAATTCTTTTCGTGTTCAATGCACTAAAAACTACTCTAAAAGTTTCTTTTTCGCTGAATATAATACAACGTAATGCACATAAAGCAGTTATCAAACCTTTTAAAGTAAACCACTATAAAAATTACCTTTTAGGCAGACGCACAAATCGGCTTAAGTTCACACCTTTAGCTTAAAGTATACGCCCAATTCCGTCACTTTGTACCACACAATTATAATCCGACACTTCAAAATTATAGCGAATTTCGCATAAAAAAGTATAAGGCGGTAAAAGCGAAAAAAAAGAATGAATTTACAAAAAAAAAAAAAAAACAAATCTAAAAGTCAAATCATAATTCAGGTACTTAAGCCTTCGCGTTGTTGCCTTTGTGTATAATTTAAAAGCTTATGCGGCAAAAAATAAAACGACAACGCTTAGCAACGAAGCAAAAAAATAATAATAAAGTATGAAAATATTATAATTCTAATCAAGGCAATAAATGTCAGAAATTATGGTAAATTATATAATTTTTTTCTTGCACTTCCCTCAACAAATTCCACTCTCTTCAACAACACTTACCCCATTTAGAGTTTTAACATTATGCAGCGCATCCTGGGCTTTTAAGGCAGCACGACGTGTATAGAATGTCACAAAGCAGCAACCTGTAATAAAGTAAAATTGTAGAGAGAAAAAAAATTAGGTTATACTATATATTATAGAGGTTGTAAAAGGGTTAATTGCACAACAAGCAGTCTTCATATATAATATAAAAAAAAAGAACGCTGTAGTCGACTGTGCTCGACTTCGAGATACACTGTACCTCGTTTAAGACGTTCTTCTATGAACCAGACAAGGTATGATCTAAAAATAACAGAACTTTTAATTTAAATCGTACAACACGTAGCGCCATCTATTAAACGTTGGCAATGTTAGAAATGTACATTTTTCTTCTTTCGAAAGCATATTACTTCACAATCTACAAAATATTAACTGAGGAAGATTTGGGTAAAAGAAAGGTGTGTGCACGTTTGGTTCCACATCAGTTAAATGATGATCAAAAATCGCTTGTGTAGAGCATTGCAAAGACATCATTTCAACAGCTGAAAACGATCCAGATTTTCTTTATTCAATCGATCATAGCTGGTGATGAAACATGTAGTTTTAAATATAATCCTGAAACTAAGCGACAATTTGAGGAATGGAAGTCAAAAGACGAGCCAAAACCTAAAAAATTTCGTTTTCAGAATTCAAGAATCAAGACGATGTTGATAACTTTCTATGACTCCAAGGTTCACAACGAACTTGTTCCAGAAGGTCAAACTGTTAATGGAGAATATTATTTACACTAAAATGTTCGGTTATTTTTAGATCATACCGTGTATATTATTTCCTTTAGTTGCATGTTGCTTTAATTCAAGTTTTCAGAATATGTAAAAGCAGTATAAAAATTCAAACTTGAAATCTCTAACTTTTATAGTCTTCAATATCTGTTCATTCAAACAGAGGGACGGACATGCCTACATCGACGTGTCTTACTATGCTACCCAAAATTATATACCTATATACTTCATAGCATATACCACCTCTCCTGCCTGTTACATGCACTTGCACAAACCAAGTATACCCTTTTACACTACGAGTAAACAGGGTATAAAATGAGAAATTCGCTTTAATAATAACAAAATTTATTAGCTGGCAACATGGCAGCACTTAATCAAGCATAATGAGTGGCGACGACGACGATAACGATGACGACAAAACGTGCAGCACGTGTTCGCACGTGTACTTTAGTAGGCAAGGCAACAGTATATTTTAATTGCTGCAAAATCTTATACAGAAAATGCTTTAAAATTTGAATGCATAAATTAAAGCAGTCAAAAAAAGTAGACTAACCGAAAAATCTAAATAAATAAATAAATAAATAAACATAAACGCCTAAAAGTGTGCTATAGAATTATTTAATTGCACAAAACTGTTTTTAAATGCGCGCATTTTTGATTGCTTTTAATTTTATAAACTTTACTCATATATGTACATGCGTCTATAATACTCGCATAGTTTATACTGCAGTTAAATTCATATAAAGCTTTTAAAGCGCCTAAAAATATGCTGCATTTTATTTCAATTGCAAAACTTTTCCATATAGCGAAAAAGTGTAAAATCGCGCAATTTTTTGTTATTTAATTTTGTTTTTTATTTTTATAGATTTTCGCCCATGCATGGCAACCATATCCGTTTTTTCGGTAAACAAACACACAGCAACACATACACACACACACACACACACACACATACAAAGTAAAGTCTATTTCCGGTTCAAAAAAAAAAAGAAAAAAACATCCACACAGCTTCCGTATCGACATGACTTCCTCCTTGCTGCGCTTGCTCCTCTTCTTATATTCCGTGCATTCACTTCACCATATCCTGTGTGTATCTATTTGTGTTTTTGTGGTTTTCACGCGCGCGTGAAAAATGCATTTTTCGATACAAAATCCATGCGGTTCTCTCCATCTCCCTCTCGCCGAATTACTTCGAAAACATCACTTCAACTAGTGCAACGCATATTGCGAATACAAGTTGAAACTATAAGCGCCCCAAAGTTGCATAATACAATTACCAGCAGCAACTGAAGCTGAAGGGTAAGAAGTACCACCACCCACCAAACTAGTAGATGGGTGTGTGCGTGTGTGTTTGTAAGCAACCAAGGTATGTATGAATAGGGCTACAATATGTAACAGCCCAGGCAGCCAGCCATGCATACACAAAGGTAATTCAATCTGTTGAGTTTTCGTCCAAACGCGATTTTTTTCTATACACTTGTATATATAAAAATTCAATGGACACAGCAGAATAGCCAGCGGCGGTAGCAGTTGAGGTGTGTGTGTGTACAGCATTTGAGTGATAGATATGGAGCGTTTGAGTGTGTATCAGTTTTGCCGCCTAAAAGTATACAGCATACTGCTAGCTGTTAGCTATTGGTATTTATATTTTTAGGCCGTGGGAGAAAAGCGCACAGGTTTTATTTTTTTAAATTTTTTTTCTTTATTAAATTCAAAATTCAAATGCAATTTACCGAGTCGTTTTTGCGCGTTTTTAATCAATATTTGATATTGGTATTTATTAAAGCATACTTTTTGACAGCATAACATTTTTACTTAGCGCAAACAAAATGCTATAAAAGTACATAATTTAAAAAAGGAAAAAATACAAATTCATTTTTTTTCTAAAAGTATTTATGAAGTAAGAACAGTTAAATAAATTTTTTTGAATCATTCTCCCATTTGATCTTGGCGCGTTCTGGTACCTGATTGCTTTGGCTGATCTGTGGAATATGTGATATGTGTGTGTAAACCACATGAAGAGAGAGAGAGGGAGAGGAGATAGTAAAGAGACGACACGGAGAGATAGATGAGCCGGAGGGAGAGAGAGAGAGAGAGAGAGAGAGAGAGAGAGAAAGAGTGAGAGGAAACAGAATTAGAGAGGAGATAGACTGAGAGGAGACAGACTAAGTTGAGACAGAATGAGAGAGATAGACTGAGAGGAGACAAGCTGAAAAAGAAGACAGAGTGAGAGAAGATTGGGAAAAATAAAACAGAGTGAGAGAGAAAGAGAACACAGAGAGAGAGAGGAGACAATAAAGAGACGTGAAGAATAATAGACGAGCCAGAAGGAGAAAGAGAGAGACATATTCAGAGAGAGAGAGAGAGAGAGAGAGAGAGAAGAGAAAATAGAGAGAAGAGAGAGAGAGAAAAGAGAGGCAGTAAAGGAAGAGAGAGAAAGAGGTGAGGGAGAAAGATGTGAGCGAGAAAGTGAGCAAAAAGAGGTGAGAGAAAGAAGGGAGAGAGGAAGAAGAGAGAGTAAGAAGAGAGAGAAAGAAAAGAAAAGAAAGAAAAGTAGGTAGAGAATGAAAGAAGATAAAGAAAGAAGAGAGAGAGAGAAAGAGAAGGAAGAGCGAGAGAAAGAGGAGAAGGTGAGAGATTCATACAACATTACATTATACAGCATGTGCCAAAATGAATAAAATTCACTAATACTATAAAAAGGAGAACAGTGCAAACAAGGGAGAAGCGTTTCAAGAATAAATATACTTTATGGAGTCACCTCTGACGCTTCCCTCAAAGCGTTTTAAACTGTATGACGTGCGATGAGTATAAAAAACGATTATTTTCTTTATAATATATCAAACTTCCAGAACCAATAAAGAATTGTGTCTTCAAAAGGATTTTCTCAGTAAAATCTTAACTTTGTGGTCGCCTTTACCGCATTATAATAATCTGATCAAAATAATTTGGAGGTATTAAATACATATTTCAAAGCGTTTTCTTAAACAAAAAATGCCTATAAATCGAAACAAAAGGAGTTTCAATGGGCGTGGCATCGAAAAGATAAATTTATTGTGTCTAAATTTTATACAGCCTCAGATCGACTCCATCAACTCTATTCTTACACTGTTTATTAATTTTTAGAGCCTTGCACGAATACTTTCGTTAACAAATTTTACCAAAAGCAATATTGTGAACGAATGAAACAAGTTTAAATCGACAATTTTAAGTAATACTCAAGCAGCTCACGCATATACTTGTCCTAAAATTATATATATGTACTCTCATTTGGTGGCATCTGAATTTGTTTTTTTTTTTTCATTAAGCGATTATTTAAAATTTGCTGTACTCAGAAGTCTACGAATGACTCGGTTGCCATATCAAAAACACTCGTGTAATGCTCTAGTATATGGATATGAGTCACTCACTTTCATACATTTTAATCGTTTTCAGCGGCAATCGCATCTTCAAATACTCTACAAAATACTCTTTCAAATAGTTTTATCTAAACCTGAATAGAATGTTTGCTGCATTCCAAGCTTAATAACTTCTCATTTCCATATTTCACGCATAAAACAGCATGATGAACTTGCCCCATCTGCACACCCACTGACTAACGCTGCTGCTAAATTTTCAATGATTTATGAATGCAACGCCCATTTGGAAACGATTAGCGTTGCTTTTTTTATTTCAAACCAAATATAAAGTCGTCTTTTTGCATTTAGAGATACATACAAACACACGGAAAGAATCGAGGAATGCCAGGCAACATGTCCACGCAGACAAAACGTTTATCGCCGCCAACAACATTTGCCTTGACTCAATTCACTGGGCTTGACATTTTTATTTGGCCAAACAGTCGAAGAAAACGATAAAGACGACCCACCGAAAGACCGTCCGACCAAAACGGAAGTGTTTGCTTCCGAAAAAATGCATAAAATTTCACTTAATTTTAGCATTTCAATTTCAAAATGTTAGCCTTGGCCATTTTTATTTTTTCATTTGAAAGTCCTTTCGCTATGCCACTTCCTGCTGTTGATGCCACTGAACTAGTAAACTTTGTCACATACCAAACTTGCTTGCATAGTTTGCTAGCTGGCAAATGTTTTATCTATGGAAACTATACGTTCTTTTATGGGTGTGAAATCCTTTCACTAGTAGAGTTGTTTGATCGTTTGGACTACTACTACTACTACTACTTTTACTACTGCTTGACTTATATAAACTAAATTCGTTTGTTATTTTTTCGCATTTGTGACATTTGCTGTGTGCCAGTTTTATTTTTTTTTTTGTTTGCTTCTCTTTCCCCGTTGCCACTCTATATTTCGTACAACTAAATCTCTGTGAGAAGTTAAGGACATTGATTTATTTTAGTTCGATTAATTCGTTTCCGTTACGTGTCCTGCTGTCTCTTTGTCTGGACGCAGTCAGGCAAGACGACAGCAACGACAACACTAAAGTATTGAAGCATGCACGAGTATACAAGACGACGTCGACGAGTACATTTATCCTTATCCGTATATCCTTACACTGCTGTCCTTTAACTTTTGCTTTGCTGCGTCTTTAGAACGTGACTGGTATCGTTTTCAGCATTATTGTTCCTTAGCTTCTTTAGCCTACCCCACGCTCCGATACTCTAGTCTCAAATCCTTCGACATTGTTCGCGCGCCTCCCACACACGCTTTCACTTAGCCATCGCACGTTTGGTTTATCCTTTTTAGCTCGATATCGCTTGTAATATCCTTATGGTTTGTTTTGTGCTACGAGAAAAGATATTTTAGTTGTAGCTGTTGTTGTGAGTTGATTTTAACTGCAGTTGACATGCATATAATGGGAATTGTGATTCTTTTTTCTTTCCATAGCCATCGCCTTCGCCAGTTGCCTTACCTTCAATGGCATCGTCTACTTGAGTTTGCTTTTTGTACTACTTGAAGAAATACCCGGGAGTTGTACAGATATTTTGTAGAATATACAATATTTTATATATACATAATTCCTACTTCCGATATTCTTATAAATTACTAGCTGACCTCCTTGAATTCTATTCAGTCCTTATGCAGCGAAGTAGAAAATAAGCTGTGAAGCACTATTTTTCGTCTTGCTTATACATACTCCAACACAGTACACCGTTATCATTGATTTCTATCCAGTCATTACAAAACTATAAGCAAAAAAACTGTAGCATACTTTTAGGACTGAAAAAAAAATTGTTTTACAAAGCCGCTGATTCTTTCACACCACATAAAACTGAACTTGGCAACGTTCTCAAGCATATTTGTATTAAGTTTCGTTTAAATCGTCTTCAAAAATATTTAATCCTCCCAAAACGTGCAAACCTACAACATACATTTTTAGTTTTCTATACTTCTTTTGCTTCCATGTTTTTTTTTTCTAACTTTCATCTCTCATGCATTTTCTTATCGTTTTCCTTCAAAGTTGAAGCAATATTTTACTTTCAGTTGTATCTGTTTCTTGAAAGTGAATATTTTTTATATGTCTTTCTCCAATTGCTTCGATTTAGATTTTTTTCTCTTATTGCATTTTTTTTTTTTTTCAAATCGTTTCAATTTACTTTAGTTGTTACATTTAACGCAAGTTTAATTTTAAGTGATATTTGATCTATTGCATTGCGTTTTGTTTTTGTTTATGTTAGTTGAGAGAGACTGTGATAAATGTGGTTTCATTGAAGCATTGAAAACATTACCTCTTCCAATTATTGCAAATTTAAAACAAATTAAATGAAAAGTATTGAATTAAAACTAAGAAGATTGTAGAAATAATTGCGTTCCTGAACTATCGACTTTCATGCTAGTCAACAATGTTGATGCATGTGCGGGCTTACCCCACGATTGTGTTGCTTAGGATTATCGTAAGGGATACATTTTGCATCGGTGGTCATAATACGAATGCTGCTTATTTAACACAAACTCGAATTTATTCAATGTTGTAAAACACAATGCTGTTGTGCAATACTAAATGTAAACCATGTAAACTTAGCATGTAGGAATATGAAAGAAAAAAAATCATTTCATTTCATATCTGATGGGGGTTTGTATGGGAGCTGTTGGGTCAGATTTTCTTGTTGTTTGCTGCATTTTTTATTTAATTGTTCTGTTAGAATTTTCTAAACTACTGTTACACATTTCTGTTTTTGTATTCACTACTTTTGAGCGTCTTAAGTCAATTGTGTTGAGTCTTCTTATTTTACTGATTGTACTAAACGAAGATTATTGCTTTATGCTGTCAAATTAAACGCAAACGATTTAACCCCTATTCTACAAAAAAAAAAGTTTGGCGCCCAACTTGGGGCACGTGTTATGTTGCGGACATGACAATGACAAGACTCTATAAAGGTAACTGCAAAATGTCAATATTTATGAAATGTTTCAACATATATTTTGTTAAGAAATATGAAAGTTTATCTACATTCAATAACATGACGTAGGAATAATTTAAAACTTTAGAATAGTCACTGTACACGCATGTGCCGAAATCCCACCATAGTGAGGCTGCACTACATTGCTCACAACACTACATTAAATTCACAACGTACATTATTAATAAGTCCTACAGACACCTGTTAAATACCATGTTAAATAAAATGTCTGGAGATGTTTATTTGAGCTACAACATTTCTTAAAATGACGAAATTGGTGTGAGCCACTGCAACTTCACTAACACTTGATTAATTTAAGATAAAACCTAACAGAACTCACTATAAACGTTAATTTGCCAGGCACCAATGGTGCTAACGAATAATGTGGTTTATAAGGGGACACAAAACAACAACACACCGAATATTGACAAAAAAAAAAACGGTACTTTCCAAATAGTCAAAAAAAATCAAAAAAAAAAAAAATAAAAGGTGTTTTAAGGGAAACATGCATTTATCCTTTAATACATACAATACACAAGGCGCATTTCATGAGAAGCATAATATACTTAGAAAAATTTAAAATATCATAGTTAGTAGAATGACAAGAGCTCTTAGCTGAACCCGGAACAACTGTTTCCCAAGGTAACAAGTCTGTGTGAACAAAATTTGGTGAGACCCTGATAAATTTATTTTGATAACAACTGGACCATTTTATTAGTTTTTGCCGTAGAGGACCTAGCCCAAAGGGTATAACACATAAATTTGTGAAAATGGAAACACATGGAAACACATGGAAAAGGGCACGTGACAGACCTATGAGGTCCAAGCACAACATCATTTCGTATGTATGAACACCGCGGTCTCAGATAAAGCCACTAAACTTGGATATCTAGAGTCTGTTTATCCATAGACACATTATGTTTATGATATTTTATGGGAGCCAAACCCACACCTGCTCACCCACAAGACAATTTGTCGTGCAGACGTACATTTTTCAATCTATTAATTTCTCAATTAGTGGCTGCATGTGTATTTTAATTGCAATTATATCTTGGGAGAGGTGAAATTTTTCTTAACACTCCAAAAATGTACACGCAGTATGAATTTTAACTTGCTTTTAGGATTTTTATCCAACAAAATTTGATTTCCATCAAACATTTAATCTCCTTCAATAAACTGTCTTCTTCTATTACTTCTGCAAATTAAATTTTTTCGTCGAATTCAAAGTATTAAATAAAAGCTGCTGTTTTTTATTATCTAATTAGCAATAATTCTCTCTTGTACTTCTGATAACTTTCACCCATTTTGTGCTCATTTCACTGCATATCGTTGTATTTTGTCTGGACAATAAATTTGAATTGTACACACATTAAAATGTCAAAGACAGCAAAAACCGGAAGACAAAGTAGGCGGCATATAAATGAAATAAATAAAATTAAATGCGCACGCATGTTTCACACGCCATTAATGACGCGAATCGCATTGTGTTTGTGGAGTGTTTTTTTTTTTTTGTTTGTTACTGAAACACGTCGCACTCAAACTTACGACAACAACCATTATAAGAGCACAAACAAACATACTCGTTTAATATAATAAAACATACAAATTAACTCTTGTATTCTTCTTATATTCTTTTTGAAACTTGTACAATTACGTAGTGCTAAATTTAGAACGTAAATGAGACGTAACAATGAAAGAAGATGTTGTGGCGCATAAAAGTAGGCAATATGTTGATTAGTGGCATACGCAAGCAATAAAGTAATTGTAGCATACTCTCTAGGGTGCTATACATTTAACATGAAATTACTTAATTTGTGTGCAATAAGCACATTTTAATGTAGTTTTTGTATTAAATGTAGCACACTTCTTTGAAAGATTATTTTGTAGCATACAATCAAGCGTAACGAACTTAAGTAATATGTGCAGTAAACTATTTATGAAGATAGTATTTGTGTAGCATACTTTGCAGCTGACAGTTGACACAAAAGCTGTTTGAAAACAAAAACAAAGTACCTAAAAGTATACTACAAAATATTTCAAAGTGCACTTAAGTGTACACAGTAGGCGTGTTGTTGCGCTCAAAAGATTTATGACAATTCAAAGCAACCATTGTTCATTGATTTAGCTACAGCATATAATATATGCTTATAGAAAAATATAGGCGTGGCAATGACCCCAAAATCGAATACAAGATATTCCACTACAACACTTTGCTTGCTTAAAACAAAAACAACAAAAAATTTTATAAATCCAAAACTTGTTTTTCAAAAAATACAGTTTTCGCGCAAAACTTTTGCTTTGCGCCAAAAAGCAAACTATAAAAATTTTATTTTTCTACTTCTTCTTTTGTAAGTTGCCTACTTTTATGCTTGCTTTATGGTTTGTACCATTTCCTTTGTACATTCGCTTTGCCTGACACAACAACATAATGGACTGTGAGTAAAAAAACATTACAAAAAATAAAAAATAAAAATTCTATACGAAAGTTAACCCAGATTTTCATTTTTCAGCAACAAAGTTTTCTTTGCTTTCAACGTCGTCGTCGTCGTCATCGCTCTGTTTGTGATATTTTTGAGTGCAGTTTAGTGTGTTTTTTATGCTAAAACGCTTACCTAAACTGAATTCCGTTGTGAGTACTACTCAAAGTATAGCACAGCACCCTCTACACTACACTACTCGAAACTAGAATCTATAGCCCAACCCAATTCAATATCGGCGGCCACAGTCATCGTCATCGTCGTTGTCGCCATCGTGAATGAAAATGACACTTTTAAGTGCTTCGCCTGACCTCTGAACCAGAAAGTCGTAAATAACAAAATAGTTGCTTTGCTTTTCGACTTCTCCAATTTCTTTGCTTTTTCCTTTACACCTTTCATTTTATTTCGACTGCTGAGACTCACCTTGGGCATATTGCATGAAAGTATATTAGTTTTGTGTCGAAGTTTGTAACACACACAGAGAAGGTGTCTTTAAAGAAGACAAAATTAAAGATTTTACAAATTGGAACACAGTGCACTGGAGAACGTCTATATACAACACATGTACTATATGTTTCTCACATGAAACTTCTCAAAACATTCAAGACTGATGGAGGTTCAGATCAAATGACAAGCTCAAGAAATATATCCATGGAGTGTGTGAAGAATCCACTTCAAATTTCAAAATATATGAGTATACACAAATTTATCACTGTGAAGATTATGATGAGCACTCGCAGCTACACCCGAAACAATTGTCTCCGTAGCTTAACATTGTGTACAAAAATTTATTGCTGTTCTTGTACCAGGCCCAATATATATACAGCCAATTATATATCATGATAAGATAGTGCACGGTAAGAAGTACTGTGAGAAAAAGATAAACCAAAAAGTAACCCTAGGTGTGAGTCCTCGAGGCTACCTCGATTGAATGCTTTCACAGAACCACTCTGTAGTTCAATTGTGTTGAACGGAACGGACAGTTAATGAAGTGAAATCAATTATTGGTGCTGATCCCGATTCGTACCCTGTTTCACTCGCGTGTTGCTCCATCGGCATTTTAATTGTGTTAATTTAGTCCTGGTGGTACGAAGGAGACATTTTTTGCTGGGCTGTCACATCAAGTACAATATTGTCATTGAAGAATTTATTGACTCTTCAACAATTAAACTACTACGGGAGCAATTGAAAGCATCATTGTTTCTTCATGCAGATGTCCTAATCAGTCATTTGTAAATAATCAGTGGCATTCCTCAGAGCGCTATTCTAACCTCTTTGCATTGCCATGGAGCCTTACTGAGATAAGGGGTCGAGACAGGAGCAGTTTTAATTATGACAGATCTTGCAATAGTTGGAAATATTTGTCTTCTTAAGAAGAACCAACAAGCGCCTTCGGCACTTTGTTACTCGACTCTAGCCGATTATTCGACTTGATGGCGTGAGTTGAGAATCTAAGCAAGAGATCGAAAGTTGTACCAAGTATCGTCAGGTACTGAACTCTCGAAATGTTGTGAGCTTGAGGTTGCCGGAATTTGAAAAAAATGTAACAAATGGTCTAAATAGACTTTCACATCCGAGGATAAAATGCTATTATCATTCAATCATGCAACAGGTAGGAAGTAGAGACATCTTTGCCAAATGTGTATCAGGTAAAAAGTTGTTAGTGTTCTCTCTTCATATGGAAAAATATGTAATCTATACGATTATATAAAATTTCGAAACGAAGTTTACTATAACTCCAAAAAAAAAACTTCTCCATATACATAACTGCGAAGTGCATAAAAGCATCATCTTAACCAAATTTATAATTTGTTCTCTTCTTTTTTTATAAACAAATCTCTCACTAGTAAAATGTTTTCTTCCGGTAGTATTTTCTCGCCACTTGAAGTTTTTTTTTCTTCTAAGTATGCGAATTTCTTACTAAATACTTCAGCAGCAATTTCTTCTTTTCCTATTTTTCTACTTCTTATGCTTCTTATTTTTTTAAGTGTAGGCGAAACAACTTTTTGCACTAAATTTTGTTAACCACTCGAGCGTTTGGCGTAACTTGAACGATTTTCAAGTGGATTTCTGTGGTTTTGTCTGTGGGCGCCGCCCGTTGTAGTACATTGAGGTGTTCTTTCCTTGGTTCGTTTGTTCTCAGAAGAAAAAAGGTTCACTTATAGTCAATGTAGGCTACGGCTACCGGCGGCGTTGTCGTTGGACAAGGTTAAGAAGCTCGCAGAAATAATTTATTAGTGTTTGGTTATAACTTTGTGCAGAGTAGACAGCTGAGTGGAGTGTAAGAAAAGGTTATGAAAGAAAGCGTACCGGAAGTAGCAATCTATTCCAGATGCTGTAAGTTTATGGCTTTCGAAATTGGTTTCATGCATATTTAAAGTAAAATAGTTAAGCTTAAGTGCTAAATTGTTTTAGTAACACCTGTGATTTTTTGGAATGTAAGTGTGTGTGTTGTGTTAAGTTAAGAGGGTTTGCTTAATTGCTGCATCACGGGGGATACAAGACGACAAAGTTAAGCATACATACTTACTTATATAATAAAACTGAATATATTGGGAGAAATTTGATGTGTTTGTGTTTCTTTCACTAAAGCATTTTATATTTTTAATTTGATAAACATATTACAAAAAAAATGTTACAATCTTGAGATTAATGGAGTTGAAAATTTATCGTTTTTGTGCTTAATTGTATGCTAGCATTTAGGGTGTTTAAAGTCAACATTTTAAATTTTCCGATTTTTTGTTTAAAATGGACAAAAAGAAAACATATCACAGTTTGAAGTTTATCAGTCAAAAGCTCTTTTTCTTATATTTTAGCAAGAAGATATGTGTTTTGAACCCAGCCACGAGATCTCAACAGTTCGCTGATATGCAATGTATAAATTTTGGTACTAATACCGTGCTTCTCTCATATTCATCCAAATTGTAAATTCTGCATTGCGTGGCCAGCGAACTGATGAGAACTTGTAGTTTAGTTCGAATCAGTGTTACAATTTTTGGACTCTACGCTGTTTAGTGCACAAGTTTGAATCGGAATTTACTCTACACAATCAGATCAGCCTGCAACCTGTGTACGAAATACGAATAGTGAAGAAAATGTTGGCGCTGTAGCGGCCAGTGTTAAAATTTACCAAAATTTATGTCTCTCGACATTCCACACAACTCTGTTTATCTCGCATGACAACCTAGTAAATTTTGCGACTGGATTTGCATCTGCAACCGAACTGAAGCCTAACGACTAACGATTGCGTCGGGAATTTGCTGTTTGGGCATTGAGATATATGGAAATTAAACATGAATTTCATCAAAAATCATTGAGGCGTATATTTGGCTGAATGGCTTCATAAATAAGCAAAACTTCTATTATTGGAGTCTCCACAAAGTTTGGTGTGAATTATTTATTAAGCCAAAAATTAAGTGACTCACTTGTTTCCAGAAATGGTTCACCAAGATCTTGCGATTTAACACGACTGGATTATTTTCTTTGAAATTAATGTTAAATCGCTCGTTTACAGCAATAGACGCAAAACTTTGGATGACGTCGAAGTTCTACCACAGGGTCATGGAAAATTGAAGCGATGAAGTCGGCCAGTGCAAGATGAGCCACGGTGGTCATTTGAATGATATTTTCTTAAATGGCATAAAATTATCCGTCAAGCAAAAGCTTCTGTTTAAATTTGAGTACAATAGTTGTTGTTTTAGCCCTTTAAAGTTCGCTAGTTCTTAAAGGTAATGCCTTTACAAGATACACAGTAATCAACACAAGCAACTCTATGTAAACTATGGATATGTATGGGAATGGTGTGATGTGAATCTATGTGGATGTGAATATCAAATCAGTCTGTACCAAACAAAATGTTTAGTTAAAGTAGAAAAAAATCATTTTTTTTTTTTTTTTTTTTTTGGTTTTATGGGGTTTACCTATATAATGGAGTTAACACGTTCATTTCAAATACTTTAGACCAGATATTCGAAGTGCCCAAATATTGAAGATTGGTGGTTCCATATTATACAGTCCCCGATAAATCCATTCGCGTTTTGATTCTGATCAAGAATACTTTATATTCTACTATATATATTTTAACAATCTGAATACATAACAACGATGTTACAGACGAGACTAGAATGACTCGGTTCCTTGAGTTGATATAGAATTTATGTATATACCACAAGATAGGAATAAATTTGTATATTATTGCGTTTATGCGTTCGTATTTATTGCTTATTCACTGCGCGTCAATCGTGAGCGAGTTACCAAAATAATAGCGAAGTGCATTACTTATAATTTACTATTTATTTTGCACTAGTAGAGTCTTATCAACTTACAACTGGCTACTATCGCATGCTATCGTTTATTATTAGTGCTTGTGCATTTGTATTTCTTGTAAATTCTATGTACATATGTTTGATTAGTTGCGTGAGTGACGCTTGTTAAAACATTTTACGTCCATTTTCTTCGTCACTCTATATAAATTTAATATATACATTCACTGCTAAAATATTCACAACATGTGAGAAGAGTAGATTTAATAAAAATCAAGAAAAACAATTTTGTCAACAAAACCTTTAAATGAACCTTTTAAATGAATGATATTACATTTTTTTGTTAAGAACCACAAAAAAATCATACACATATGACGTCAAATGACAGTGCACCTGAGAATTATATATCAATTTTTTTTTTTTAGTCATATATGCACAAATCTTCTTCTGGTTGCAGAAAAAAAATGATAGTATCATTTATTTCCTGTATTATGTTTAGCTGATTTTGTAAAAATACCAAAAAACTTGACTTCAGAATGCATTTCTAAAATTTTATACGCAAATCTTCTTTAAAATCCATTAAAATGTTAAGTTAGTTTTCTACAAATAAATAAAAATATTTAACCAAAAACTGCATGAATTCAATGCATACATCATGGTTTTAACATAGCTTTTACCAACCAGAAATTTTAGAAATTATCTAGATCAATTTATTATTGGTCATACTTAAATTTTCTTATTTCCTCCAACTCTTTTAACATATTCTATTCTATTAGTCGTTTATTCCGTTTCGTTACCAATTAGAGTAATCTGGCAACACTGTTCTACACTAGCTCTGCTCAACCCATTTTTTTTTTCTCAGCAATTCCTCTTCCACAAAACTACACTCACACAAAATGAATTGTTTTTATTGCGCAAGTTTTACTACAATATTTTTCGGTTTTTTTCTTCTCTTTTTTTTTCAACTTTATACAAAATTGTTTTTGCACATTTTTGCTGTCAAGTTGAAAACATATTTAATGTCAAGGAAATGCAAACAAAAGACAAAATAGTGCAGAAAAAAAAAAACAAAAGCAAATATGATGAAACGGTAAATGAAATATGCATTTGCAAAAATATTCTTTATGCAAATTAGGCGTCACTCAAAATTTTATTGTTGTAAATTGCATTTGAATTTTTATTCTGCTTTTGGTGCTGTTTTTCTTTTCTTTTTTTTTTCTTTTCCTTAGTTGCCCTTGAAATGTCACAAACACAAGCAAATAAATAGGTATGCACTTTGCACTTGCTCTCCCTCTCTTTCTCTTTTTGTATTTTAGTCTCTTCACAAATTTACTAGTGTGTATGGTCAGCGGTCGAGTCAAACTACCGCAAGCTAGAAAGAAATTTGTATATTATTGCGTTTATGCAACAACAACTACAAATAGAGAGGCAGTCACCAAAATAATAGCGCAGCACATACACAGCAAAACACGCAATCTTCTAACTCTTTAAAGCGCGCGTCTTATTAACTTGTAACTGGATGTTGTCATTTAAAATTTATGTGTGTGTGTGGGTGTGTGTGTGTGTGTGTGTGTGTGTGTACGGGTATTTCACTGTAAAGCCTCTATGTGTGTTTGATGCGTTGTGTGAGTGACGCAGACCTTTCTACGTCACTGCGCACAATTTAAAATCTGATACATATATATATATATATATATACATTATCTTTCGTACTCACCTTTACTAATGCCTGTTGCCTTGTCACGTAGCACATTTATTGAATGAACAGCTCCATATTCCTCAAACATTTCACGCAGCTGAGTTTCATCCATCGATTTGGGCACTTGACCAACAAACATTTTAATATTATCTGGATCGGGTTCCTTATCACCGTAGGTGACTTCAGTGTCCATACGATAAATGGAATCATCATCGCCGCCAAGAACAACATTTCGATTAGCGCTGCATGTATTGTTATTGTTGTTGTTAACAGCAACGGCTGCAGCAGCAGCAGCTGCTAAGGCATTGTTGTTGTTGCTGTTGTTTAGGCCAAGTACAGCGCTGCTCATGTTGTTGTTGTTGTTGTTGTTGTTGGTAGTATTAGCATTCAACAATGCACTGTTGTTGTTGTTGTTGTTAGCACAGCTGCCAAGTCCATTACCGCCGGCGGTTGTATGTATTGGACTATTGGGCAGACTTGTAGTAGTGCTGCTCTTGTCGCTCATGCCAAATGCACTATATGAGAAAAATAGAAAGAAAGAGAGAGAAATTAATAATCATAGCAAATTAGAAACTGTTAATTTTTTTGAAAGAGAGAGAGAAAGAGAGAAGCACATATCAATCAATTGGATTTTGCAAGACAGTGCGCACTAAACTTAACGACTCTAATTTCGTAAGGTTTTCTTTTTTTTTTTTTTTAACAAGTTACAAAGTATCAATTTTTTTCTACGTGTATGCAGTATCTGGATAAAACACACTTTTGTGAATGAATTAAAGACTGCCTTCTCCAAAATCCATCTCAATTATGGTTCATTTAAGATTCATATATTAATGTATATGTATATCTAGGAGTGTTCCAAAATGTTTAATGTGTGCTAATAGAATTTTAATGGAACTAGTTTTCAAAATACTTAGTAATTTCTAAAATGAAAATGAAAGTGATGTGCACTTTGTAGTAGACCAACTTTACTTAATGTACTTTTGGCGGGCTGAACTCAAATTCTGAATCCGAATACTGAATTAGTTTCCGAAATTTAAGATTTTGACAGATTCCGAAAATTTATTTGTAATTTTATTATTATTATTTTAAATATTTATGTGATTAATATTAATAGTGATTCTTAATTCGAGTTCAGCATATTAAAATACATGGAAAAAAATGCTGCTATAGTCAAAAGTTTTGATTTTCTTATGTTTTTTCAATCCGAATATAATTCGTTTCTCTTCGGAAACGAAAAAAAAGTACCTTACAATGTTTGGAAAATGATATCTCCATGGATCTTGGATTTTAGCGTAGTTTTCCGAATATGTGTTAGTATATTATTATTAAATTTCAGAGATCAGAGAATAATTCGGAAGATGCATTCGAATTCAGCCCAACAATATTCATAAAGAATCATTATATTAGTATTAGATTATAATTAGTGCTTAAATTAGTAATTTATATTGAATTTCAATCTTATAACCGCATTTCAGCAATTTACAACAGTAGTTATCAAAAATAATTATATATCCGGTAATACCTAGGTGTATAAATTTTTTGTTTTAATGATTCTCTGAAAGGTGAGAAATAAGAATCTACTGTTTATCCGTCCATTAGGCTTTGAGAGGAAAAACAGTTTAGAAAATTGAATTTTTTTCAGAAAAAGCTCTAACAAACATTTTTTTCGCGGTCAAAATTAAGTTTATTTTTTATTAAAGACTTAATTTATACCATAGAAAAAAACATTTTTTTTTTTAATATCTTTTCAAGAATTTATTAAAGATCACGATCACAATAAAGCTCAAAAAAACCAAGTTTTATACTTTTAATATACGATAGTATTACCACAACAACTAGATTATGATTTTTTACAAGGTATTTTGAATCTTAAATACCATTCTCAAATAAAACTCATGTAGTTTATGAGTTTTATTTATATCGGCGACATAGAAAAAGTAGACAAATTGTTACGAAACGAGTGAGTCAAAAAAAATTATATACAATAGGTAATAAAGAAATTCTGCTTTAATAGAAACAACCAATAACACACCCTGTACTCACATATAGTAGTGGTTCGAATGGGTGTCTATATGAGGTTACGTCGTCTGACCCCCTGATAGAGTTCACACATAAACCAATATGATGCTTTGTGAGTGTCTCTATATTAAAGTAAAATACTAATTATACCACTAAATAGCCGATGGAATGATTTTTTTAACTCTACTTTTTTATATAACATTCACATATAGTATTACCCCGCTGCTTCCATTATATGCTTTTTTTGTTTACTCCTCTTTTAATTCTTTTTTTTTTTAGTTTCCAAAGCTTTCACAGATTTTTCTGTTTTGCAAATACTCTAAAAAAAATTCCATATTCTTCACACCAATAGAAAGCGTTGAAATCGGAAACTCCAAAAAAAAAAAAAGTGAAGTGGAAAACGTCGAAAAAGTGCATGTTTACGTATGGCTGTATATAAGAGGCGGTCAGTTGTCAGATATTATTTTCAACAAATTGTGAAGGTGAAAAATTACATAAAATAAATGAAACAAAAAAGAATTCATTGACTCTTATGGAGACTTTACAAATCTCAGAGCGTCACGTTCAGACAATGGATTCTTATAGAGCTTCCAAAAAAAGGCGAAAAGTTGTAATAAAATTTCCTGATATCTCGCTTAGTTTTCGAGATATAAAATTTCAAAGCTCCACGATCTGACGGCGGATTCTTATAGATTTCCTAAAACAAAGACAAAAAGATACACAAAAAAATTTTCGATATCTCGCTTAGTTATCGAGATATCGAATTTTAAGCTTACAATTTATCGGTATCTTCTTAGTTACAAAAACAATTTTTTTTTTTTTTTTTTTTGTACTCAAAATAAGACTTAAAATTTGAATAAAGTTTTTCAATATTTCGCTTAGATTTCAAGAATCTCTTGATTTAAAATTTTTGTATTTTTTTTTTAATTTTCTAACTTTCGTCAAAATAAGATAAAAAATCGAAATCGATTTTTTTAAATTTCGCTTAGTTTTCAAGATATCTAATTTCAAAGATAAAATTTTTCGGTAACTCGCTTAGTTTAAAAAGTTTTTTTTTTTTAATTTCTTTCTATGGAACTCCTCAAAATAAGCCAAAAAATCAGACTACAATTTTTCAAATGTCGCGCTTAATTTGCGTTTTATTGAATTTTAAACACAAAACTTTATATTTTTCAGTCTTCCTTAGCATTTTGATAACTCGAAAACTATGCGAGATACCTAAAAATTTTATTACTATTTTTCGTCTTATTTTGACGTGACCTATTAGTATCGGTCATCAGATCGTGGCGCACTGGGAAATTAGTATTCCAACTTTTATTTACAAAAAAAAAAAAAAAAAAAAAACTTCGGGTACCACAAAAAGCAACACCCTGTGTAATAGCTATACGATTTGAATTTTCATGTGAAACGGTAACAAACTCTCTCTTTTACAGAAAATACCGTTATTTTGCATTTGCTTCATTTTAATGTCTTTTATTATGATTTTATTTGCATAAAATTTTTATTTTTCATTTACTTTTTTTTAGCTAGATTGTCTATTTCATAAAATTTTTATTAAATATTTAAATAAATCTCTTCGCCATACTTACTCCAAATACAAATCGCTATTCTTCTCCGAAAAATCGAAGATCAAACGACGATTTCCCAAATATGTTGAAGCACGACTGCTAAACATTTTTCCTCTTAGTTTTTTACTTTTAATTCTTTTAATTTTGAATTAGTTTATTTATTATATTTGTATAAAATATAGTTATATATATAAGTACGTATATATATATAATTTTTTTTATATAGTAGGTGTCTCTGTATTCTCTTTTCTTTTCTTTTCTTTTTTAAATGATAATTCAACGTTTAACAGTTAATTTTTTTTTTTTTTTGCACGTTCTATATATATATATTTGCAGTACTCTCTCTATCTATATACAATATATATACATATACACTTATGTATATATAACATCGACACGCGTACAAAGTGAGTCAAAATCAAAAATTAAAAAAAAAAAAAAATACTAAAAGTTTTTAAAGCCGGCTTTAAAATTCGAATTCGAAACTTTATTTAAACACTTTCAAAACAAAAGCAAAATGAAACACATTGATTTTAAATTATGTTTTTGGGGGAAAATAAATTAAAATGAAACTTTCGAAAGATTAGACGTCAAAAATTCACAGAAGTCCTAGCACTGACAAAAGTCGACGTACAAATGGCCGAGTGGACGCTGAATTTTTGGCGCGTTACTTCACAGAAGATCAAAGATCTAATATATTGGAGAGTTGAAGTGGAGTGTGGAGACTTGAATGAGTAATAAGTTTTATAACGGAGTAACGGTAAATTGCAAATGGATCATAGCAAACGGAGAATAAGCAAATTAATTTAAGTTCAGCATAGACGACCTTTGCAAGATACACTACTAAACATGTTTATATGTTCAAATCAAAACAAGTATGTAATTATGTTCACGACTACAAAATACAAAATACACTGCACCGAAGTTTATGCGCCGACATACAACTGTATATTTTAAAAATTGATCCCCAAAAAATGCGTAATACCATTCAGACAGACAGATACTCAGACAGCTGGGCAGACAGACGAATATAGCTAGATCAACTCCTTATATGTATTAAATGGTATAAAAAGGCAAGCAACTTTTTTTCGGATATGTAGGCTTGAAAAGTATGCATATACGGTGTCAAATGACCGTATTGAGGGCGTGGCATTCACAAAATTTAATATAAGACATCTGCGTAGGATAGTCCAACAGCTAACTCTTATAGTTACAGAGATCTGTAGTCTCATAATCCAGACGAAGGTGGAAACATGGCTAAATCGACGCACCGTTCGATGCTGATCAAGAATATATGTACTTTATGTGATGTGATCTGTCACGCCTCTTTCTGCCTGTTACATATATTCGCACAATTTTATTATATGCTTGTCCCTTTGGGAGCAGAATAAAAACATTTTAAATAACTCAATTATTTTAATTTAAACAAAAAAATCGACTACATACTTTCAAGCACTTGAAAAATGTCAGTCATACCACCAAAACGTCACCATTTGCCGCAATTCAATTATGTATCATAAGTGTTTGTAAATTTTTCAAACTAATTAGTCTAAATATGCAAATAGTTCACTCATAATTTTTTTTTTTTTTTTTGTTTTTCTTTGTGGCTCATTTCAAAGCCACGAGAACTAGTTGAATAGTTCTA
Organism: Leucophenga montana; assembly: GCA_035044765.1. Classification (NCBI taxonomy): domain Eukaryota; kingdom Metazoa; phylum Arthropoda; class Insecta; order Diptera; family Drosophilidae; genus Leucophenga; species Leucophenga montana. The sequence goes on from JAWNNQ010000524.1 coordinate 584,611, forward strand.
GAACTACTAACTGTCTCATACTAAAATTTTATTAGACTACTTATTCACATTCACTTTCATCATCAACTAAATGCTACTCGTCGTACTACTCAAGTTGACCCAATTCATTTCAATTTATAGTGCAAATAAAACTTCCGACAACTTTACTTTTGAATATTTTTCTAATTGCAGCACTTGGGTTTGATTATGCAAATAGTCGCACAGCACATTCAAATGAATTAAAATAAAACAGCGACAGAAGTAGATTAGCCAAATAGTATTATATATCAATGTCATAGGTAAATAGTATGGTGGAAATTTAATGCATTCATGCACTTAAGTTTTGCTTAATGAAATAGCTTTTGTGCCAATAGTTGAAGAACTTTATAGTTCAATTTGTATCCGTAGCCAATGTGAAGTTTGAATAAAATAGAAAACTTTTTGACATAATAAAATTAAATGAAATCGAATGTCTCGTCTCTGAGCTCTGAGCTATAATTCAAGCAAAGTTTTTCTTTCGAATAATAAGTTAGTATTGAATATGTCAATCGTGTTTAAAATTGTTTCAAAATGGATATATAGTCATTTATATATATTTATATATTCATGACGCATGAATAAATTTGCATTTTAAAAAATGAACTTTACTAAAATTGACTATACTTAAAAGCAATAAAAACAACAAAGCATCAAAATTGTGAGCTTTATCGGACCATTAAAAGTTAATGTGTAAATCCTAAACAATTATGTGTTTATAATCGTTCATGTTCTTTGTTTGGGTTCAGCTTAAAATTTTTATTAGTTAAAAAAGAAAATGTATTGTAAGAGTATTAATATACTACAGCACTCTACATGAATGGGATATCCTTAAAATTTGTGATGAAAGCTCAAAATCTCCCAAACAAACGGACTATGAGTTTTTTTTTTTTTTTTAGTTTTTTTAAAATTGAATTTTAATAAATTTATAAAAAACAAAATAGTAATTTATGTATATAACTTCGTTTTAGCTTGGCTACTATATATACTATAGATACTACTATGATTAAAAATACGTATATAATATTCCATTTTCAATTTCTTCAATTCGTATAATGTTTTCTTTTTGTTTTTTTTCAACCTATTATGAATTTCTCTATATTAAGTTATAAGATATTTTGGTTGACAACAATCGTACACATGAAAGCTGATGGGGAGTCCAATTCAGATGACAATGTGTTTCTTTTTATAAAATCGCACAAAAGAGATATTACAGAATTGAATATGCTTCAATTAATACAAAAATATGAGCTTATTACGAGTAAAAATTTATTTTTTACAAATCAATATGGGTGTTTTTGAACAGCGCAGCACCAGAAATATAATTCAAGCATGCATAAAATTCTTCAGAACTATTACTGGTCGATCAGTCCCAAAAGGCATATTATTTTGGTATAATTTATAACTAATTCCATATACATCACCAGAAAATGGGCGGTTCCGCGCATCTACTTCTTGTGGTTAAAACAAATTTCATATCTCCAAAATCTCTTTAGATAGCATTACGAAACTTGATGCATTATTTGCAATTCTATTTAATGTGATTGTCGGAACTAATAACATTCAATTCAATTTACAAAATTCAGAGTGTATTGGTGCCAAATTTTATACCGAAATAGTTCATGGCCTGATAGACGATAGGTATTTTAGTTAGTTTTAAATAAAAAATGTTTAAAAACATTTTCAAAAAACGTTGATTACAATTTTCTTTTAATGCAATTTTTTTATAGTGTTTATTTAAAATATCTCTGAAACCAGTAGACCGTTGGATAATCCTGCTTAAAAAATGAATGTAAGAACTAATTAAAGATTGAAACTTTAATCATTGCATGCAAGTTATAAGTCAAAACTAAGGGATAAATATAGAAAATTTCTAAGTTTTACCGTTTTAGATTTGGGAGCCAATATATCTCGAACAACCAGATCGATTGACAATATCTTAGGTATAAATGATATCCAACAAACTGTATCAATTTCAAGATCATATCTCTTAATACAAAGAAAAAAATGTCTAATATCTCGAAAATGGTAGCTTTGAAAAACGGTGAGAGCCATTGAAATCAGCGTCCTCCAATTATATTAATCACTCCTGACTACATGGTAGTTATTAATTTGATTATTTTTGTAAGAAATTGTATTAATGACTAAAAGTGATAAATCATTAGATTTGAAATTTGTGATTTGATATGATAGACATGCGACATGAGGCGTGTGCTGTGAAAATGATTTCGTCTCAAAAACGTCGAATGGTCGTTTTTAAGAGGAAAGCGCAGCCTCGTATATATATTTATATATTTTTTTTTTCTATAATAATCGAAAACACAAAAATTTAATGGCGCACACGGCAATGGGTTTTGTGACCCGGAGTCGACGCAGCGGAGAACACCATATCGGCAAATGTATTGTCAATACATAAAAAAAGCTAATCGAATTATTTGAAGTCTCTTAGTCAAGAACCAAATTTTTCAACAGAACAAATCTTTAAATTAAATTAAATAAATAAAATTATTTTAAAATTCTTAACAAATTAAAAGTACTTAATTTACTTTTAGCATGTAGGGTATTTAAAATATTTGCACTTAGCAACAATCAGAGTTCTAAAATACTTTAACTCTCTCTCTCTCTCTCTCTTCATACTCTCCAATGATCTCAATTTACCTATTCTGCAGAACATTTTCCTTTACCCTCACACTTACACATACGCACACTCCTACGCATTATCAAGCTATCGCATTCACTCATACTTAAATACAAGCACTGGAAATGCGTATTACGTATTACGTGCTCTCCCACGCAATACTTCTCTATCTCTTTTTATCATTGTCTCTCTATCACATACGTCAGTGTGCATATTGAATTTGTCATTTTGTTGTTGCAATTAAATTGCAATTTGTCGCTTTGACTTTTACATTCTATATATTTTTTTTTTTTGTACTTCTATTTTTGTTTGCAAAATTGTTATTTTCTATCTTTGCGACTTTTCTCTCTATTTCTTTTTCTTGGGCTTCTTTTGTAATTGGAACTTTTTGTTTTTAGTCAATGTAGTTGTTGTTGTTGCTGCTGGTTATTGCTTTTGTTTGCTTTTGTCTTTTTGCAATGCATTTGTAGTTGTTTTTGTTGCTTTTGCTGTTGTAATTAGTTTTTTTTTTTTTGCCTACGCAACTCATTTACGCTCGACATGCAGCTTCCGAACACTTTTTTTTTGCGCTCTCCCGCCCTTCTCACTCTCTTTCACAATCTTTGGGCTAATTTAGAACTAACGTTTAACCTTTTTTTTGTACTTTTGCTTTGCTTTTGTTTTCTTGTAGAGATTCTTGTTCCTTTTTTGACAAGTTTGTCTCTTTGTTCTGCAATTGATTACATTTAATGATAAACTTCAACGACTTTTAAAACACCCTTTCTTATAAAAAGCATATTATGTATTTTATGCAAGAATATAAGTTGTTTTTAGAGATTACATTCGCCGACAACGATTCAACTGCTATAAATTGGTAAAATCAGGCACAGTTCTGCCATTTTATCGAAAATTTGACTTACAGCATGCGCCACATTCGAGCCTGCCACGGAGCTCACATGCCTGAAATCATATTTAAATACTAATTGCATAAAGTTATCTTTCTAATAAAGCCAATTTTCAGTTTGAAATTATGTAATTTCAGTATTTTAATTCAATTCACAGTTTTCCACCTCTAAAAAAAACACCCAATACAAAAGCTAGAAAAAGTAGACACAGATGTCTGACAGTTCCGAGGAGTACACAATTATATAAAGTCACAACTAACTTAAAATTAAAAAAAAAAAAAACAATTCTATTTTGTTCTTACACAATATTTGTGATTTAGATTCCGAATGAATTGGTCCAAATTAAACAAATTAGTGATGTTGATTTTAGAACCATTTTCTTAATCGAAGTTTATTATAATTAATTCAGTTTACTTGCCTGATAAAAATTTTACGCACACAAACATGACACTGGCAAAATTTGACTTCCGAACCAGCAGACAAATCGAAATCCTTTCGAAATTTCATCGAAAATGAAACAATTCTAATGTCTCTATATATATTTTATTTTAGTTTTTAAACCAATTAAAAATATGCATTTTGTTGAACATTATAAACATTGAAAATCAACAATTCTACTAAAGTATGCCGCATATTTTATATTTTGGCATACACTGCGAGCCACTTAAAAAGGTTATACTTAACTCAAAAAAATTATTATCATGTGATTTTCTAACGTTTAAAAATGTTGAATACTTTATGAGTTCATTTATTAAACTATTTCAAGAAAAAACTAGATTCGAGTCAAAAAAATGTATGAAAATACTTACATGGAGTTGTGGATTATCATCGTATTGCTTCAAATTGAGTTAGCTGATCTTAAATGAGTTTTACTTAGAGGAATTTTAGATGTTGACTTTTAAAAACAAACTTTAAGTAGTTCTCATTCGAGCAGCCAGCAGTGTATTCGACAACACTTTTAAAAATTTTGAACCATATCCACGGCATGTTTTAAACATGCATGGTGGATAAATGCTTTACCAGCTTCTTCAAGTTTCGAAAAACGTTGATCTTGGAATTTATTTTTAATGTAATGACAATGACAAGAAGAAGTCATTTTTAATGTAATGACAATGACAAGAAGAAGTCATTGGGTGTCAGGTCAGTACTTTAAGGCGTACGACCCATCATAACGATGTTTTAAGTGTTTTCAGGCTATCTCATGTGAACAAATGTGTGAGAGCTAGCTTTGCCGTGGTGGGGGATTATGATTCATCTTCGACGGTTGGGTTTCCTAAATTTTCCGAAAACTTCAGGCAAACAAATGGTTCCGTACCAAGGTCAAAATTTCTCAAAAAAATCAAAGTTGCAATTGGGTCTTTCGATTTCTTTGAAACTTGTTAAGTTTTTGTGCCAAAATTTTTGTGCCAAAGGATTTTTGAAAATGTTCGTATTGATTTTGCAATGTTTCTGATTTAAAAAGTCTGTGAATCCCAATTTTGAGTTTGTTTTTCAGCAAAAACCTCAAAGTTTTGTTTAAAATCTAAGCTCAAATTATTGAGAAGGGTTTTTAACACTTCGGTGTTCTCGAACTAACTTTTTTCTACTCTCTTTTTTATTCTCTCAATTTTATTTTTACTTGTTGTAGTTTTAATTTGTGCAACTATTCAAAGCATTGTTCTCTGATTTTACTGTTAAAAATTGAGAAAGCAGAAAAGCGTAGAAAAAGCAAAAGAAGAAGTGACTCCGGACTTTTTTTGCAAAAAAAAAAAAATAATAATAAAAAAATTTGTAAAACCTTTCAATCTAAAATTCGTTTTTTGTTTTCTTAAATTTGCTGTATTTGTTTGTAATAGTTTTTAAAGAAATTAATTCTCTTTTTTAGGTAATGAGGAAAGAATGAAATGAAGTCATTTGGGAGAGAGCGAAAGTCAGGTGAAAGTTGAGCACAATAACGGAATCAAATTTCTGGCATAAAATAAACTCTCGACAGTGCTTCTAAAACTGTCAATTAAATTAAAGAAAGGTTCCAGTACTCTTTTTTCATTTGTTTTTCTTGGCAGAGTAGTATGTCAATCACAGCTTTTTCACTGTACTTTTATATGTAACATCAATAAATGCAAATAACAATTTGGAACAACTTTATTAAAAAGTTTCAAATCAAAACTAACTAAAACAAAAAAACTGCAGCTTTGCCAACTGCGCTAAAAAAGAAGTAGAAAAAAAGAAACATAACATAAACTTATGCAATTGGGAAAAACTAGAACAAAAAACGGCAACAACAAGGATAAAACGAAATAAAAAAAAAAATAAATAAATAAATAAACTGCATCAAAGCACAACAACTCCGATCAAAAGTTCAAATCCATTTTGCAAGTTTAATAAAAGTTCAATTCATCTTCATCATCGTCATCAAATTGTGTACAGTCTAAAGTTAAGTTAGAATATAAAGACGAAGAAGAAGAAAAACGCATATATATGACACACAAACATATTACATACCCATGAAAAATACGGTGTAGCCGATGATTTAATACCCTTAAAGTCAACTATTTTGTACGAAAAAAATTGGGATAAAATTTTGAATTATTTTTTTTTTTTTTTTTTGTAATTATAAAAATGAAGTTATCCATTTGGACTTTGGAGCACACAAATTTTAAAGTTGACTTCGTTGCGGTTCAAACATTCCGCATTGATTTACACCAAGCCATTTATACGCTTCGCTGAAAAATTAAACAATTCAAATAAAAACTTTATACATGGAGAGATGTCCAGATAAACAAACTGAGACCTTAAGCATTATTATATCGAAACCTTACATGCTGCATCTATTCGGGTTGCTGAGATCTTTGGGCACGGGAAAACCATGATCAAGTTTCTAACAAGTGACAATAAAGACTGACTGTAAAGCTGTAGTTTGAAGCTCCGAACCCAAGCTCTACTACCATTAACAAGAAATTGCATATCATTTTGTATCATTTTGTAAAATATAAACATGGGTGGTGGGCTTCTATAGAGGCTACCCCACGAAGTGGGCAGCTCACGCCTCTTAGGTTATCTTTGTGAATTACACATACATAAAAAAACACTACATCGAATTTCAAGCAATTATTGACTTAAATAAAGAAGTTTTTTATACAAAAAGTGAAAAGTGGCGGCGCTATACCAAAGAGCGGAGAAATAACACCCCTTGATATACTACATACATGTGAAGTGCCCAACCTTTACAAAAATCATATCAAATTTCAAGCAGTCATTGACTTGAATAAAGAAGTTTTCGATACAAAAAGTGAAAAGTGTGGCGCAACAATGCCCCAAAAGCAGATGGATCACACCCAAGACACCATCTATATTTTTAAATTCAAATTGACTGCTATAATTGTATTACAAAAAGTCAAAAGCGGGTGGTTGGTTTGTATGAGGGCTACCCAAAAAAGTGGGCATGCCATGTCAATTTTCATACTCTATTTGACTGCAATAAAAATGTTGGATTTCAGTCAAATTTATTCCCAAAAAATGCACAACAACTACCGATAGAACAACAAACGGACATGCCTAGATCGACTCGTTTTGTCTGATCAAGAATAAACTTTATTAAGTATATGATGAGTTAAAGCGTAATATATACAGTCGGTGTGCAAGAGTGGCCCAATTTTTTTCACCTCGAGTTCCGACAATAATCACACTGTCCGGTAATCCCTGCTGTAGTCGCTCTAAAGCCTAAATTGAATTAATCGTTACATTCGGTATGAACAAATTTCAACTCCATTAGACATGTGCAAGTGGATATAAAAAGAAACTTTCATTTACATTCTTTTAGTGTAATTTGGGTGCGCTGAACACGAAAAATGATGATTTTACGTAATACCAGCGTCCAGAGTGAAATTTTAAAACAAAATTTACTCTAGTGCGGCCGCATCTATAATTGTATTCAGTAAAACTACTTCTCTTCTACTTCTCCCATTTTTTTTGTTTTTTTTTTTCTTTTACAACACCTATTTTATTATAACTGTTCATGCATTTATCTTCATTCTCTGCTCAAAAGAAGCTTTCTGCCAGCTGTCAACAATTTGCCGCCTGCTAACTTTGGAGACCACAAAAACACCAAAGCGAGTGAAATACGAAATTGGGGAGATAGAAGAAGTTACAGCAACCAACTGCAGCTGCATTAAAATATGTGACAGATCGAGCGAGACAGACATAGACAGACAGTCAGACAGACAATAAGTAGTAAACGATGCCAAAGAAAACTTACTAATTTTCTTGATTACTCGAGAGAATTATGAGCAACAATGCGTGCAAAATTTGAAATATATTAAAAGTTTCTACCGCCGCCACCACCACCATCAACCAACTCACTGTTTAGAGGCGAGGAGTTTGGTAAGTTTGAAGGGGAGTCACAAGTTCAGCAGACAGTCTGCGCGATGAAGACAAACTGCTAAAAGTCAAACTTCTTAGTCTTGATTTTGGTTTTGTGGTATGAAAGGAAGAAAAAAAAAATGGAGGAAATTTTTAGTCGAAATTAGAGCTTGAAAAAGGAAGTGTTAAAGCAAATTGAGAAAGAAAGTGGTGTCAAAAATTGTAGTACTAAAAGAAATAGAAAATAGTAGTCAAAAGAAGTCTTTAATTTAGAGCAGTTGAATGTAATTGTGTATATTTAATTTAGGCAAATATTTATTGCTAAAATTTCATCAAAGTAACTGATTTTAGATATTTTGCTTTTTATTTTGTAGTTGGAAGATTACTAGTTTCAAAATTTAAAAAAAATTCACGGTAAAAACAATATAGAAAATTAGGAGGGAGAAGTTGGAGTCAAAGGAAGGGAGGTAGGGGGAAGGGGCGTGGTAAGGACAGGAAGGGTGAATGAGAGGTAGGGGAAGGAGAGGTAGGAGTCAGGGCAGCAACGCGCCGTATTCATTTTTAGAGGGATGAAATGTTCTATGCATGTTAATTTGATTGACGGGGGGAAGGGAAAGAAGGAAGGAAGGGAGAGCGGAGTGTTGGGTACAGCGGTAGAAAGAGAAGAGGGGCAGGGGAATTAAAGGAGTCAGGGGGAAGAGGGTTATGGGAATGAGGGATCATAGGGAAGGGGGGAGGGGTAAAGTAAGGAGGGGCAGGGGGAATGGCAGCAACACGCTGGGTACAATTCAAGTTATAGAGATGAAATGTTGTATACAAGTTAATGGGATCGAAGGGGGCAGGAAAAATGGATGGTAAAGTAAGTAGAGGTAGAGAAAGGGTGCAGGCGAATGGGAGCAGCCGTAAGGGATGGTTGGTGAAGGAACGGGAGAAGAGGGGTAGGAGAACTGGAGGTAGAGTATGGTTGAGGTCCCCGTTACTTGTGTCTAAATTTGTTTTATTACTTGTCACTTAAAGTTTAAAAGAGGCTCTCCCACCACGTCTACTATCTTCTTTGCCATAACAGAGTGTAATTCATAACCCTGAGTGTAAGTATGCCAAGAATGACAAGATTTCATAATAGTAGAGAGAACACTTCTTAATGAAGAGAAGCACTGTTATTCTTGGCCCTGGGTGTAAGTATGCCAAGAATGACAAGATTTCATAACAGTAGAGAGAACAGTAGAAGATAAACACTCTTATCGTTCGATAACTCTAATTATTTGATTTACAATACAAACTCTTATTTTCGAAAATTACTGAAGCCCATAAACACGCATTTTGTTCCTCCCTCGCTTTCTCCTTCTCTTTGACATACGAAATTCAATTCGTGTTCTGCATCTCTCTGTGTCACTGTCTCTTTCGCAACGAAAAGAGGAGCATAATGTATGTATGGATGGAGAACCGCAGAAATACCTATATGCAAATTTTTTTTTTTAAAGGTCTTTGTTTTGGCGCGTTTTTTAAAAACAAACAAAATAATTAATACTTTTATTTAGCCCTAGATAGCGGATGATTATATCTTTACCGGTAAGCTTCCTCGAATGACTTGAAGTGACTGACAGACAGACTGAGGTTCAATTATTTTTGCAGTTTTTCCAGTCCCTAATTCTTATGTCTAAACGTTTTATTTACGTACAGCCGTTACAAATTTTGTAAAAAACGCGATTATGCATGGCTTTCTTTTTTTGTTATGCATAAAAATACACTCTCTATTAAACTCGATTTCAATTAAGTGCGTTGAAAATTTATGATCCTTTTGCATTCTTTCCGTTACACTGCGTATACACAATGCAAATAAAATAAATTACACATACGCGACGACGACGACGACGCTTATTTTTTTCAAATATTTTCTCGCGCATTTCTCATGAGATTTCATTTCAACGTTTTACAGAACGAACCACTGCCAACGTCAAAATTTGGTCGCCTTTATTGCCTAATATGTCAATTTATTGTTTGCACATCGTCTATTTTCACATTTATGCGCGCTGCAAAACAATTTTATAGCATTATACACAATATTTTTTCTATTTTTTTTTTCTATTTTTTGGCGATGAAATTTTTTTTTACGTGTGCAAATATTTAAAAAGAAAAAGAAAAAAATAAATAAAAGACCAAGCAGCAAATCGAAGCAACAGGAGCAGCAATTGTTGTGTGCAGCCTTTTTGTGCTCAAAGCATTTTTTGCTAGGCAAGCAATGATGAGGAAAGGACGAGAAAAATAAAAAATGGTGAAATAAAATATTGTAGTCTAACCTCAGGCGTTTGCTCTAAACCAAAAAAAAAAAAATTTCGTCAATTTTGCTTTAGGCTAAGAAGTAAATGGCAAAGGCAGCAGCAATGATGCCAGACAAAAGGACATTTAAGCAAAGCATTGTGTCTCTGTGTTTGTGTCCTGTTCTATGGCATTCGGCTTTATTTTATTTGTATACCCTGTACTTATAGGGTATTTTAAGTTTGTGTAAATGTATGTAACAGGCACTAGTAGGCGTGGTAGACCCTATAGACTGTACATATCGGAGGTTGAGTCGATATAGATATGTCCGTCCGTTCGACCATAGGATGATATACATATGTCCGTCCGTCCGTCCGTCCGTCCCCCTGTTTGAACGGACAGATTTAGGAGATAAACACATAAATTTTGGTTATTTAGACACAACTCTTCCCTCTTCAAATAACTAGTATTAAAAGAACATGCCCACCCCACTTTAAGGGGTAGTCCAAATACAAACTTACCTCCATTTTTAAGCTTTTGTCTGAGCAATTTTTTGTTTGTTTTAATAGTAATTACGTTAGACACGCCAAATTTGGTGTATTTTACGTAAATCAGCACAAAATAACCACATAGGTTTATATTGGACGTACCCCCATACAAATTTGTCTCTATTTTTAAGCTTTTTGGTCTTAACTATTCTAGAAACGCCAAGTATGACGTAACTTCCGTCAATTCTTACAAAAAGTTCCATATATTCGCAGTTCGAACCACTTCAAGGGGTAGTCCCTTTCAAACCTGCCACCATCTTTGATTTTTGTATGAAAAACAATACTTTTTATATCAATTACAATAAAATATCCTGCAGTAGTCCAGATCTGACCACTAAAGACTATAAATTATGGTCCATATAAGGCGCCTTAAACAAGATACAGCGTATCTCAGTGTCGAACACAACCGACTGCAGTGTTTTCTTGCGTTTTTATTATGTTGACTATTGCCATTTTTTATGTGCGCTTCTTTTCAGCTTTTTTATTTATTTTTGTTTTTCAATTTTTCAATAAGCAGCCAAATAAGGACATGCTCGTGCTGCATTATATATGCCTTGAGGTTTTCTTCTTTTTTTATTTCTTTCAAAGAAATTATAGCTAATCCTGTGGGATGTCGCTTTGCTCTTTGACACACACACACATACACGCACACACATATGTATACTTATTATTTAAAAATAGCATAGACTCTATATTTTTCCAATGCTCCTCACACATAGACCTACTCCGTAAATGTCCTTGCATAGTACTACTACTTTACTTTTAATGCCATTTACTTTGACAATTATTTTGTGGACGAAGAAGTTTTCTTCAGTAGCTTTCTTTGACTATCACGTCACTTCTAGCCGCCATTTCCCAGTTGTATCATTTAAAATGCCTATTATCCTTATTGCTATTGTCAATTGTTATACTGTCTGTCAGGCTGCCTTTGAGTGCGCTGCTTCCTGTCTTTCTGTTTGAGTTAATGCCATTATAAAAGCATTATATATGACTCAATTTGTGTCTTCTGCGTCTCCTCGTATCTCGTTTCACAAATTAAAAGTCTGCACGCCCTTGTTTTTTCTTCTTCTTTTCTTGCCTCATACAACACGTTTTTAGTTAATATGCCCTTTGCGATTTGTATGTTCTATAAAGGGTTAAGCTTTCAACACAAATTCTCGAATTTGTTTTGTTATGCTTTGTGGCAATAATCGTAATTGTTCTCCGTGTGCGAACTCAGCAGAATTGTGCACGTGACCCATTTTATTCTACATTGAGTGGTGTTAATTTGCGCATTTTAATGAATGCCTCATGATGCTATAATGAATCGCTTGTCAATTATTTTTTATAGCATCAATGAATGAAGTAAAGAATAATAATAATAATAATAAAGAGGTACGTGCGTGCGTGTGTGGTTTTTATGTTGAAGTCCTTTTTATGCATAATTTAACAAATAATATGGCTTGGTTCTTTTATCCAAACTGCGAAACGAATGCTTCGGTACAGAAGTTCTCTTTACACTGGCGAATGTTTGTTATCGTTAACATGTGAGTGGCAAAATGACGTTCGCTTTATTTAAATATCAGCTGTGTTTGTGGTGTTGAAAATAAATATGGCATCTTCTGATCAAAAAATACCCGTTTGGATCTCTACACAGCCATTATGCACGATATTTCGTGAAAACAGCCCGCTTTCCTTTGGAATATTCAGGCCTAACACGTAGAACTCTCGACCACAAATGATGTAAAACTTGTCAATAATATTCTCCAAGGACAGTTTGACCTTCTGAAATCAACTTCTTGTGAACAATACCCTTGAAATCATAGAAAGTTATCAACATTGTCCTGATTCTTGACTTCTGAAAACGCAATTTTTTCAGGTTTTGGCTTGTCTTTTGACTTCCATTCTGCAGATTGTCGCTTAGTTCCAGGAGCATATTTAAAACACCACATTTTATCACCAGTTATGATCGATCCATCGAATAAAGAAAATCTGAATCGTTTTCAGCTGTTCAAATGATGTCTTTGCAATGCTCTATACGAGCGATTCTTTGATCATCAATAAACTGATGTGAAACAAAACGTGCACACACCTTTCTTATACCCAAATCTTCAGTTAATATTTTGTAGATTATACAGTAAGATGAATTTAATTCTTTTTCCAGCATTCTCACAGTGAAATTTGCCTTTTTCACTTACTTTTTCCACTAACTCAGCACGATTAGATTCTTCGGGTCGTCCAGGTCTTGGATCATCATTTAAATCATCACGACCGTTTTTAAATCGTGTAAACCACGTGTAAACTTGAGTTCTAGATTACCTAAAGAACAATACCTAAAATTAATTGTGAAAACAATAACTGTAGCATTATTTTAACTCCACAAATCAGGCAAGAACTAAAAACTTTCTGAGGGACATAATTAGTTCCAGCAATAAAAGCAAAAGTTCACTCGGAAAACCTTTCTCTCTAAAGATCATTTAGAATATTGAACGTGACCAGCAGCTTTTTAACCGACATTTAGCAAATATTCCAAGTTATTCAAGTGAAGAGGCGTGGTGCTCCTCAACACTGCTGCCAACTCGTTTCGATTACAGCGACTGGGAAAAAAAAAATGCCATTCATCAAAAACAAACTTTATACTGTGAAAATTTGCTTCATAAACCGCTTTAAAAAAAAAAAAAAAAAATTCATATAAGCTGCTGAAAGACAACACAAAGGACTCTGCCGAAACGTGCAAAATAATAAAATGCTGACTTTGCTATTGTCTGGCAACGCAGTCAGCATTATGTTGCATGAGTATCAAAGAAGGAGCGACTTTTCAAACCTTTGTTAACCAACAGACTGAAGTTACAATAGGACATGCTACTCACTAGATTTTTTTGGTATTAATTTTTTTCAGATAAACAAGCAGCACAGTTTTTGTTTGTTTCGGGAGCAAAGCTTTAAATTCGTGTTTTTTTTTTTTTTTTTTTTTTTGTACTGCATTTTTTACTGGTATCAATATATACTCATTATGCTTAATATAATTGTGGTGATTCTAGCAAAAAGCAGCAGTAAAACCCAGAAAGGATTGTAACCGAAACTTACATGACAAGCCAAAGTTACGCAACATAATAAAAGCGCATAAAACCACAATGAAATGAATGAAATATTTCTCTTAAAAAACCGGTGCAGCAGTGTATGAATAAAAAGAACATAGGGTTGTTTGCATATGGCAGTGAAAAAGCACCATAGTACAACAGAATGATGCACAGTGGGCGTATGAATTACAAAAATTTAAATAAATTTAAATATTCAAAAATTTTTATCAATTCTGCATTATTAGTAGTAAAAACTAAGGTTGTAAGATAAATATTTTTGCCACATTATATGTTAAAAGTTACGCTGTTTGATTGCGCAAATTTTAAGCGTCTTAAATGATTTTTTCACATTGTGTCCCACGTTGGGCGCCAAATTTTTTATTCAAGAATTGTGCTAGTGCAATCGAAATTGCATGTTATAAATTAGCAATGTGCACAAAAAATATTGGTTCAAACTTCATAATATAATGGCACCTCTGTATTATAGTCACCATCAATACAGTTTCGCTGTCTTTTGATCCACTGTGCGACGTAAGGAATTTATTGATTCGGCTGTGCGCACAAAAATGATTCGCATGACATGACAAAGTTCTAACGAAAAATATGCCAAAAAAAAGGGACGGATTTAATAAAAAAAAAAATAAAAAAAAAAAATTAATGAATGTCCTGCAGCATAAATTTTCCAAAGCTTATACAGCGCATAATGCTAAAACAAATAAAGCAGAAAATAAGAGTTTCACAGTAAAGTGAACAAAAAATTATAAATTAAATTCCACCAGCTTTGGCATGCATGTGCGCCCGCCCATCTTCCGTATACTATGTCACAAGGGTTAATAGAGTACTATATGTTAAATGTTGCATTGAGGCGGCCAAAAAGATTGTCACCTCACCGCAAGCCTCAACTTTGCTATTGAAAATTCCTCAAAGTAAGCGCGCTCCAAGCATATAAGCTTCTTCTATTGTTTTGCAAGTGGAGAAGGCTTTATACGCCAATTCACTTCTTATACACATTGTTGGCACTTCTTCTGCATGAGTTTTCGATTACATCTTTTGCACAGCCTTCAATTCATTTTTTATTGTACCCAATTCCGTATTTAACCCTTTCAACGCATTTCCGGTTGGTGTGCATAACACTGCACGATGCGGGTTTCTTCTTTCTTTGCTCCATTCATGTTCCTTTTATGCACTTGCGCGTAAATTGGTTTGACGCGTGCGATACTTGCGAGGTCCTTGTACTGCCAACTCCTCTTTTGCGCATATGAATTTCAATATCACTGCCATGCAAATGTAAATGAATTGAATTTTTATTTAACAAAAAAAAAAAAAAAGAAAGGAGGCAAAAGTTGTAGTATATGAGTAAAACGCGTGAAAAAATGTGCAGAAAAATTTATGCAAGCTTTTATTGCGCATTTCATATACGCACATCACACATGCCCGGTGCAGGCAGACCGGCGGACGGACGGACAGATACGCCCACAAGCGTTGTCCTTGCGTAAACAAAATGATTTATGTACAGTAGAGGAGTCGCCAACATCATTGCCGCTGCTGATATTGAAACTTATATACAACTCTTTTTTTTTCAACTCTTACACAAATATTTAAATATATGAAATTTATCTGCATATAAACATTCAAAAAACAAAAAAAAAAGTAAAAAAAAAATGCACTTTTGGCAAACATTTGCCTGGCTTTCACTTTGAGTCTATATCAAATAGACTCTACTGGTTTGGGTTTATGGCACATGATGAGCCCTTGCATTTGGGCATAACGCGGCGTAAACGTTACATGAAAAACGCATTTAATTGCAATAGTAGCGCCAGACAGCATCATCCATGCATTATCCTGCGCCGCTCAGCACAAGTTTTAGTAAAACAATGTCAGTCAGAGTACAGCAAAGTCGCATTTTCAAAATTAGACAAAAGCATCAGCTTGACAGGCTAAAACTAGATATAAGGACAATGAAGCACAATGATCACATGAAAAAGGTTTAGTTTAAGGCAGTGTGAAATGTGATTTTCGAGTGATATAATGAAACTTCAAAGGGAGGAGGAAGAGGTTGCTACTCATAGCATGCTTTTATATTTTGGTAACGCTTTTGGCTAGTATACAGTGACAAATTGTGTAACGAGTTGTGTTCCGTAAACCAAAAATGATCAATTAAATGTTTATGACTCCTAGAAACTCAAAAGAATGTAAGGATTTGGTAAACATGTAGGCATTTCAATTCAATACGCACAGAATATTTTGATAACTCATTTTGACATAAGAAAGATATCTTATCGCATTTGCTCACAATTGATTCAGATGAAGTCGAACGGCAATTTGACAACTATTCATAACAATAGACGAAACATAGATTCAACACATAATTTGCAATAAAACCAGAACAATGAAGTTAACTGTCCAATCAGTGAGTCGATATAAACCTATTATTCAAGAAAAACATGGTAAATTTTTAAAAAAAAATGCAGAAAGTATATTCCAAATAGATTATATTGAAAAACGAAGAACAATTGTGGAAGAATACACAATGCGACAAATAAGTTCCAACACACGAATTATATCAAAGAAATACGAACCATTTCTAGTCATACCAAATTTGCCTCAATTGATTGAGAAATAGAAAAGTTATGACAAAACAACTTTATTAAATTTCACGTAAAACCTGGTAAAAATGCATCAGAAACATTCCGGTTGATGCAACAAATGAACAGCGATGTTTGTTTCAGTAGATCGAATGGTTTTCTATGGCTCAAAAGTTTTTCGGAAGACAGAAAGAGGTTGGAAGATGATAATCGTGAAGGAAGGGTAATTTCAGCTCGGACACCACCAATGATCGAAAAAGTACGTGATTTCAATGCAAATTGCATCGCAAAGCTTGACTGAAAATTATGGAAGAGGCTTAAACATTAATAGAGAAACAATTCGAACCATTCTTCACGAAGATTTGGGCAAAATTTGTTCCACAAACTTCAACGGATGCCTAAAAAATGGCGCGTTCATTGCGGAGAAGTCGTTATAGCCGCGAGAAATGATCCAAACTTCTTCAAATCAATTGTAACTGGTGACGAAGTGCGGAAAGGAATTCGGAAACTTCACCAAAAGCCGAAAAAAAAAAACGAAAAGTTACATCAAAAATCAAAGTAATTGGTCATCAAATTCTTCGCCAGAATCCAAAGAAAATGATGTTTCTTTAATGATATTTCAGCCGTAAAAACATCTCCAACACAATCACTAGAGGTAATTTCACAAAATGAGCTATAACACGCCTTTGAATCATTGCTGGATTGCAAAGAATGTATTTATAGATTGGCTTGTCTTCGATGTTGCATGTTTTTGTTTGATAAATAAGACAAAAGCAAGTACTGAGCGCATATTTCAAAAAACGAAATGCTTGCCCAAAAATTAAGTTATAATGAGAACAAATGAGAGTACTCGAGCGAAACTCTTGAGCATGACTCTCTTCCCCTTTGTACTCTTTTCTTATTTCAAACAAATGCATGTATATTATTATGGTTTGTGCTTTAGTATATATGAATTACACAGTTGTATATGTATGTAAATTCAAATGTGTTCTTTATTTAGTCAAACTGAACCACGAACGCAGTTGTTTCAATCGGTTTGGTCGTTCCTTGTGTCGCACTAAGAATTGCAAGGTGTTTCGTTGTGCGTTTGCATTTTTTAAGGCAGTTGCCAAACAAGTGTATCTCTTAACATATTGGAGACTTAAGGAAAAAATAGAGCCAAGATCAATACTGATCTTCTGCGAATGTTTAAACTACCATATATACATAGGTCCATAGACTGTTTAGGGAAGCGAACAGTTTTTCTCTAAACTGAAGATTTTGTCACTAGATAGACACTTATTATTATTTTTTTTGTTTTTTTGTTTTTTTGTCGTATTTTCAAACTCCAGCCTAATAATTAAGTAAAAACTCTAGACTAAAAAAGTGTGTTTGGTGTAAAAAAAACTGAAAACTTTTAAATGAAATCAAGTAGCACACAGCGAGGGCTCAACGAGTGAAATTTAGAACAAAAACGACAAAACAGAAAATAACGTCATTGAACAAGAACAAAAAAGAGAGCTCTCTGCACGGTCAATGTTAAGTTAATGAGTTTGACAAGTGACACAAAGCAGACACAGCGTAGAATGAGCAAACGAGATACAAAACTGCACAAGAACAGATACAATGTCTGACTAAGTTGGTTGGCTGGTTGACTGGTTGGTTGGTTGGCAGCACGCTGTCGTCCTGTTAAGTGACATTTACAGCCGTAGGATATGCGCTTTTAATGAGATGCTGCTG
Organism: Leucophenga montana; assembly: GCA_035044765.1. Lineage (NCBI taxonomy): Eukaryota > Metazoa > Arthropoda > Insecta > Diptera > Drosophilidae > Leucophenga > Leucophenga montana. The sequence continues at coordinate 602,653 of JAWNNQ010000524.1, forward strand.
CTGCTGCTGCTGCTGTCGTTGTCTCCATTGTCCAAAGCTTTGAAGTGTTCGACATGCAAAATCATCATACCGAAAACTGAGTAATGAGAGAAAAATAGCCGAAATGAAAGCATTAAGGAAATAAAGGATGCAGTATAAGTAGCAACAGCGTACAGGAGCAGCATAATAAGCGCTTTCCGGGCGCTGACGAGAAGACAAAATTGACAGCCGATTGCGTTAAATTTAGCATAAAATTGACTTAAATTGTTTGAAAACGCAAGCCAAAAGAAGATGAAGAAGTAATGTATGAAGCATTGAAGATAGTAGTCGTCAATAGAAAAAGAAAAGGATGTCAGCCAAGAAGCGGCGACACAACCGGAAGTCCTTTTTAAAGCAATTAAAAGCTTTTAAAGCATATTGGAAAAAAATTGTAGAGCAACATTTGCGGCGGTTGGTCTTTTTGCTCTGCTTTGCTTTATCGCTGTGGACGATAGTCCGCAAAAGTGACGAAATTTTTTCGATTTATCAAAAATTGTCTCCAAAATTTCTTGCTCATATTTCAAGGTACACATTTTGATATATTATATATATTCTGTGAGAATCCGTGCGCCGAAATATAGCAGCGCAAATATCAAATTATGCATTTTTAGTCATTTGCCCTAGTGTGCCATACTAATGACTGTCACAAATGTTATGCGTAGCATGTGCACAAACCTATTACACTGTTTACTCTTTTACTCATGTTCTCAATTACATATTACAAACAATCCCAACAATACAAATGAAAAATATAAATCTTTCGTCACAAAATTGATATCAGAAATCTTATGAGTTGCAAGCATGCTTTTGTCGCTCAGTTTTTTCATCATCAAGCGTTTCTTTTATTTGATATATCATACCCTTGACAATTATGCTTTTTACGCTGCCAGCCAGTTTTAATGCGCTACATAAATATTGACAGAACACTCTTCATGCCTTTTGAGGCACTCAATTAATTCAAAATTCAACTGTCTGACTCAACTCACTGTGCGTGGGCAATAACGCAGCATAATCGCATCAAAAACACTCCACAGCACACCACAAAACACACACATACACACAAAATGTTCATAAGTAACTCATGCGTGTCACAGCCAGTACAAAAACAAAATATCTAAAACTCAAACCCTTTTTCGTCCTTTTTGCTGTTGCTGCATCTGCTGGTTTGTATGTAAGCCTAAAAGCTGCTTAAATTTTTAATAGCTTTGCTTGTGTTTTTAATTGTCTGCTCGGCATGACGCATGGCAAAATCAGCAACACCCACAATCAAAACTTCAATCCACTCATACATACATACATACATACACCACCACAACTCCTCTAACTACATTCATACTGCATCGTCCTTTGACTGATTTCTCTTTCGAAAAAGTAAAATTTTGTAATTGTTCTTTTGCAACTTTGTAAATTTTATGTGTCAACACACTCTACCACACTGTGGGTAGCAGGCAGCAGGCAGCAGGCACAGCATTAATTTATGTTTTTAACGGCTTGAGTAGTACTCCGGTTCCCGTAAATTAGAGCCTAGACGGCAACTGTTTCAAGTACTAACATTTTAATTGCTTGCACATGAAGTACTTGCTACTAAATACTACGACTACGCACATTAAAGTAGGAGGTAATAAAGCGTTGTCATACAGAAAGATTGTTTTTGGAGAAAGCTATTTTATAAGTATATAAAATATGTCTATTTGCAATTTGGCAAGTTCAAATGTGCTGCAATGAAAGCGTGTGTCAGATTGGTTGGCGGACATTGAAGTAAAATTTTTATAGAATTTATTTTTATAGGCTGCTTTTGCTGGCATAAATTGTACTTAGCTGTCATCAAAAATTTACAAATCGTTAGTTTTTATTATAGATTTATCAAAAATAGTATAAGGTACAGAAATGCTTTAGAAAATATATGCAAGGTACAGCTTTTTCTGGATTCAGATTTTTTGTGTCTAAAATCTGTACCTCGGCGCGATATTTAAAGTAACTAGTTTGTTTTACTGCATATTTTACAAAATTGTTAACAAAAAAATGCAATATAGAATATGTGCTCAATTTAAAATCTGTACCTCGCAATAATTAAAAACTGCAAGTTGCACCAAAAAAGAAAATACAGTAGGCAATATTTGTATATTTATCAAAAACAGCAAAAGGTACAAAAATATTTTCAAAAAAGTACCCAGGGTACAGTTTTTTCTAAGGCTATGCAGAACAATCTGTAGTGATTTACAACAAGTATAATAACATTTCCATGTTAAATATTATGAAATAATTGAAGCATATAAATAGTATCTTGTAATATAATCTTGCCTAAAATTTAAAATTTGTACCTCGCAACAACATTTAAAATAAAGTTTTAGGATTTTCCTGTCTTAAAAAATTTCGCCGTATTAATAAAAAGGTACACAAATTTTTAGTATTCCATCAAAAGGTACAGCAAAATATAAGGAAAACTGCACAAGGTACAAGTTTATCCGTAATTAAGTTGAAATTGTGTACCCAAACCTTAATAACTGCAAATTTTGAATTTCTTGATATTTGTATTGCATGATCTAAAAAATTTACAAAGAATCTGTACCTAGAAAAAATTTAAAAAATATTTAGGACTCTCTCATTCAAATTGGTTTTGCTACACAACTTAAAAAAACATTTAAAAAAATCCTGAATAGCAATTTGTTTTCAATTTAAAATCTGTACCTCGCTAATTTTCTAACTACGATAATTTTCGCACTCAAGTATCAATTAAATTTTGCATATTTATAAAATTCAATATATATTTTTAAAAAAACAGCGTAAGGTACACCAACAAAGTATTAATAACTACTTAAGATACAAGATTTTTACGATTGAGTTTAAATTTTTGTACCTCACTTTTTTAATTGAACTAAATTTACTTTTTTGTTTTTTTTTTTTTTTTTGTCAAATGTCACACAAAATTGGCGATATTAGTGCAACAGAATCATTGTTTAGATTAAAAAAATCAGTACCCCGGAAATATATTGCAACCAGTTTGGTTTCTTGGCTGTACTGTATACCAAAATACCAAAGGTACAGAAAAGTACACAAGGAATGCGTTATAAATTTGTACTTTGTAATATTCCAAAAGAAGAAAAATATTCTAATGATACAGAAGGAGGTACAGAAAATCATTAGGGAATTACATAGCAGTTACTTCTAAAAGTAAATCTAAGTTCCGTACTTTTCACCAGAATAATACTCAAGGTACATGTCCTAACAAGTACCTTGAGTATGTACCTAACATGTACCTTGAAATGGGCTAAAACAAAAATTCTTCTTTTACAATCTTTTGATAAGAGATACAGAATGTTATAATGGAAATTTAGTAAAGTACAGATACTTCTAGTAATACATCGGAATTATATACTTCTCAACCAATACTCACTGCGCAGGGATGACTACCCGGGAGTCTAGCTCCAGTATCAGCTTCTGTATCACCAGCCTCGACATGAATACCTTGGGGTTTATCTGTATAGGCGACTCATTTTCATGAGCCACATCAGCAGTATCGTGAAAACCTTTAACGCCAAGATACGTAAACTGAGCTGACTGCTCAACAGCAATAACAAGTTGTTGTGGCACAAGGTGAACATGTACAAGGTCGTAATTGCAACTGCCTGGCACTACGGAATATGCGGGTCTATGGTGTTGCTCTCGGTCGCAGCCTTCTGAGATCTGGGTTCTTCAAGCGAAGCTTCTCGCAACTTCTTCGGCGCCCCTTGGAACGGCCAGCTCGAAAGGGATTAAAATCTTCAAAAAAATTTGGGGATGTGCTTAACCAGCAAACTGCAGCATACATAGAGCGGCTTAAACAACACCCTAATCGAATAGCTAGACGCCTACTCATTATGACGAGACGGCTCCGCAGAATGGATAGTGTTGCCCTGACCGATTGAACCATGTCACCTACAGCTCGGTACAATAATACTGTCAAATCTTAATGATATGTAATACAAATGAAGTGCTGCAACGCGCCAGGTACCAGCTAGTATGTTAGAAAGTATTAAATTAGGTACATAATATGCTAAAACCATTATAAAATCTGTACCTTATGAAAATTATATTGTATTTCTGCAAATGTGCTTTGCATGGTATTTTAAAACATAATTTATTGCTGCGAGTCGGAAAGATACATAAATAAATGCAACAAATTGTGTACCTTGGGTGCATATTCGAGAATAATACGACGTTTAAGATAGATAACATTTAATACTGTCTTACGTTTATATTTATCAAACAGAAATTAATACACACATCTGAGAAATTAGATGTACTAGGTACCGATTTATGTTTAGATGGCTGTACTCCACTGCTTTTCATAGAATTTTTGTGTACCTTTTTGCAAAATTTGATTTGGTAGCCTGATATTAATGTATTAGTAACAATTAGGGTAGCTTTTTTATAGTTCAATTAAAATTTATCTGTCTGTTATGCTGACAGTTAATAAAAAAACTTGCTTAGAGTTTCTTGTGCAAATAACTGCCAGTTAATATTAAACCGGACATTGAAAATCTCACATTCAAAATGTTGAAAAAAGATAAAGTTGCACATTATTTGGAAATATGTGTTAAAATCTGTATGTGTTATTGGTGTTTTAAAGGTACATTTTGGGTACATATGTAGATATTGTGGCTGTACCTTGGCGGTTTGGAATTTCTCCAGCACAATACTGGTATTCTATATAAAAATTTCTATTGAAATAATATTAAAACATACTTAGAAGCAAGTTGGGTACAGTTTAAACCATTATAAACGCAAAAAGTTGTACCTACTTCCATAAATCCAAATATTTTCAGTACCTTTGTACTAAGTTTCATTTGTTATAGTGCTCTACACATTTTCCAATGAAATTTAAAAACAAAGCACGCCATATTTTCAAAAAGTACCTGCATACATAGAAGCACTATTTTCATTAGTTTTAAGCTATTTTTAGTTTCGAGCGCATTGCTCCAAATGAATTGCAGCCTCATTAAGTTTTAAACCCAATTTAAGTTAATTTTTTCTTTCTTTCGCTGCGGCTTTAAGTTTTTCGCACAATTTTTCTCTGCTATATTTTCACCTGTCATGAAAAATCAGACGTATACGAGTATATACCATGTATGCGCACGCAGTATATAAACCAAGCGAGCTTGAGACTCTCACGCATGTCACCTGTTTAATTATTTACGTGACTTGGCTGCGTTTCGCATTTTTTCATATTTTTTACTTCTCTTTTTTTTTTCAATGGGTTTTATTCGACTTTTCTTCTCAAACATAAACATATACTGAAAAAAAACATACTTTTTGGAGTAGCTAGGCTAAGACTTGTTTGTGTCTGTATGTTATTAGGCTAGCCTAACTAAATTTGCTACAAAGTTCTACGTAGATGCTTGACTTCACTTTCAACGAGAAAAATCTTTAAATTGAGACATATGCTGTGCATGTACAAAAAAAATCCAACATTACGAGGGCTGATAATTATATTTCGGGAACTGGCAACACTAATGTCAAAAGCTAAAATCTGGCAACACCATAATAAAGTTTGACATTTTTTTGGCATAAACGTACTCACAAAGTTTTGATGTACAATTGCAATTTGGCCAAAAAATGAAAATTTCAAGAGGTTTTCGTTGGTTTGTTTTTCACAACTTTCGACGTGGATTATCTCAACAAGAATGTGTCAATGAACTCAGTTCTTTGTATGGCGATAAAGCACCATCAAAAACCACAGTATCTCGCTGGTGAATTCAAACGTGGTCGTAGTTCAGTCGCCGACTAATTCCGTGAAGGTCGTGAAGGTTGTGCCAAAATACATCGATGCAGTGCGTGAACCGATAAAGCAAGATCGTCATGTAACATACCGTGAGTTAGAGGCATCCTTGCACATTAGTTCCACTTCAATACATTCGATTTTGCATTGAACACTTAGCTGTAAATTTGCTCTCGTTGGATACCCCATAATTTATCAATCGCTCAAAAAAACTCTCGCGACGATTGGTGTAAGGAAATGATTAAAAAGTTCGACCGTGGTGCTTCAAAAGACGTGTATAAAATCGTGAAAGGTGACGAATCATGGATATGTCAATCGACCGTGTGGGTATTCCAAGACGAGCCAAATCTAACAAAAGTTGTACGTGGAAGAAGCACAGCGAAGCAAATGATTGCCTATTTCTTCGGCCGAATGGGTCATGTGGCCACTGTTCCGCTTGAGCAACGTAGGACGGTCAATTCTGAGTGGTACACGACCATTTGTTTGCCGGAAGTCTTCGGAGAAATTCGTAAAACTAACCGCCAAAGACGAATCATTCTCCATCATGACGATGCGAGCTCTCACACATCTCGTCAAACAGTGCAGTCAAAACATCCAATTAATGACTCATCCTCCGTACAATTTTGATTTGGTGCCCAATGACTTCTTCTTGTTCCCGAGTATCAAAGGTTAACGGAGTGATCAACGATTTACGAGCGCCGAAGAAGCAGTTGAAGCGTTCAAAACCATGTTTTGGAGGTGTCTCAAGAGGAATGGAAAAACTGCCATGACAAATGGTTTGAACGAATGCAAAAGTGTATTGATCATCAAGGGGAATATTTTGAAAAGCAATAAAGCCATTTTCATTAAAAATTGTTTGTTATTATTTGCTATTCCTGAAATATAAATAGTACCCCTCGTATATGTATATACAAACATATGCGCCTCAAGGCACAACAACTACAGCACATGGAGTCCTATTGAATGCTCTGCTGTTTGTGTGAGAAACCAAAAACCAAGCCATGTCGTCTCATAAGTGTGTGTGCTGGAAAATTGTCTCTGCACGAGTTCGTGTGAAAAATAATAAAACTTCAAAACCCAATACAAAAGATACAAAAACCACAAAAAAAAAATGAAACCAAAAGCGTTTGCCACACTTTGTGGGTTAAGTTGTATATTGTGTTGTCTTTGTTAGCAGGTTGGATACTCAATGTGGCATCATGGTGGTTTGAGTTCTTATTTTATTTTATTACATGCATGCTGTCTCTCTCTCTCTCTCTCTCTCTCTCTCTCTGCGTATTTAAATAAATTTTTTAATATTTTTATGCTGTCGAACGAAAAAAATTCGCATATTCAAACGATTTTTTAATGCTCCATAAAATCTGTTATGTATTTTTTAATTATTTTCATTTTTAATTTTTTCATTCATGGCTTTAAATGAATTTTTCAGCGCCTGCACGCCTTAAATTATATAATCATTTATGTCAGTGTTTCACGCTGCCTGGTTCGGTTCTAAATGGATTGATATGAAATATCAAAAAGCACATAGAAAAAAAAAAAAAGAACAAATAAAGAACCACAATAATTAAGTTTATATTTATTTCGTCAGTTGATTCCTGTTACGTTTTGTTTTTTTTTCACACACTGAATTGGCAGTATAGTCCTTGACAGCATAAGCCTTACAAAATCATATTATTTATAGTATTTAACATGGGTAGTTGCATTAGTTCTTTTATAGTAAGCTTATACAATAGATGACATTATTATAATTTTCACACGGAGTGTGAAAGGAAGCATGGGGTCAAGTATATTTTTGTACGAGTCGATCTAGCCATTTTAGTCTGTCTGTCTGTCCGTCTGTCTGCGTACTATTTGTACTTTGAAATATTGGTTTGAATGTATGACGACTTTTTATAACCAAAAGCACCAAAAATGACCGCGATTTACCTACTAGAAGCTATAGCTTTATAGATTACAATCACTTGCTACCCTATTATTCCGTAACTGCTATATATCGTCGTGTATACTAGAGTTCTTTATTAGATCCAACCTGTGCTAATGATTGTATAATAGAGAATTTTAATGGTATCTACATATGTATCTAGAACAGTACTGCTATTATCTTTAGCTCGTTTGTAACTTATATTGAAAGGTGGTTCTAGCTGGTTTGAACATTTCCAAAGAATATGCACAATCGTTGCCGGTGCGGTCTCAGAAACTTAGGCAATATCTAATGTAAGGGATGTCCAGTTTCTTGACAGGAGTATCAAGCGGCCAACGGACTGTTGTTATTCTTGAGATTTTTGGTCTTAGCAGTTCGCAGGTTACAGCTTTATTGTACTTGTACGTTAAATAATTCAATTTCCCAAGTAAATTACAACTTGCACAACGATGAGAAGTTGCACGAAAGTAAATGGAGCTGTTGTCCTAAATGGGAAGGGGAGCGACTTTTCGAGTTGGTAACGCACGATAACAAAGACTGGATGTCAGCTTGGCTTTCGGATATTATTTCAACTTCTTGATTTACGGTGTTGCTTTTCAGTAGAAGCTGAATTAAGACTATATAAAGATGTATTTACTGTGGTGTCCTCGACAAACACTGGCTGTCGTTGTAGATACAGTTGTATCATTTGTCTATAACCAATCCTCTTTCCTTCCCATGCTAAACTTGAAGGGAAAGATAATTCGAATTGCTTATGGTAGTTTTGCTGTAGTAGTCTGTGTGTGAAGATGACTCTGTCTGCTTCATGCTTACTTCAGCTTGGCTGACGCTCCATACATTTTGACGCCAAAAAAATATACCCGTGTCAAGAAATGAGTTACGGTGGCGGGCTCAGTCTTGGGATGCATTGCATGCAATGGGTACGTTGAATTGGTTCCCATCAACGGTTCGATAAACCAAGGCCAATATTTTAGTACCCTTAATTAACGCATTCCATTTCGGCGACACACTGATGGGAGAATCATTTATTCTGTAACAGGATAATGTCCCATAACAACACAAAATGATAACAAAATTTGTTAAGGCTGTTGACGTTACTACACTAGACTGGCTACCTTAAAGTCCTACCTTAATAATAATTTCAATATTGATTGTTTTTGCTATCGAAATTGTGACATCAAGTTGGCAGCTCTACAATATCTTTGACATATATTTATTTGAGTGTCGAACTAGACAATACGTTTTATAGGCTGAATAACATTCGTGAAAACTAGACTATTGGGTGCTAAAAATGAGCTACAAAGATATAGGCAAGTCGTGAAAATGGCCCTTAATATTGTACCTGGAAATGTATTATTTGATCATGCAACATATTTGATCATTTGATTATGCAACATCGTTGTATAAATATTATAAGATAGGTTTATGTAAAATTTGTATACCCTTCATTCTCTGAAAATGGCTAGCTTTAATTACCTAACAGAATCATACCTTCCATTTTCGATGTAAGCACGCCGAGCTACTATTTTCAATCGGGTTTAGGTTGTCACTCCATAGTTTCCACTGAGAAATATTCCAAACAAGAATAACGTTAACTTTGGTTGAACCGAAGCACTAATACTATTCACACGAAATTTTAAATCGTACAGTACAACATAAACGTGAGAGTTTAAATAGGGGCTACCACAAAAAGTGGGCAGTACACGCGCACTAGTAGCTGTGTGTGTAGCGACCATCTATAAGATGCCACCATATTGATTTTAAGTTGATATTGACATTTTTTCATATTGTACAAGTGCATAACAGTGAGCTGTGGGTTAGTATGGAAGTACCTCAAAAACTGAGCGGGAAACGCCCATATGTATATGAAGGGGCTGTCCACTAAATCGCATTTCAACCTAATATTGACTTTAATAGAAAACTTTTTCATACAAAAACCCAAAAGTGTGCAGTAGGTTTGTATGGGGGCTACCCCAAAATGTGCGGCGGGTCCCACCCATTAATGTATATGTGACGCGTATATCCATTAAAAGCCATCATATCAATTATTAAGTTGATATTGGCAACAATAAAAAAGTTTTTCATACAAAGTGAAAAGTGGGCGGTGAGTTTGTATGGAGGCTATCCTATACAGTGGGCGTGGCGGTACAATCTTGATACTCTATTAAATTGAAATAAAAAGAAGTCGTATATACCGACTTACAACCGGAATGCTTAAAAATTGTTGCTCAAAAAATAAGCAAAAACATCCAGACGGACTGACAGACATGGCTAGATCGACTTGTCTCGTCGAGCTGAACAAGAATATATATATATATATACTTTAAACATTATGGGGTCTACGATGCCTTCTTTAATGCATTACAAACTTTCAGCCAAACTGATAATACTATTCAAACTCTGTGTGAATAGTATAAAAACCTTTTGTTCGCCAACTTGTGTGAATTCTTGTATGATCGTTTCGATACAACTGCAAATACAATACAAAAAAAAAAAAAAGAAGAAAAAAAAAACAAAACGAGCTTAGACGGCTTAACTAACGGTACCTATGCAGAAGAGGGCACATGTTGCCTAGCACACCTTATCTTGTGGACTTACTTTCTATGCCTAGGTTTAAGCTAAAAGTAAGTGAAGTAATATTCTAAAAGCGTCGTATAGTTTTGCTACAAGCCTTATTTACATGCAAACATACAACATATAAATAGTTCAAATAAAGTTGCCAGACTGGCGCAGAAGTGTTGCCATGCTTATGCATGTATATTTTCATCTGATTGCCGAAAAACTTATGAGATCTCATATACGTATTAAAGAAATTTATTTATAAAATTCTTATCTGGAAACACTTTAAATATTTCTTGAATCTTTGTTTTACTCTATAATTGACAAGTCACGCATAAAAGAGTCATTTATTTACGAATAATTTAAATATATATTTTACTCAACTGTACAAAGTATCACTCAAAACCAATGAAGAACTTTTTCGTCTACCCAATATATGAAGAGCATCATGAATTTTGTAAAACGCTGCTATATACACTAGTACTCTATTTATTTTTCCGCGATGGCGTCTGCATATGACCTATATATGGGCAAGCATTTTACATGTCAAATTTGTTGCGGGCAAAAAAAAAAAAATTGACTCCAAAAAAAGTACTACGAAAAACGAATTTCAGTTCACGCATATTGAAATGTTTATGCATAAATAAAACGCTGCCAGTTTTTTTTTTTTTATATCTTTGTCGTTCAATAACTCTGTATCTGTCTGTCCGTCTGTCTGTCTGTCCATCCGTCCGTCTATCTATATTTATACAAATAATCATTTTCCATATTCAATTTATCAAACAAATACAATATATTATTGTATTGCATTGTATTGTAGCTGTTGAATTTACATGTAACATTGTCAATGACAATTTAAAATTGAACTGACTATGGGATTGATTGCGTATTTATGTGTGTCAGTGTCAGTTTGTGGTTGAGGCTGAGGCGTGTATGAAGAATTATGTCAAAATTGAACCAAGCAAAAAATTGTATGCAATATTTTTGGTTATACATTTTTAATGCGCCTATAGCAGCATTTATTTATAATATAGCATACCCAGAGGCGTCCACACCAGCTCCGAAACCAGCAAAAAGAACAGCATTGACTGTTCACTTTTTTATTCGGTTTTTCCAATTTTGTGTTCAATTCAGTACCTACTTTTTATGCCATTCACACATATTATTTTTTTTTTTGTTCGTTTGTTTGTTTGTTTGTTGGTATTACAAATGTATGACACACTTATCGACATGTGGCATTATTTTCTATATAGCAGTTCGAAGGTAGTCGTAGACTTTTTGTCGTCAGAAATTCTTTTGTCGCAAAACATTTTACGATTTTTGAGAGAACAGCTGTCAAAAACACATTTGTAGTGTTGGACAAGCTCTTAAATAAAAGAACATTTTGCTGTGTTGTCATGTTGAATGCATACGTTTTGGCATTTAAAGTGTATGGTATTGAATGAATTTATTCATTTTGGGATGTTGGAATTTAAATTGGATAGACGAAATAAGTTTGAAGTAAGTCTTATTCGAGTATATGCAAGTAAAACGTATCATTTGAAGTTGCTTTTTTTTTTTTTGATTTTAAAAGATAAAAGTTTCATAGAGCGCGCTGAGAATATGATGTGTGTAAAAAATATTAGAGTTGTCAAAATATTTTTGTAATACAACTTCGTTTCTTTAGTAACTGTGTTTATGTATTTGTAACACTAGCGTTTGTTTACTTTCTACTCAATTTCTTAATTCCCCGCAAGTGTTTAATTCACTGAAATAATGTTCGCTGAAATAACTGTACAAAGAAAGCGCCGCATGAGCATTAAATTTTTACTAAAACTAAGTGTTTATAGATTTCGGAATGGTTAGGCTTTTGGTTTACAATTGACAATGATGTTAATTGCTCTTGTCACTCAGAATGACTTATAAAGCTTTAGATACAATATAAATGATCTATTTAAACATCAACTCGAGAAAATATGTCGATCTAGATAGCCAATCTAACCGTTTGCCGCACAGTTTAAATTTTGTGACTCAGACACTTCAGTTGACACATTTATAAGTAAAGATTTTAATGAATTTTATGTAACATCACTCTGTATTTAGTTTTTCACAGCTGCGAGAACTATTTATTTAAGAAGTTTTATAAAAAAATATGTTTCTTTTATTTTTACACTGATTTTGATATGCATAAATAGTAGCTTGTTCAGCAGTGTTCAGCCTGCAAGCTTATATCGAATTTTAGTACAGACACTTACTAATATAATTGTAAAAAAATTGGATGCGCATAGTTGCGCCTTTAAAAAAATAATCAACTTCTTTTACATGCCAAATACTTCTGTTCATTAAGCGCTGTGCTCGTGCGAAGATCGCTCTTTTTACTTTCATATTTTTTTACAGTAGATTTGTACTAACCGAACTCAGAACCCTAATTACTTCAAATTTGTATATGGTTTCAGCATCTCTGATCTCAGCCTTATAGTATCTCAGAAACTATAACTCCTACGACTTAACACTTCAGCACCTTTTAGCTTGCAAATTGAATTTACTTTAATTTTGTACTAACTACATTTGCCATATCTCTGCTATTTTCGGAGATACAGCCAAAAATTTAAAAAATTACCGGTTCCGGAACTTTAACTTTTCCAATTTCATTATTGTTATTTGAAGAAATAAATTGACTTAAACATTTTACTCACCTGAGAATAGAAATGACATGAAAAGAGAGCGAAAAACAAAATTTAAAAAAAAAAAATATAATTTTTTAAAAGTTTTATATTAAATATATATATGTATATACTTAGTAGTCGACACAGTCAACCGATTTTTATGGATAAAAGAAAGTTGTTTTTATTACATTTTAAATATAAAGAGTCCCTACTGCAAGTCAAATGCAAAGTGGTCGTCTCTGCTTCTTTGCTGCTGGAAATTCAACCAAGAACAACCGTAGAACTAAATTTAAATAAATTTTAAAAACTCTGTCATCAGCAAAAATAAACAGATCCTTTAAACTCCGCTTAAGCTCCAATACAAATTAAAACTTCAAAATAAACACAATTCCTGCATTTTCGTAAGCATAATTACACACTTATGCAGTTAAATGGTCAACATGGAAAATAAAACGACTAAAGTGCACAATATAAAAGCAAAAATAGCGCTCAAAAATAAATAAATACAAGGCAGACGTATACGAAAATATGTACTTAAATATTCGAAAGGAGCGGGGGGGTTAAAAACCAACTGCAAAGTGGAGTCATAAATGTACTCATTCGTAATTTGTATGAGTATGGGTCATAAAATCCACATTGGTACAGAATTCGCGAAGTATGTGCTTCATATGAACAGCAGCTACCTTCAAGTATTGCATATACATGTGCAACAGCGTAATTTCGAAACTGAAATTATGTGCTTCAATTGTGTTGCGCTCGTTATGCGCACTTAAAGCTTAAAGAAGTGTAGAAATGAGTTGGCAGTGCATAACAAAAAGGCACATAACGGGTTCTCGGGGCAATGCATTTTTACGTTGTACCTAGGTAGACGTCATTATCAACCTTAATGTCGTTTTCGATGTTGCCGTCGACAAAGGACGATTCGTTCTAGACGCGAAATCTACTTGTGGTTTATACGTAGGTATATTCTAGTAGGTAGCATTGTATAAGTAAAATCACGATTCGTTGAAAACTGCTGACTGTTGCATGGCGCGGTGATAATTATTTTCTTCGTCAACAGTTTTTCGGTTGAGGCTCAGAAAGAAGAATTATGGAAAAATCTGCAGATAGCAAAGAGTGAGAGCGACAAATATTTATATTTCCCAACAATGAATTGCAACTGCAAATGTGTATACTTTTCTGGTAAGCAGACCTTTTAGTTTTCATAAACGAGGGCTGCATAAAGACTTAATAGTAATCGTAAGAAATTAAGAATATCATTAGAGACAAAAATAAAACAGTCTCTCCTGTTCTAGATTTCGATCCGAATAATTTGATGGATATCAATAAAATTTGCGGTTTTGGTAGTTTTAGAATGATTTTGCGATTTGATTTCATTTCGCATTGAGAATATATCCAATTTCCAATGAAACAAATCTTCACGTATACAATTGTAAACAAAATTGGCGCCCAACGTGGGGCCACTGTTCATTAAAGAATCAGATGCTGCCTTATTATCTTATACTTTTAAATATGTCTGTTTTAGACTTATATAAAACTGCTGACTAAAGGACCTTGCACTCCAAAATAACAACAAAACTTAAACGATCTTAAGCATATTTAAAGAACTTTAAAAAATTGTCATTAAATTTTAAAATTCTGAACTATTTTATAAGACACTTAAAGCGCTTTGCAGTCGCTCGACAATCGCTCGCCTCAACTACGACAACGTCTACAACTAGACAGCGCGCCGCAAAGTATGCAGCAACGTTTTTCACTATAGACGCGCTTTCGTTTTGGTCACAGGTGCCACTTTACAGTGCAACTGCTATTATTATTACAACTAGCATAGCTTTTTATTACTTTTTAGCCGCGGCGTCGTCGTCGTCGTCTAACAAGTTCAAGCAAAAGAGCCCGAGAGTTGTAACTACAAAAAAAGAACGTACATACCATAGCAAAGGCACAACTTTTTCATTGTGGTTGTTTGGGGAGTTTTTTGAGCAAAACGTCGACTATGACTGTCTGGCTTTCGCGTTCGTTGCGCGTCTGCATTAAGCATCTTATAACCAAAAAATAAAAAAATAAAATGTGCCCGACATATAGACAGACAGGAGGGACAAGTCCTTGCTAGTAGCCAAAAACTGTCTATTGCGTTCGGCTGCACTTCTTTCTCCACATGTTGATGACGTTAAGTTTGTACTTCTTCAACACTTTTAATAATTTATTTGCACTATTTATGTGGCATATGATAGCACGGAAGTGAAAATATTTACAGCTGTAGCCTGTAGCTATATGTCCAAACATTTTTTTTTTCTGTTCTCTCCATTTTTCGACAATGACTGCCACAACAGCGTCTAGACAAAAGTTGAATAATTACTGATGTGTATGTTTGGGTATATGAAGAGAAAACACTTAAATGTTTTTCCCAACTATCGAGAGGCACATAAATTTTACACACACTCGAACATACATTCTTCGCTGCCAACTCCTTTTAAGTAAAATTGATAGCATACTTTAAGGCGCTTAAATTTCCTTACTTGCTTTTGAAGTATTCAATTAAAATATCCGAATTCTGGCACACTCAGCAGTTCATTAAGCGCACTTTGCGCATAATTTATCATGTATTTGCAGTACATTAAATGCTTCATTGGCAGCGAAAATCGCAGAAGACAAAAAAAAATAATGTTTGAAGTATACAAGCAAAGTACAAGACGTTTGCATCAAAATCAAGCGCAAATACTTGAGGAAATTTCGACTTGACTTGAAGTCAGCAGCTTAGAAACACACACATATGTACGTAAATACGGGTTTTCACTGATTTCCGTTGCCAATCTGCTGTACGGTGAGTACAGTGCACGAAATCTATATAAGTTCCATTGAATATATAATATTTCTTCATTGAAAGGAGCCACACTAATGTAAATTGGTTAACACATGGCATACTTGCATGATAAAACACTCAACTATTAATATGATTATGTTTCGACACTTGACAATCATATTTTATGAAATTTATAACTCTGAACATGTAGAGATTCTGCTTGTGGGCATCAGCAGCTCAAGCGTTTTTATTTGGCTTCTTTTAATTAGTTTTTTATTATGCATAATTTTTAGACTACACTTTGTACGTTATATAGTAAATAGCTTTGTGCCCCACGTTGGGCGCCAATTTTGTAATGCAAATAAAACGCGTTATGTAGCTTTTCGGGAAAAAGAAATGCGGGCTAACTATTGGTGCATGAAAATTCACAGATTCTACGGCTCACAAACGAAGTACATTGAGTAAAAATATGTAATTTAGATTATAAACGTAAATATGTGATAATACAGATATTAAATTTTTTCATTAATTTTTAAATAACTTCTATATAATTACGTGTTTTACTTCGTATGCACTTCGCAATTATTTTGATGACTTTCTTGGTGAAATAGCAATAAGAATAATTATTACTAGAGTGCGCTCGATTGAGTCAAATACTTCCTCTACATACTAGTCTAAATAAAGCTCCTATAGCTATAATTATTTCGTTGATTGTGTGTCTGTTTGTAGTCAAAAGAAAATATATTAAAAAAAAAAAAAAAAAAAAATGCAGAGTGTGTAAGCAACTCTGCCATGTCAACGACTGAGTGTGAGTGTTTGAGTGTGTGATGTGTGTTTTCTGTGCGCTGTCAAAAACGGAAATTGTGCCAGATGAGGCGAAGTTCAAAAGCAACAGCTATGACGACGAGAACAATGAACAACGACAAGTTCAACTACATACATCATCATTAACTAAACGAGATTTTAAGCGTTAAAACAAAATACTCACACAGCAGGAAAAGACGCACGGCAAAAATGAAGCAACTGCAAAGCTAGCGAGAAAGAAAAAAAAGAAAGGAACTTGACGACACTCTAAAATTAGGCACTTTGTTGTACACTGTGCTTCTATGTGTGTGTGTGTACTTGTAGCAGCTGTTGTTCTTTTGTTACTAGTAGTGTAACAACGGAAATGTGCCTCATAACATTAACTAACAAGACATATCCTTGTTAATGCAGCGCAACATTTTTGTTCAACTCCCACACACGCAGCAAAATAATGGGAAGTACATTCTAAACATGTGCGCCTGTTGATAGGAAAAATATTTTTACTAGTCGTTCACACTAATACACACGCATGTGTGTTAGTTGTTTTGTTTCTGCGGTCTCTCTCTCGCTCTCGCTTAAAAAAGCATCAACACCGCTAATGTAAACAATGAAAGGAAGTCACTTCCTTGTAGCAAAGGGCGTATTTACGCCCATAATCACACACACGCGCATACAGCAACCACAATTTATTTGATTTGCTGGGCGTTCAGTTTACCAATGCATTTGGGTTTTTAAACAGCTCTAAATATGTGTATATGTCTGCCTGTGTTTGAAATTGTTTTCCAGCTGACATTTTAAATTATTGCTTAGTTTTAATTGTAGAGCAGCTACTCGCTCTTTGGCGCCTAGTAAGCTGAGTTAGTTCATTATAGTTTGCTATTGCACACACTAAGGCGCAAATATATGACCGCAAAGTCGAACTAATTGTGCAGCAATTGTGTTTTCAATATAAATTTATTACTTTCCGCAGGATATGTGAATGCTCGAGATAAACTACAATACAAAAAGGTTGCATACTTCTAGGCGTTTAATATAAGCTAAGTTAAATTGGAGTTAAATAACAGATTTAAAGGCTGTCACAATAAATGTAAACATTCATTCCGTATGTCTAAATTAGGTACTACTACTGTAGCATAAATCAAAAAGAAATTACGAGAAACGAAGCCCCAAGACAATTTAATGATTTGCCATAAATGTCTAATATAGAGCAGAAAACCGACGTATCGATTAATTTTGTTAGAATCAATCTTTATGTTAGCCAATCATACCAAACTGAGTAGTAGTGAGTGAGTAGTAGAGTATGCATTGCATCGAAAGTATTTTAGGCAAGGTATAAGGAAAAAATAAGTTTAAAGTGATTTTTTAATTTCCATACATTTTGTTCTTTTCTTTGCGTTCAAGATATCTGTATGGATTGGCGCGTGTTTTACATAAAAGAAAACTAAATGAAACCGGCCAAGAGCGAGTCGGACTCGCGCACGAAGGGTTCCGTACCATTATCTATAAAAAAAAATCATGTCTGTTGTATGGGAGCCCCACATAAATACATCATCTGTGAAAATTTCAACTGTCTAACTGTCACGGTTCATGAGATACAGCCTGGTGACAGGCGGACAGACAGACGGACGGACAGCGGAGTCTTAGCAATAGGGTCCTGTTTTACCCTTTGGTACGGAACCCTAAAAACAAAAAAGCTTTCCTCGAAGCTTTTTAGTTTGTCTACATTTTCTTTCGCACAAGACCTATATTTATGCTGTGTGAAGAGACGACGGAACCATTTCGCTGTGCATCTGGAGAAACATCTATATTGAAACATTTCTAATGCAACTCAGCTGCGAACAAAAGAACTGCTACTAACATACATAACCATGCACCTACTAATCGGAGTGCATACAGCTAGATTTGTTATTTGTTACAACAATTTACGTGACGCCCGAGCAGGGACCGCTGGCTTCCAGAAAAACTACAAGGTCTAAAAAACAATATTAAACGCGACGATAAATTAAAAATAAAATCAACTAAAATCAATTAATCTCAGACAGGTGCTAAGTAAGTGCAAAAATCTGATGAACAAACTCGACAGACAAAACAGTATATACTCGTATTCTGGGTTCTAAATTACAAACTGAAAACCCAATGAGTGCTAGGCTTGGCCTTGATCGATCATGCTTCATGAAAGAGTGAATATAAGCACCCAACAAAATGGGAAGATTCTGCACAGTAGCAAGAAAGCCAAAATAACCTGGCTTAAATTCGACATGCTCCAAACAAAAGAAGTACTACTAAATAACAACCATTACCATGCACTGCCAAATCGGTCTGCATACATCTCGAATTGCTATTTGTTAAACAAATTAAAGTGGCGCCCGATCAGGTACCCCCTGGCTTTCAAAACAACAAGGCCTAAAGAAGCACTATTAAACGCGAAAAACAACAGCCATTAACGTGCACTGAACAATCGAGCAGCATTCATTTACAACAATTTAAGTGGCGCCCGAGCAAGGACCGGTGGCTTGCAGAACAACCAAGTTTAATTTTGTCCATAGATTCAGATATGGAGCAGACTAAGATAAAAATTTTCTGAACATTAACTTCTCATTAAGCACTTTAAATATACATACACTTTTCCCTTGATCGTGCAGGTTGGTTTTAAACTACATAAACCAGCTAGATTATGAGGCCTTCTGACATGGGGGTTGTACCATTTTAACGCAGGTTCAGTGCTTCCATTGCTAACTCAAGCTGTCCAGCTACCTTTGTAGAAACATACTAAAAATAATTTTAAAAACATTTGCCAAGAAACTCTTTCCATATGAGCCCAAAAAGCTGCCATTTAGACAATATTCCCACATTTTAGACACTATGAAAATTAGCTTAATTTGAGTTTTCAAAGTCAACTCTTGTCTGTCGTATGCACTTTTAATTAATTCCACTAAACTTTGCTCATTTTCCATTTGCTTTCTTTTTTATTTTTATTTCGGTTGCATGTAATTGCCATTTAAAGCTGTGCAGCAGCAACACCAAACTGACTGTCTTTCATACGGTGAATGGTTCTTTTAATGCTTCTTTTACACTGCTGTTGTTGTTGATGATGATAATGATGATGATTGTCAGTGGCAAAAAGTTTATGCATTAAAATTATGATTATGACAATGAGTTCCAACAAGCGAGTAAAAGACTCAGCAGCTACAACAATTAAGCGCAGCCGAGACACAAAACAACTATTTAATAAAAGCGAAAAGGTAGTTGAAAGAAGGATAATATTCGAGCTGTATAAGGACAACAATGCGAGTTGAAAAATAATTTCAAATATGAATGCAACAAAATAAAAAAAGCATAAAATAGGACTAAGCTATAAACTGTGTGTGTATTTTTTGCCAAGTTAAACGCATGTCCTTGTAATTGTTTTCTATTTTTTTTTATATTTTTTTTTTTATTTTTCTTGTTACTTCTTTTTGTGTCTATTAATGAACGTGTACAGTGTACTTGTATTCATTACGGCCAAACACAAAAGCAATGCAATATAAAAGCATTTCCATGCACTCCTACACAAAGACTGACAACAGCACCACACAATGAGCCGACCAAACAATTAACATTTGACTAAATGTAGAGTGAGTGTGAGTGAGTGAGTGAGCAATGAGTCTAAGGACGATTATGATTATGTTGTTTTGTTTTGTTGCTGATGTTGTTCGTTCATGTACTTAACTTCTCTTCTAGTTATGTGCTCTAAACAAAGTTGCTGCTGTGTACTTTTCATTGTATGATTCCTTTTTTCAACTGAGCATATCAATGTCCTTAGATGAGTTGTATATTTGTTTATTTGTTTGTTTGTTTGTTTGTGTGATTCTTGTGATTCATTCAACTGACTCTTGGCTCCAACTCATTTACTCATATACAACGATAATTGTTTTGTTGTTGTTGTAGTTCATTACTTCTGACTAGTTTTACTAAGCCGCTGCTCACTTGCATCATACTCGTTGTACTATTTCCTTTGAAGTAGTTTTTACTTCAATTGTGTACTATGTTGACGAGAAGTTAAGTTCAGTTTGTTTTACTTAGCTTTGGCTTTGCTTTTGCTATGAATTGGATTGGATTCGTTTCGTAAGCGAAAGTTGCATTGTTTTGTGTTGCAACTTTTTTGCTACAATGTTTATTTCTGAAGAAAAGTAGCAAAGCAAGTAGCAAGTAGCAAGCAAGCAAGCCATTCTCGAATTAAAAAGTTTGCAGAACAGTTTTTTACGGCAAACGAATGGAAACAACAAAAAATAGTTGAAGAGTAGTTTGTTTAATTAGTTTGTTTGAATGAAAAGGTCGAAGGTTAATAAATCAGCTTTGGCTAACTGACATTTAAGTGCATATTGTGAAGTTAAGACAGTATGAGTGTACATAGCGTATCTTAAAGTTTAAAACACAGCGAAAATGAGACATATACGCCAGAGCATATGCAACTAAGTAGTTTCAGGAAGTGTTGAATACTTATACATCTATATTATATCTTATATATGTTCAGGTGTTACGAATGGTCTTAAATTTCGTAGTTGACTCTGAAGGAAGCATTTCGTTGGCGCCTGTTTTAATTTGAGTATCGTCAGGAGTTTTTATCTCAACATATGTCTCGGGCGTGCGGCATGCTTCTTATCTTTTTAGAACGGCATCTACTAAATACTGTTGTAATTTTAAACATCATTTCGATTGCGAAGGAGCCACAATTTCGAAATGATTTATCCATTTCATTTTATTTGAATTGGTAAGAAACAGAGGAACGATGGCAACTCATGACCCTGCAGCGCCATCTACATTTACATGCAGCACCACCTACCAATGATCAAAGCGAAATTAGTTAAGCAACAACCCGGTTCGAATCGAAGCTTGCAATCATTGCTTCGAATACATCGCCGTTTCGGAAACATTATGAAAGGCAATGCACATGCAGAAAAAGGATGTTTTTTTCGGGCCGCTAGCTAAGTAGAGACGTGCTAAGTACTTATACGAAAATATTCATGGAGATTGGACCAAAATCTGATATCTATTATATCAGGGTACTCATAGAACTTCTATGATTCAATTTTTACCGTTTCCATTATAACGCGTCCTAACAAATCGAGAACACCTCGCCCTCTCCTTGTTACGTACGTTAATCGCGATTGACTATGACAATAAAATGCTAAAAGCCTAGCATAGTGACTCTGAATCATAACTGCTTCGCTGAATCATGACTAAGGCGTGAATAATCGAGCATAAGGTGCATGAGTCACGTTTAAGTCACAAATAAACGAAAAAAGAGAACTCGTATTGTTTGTAAAATAATACGAATACTCGGTTCACGAGTAGACTCAGATAAGTAAGCACAAGGTTTGTGAAACATGATTGGTACAATTCGTTAGCTTTCAAGGATTAAAGTTAATACGTGAACCAGTTCATAATCAGTATTCCGAGAGGTTTTAACTGCTAAAAATTGAATTAGTTGTGTTTCATTCTCACGATAAATTATTATTACAGTTATTACAGCTTATTATTACAGCTCTGTTCCCGGTAGCGTTCAAATAAATTTCTGTCACGATATATTTTGTACGCCCAGTAAATTACTCCAGCCTATTAAGTCCTTACAGAACTTATGTTAGTATTTTGGATTACAACAGGAACACTGATCAGGAACAGCGAAAATACTTCATTATTTGCTACTACCGTCAGAGCCTAAAAAATATAGTATGTCACTTTCCGTAACTAAGTTAGCTTAGGATTGATTGAGACGTCGCTAGCAAAACCCACCATCACCTAGTTGTATTATCACAAATCTCTTATATTTTTAAAAGAGACCGCTCCTTCTGGCACGATTGGTACGATTCAATAAATCTCTGTATATTTCTGACCACAAATTTTGGAAATAGAAGTTCATATAAAAAATATTTATTCGTATGCATGAAATTTCTTCTACGCATGGCCGAGCATAGTTACGCAGCTTCTGAACACACTTCAGCTCTTCGTTGTTTTGATAGCTTGTACTTAAGTCGGGTTTATTGACTCCAAACCTGAGAGTATGTCTGGATGTGACACTTTTAGGTTTGAAATATCGATATACACAAGAATTTCGATCAGGTTGAAGTCGTGGCAGCTCCAAGACTTCTACTGAGAACTTTTTAATAAAAGTTTTGTTTTGCAGACAGCATTAATATGCATGAAAATATAAGGTTACTCCCTTTTTTCTCCAACACTCCAATGTAGTCAATCTCATCAATATTTGCTTTTAAAATTGAGTGCAAACTTGTTATAACTATGAAATTTTAAACTTCAAATGTACATCAATATATAAACTTTATGTACAATTTCATATTTTTACAAACAATTCGAATCGTTTAAGTTCAATTTCAATTTCAACAAAATTTGAAAAGCTCTAACAAAAAAATATAATTTTTTTGTGTTTTCAAATTTTGTATTGCATTTTGAACGGAATTTTAAATTACAAAGCCATTGAAAAGCTTAGATACTTTGAAGTAGTAGATACTTTACTTTGAGTGGCATGAGTTAAAAGTAAAATGTAGAACTATGACATTTGTATACAATTTCAGGCACACACACACGCACATCCTACAACAAACCAAGCCATAGAAAAGTATGTAATATTATATATGCAGTATATGATGATATAAAGTATGCTCTTTAATTACGTTTCATGAAATTTGCAATTTTGTCCTCATTTTCAAGCAGCTTTACATCTCTCTTTTGAATTTTATAATATGAAAAACGAATGCAAAAATGGAACAAAATAAAAATAAAAAAAAAAACAAAACAAAACAAAAAGAAAAAAATGGAAAACGAAGTACTATAAAAATAAAATTGTGAATGAAGCACATTGCCACAAAATGCATTTGTATGCATTCAGTTGCATGGCTGACTCTATGACTCTATGTGACTCTTTTACTACGTTAGGTAGCCCTCCTCCCTTGTATGCTTCTCCTTATATGTGTCAGTTTGAATGGCTACGCAGCAAAACTAACCTAAATAAGTCACAGAACTATGCATGATGTGATAATTAAATAAGTTTTGCATTCTAAAAAGTCGCCACTCAACTTTTTTTGCTCTTAGTAACTTTTTATTTTAATTTTATTTTTTTTTTTTTTTTGCCTTTGTGGTCTTCTAATTAAAAAGTGAAATTTAATTCGTTTTAATGCGCAAAATGTAACAAAATTGCGTAAGGGATTTATTTACGTTTTATTTATTTGCTTGCCAACAAAAAGCAGACTAAGCCTAATTGTTGTGAATAATCATAGGAGTATTCACTCAATTGATTAAACTTGCTGAACTGATTTTTTTGGTAAGAAATTGAGGGAGGCCACCGGATTTACTAATTTTTTTTTTTTTGCTGCTCAATATTTCCACAATGCTTCAACTTGGAACTCCTGTAATTTTTCTATACACACATTAGATACTTAAAAATTTACCGGCAATGATACTGTGATGAAAATACACTGGCGCCCGAGCAGGGACAGTTTGTTTCCACAAGAGCCAACGGGTTATGGGTTAAGTAAGTTAACTATTCAGGAGGAGGTGAATTCAACGAAATTCTTATAAAGTTATACACGGACCATTTTAACGAAACCGAAT
Organism: Leucophenga montana; assembly: GCA_035044765.1. Taxonomy (NCBI): domain Eukaryota; kingdom Metazoa; phylum Arthropoda; class Insecta; order Diptera; family Drosophilidae; genus Leucophenga; species Leucophenga montana. The sequence goes on from JAWNNQ010000524.1 coordinate 626,763, forward strand.
CCGAAGTTTGGATTCGAAAACCGATATCTCTTGGAGAAAAAAGGTAGAGAAAAAGGTAGTAGAGCGTTAAGAATATAGCTACTTCCGTAGGGTTTATTGCCACAAGAACCACGTAGCCAATACTGTATGGTTTGTACCCATAGAGTTACTTCCACTAAAACAAACTAACTAAGCGACCCAGTGGGGTGACAATCAAGACATTCCAGTTAGCCAACACGGTGAGGTTTCAAACTCACTCCAGGAAGGAAACCAAAGAGTCCAAGTCGGAAGCATAGTGGGGCCATTCCTAAGACCAATGGGGAACATATTTCGAATACCCGTCCCGGCTATCTTTTTTAATCAATCACGTGCAAATAGAATTTGGACAACGTTTTGCTTTTAAACTAAAGCAATCTAACAGCCACAAATGTTGTTCATTGCTTCCAGACTCTCGCTATCTCATCGGACTACAACTCACTGTATAAGCATTTGCATTAAAAGACACAGAGAGAAAGAGCTAGAGAAAATTTGAACGCATATCACTTGCATATGTTTGTTGTGGTTGTTCTTTACTGCTACGTCTGTTGCTACCAAGCGTTTCCTTTGTCCCTTTTCTACGTTAAGTACTCAAATCAGCTAAACAGATTTTACATCTTCAGTAAAGTAAATATAAAGCAAAGCCAGTACCATCCCTTTCTTGACATGATAGATTTTACAAATTCATTGATCGACAGAGCACGGAATCATCTAACTACTACCTCAATATTATGATCATCTTCGGTAAAACCCACTTTAGTTTTAATGCGCAAGACACAATTGCTCATATAAAACCAGACTGACTAGAAATACCCACACTTCGCTGCTGCGTATAGACATGCTCAAAACTTTTCAGACTACAGTCTACTATATAGGTATGTATATACAATATATGTACTCTCAAATGTGCTGCGCTAACTAGTTTCACCTGTCAGCATGGTCTCAATACGCTATTTACTGTCACTCTCAGCCAATATATAGGTGTATACTTGCAGCGACAAACTGATTGTTTAGTATATATATGTACATAGAAATGCACTACACATGCACTGAACCCAGTCAATAACATTTCCGGGCAAATGCGCGCATTATATGGCAGTCAAACGCAGTCTCGCACGCATACAAAGGCGTACTCAAAGGATATATTCTATATATTTCTAACTATTGGCAGCTATGTATACAATCTGTATATGAATTTCCTTGTCTGTATTTGTTAGCTGTAGTACTACTTCAGTGCATTGACTGGCATCGTTCTTGTTGGCTTTAAGTTGAAAGCGTAATTGAAGTTTCGCTATTTCGCATGTCGCTGCAAGAGCAGTTTCAAGTTTTTCTATTTCAGTGCACACAAACATAGCTACAGCTAGAAACTGCATGTGTATAGAGTTAACCCTTTACACAGACACAAATAAAACAAACTGCATGTTGTCCTTGCTGGCGTCGTCGGAGTCGTCGTCCTCGTTCGTCTGTTATCGAACTCTAAAGAAAATTGCACAGATAGAAATAAGCGCACACTAGAAACTTGCCATGTATTCACTAGAGATGCACAGAGTTTTGGACTCGTGAAACCTGATTCTTCAAAGATTTGTTAATGACGAATGCAAAATAACCAAACGGATCCGAATCTACATACCGAATCTAACGGCGGATACTGATCTACACTGGAATTCAGTTAAGTATACAAATTTTAACTCGAATACAGAAAACAAGAACAAATAAGAGGTGAATGAATAAAGACATACATGAGCGAACACAAATATTCACCATACGACTGATAACATTTAAAAAGTTAAGTTGAGACTGTTTAAGCACAATTTTTTATTAAATATTTATTAAATTGAAAAAATATTACTGTTGAATGGTAATCAAAGCCTCTTTAAATGCTATATTAAGAAACTCCAACAAAAAAACTATAAATAAATAAAGGAAGTGGCACATAATTTGGTGAAAATCAAATATTGAGCAGATTTTATTGCACTTTCAATTCGGACTCATGCTAAAACACACCTTTGCCATTCAGATCCGAATATCAAAAAAAAAAAAAAAAATTGTCAATTCGCACATCACTAGCATGTACCTACGTTCGATGGCCTCAATGCTAAAGTTGTGAAAACTTTGTTGCATTTACCTTAAGTGAGATTACAGTACGAGTAAATTGTGTAGTGAGTGTTTGCGCGAGTAGTAGTGCCTTAAAACATTAAAGTCAGTTTAAAGGAATTTACTGTGTGGCAGGTAGTCAAATCAAATGCGCTGAAATGTGCTAAATGCCAGCTTAGAATGGTATCAAGTAAAATTTAATTTGGCTAAAGAACAGCAGGCGCAAGCGTCAATTAGATCAAAACTAATAACTACTGCATACTTATAGGCGCCATGACTATTGTGCATGTTTAAAATGCAAAATAAACACAATTCCAAAATATGCTAGAGGAACTTGAACTATAGACGTGAACAACTTTTACGAAAGTTTGCTTAAATCTACAGCAAAGCATAGTTTTGTATATCATATAGAAAACATTAAACCTAACTCAGTGACGTAGATGGTTTTTTTGCAAAGGGGACGTGAAGGGTGGTTTGGATTTGGTATATAATATACATTATAAAAAATGGATATACGGGTTCGAAACATATTATGAACTCATATGGTGGGTGCGTTAGTCAATCCCTTGATATATCTTAGCAACGCTACTGTTATAGTTATAGGTAACTGGTCATGGGTGTTTTAAAATGTTTTTGTCTTCAATTTGTTAAGTATAACAAAATGAAACGGACGCCAAAACCGATGTGCCAAACCGAATTGTTGCGTGCTTGTTAACGGATTTTTGATATATGACAAACTATTCACTATTGAAGTGCGCTATGTAGCTATCAAATATACTAGGCACTCATACAAGCAACAACATAAACGAAAAAGAAAGATATATAAAACATATATAGAACAATATAGCACGCTCTAATCTAATAGCAACACATACTGCCCCCTGCCTTCAGTATTTCCATTTCTATGCAGCACACAGTATGCAGACGTATTGAAAGAGAAAGAGAGAGAGAGAGAGAGAGAGAGAGAGAAAGAGAGGGTCTGAATTATGCGTGTGATACTGGCAAGTGCTTACTATTACGACCGTTGCTACCTCTGTTTCGCTTTTAGTCTTCACCATCATTCTTGCTGATCTGTCGTTTTGATAAGAATTTATAAGTTCACTCCTCACGCCAGCAATAAATAGCTTCGCTGTGAAACATTATAGTCAGCCGTTTTTCACCTGTCAGGTAGCTTGTAAGTCCGATCTAGTAAATGCGATAGTGCTATGCATCGCCCAGACTGGTCTTTCATTGGTGCAATAATGTACAAAGTCTTCAAAAAAAAAAAAAAGCGAACTGCAGAACATAAGTTCCTTCACCTATTCAAATATTTCCATATATAAACTAGCAATAAAAAAAAGCCAGAAACATTCCAATACACCCAGTAGATTCAAGTCTTAAACCGCCAACTCATTTGCTCACTAATCAAGTGTAAAGTATCGTTAGCAAAAGCTTCGCCGCCTAATAGGCACGCTACATAAAAGTAAAAAGCAGACAGGCGCGACAGACAGACGGGTAGACAAGCTAAACTTTATACAAATGAACAAGCATCAGTCAGTCAATCCGTCAGTCAGTCAGTGTGTCAGTTAGGCAGCCAATCATTACGTCACGCATTCATTGCATCACTCGCTCATTCATTCAGTCAGTCAAGCAATCAGTTTGTCTGTCTGTCTGTCTGTCTGTCAAACTGTCGACTGCGTATCAAATAAGTGAAACCAAGCAGTAAGCGCAACGTAAGCAAAGTTGCATGTGGCAGCCACTAAGTTGCTGTTTGGCGCAATTATAGTGGCGACAGGCAATGGCAACGACGGAAACCGGCAACCGAATTCAACCGAAACACTAACACTAAATAGCAAATGCAGCAAATACACTGACAAACACACACATACAAACAGCGCAAAAATTTAAGCGGAAGTGTGCATTTATAAAGTGGAAGTTCATTGCATGCAAGTGGTTGTGTGTGTGAGTTAGTGTGGCAGTGAGATGGCAGCGAATTAGTGTTAGTAACTGCAACACTAAAAGCACCAAAAGCAGCAGCAGCAGCACGTGCTGCAAAAATTAGTGCAGTAAAATCTTGCAACTCATTTTGCAATTATGCTCAAAAACGACGACGACGACGACGGCGGCGACGACGACGACGACGACGATGATGATGAAGTCGATGTACTTGTACAGCAGCTGTGCCTTTGCGCCTAAAAATCGACTATGGCTTCTATTTCGACGTTCGTTGCAAAGTTTGGACATCGCAATTTGTCTTTGCCTACAAAAAGAATGAGGCTAATTGCTGCGCGTTGTCGCTGAAAGTTTTAATTGAAAATCAATACGAGGCAATGTGGACATACTAACAAGTGGCCCGTATTGAAATTTGGCCTAAAAATATGCAATATATGTTATCTTTCTTTTTATTTTGAAATTGGTGACCCTCTCCATTTTTATAGGTAGGTAACATAACTCAACCCAAGACATTAGGTTGCATTACTGGGGTTTTGGTTGAGTTTCACCAACACAAGAGCACTGAAAACGATACTAGGATTATACCTCTGGACATTTACGCGCGTCTAATCTCAGAGAAATCTGTGCAACGGCTCTGGCAGGGATTTCAGCAGTAGAACAGAGCCTCTAGTATAAACTACCTGCAGCATATTTCATATATTCAGAATAAGAAAAACAACAGAAGTAGCCCAACAGATGTACACCTCGCATGAACGAATAAACATATTCTTCGACAGTCAAACTGCGATAAAACCCGTGCAGACAGCCTCCATCTTCTTCAAGAAATGTCCTGGCGAGCAGGGATGCAGTTGATATTCTCATTACTTCAAAAAAAGGTGCACATCTTCTGGATTCCTAGCCACTGGGGCGAAGACGGTAATGAAATGCCGAATAGTCCAGCAAAAGAAGGCATCGAGCCATCGCGAGAAGAAACAACATATGAGAGACGTTATATAGCAGGACATTGTCTAGCCCCCTATCAAAAAGGGGGCTAGACAATGTCCTGTCGAAAAAGCTAGACATAACTAATATGGATGAAATGCAAGAAACTGGGAGTCTCTGGAACAACTCAACTGCAGATACCCAGCAAACGCAATATAACGTTAAAATACCTTGACTAGCTAGTTCAGATTTGTGTCATTGGAAGAACTCCTAATAGGTATGATCTTTTCGAAAGGTGAAGTTCCATTCAAATATATTCTTCTTTGTCATTTCGTCTCTTGGCACGGACATTAGGGATGCAACCTCGCATCCAGGTAGAGAGACGTTGCTGACAGCTCTCCATCGACTAGTAGTCTTGGGAGCGTTTCTTTAGTTTTGTGTTGTATTTATGGAGGAAGTGTTGTTAAATCTAGAATTCCTTTTAGCACAAATTTGCATTTTAAAACAGTTTCGATTCAATTAAAATTTTCATTCCATTTTTCTTTAAAACAGAAACTAGCTCCACAGCTATAATATTAAGTAAAGTTTTCCATTGCTGATATTTGCAAAACTTTTCGTTAACAACTAAAAGTATGCAACAAAATTTGCAATTACAAAAAATTAACGCTAAATGTTCAATTACAATACGCAACCAGTACATAGTTTTGAAAAACTTATTCTAGCATACAAAAAAAGTAACTTCAAAAACGATTCACTACAAACGCAATGCAACACACTCATGCATATAAAAAATAAGTTGCAACTTTGAGTACTACTACTACCACGTTCACTTGCTGGTAAGCACATTTTAATTAAATCAAAACCTACAGCACCACACAAAATACCAGCAGCAGTAACAAGAAGAGAAAAAAACTTTTGTGTACGCGCAAAAATGCATTTAAAATTTAATTTTCGCCCAAAGCAAAACAAAAATGAATTCCGGCGTAGCTAAAGTAAAGTAGTAACAAACTCAAGAGCGGATAAAAAAAAAAAAAAAAAAACAGGCGCGACGATGTCGCCGTCGACTATGGTGTGCTGGAGTGCCTAAAAGAATGCACTTTGCTAATAAGTTTTTTCTTATTTTATGCACATACACACACGTACGCGTAGAACACTTTACCGCGCACCCTTTATGCTAGCTAGCTCTATAGTTAAGTTAATTTTTTTTTTTTTTTCGGAAATCAGCAGGGAGCAACACACGTGTCGCTGCATACAATATTTCCAGCTGGCAGCACATTCCGGTTAGCTTAAAGCGAGCAACATGGAGAAAAATACAAAAATAAAAAAAAATAAAAATAATACGAAAAAAATGTCAACCACAGTGTAACCGAAGCTTTAATGCGCTATATATAAAATTAATTATTGAATAAAGGTAGACAGATTTCAGCCCATTGGGACACCACATTCATTTATTTTAAAATTGCAGCTAAAGTTCGGAAGATGTCATAAACATCCCTTTTCCAGTCTCAAATTTGAAGATCTATCATAAGTCTTTGCAAAAATATGTTCCCAGATGTACGAATACGACGCCTTATTGCTACTCTTCACAGATCTGCAAGGAACAGATGCACCCAGCTTAGCGTTCACAGTCGTACTGCAATTGAACAATGGAGTAATGAGCTTGCTCCGTTCGTTACCAGATCTCTCAAAGTTTTCGGGTTGACGTTGTTGAAACTAACTTTTCTATCTAGGAAGGCTATGAACTGAACTCCCTATTTTAGATATGGTTTCCTTGGACCTACCTTTGCTATATGGGCGAGATAGGCATATGATACTTACAAAGTAAATATCTGCAAGTCTCTGCAGTGCCATTTATGAGGAAGAAAGTCAAGCATGTAAGGGTTTACCCACCTAGAGCATAAGAACCACTTTTATTTTGCTCAAATAGACGGGATTATAGTTTAGTTTTCAACAAGCGTTTTATAGTTGAGCAAAACATCAACCGGTCCTGGGGATTAATAAGGCTGAAAGACTTTATCTCCCATTCTGTCTTATCCCTACTTATTCCGGTAGTATTTATATATTGCGTTATGGATGAACATCCTGCAAAATGAGTTTCAAAGAGCAGGTTCAGTGATTTCTCACTTGAAGTGGTTCAAGTACCGTCTCGTCTTTATACATAACCTATCGGATTATCAGTATTGGAGAGAGTAGTTTTCATTATTTTTATCAAATGGTCTCAATAGGGTTTCTAAGAAATATGCTCACGAGCCGAACCAATGCTGAATATTGATTGTATTTAGAGTAGGTTCAGAGTTTCCTGTTTGGATAATACAGAAGATAGATAAGAAGAAAGTGAACTCTACCAATATTCCTATCTGGACCATAGTTCTTTAAAGAATCTAACCGATAAAGGGGTCCTACATGACCACTGTCAAATATGATATGTTATTAATTTCTAGAACAAGTTTGAATCTCCTTATCTGTAGCATTGGTTTATATGGATTGCATATCTGCTACAGGGGCCTGAACAGAACCAATGGAGAATATGTTATGTTATTGCTGTAAATAATATTCATATCAAATTTAAAGTCTCTAGTTTAGATAAAAAGGAAGACCTTTATTTGGACCATAGGTTTGTATAGAGATTTTATGCCATAGAAGTCCAATTTGAGTCAAAGTTGAATATTTTATGAGGTTTCGACTAGCTTCGACAATAAAAAAAACTTGTATATTCAAAAGTCCCGCCCACTTCGACCTTAGAATTATATGGGTGATATATGGTGGAGAGGTCTTGTATCCATGTTGGATATTTTACAGCGGTTAATTTGGATCGAATTGAAGTCTGCAGTTTAGAAAATAAAAAGAAAAAAGTTCTCCATTAAAAAATTTTAAAAATGAATGGTGGGTCTGTATGTACCATACTGGGCGTGACACCATAGACACCACTCAATTTCCAATGCTTGCTTCAATACGTAACAAAACTTCCAACAAACTGTTGCTACACTCTTCACACTTTAGGTAAAGCGTACATAAAATAAAAAAAAAAAACCAAATACAGGACGCCACAAACAGGGACATCTATGAAGCGCATATAGGGAAAGGAAGGACTCTACACCGATACACAGTTTTCAGCTATTTGTGTCAATGTGTGTGTGGGTGGGTGTGTGTGTGTGTGTCTGCGTTGAGCTGAGCAACGAGGCATGGAAGCGCACGTTTACATTAGGCTAAGTAGCACACTCACAGCGCTCTCATATGCCATAGCTGCTGCTGTTGCTGCTGCTGCCGTTCTCGTTTTCGTCCTGCTGCCCAGGGAGTGTTTGCCATAACGCGTTGATAAGCTAAAAGGTTAACTCACCAAAGGCAAAAATAGCAGCAACAGCAGCAGTGAGTGAGTATGGCCTTATCAGCGCCAGTTTGGGGTAGAGAGTGCCCTCAACGCTTGCCACACACTTGGTTGCGTCGTCATTTCGACACATTTTATATGATATAAGCAATGTGTGTGTGTGTGGCACATATCAACACCACTTAACATATTCCTGACGCATTTGGCACAACGTTCGACAACCGTACTGCCCACCTTAAGCAGAAAAATCAACCCCATGCTAAAAAGGTGCTTTTGCTGCTGCTGTTGAAAGGGTGAGTGGCTTGTTTGCCACCGCATAAAAAATAAAGCGCATAAAAATAACACTTTTTGCACATTATAACGAACACCACCAGTCAAACATACGCACGCAACGCCATATGAGTATATATTATAGGTATACAGGCAGGCAGGCAGGAAGCCTCTGGATTTAATGGTGTGTATAGCCTACAACACGCGGTTGAGGTGTGCCCCTTGTTATATCCAACAATATTTTTTTTCTTTATTAGATTATGCAACTGATTTACTTTCCGCCCAAACACACTCTATGTGGATATTGTCCCTTTGGGCATTTAGATTGCAGATGTAGCGCTGCCCACGGTACTGTTTATGCGCTTTAATGTTCGTTTGAATTTTTGATGTTTTACGCGAATTTGGAGAAGTGCAGACCACAATTTCATTCCATCATTTTTTTTTTATGGTTTACAGCGAATAAAGTCTGATCAATTGAGCTGAAGTTTCAATAAAAAAAAGCAAAGGGTTAAAAAGCTTAAAATTGCTAAAGGAATGCAGTTGAGTACAACCAGGTACAAGATTTTTCAAGTATAAGTAAAAAATGTGTACCTTGGAGTTGTACCTTTGAGCGAAATCATCACAATAATAGATAGGGGAGAAACTTGTAGGTTGCACATAGTTAGATTTTACAATAGACTGAAGATATATTTGATCTGAAAAATACAGTCGAAAGACGATCCAAGACTCTACATTTTGAAACTAAAATTAATATAATTTTAATAAGTGTCCAGGCCATTCACTAGACTATTATAAAAAAAATAGAAAATTGGATGTTCAACCTACAAAACCAAGTGTTCAACCTACAAACAAACCGCCGACAATTCGCAATTATGAGAAAAAAAGCTTCTTGTCACGATAAGCGTACAAATATTTGTATATAAAAATATTTGTATATGAAAATGCATCAACAAATTTCAAACTGACCTTTAAAATTCCGTAACTTGCAATTTTGTAAGGTAAGTTTATGGGACCTATAAACGAAACCTACCAAACGGGACCTATAAAAAACGAGTATTCTCAACTGCCTATTAAGACAAAGATAAAAAGAACTTATGAGCTGAGATGTTACAAGGTAGCTCCTCTTAAGCTGCCTCTTACTATTTACTAGTATTGCTTATTGGACAAAATCAGACCATTTGCGCCAACCGAATTTTTCATTACATACATTGCGCAACGGTATAAAATTTCAAGATCATTCCTCACATAAACAATGGAATGAAATGCGCGACAAATAATAACCAATAGATTAAATCACTGTGAACATGTGGTTGACATAAAGTATGAAGCGCACACGCGTTCGGTATTGCCGTTTATGATATTTATCCTTTATCTCATATGAACGTTTTATATGGCGAAAACTGGTACTCTTCAAACGAAAAAAGGCGAAATTGCAATATAAATTCGCGTAAAATTTAATTTCCTTGCGTTGAACTTTTATTTTGTTCGGTAACTTCAATTTCTTTCCATTTCTTTTTGCATAGAATACAGACACATAATGTGAAATGAATATTAATTTTGTTACAAAGTTTAGAGCGATCGTATAAAGATATATATGTTTGATCCGCTCAAAAAAATGATTCGATCCTGCGATCAGTCTATCTATATTATATGAGTGTAAATGGGGTTCTTATCGAATCGTGCGTGCATGCTAACTTTTAGGGTTAGCCGCATTCAAGTCCAGCATCAACTATTTTGGTTTTTGTATGAAAAAGTTTTTCATTTGCAAATATTAATGCAAGTGGCACACCACACTTCACACACATCCAAGAGAAAACGATAATTAATCAGAAAATCACTGTACAGAAAAAAGTTTCTTATAAACTTGACTCGAATTTGACAATCAAAGTCAGTTGAAATAACTAAACTGAAAAATTTAAGATGATATTAATTTTTAAAAACTATTTCCAATATTCTCTATAAGGAGGACAAGAATGCAATGGCAAAATAGAGCTAATGGCCAGCGATCTATAACCCAGATATCCCACATTATGTAGGAGTATGATGTGCATTAGTAGCACTTATCTTATCGTATAAGAGGCTCAAGAGAAAGTGTGTTGTGTTTTGTTTAAGATGCTACTTTCATTAAGTAAGCCTTACATAAAACAGGCATATTGTACTTTGTACCAACGACGCATTATTATAATGCTGTAAATTACTTTCCATCTTTAAGACACTAACTGCCTCTTCCAATCAAACTATTTTTTTTTTTTTTTTTTTGAAACAGATGCAATCTACTGAAGTGATTATGGTTGCTTATACTTAACTTGTCATTATTTATGTTCTTTGTGCACTCACTTTAAAACCAGGTACAAAACAGTATACAAAATATGTACCTTACCCCATTTTTATGCCCAAAAAGTGTACCTATTGCTTTAAAAAGTGTAGCTTGCTGCATTTAAAGACTTTAAACAAACTTTCACATAATAATTCGCCATTTAAATGACACATTCTCAAAAACAAATAATGTCTTACACTCAATGCGTTCCCACAGGATGTCTTAAAGTCATACAACAGACACGCTAAATTAAAATTAACCGCAAAAAAATGTATATGCAATATAAATTTCACTTAAAGCAATGCGAATGTCAACGCAATTGAAAAAAAAAAACCACCAAATTATCCTTCCAAACAAAAAAAAAAGTCAACAAGCAACGCAACGTCTTCGTCGCTCAAACGTAAAGACATAAAAGCGATTGTACGCATTAAAAAACATATAGCACAGCATGGAGAGAAGCAGGAGATCCTTTTTAATTCTTTTTTTTCTTTTTTTTTTTTTGCTAAGCAAACAAATAAAATTATGCAACGCTTGCGAAATGCTAACAACCACCAAGACCAAGAAGAGCACTACCACAGACCTTCATAAACCCCCAACACAACCAATGCAAACAAACGAGCATAATGCCACAATTTGGCTTTGTCGCTTAACTCAAAAAGTAGCAGATATACATACACATACAGGGTGCACAAAAAAAGGGGCAAGATTTAAGGGGACAAATAAATACATACAACTCCCCGGGGAGCCTTCAACGCTGCCATTCTGACGAAATGCGCGCAAACATTTAAAAAATAAATAATACAGACGCTAAAAATAATACAAAAAAAAAGTAACAAAGAATGCTGCAGTCGTGTGTGCTCGACACTGAGATACGCTGTATCTATGCACCATAAATGATATTTATATGCACCATAAATGATATTTAGTGGTCCAATTTGGACACATACGGCATATTTTATAAGAATTTATGTGAAAATTTGAATTTACTAAAAATCAAAACGACAAATTTTCATACAAAAACCCAAGCTTTGCATGGGGTTATAGCCCTTAAAGTGGTCTGCTCGGGATCTATATGAAATATTTTTAAGGATTGGCTAAAGATGCGAAATATTTAGCATTTCTAGCCTGATTAAGAACAAAAACAACAAATTTTATTCAAAAACTTATAAATGACGGGCAAATTTGACCTTTATAGAGGTCTGATCTGGACATCTACTGCATATTTTATTAGGGTTCACATAAGATACACCAAATTTGGCATTTGTAACGTAATCGACAACAACATTTTCATACAAAAACTTAAAAATGGGGTGACAGGCTTGTATGGAGGCAACCCCATGTTCACTTAATACTACTTTGTTGAAGAGGGAAAAATGGACGTTCTAGCAAATAGACAGACAGACATGTCTATATAGACTCGTCTTCTGCTGCTGATCAAGAATATATATACTATACAGGGTCGCCCAACCTCCTTCGGTCCGTTACATAAATTTCAACAAACTTAATATACCCTTCTACCCTATAGATACAGTGTATACAAATCGAGCACGTTGGGTAAAAATTTCAAAAAAAAAAAAACATAAGAATTATGTCTGAGACAGTTACCAGAACGAAAACGAGGATGAGCAGCGCGAGCGCGCTATGTTTAATGAGCTAAACGGAAGGAAGTCAGCCCCAACAGCAGCAGCAAAAATGGCGGCAGCAATGGAAATGGCGGCGGCGGTGACAACAACATAAAATAAATAAAATTTTCCATTTTTTTCCGCAGCACATCCTGCGCATCACCACTTGATGAAATAAAATTTTCAAGTTAAAGCGGAAAGACTCATGCCGCATCGCTTGGAAAATTAGCAACGCTGATGAAGACGACAACGCGCGCAACGTCTCGCAACAGTTGAAAGCGAATTTTATGCTTTTTGTCTTGAGAAATATATTCTTCTTTTTTTTATTTTTTTTTTTTTTTTTTGGTTTAGTTTGGAGTACAAAATTTTGTGAAGTTTGATTTGCAGTCAGTCGTCAACATTCAACGCTGCGTGACGCATTAAAAATTTAATTTCAGTAAAAAGTTGCTACCGCTCCATGGTCGTCTCTACTACGTACAAGAGAGCAGCTGTCATTATTTCGGCATAAAAATGTGAAATGTTGTCTGTGACAGTAAAAAATCTTTTAAAGACAATTACGCTGTACTTTATTGTGTATTTATGTCCGATTTTATGTGTATTTCTTGCTTATGTTTTTTATTTCTTTAATGTATTCCTAATTTAACTATGCGAGTTGTTGTCAAAAAGTTTATGTGACTTTGAAAAGTAATTTGCATAATGCAAAACTTTCAAAATGAGATTGAAGGTACAGCAAATAATCAATAGGTACATATTTATAGGGCTGGGTACAAATTGTCAAATTGAATATGTAGCACGGTTTTCATACAGCTTGATTTCAGCTTTGTTAATAGACAGCACAGAGTAGTAACTTTAAAATCCATAAAAAAAAATTGAATTCTGCGTAAAAATGTACCCACAGAAAATTGTACCCATACATATTGAAGTGCACTAGTGCATACAACATCTAATAGTATTTATTTAAACAAAACATCACTATCTATTCAAATGTATTAAAAGTTGTACATACGAAAAGATGTTTACCTCAACACTCAAAGGTACTTGAGTGTGAGTACTTTATGCTATATATAAAGTGTACCTTTTCATGTGTAGCACTTTATTTGATATTCCTCAATCATGAGGAAATATATAACATCTCTAACTAAAAGTACAATTATAAGTACCTATACAAAATTGTACCCGATGCACTCGAAAGTGTACCTTGCAGTATTTCTACTTATTTTTGAAAAATCACTTACTTTCTGACTGTTTCCATACACAAACAAAATATTGCACATATAATATATATTATAACATAGTACATATGTACATATTATGTACCCATATACTAGTATGTACTTCAATTCATCACTTTAAAACTAAACAAACACCAGTCCATTCCCACCGCTGAAAAGTATACTTATTTTCAATAAATATTTTAAAATCAAATTTTATTGACTTAACATGTACCTGAAATTTTACCAGCATATGCCAAAGTGTACCTCATATGTCTAATATTTTTCTCTTCGTTTAAATAGACTGGTCGTCAAATTACTCTGCGTAGTTTATCTGTGCGTGTGGCTTAAACCATGTTTGCAAACATGTACCTAGTCAACAAAAGTGTACCTTACTTATGCAACATTTCTTTGCATAAGTAGACTGTGGATTTCTTAAATTACTGTGAGTAAATTTTAAAACAATGTTTACAAAAGTGTACCCCGAGTTGACAAAATGTACATCATAGACAAGAAAAATGTACCTCACAATTTTCAGAAATCATTACTGTGGATCTGATTGTTAATTTACTCTCTAAGAGTCCAACTTATTTTAAATAAATTGCTGCACAACAGCAAATCAGATGTTCCGGAAACTAAAAAATGTACCTGGAATAGTTAAAAAATCGGATCTCTTCGCTCAGTGTAGACTCAATAGAGACTATTAAACAATGGAAAAATTAAACTTTATTTAGCTGTCTAACAAATTGTTCGGAAAGTTGTACCTAGGTACTATATAATGTACCTATGAACTGAAATGAAATGAAATCGTTTGTAATAACGGATCATCAAAAGTAAATAAATGCCTACCATCTAGTGAAACTACTACATTGCAGACAGGTAGTAAGGTGTACCTCAGAACTTTCTTGAGCAACACACAGCTCAAATGGTTCAAGAAACCATTTTTACCAACATTAACATTTGAACATCAAGTTTTATCAATCAAGGACTTTTAAAAATTAACGTGCTCAAAATGTACCCTAGAAAATAAAACGCATGTACAACTTATGACACTAAATATATTTGTTAAAAAAAAAAACAAAAAAATAAAGTAAGTATGTATGCCTAAACACAAAGCCTTGTCATTTTCGCTTTGAGACGTACCTAATTTTGGTACCTATATACTTTTAAGAACATTTCCAAAGTTCATAGTCTGCAAGTTAATCATACAATATGAAGTGTAACTTTATATACCCAGAGTATTTTTCCTTTACCTATCTCACAATTAAAACATTTTAACGAAAATTTTAGGCCAAACTCTGCATATTTTTAAAGGTTTTAAGCAGTCTACTTAGTACAAAAGCAGAGTTTGAATGTACTAATCATGCATTAAGTTTTTCACAAACATGTACCTATTTACTCGAAAGTGTATCACACCGCTTAAAAAATGTACCTAAAAAATGTACCTACCACTTTTAAACGCCTTATACTCTATTACTACGCACAGCAACTCAACGCTGTCTGTCTAGTTACAATACAAAATATACTTTTACTATATAATTAAAGCTATCATTTAAGCTTTTTTTACGGCATTGCACAAACACAACAAGCACTAATTAATCTCATTGTCTACGACGACTAAGTATATCAATTACAGCTACAACTACGATACTACTACGACGACCACTACTCTAGAATGTTATTTTTGTAAAGCACAAAACACCCCCCATTTATTTACATGTCAATCATTTAGTACCCCTGCCCCAGAACACAACATCCAGTTGAGTTCAGTGCTGTCTGAGCGCTGAAAATAATCTGTCTACATTAAAATCCACTCCTACTCAATGTACCTAGTAAAATACTTGTACGAAAAAAGGCTTATCGCCGTAGCAATAAATAACAACAAACAATGAAACAGAGAACATTTTCTACGCCACAAGAAAAAAAAAACAAACAAAAAAAAAACAGCTCTACTACCCTTTGGCGCCTGTTTTTATGCTATACGAAAATTCATAAATGCGAAAATAATGCAGCGCGCTTTGCTATAAAACAAAGCCAAGCGAAAAAAGGAGTATTAATTTCATTCATTCATTGACTGCCTCTCTGAATGTGGAAAAACAAAACAAAATATATACAAATTCGACATACATAGCTACACATTTTTTTTTTTTTGCCTTGCTATTAATTAATCTCCAAGGTAATAACAACAATAATTCTCTTTGCTTCAACTTCGACGACTGTGTGCCTTTTCTTTTCTTGACAGAATCATTTCTTTTTTTTATACGCTGTACCTATAGGTTAAAAGGATGTAATAAGTTTGTGTAAATGTATGTAACAGGCAGAAGTAGGCGTGGTAGATGCTCTAAAATGTATATATTCTTGAACAGCAACGGAAGGCAGGCCGATATAGACATTGTAACAAAGGTGCACAGGCTCCGGAATTCGCTCGCCTTGTGTCTGAGGTTCTTTTACGCTAAAGAAAATTGTTTGTTAGAAATGTCTGGATGAATGGAAAACAAAGTTGCTCAAATTTCATATTATTCATTAAAATATATTATTCTTGAACTTCATCTAAACTTAGTCCCTGCTCGGGCGCCACCTAATTTAATTTGTTAGGGATATCTTTCTGAATTTTCGTATGAAAATGTTTTTGGTTTTGTTGCTTAATACACTATAATCGCCAAAATTGGAATATTTTATGTAAATTCTAAATCGGACCACTATAAGGGATAGCTCCCATACAAACCTGGCGCCATTTTTTTAATTTTGAATACAATTTTTTTGTTTGTTTTTGTACTTAATTAGACTAGAAATGACTAGATCGGACTATAGAGAGAGCACCATGAAAATCTGCCCCCATCGGAAGTCTTAAACAAGGTACAGCGTATCACGAAATCGAGCACACCCCTCTGTTGTGTTCTTTCTTGTTTTCGCTTGTGTTCAATTGTATAGCATACTTTTTAGCAGGGGCGTATGACGGAGACAGCACAGTATTCCGTCTGACATTGACTGAAATAACAATTTTCTTTGTGCAACTGGCATAAAATTGCCCAAATTGTTGAAATATTGTACGCGTATATAATTTATCAAATTTTATTTTATGTGCTTTCCTTTTTTTTTTTGTTTTTTTTTTTTGTCTTTTGGCTCACAAGTTGCTTTTGGTTGTAGGCAGCCAAGTTTTCAGCTGCTTTCGTGGGCGTATATGGCGTCAACGGAAGGATGTGGGTACTGTGCAGTATATCTGTAGAGTACAGTAGTGTCTAGTAACAAACAAAGCCTATTGACGTGGCTAGACTGTTTTCACCATTTATTTGTTTGTTTACCTGTCTACTTGCCTGCCTGCCTGCCTGCCTGACATTGATGTCGATTTTTTTATGAGTTTATTTTATTGAAATATGCACAAATATTGTCAGGAGGAGTGAGTAGTCATTCAATCAAGTCATTCAATGCGTTCTAAGGCAACATAAATGTTTTTACATTCTATTTATAGGTACATTAGTGTCTTATATGTCTTCTCACATCAGAAACATGACATTGGTTAAATAAGATAGAGTGAATCGATAAACAGCTTTTGGATGTTTTATTAAACAAATTTTTACTTCCTGCTTAAAAAGTTCTTTTTATGCAAATATTTTCGGCATTTAGCTTAAGTAATTGTCATTCATATCAAATTCGATTACCTAAGCAAATTTTAAGCAGTTATGAGAGTCTAGAAAGTTTACGTACTACCTTAATGTACAATAATTACATTTTTTCAAGAATAATTAAGCTCTATTCAAGCTTTAATAACGGAAGGAGGCTAGTTCACTTCTTTAAGCCAAACAAAATACCAAGCACTATACAAAATTTCAAACCATTCATTGCAGCAGCAACAACAACAATAAACGTTTCAAGTCCCTAGAGAGCACCAAACCAAACAAACTGCATACACACACAAACACACACACACCTTTTTCAACCTACAATACAATACTAAGCCAACTCAATCTAATTGGATTGTAATCGATTTTAGCTGATTTAGCATAAAATCTATGCCAGTTATATTTAAATCCGGCAGCATTTCTTACACAAAACAAATAATATGCGCGCAAGAGTAGAGCTAAGTATGCTGAAACACCAACAGGACTCAGCTGCTGCTGCTGCCTCATATCCAAACTACTTATAACCAAAATTCAATTCTAAGCTGCGCATTTCCGGCCAAATCCGAAGCACTTTATGCGCCTCCGCCGCCTAGTCTAGTAAAGCAAACAGATGGGAGCATTTGGACACGAACCAACCAACTCGACTAGAATAGAATACTCCTCTCTCGAAGCAGGCGTTTGGTTAATGCGCTCAATCAAAAGTCAAATGTCGAAAAATATTATGAAAAGCCTTTTCGCAGCCTGCATTTCACAAATGAAATGAAGGAAACTAAGGAAACATTCCCAGGGGCAACATTTGCGCCTAGTCGTTGGTGATATCTCTCTTTGTGTGTGTGTGTGTGTGTGTGTGTGTGTCTGTATGTGTTTTTCTTTACTTTTGTCCTTGGCAATCGCATTTCGACTGCTTATGACTGCTTTGCTGCCTGGCTATAATGGATGTTGACTGCCTGAATTGCTTCTTGCTCCTGCTTACAATTCATTTATGCTTTGCTTTAGCCGACGACGAAGCTGCTGCTAGTAAAATCGCTTTGGCTTATCGTTTTTCGCTTCGTTCATAAGCATTTCGTAGCAGCAATCGGTTTCGATTTCGATTGAAAAGAAGAAGAAAATGGATCCTTGTTGCTTTTGGTTAGATTTTCTTTATTTTTTTGTGTATCGTTGTTGGTTTGTAATTTCGTTGCTACATTTTTTCGTTTACACTCAATCTACTTATTGGCTTCATTTGGTTTTGCTAGGTTACTAGATTTATAAGAGAGTCACACTGAAAGTTTTACTAAACGCTTTCGTTCTTAAAATAGATATTCAGAGTCTATACTAGAGATGCGCGCCGATAACTCCGAACTATGAAAACCGTTAAATATTGACACTCACACATAAAGTATGAGTGTCAATTTGTATCGATGCACAGTGGTTCAAACTCAAACTTAATTGCACAATTTTTTTTTTTAGCTTAATCGTCAGTTGTCATGCCCCTTGATAGTTACACGCAGTAACTGTCCATAAAAAGCCACAATATCAAATTGATTTTGTCAGTAATGAAAAATTGTTCATGCTAAATCCCAAAAATAGGAAACAAGGATTCACACTTATTTATATTTATGCGATTCGTTCGTCCATACGAAGCAACTATATCAAATTTAAAGTTGATATTGACAGCATTAAAAAAGCTTTTCTTACAAAAAGTAGTAAGTGGGAGGTAGGTTTGTATGGGGTCTACCCCATGTCAATATGAACATTCCATTTGACTGCAATAAAAGGAAATCAAGATGCCAATTTACACTGCATAATTTAAAGTTGGTTCCCAAAAAATACGCAACATTCGAACGGACATGACTAGCAATAGAACGCTCCTCGTGCTAATCAAGAATATAGGTATATACTTTATGGTGTCTACGATGCCTCTTTTACGTCGTTACAAACTTTCAGACACACTGTTAATTCTATACCATTCACACATACAAGTAAATCTTAAGCAGTTCAAAAGTTTTACTCAATGTAAAACGTTCTTGAACCACCGTGCGTCGTCCATCTTTAGTTTATACTTTGTTTAATCAAAGTAATACAACTATTTGTACTTTATACTCTTGCAGTTTTCTATAGTTCGTATTAAAACACTTCTTTTGGTTTCGAACATTCGAAGTTACCCAACAATATCTGCTTTAAAGTAGTTCTGCTGCTTTTCAAATTCAAATGCTATATTTGTTTTTTCTACTTTCGAATTTTCGTATTTATACAATTGGCTGTCTTCCGGCGCATAGTCCTGCTTGCTTGCATTTATATCCTTTATTTCACACATACACAATCTTGCCTGTTCATTCGTGGTCCGAGTTACAAAACCAAAAGTGAGTTTATATGCTCAATTTTTTTTATTTATTTTTTTTTTATTTCAATTTTTGTATCCTTTCATGGTCGCACTATATTTCTAATACGTTTGGTATCCTTCTTATTCATGCAAATTTTGCAGCTGTATGTGTGTGTTTGTGGATTTTATTATGGATTTTTGCGCTTTACTACTCTGTTTATTTTGTTAGTTGAGACGATAGTCGTCGTTGTCGTCTTCGCCCAAGTCGAATCGTCTGCGAATATTTGAGTTTATTTTCATTGGGTTGCTTAGTTTTTATTTTGTCTTTCTTTTTTTAAGCTCTTTTTTTTTGTCCTGATCCTTGGCGCACATTTCTTATGCTGATTTAGGCAAATTCGTATATTTTCTTTTATACTTTTTGCCAACTTTTTCGTGGAATTTGCTAATCAAACCATTCGCAGACGACGTAAACCATAAAAGAAATAAAGAAATGTCTACCAAAACAGCGATGGTTTTAAGCTACTCACTTTCAATTTAAAATTATATGATTATAAAAAAAAATTGATTTTATATGCGATAAGAAGAATATAACAAGACAGCATTTTGTTTTGGCATAACGAACTAATTATACACTACACCACTTATGCTCGAAGACACAATAGTTTGTATGTGGTTCATACAAATGTTCTCTTGTATTTCCCAATACAAGGACTTCACCCATGTTAATTGGTATATTGAACCAATGCGAACAATCATCCTGAACGAACGAACAGAGATACAAAATATCTGAAGACTTGCTGCACCATAGTTTTTGGTTTCTAGAGCAAATGAACCGAGTGTGTGCTTAGCTTATATAAAATAGAGCTTCTGCTGATTCTTAGCATCAGAGCACTAAGTACTTAAATTCGAATTAATCAATAAATTTCAGTTTTATAAAATGGGGTGGGCTTTAGGCATCCTCAAAAAATAAAAATTCAATGAGGAAACTTCCTCATAAGGACTTCCTCAAAGAACTTAATTCGAATGAAGTAACATTCTCATATGGATTTCTTTTATAAGTTAAAAATTCACTGAGGCAACTTCACTATAATAATCTCCTTAAAGAACTGAAATCCAATGAGGTAACTTTATCAAAAGAATATCATGGTGGAACTTAAATTCAATGAAGATGGTTGCTTATGTAGAATTCTTGAAAGAATTTAAATTCAATAAAGTAGCTTCTTTAAACGAACTTCCTCAAAGAAATAAAATTTTACGAAGATGCTTGCTCATTAAAATTTCTTGAACGAAGCTACCTTCAATGAAGCTTCATCTCATGATGAACAACCTCAAAAATATTAATGAAGAAGCTCCTTAAAGATTTTACATACAGTTAACACTAAAACGTAACCATTCGTCGAAACGACGAACACCGTAATTTATTTTCTGAATTTTATTTTATCTCGTTAGAAGCTGAAAAATCTCTGTCCGACTGCCGTGCAAGCTGTTATACTACAAAGTTAGTCCGCTAAGAATTGTCAATAAGTCGAATCGAAAAAATTATGGATCCGATGGGTGCAACAGAAAGAGGTACAACATAGGAGAAGCGTATATTAAATCCTTTTAATGTCTTCCTGACGAAATGTGTGAATATTTGCACAATATTTACTTCACTAAGCAGTAATATAATGGGCTACTGTCAGTAAATAAAACATAAAATGTAAAATCTTATAATAAAACATTTAACTAAAAGCTATTTCCGCATACAAATCGTCGTAAGACAAAAAGCACTTGCAAATTTTGGAATAGAAGTGCATGAATATGTAGAGAATACAAAGATGAGGCTTTTATTACTTGTTAAGCTCCTTTTTATACTAATTTTAAGGAACCTACCTAAGCTTTAGAGTTTGTTATGTAAAATATGTTCAAAATGAAGTGTAAGGTTATGAAATTTAAGGTTATGTTTTATTTGCTGTAAAAAGTAACAAAATAAATTTAAAATTTGTGCACCTTATCGTATAAATATTATAGAAAACATTATTGAAAATAGCCTTTGTTTTAACAGTAAAATGTGTACAGTTTTTAGGATACATTAAAAAGTTCTGCTTAGTCGTTTCGACGAAGTTTACTCTTAGAGAGAGATTGAACTTTTAGGGTTAAGAAGCTTTTGGAATTTGGAAGAACTAAAATACAGTTTATATACTTTTTCATGTAGACCTCCTTAAAGAAGTCCTATAGAGATTATCAATGAATTTGAGTATTTTATGTCGTAAAACCCACAGTTGTTGCTTCCTCCTAGGTTTGAGAATTTTGTTACTTGATAAGAACTTTTGAGGTTAATTTTCTGTTTCCTTAAATACCCAACGTATTTTTCAGTAAGCAACAAACTTCCTAAAGCACTGCCAATACTTTTTTTAGACTTTACATAAAGCATACCAAAAAATGGGTTTACTTCAAGCAGCTGTCAATTACATTTGTAGTAGGATTTTATTTGAAGAAGGCAAACAAAAAAAAAAAGCATGAGTACTTAAAGCAGAACAATTTAAGCTGTTATTTAGTCAGTTGTAAATCCAAAAACAACCACTTCTACTTTTAAGAACGAAATAATCACATAATAAACGCCTAAAAGCGTGCTACACAAATGTTCCAACAGAAAAAAGCATCACCATTAAACTAACCCCAAAATGATTCATTTGCCAAATAAATAAAATGAAAAAGAAGAAAATATTTAATTTAACAAATAAGCAACTACTAAAACAAAGCCACAAAATTCAAGTGAACTGTGTACACATGCGTTCAATTTGAAGTCGAATAAGTCAGTCTCGTAATAACAAATAACTCAGCTCGTTAAATCTACAAATAACATGTCAGCACTTTTAAGCTGCGCAGACCACAAAAAGCAAAAACAGAAAAAAAAAAAAAAAAGTCATACCCAACCAGGGAGAGAAATATTTAACTTCACAGTCATTTCTCAAGCGCACTCGAAACGAAACCGAAAATAAAAATGCGCACATAAAACCTTTCCAACCCTCAAAATAGGACAGCATACATAAATATTGCATATGCTGCCCACCGTTCTCTTGGAAATAAAATTCGCTTTGGCATTTTTTTGTTAATGCCTGACCGCAAGTATTAATCACATGAAATGCAAGGATCCATCAGTTTTTCTTCTTTTATTTGTTATTTTTAAACGGAAATGAAAGCTTAAAAGCACAAAACTGAAGTAGTCTATAAACTTCGCCAGCAACTCTTTCGAAATGGAGTACTTTCTACAATAACAAAAAAAAAAAAAAAAATAGCTGGCAATAACTAATCACCATTTTTGTATAAAGCAATATACGAGTCCTTGCAGCAGTAATGCAAAGTAAAATGGAGTAACGTATGAGCAAGTTAACATAACCAAAAATTAGTAAATGAAAAAGCCAAACAAACGCGGTCTGCTCTGACCAGAAAAAAAAATAACGTACAATACAGCGAAACAAAAGCCAAGTGGCAGCAATGAAGTTGAAGGCAGCAGTGAGTCCTTCGACGACGAAAAACGAAAACGAAAAAAAAAAACTGACTGCCAACATAAATAAACCACAAATGGTTGAAGTAGGAGCGGGTCGAACGTTTGCTCGGTCTAGCCAAGTTTGTTTCTAGACTTTAAGTTAAGTGTAGCATATGTTCGAATAATTTTGGAGACTGAAGTATAAAACAGAAATGAACTGACTTTAAGTGTTTTAAAGAACTTCCACAGAAATATTCAATATAAGTAGCAGTGACGTTGAAAATTGAAAAGAGTCACAAAAAAGGTTCCATCCAATGGTGAAGAAGAAATAACATTGGAGTTGAGTGTGCTCGCTTTCGATATACACTGCAAAACAGAGTAAGGCTCTTCTATTGGAACCATAGACTTGTGTGGAGCTATGTAAGTATACTGGTGTACAAGTGATGTTCCAAAGTAAACAAGACTTTATCAAAAAAAAGTGTTACCTAACAGCGTCACCTATTCATCTCCGTTGGATAGCTTCATCTGTCTCACTGCTTGTAAACATAGGTCAATTTCGAAAAAAAAAAACTTAACATTCAGTTTTGTTTTAAACTTGATAAAACTTTTACCGAAACATTTTAATTGATGGTTGAAGTTTTGGGTGATGAACGTACCTCACGTGGCAGAGTTTATTTAAACCGCGTATATTACTAAACGCTGTTTAAAAAGGGGCGTGAGAACTTAAATGGTGACCAACCAAATGAATACGTACATCAATGAGCAACTAAAATCTATATTAAATATTGCTCATTATCCCAGTCTAATCAAGCATTTTGGACTACCAAAAAGGTGTATGCCTCATTTGTTCCGATGCATTTAAAGTAAATGGAACTTATTTATTTACTCGATCTTCACAAGTTACTGGTTTTTTTTTTTGACAAAAAATCGCAGTTTCAGCATCAGTCGTTCCCCGTATTCATCTCATTTTAAACCGCCCTTTTCCGAAAAATTTCATCTCTTCGCTTTTTTTCATATCTAGTTTCGTTTTCGCGTTTTCTGATATTATTAGCTCTGGCATTTTTTTCCAGATTCTGGTTACTTAGTATAAACATATGTATTTACTATCCACGTCATCTTAAAGTTACCAGCCATCGTTTGTGACACACAAATATGTTTTTGTCGTCATCGAATGCCTTCAGATTTATACAGCAGTTGTCCGAATATATTTAATTAATCTCCAGATGGAGTACATCGAAAGCCGATACCCATACGTAGAATGGTCGGGCACTATATTTTATAGGGAAGCGATGCTACTCGGCACGAACGAACTGCGAAATAGCAAGGCATACTCCGATTTTGAGAAACAATAATATCTTGAGTTTAAGGAACATATTCCAAAGTACCAAACTTAAAATTAAAATATCAATGCTAAAATTTGTGCGCAAAGTTTATTTTAATATTGAAAGGAAAAACTTTGCAACTTTCTAAACAAACAAACATAAGTGGAAGTGCAGATTAGAAGCATTTAGAGGAGGACGTAGCCCAGAACCTTTTGATTAAACCACAATACACTTGATATGTTTATAATAATCTAATTAATAATTCAAATCTAAGATAGTTTGATGTCTAATCTAACATACTAAGATACAGCTTGGGTGCTCGAGTTGTCTCATGATGATAATTTTTTTCACACTAACTCCTATTACGCATTTGCTCTGATACAAACTAAACAAACTGTTTTCAAAATACCACAATAAATATAATAAATAAATACATAGATATTTGCTGTAGAGATGCATTGTTACTCACCTGATTATCGAAGCACACATGAAAACAGAAGAGAAAAGAGTTATATATTAGTTTTAAGAATTTCAATTTTATCAAAAGTGTAAATACATAAATTGATTTACAAACGATTATCTTTAGCGACCTATTTATGAATATTAGGTTCGATTCTTGGTGGAAATTCGACCATCTGCGTTGAATGAAGTTACTAAAGCACATAATATGCTTATATACATATTTGCTACTTCATTTTCAAACAAAATAGATTTAATGTGCTGCGCATAACAAAGATAAAAAACTACTTGTGAATTATAAGTTCTATTAAATTTGAAGTGATAGACAAATTTATTTCTATTTTAAAGAACAGTCTTCTGTTCGAGAGTAATGTCAAATGCACCTAAAAATAACCAATATAACAAATTTATTTAACTAATCGAATACTACAACCAATAACAACAGTGCTTACAGCAAAAAGTTGCTATACTGTGACTAATGTGAATAGCATTTTAGGTGCATACTACTGAAACAACAGATTGCTCTTTGATGCCCAAACTTTGATAGAACCACAATGTTAAATGTTATAGTAGCGCCTCGTTAGTGCATCAATATACACCAATTTACTACGGTGTAAAACTCCATTTAAGACCGCTAGATCGATTAATCTACATTTCTTTTCGTATAAAAAGTTATCAATCAATCACTAATGTAAAATACCTGTTAAAAATAAAACAGCAATACTATTTCGACTAAAATAATACTCGTAGTTTGAATAGCTTTCATGCATACAAACTATTAGTCTATGTAAAACGATTCATTTCCCTAAGCTGCTACCGATTACTTTATAGTATCAAAAATTTTATAAAAATTCCATGCAACTACTACGTGTAAAGCTTATAAAATCAAAATCAAGAATAAAATGCAAAAGTGAGAGCCAAAAGCATTAATAAAATACAGTGAAACAAATGCTGCCGCTTCCGCTGGCTTCGATGCAGGAATTGCTGCATGCCACAATTTGCAAACTATTGTGCGGCATTCCGAAAGCAAACCACTGCCGAACTAACTATAAAGAGAGAGGAGAGTCTGTACTGAGTCTCTGTCTATAGCCCAAAAACCAACTAACTCTATATAAGAATATAAAACTGCTTACTCGAAAATTGCGGTTAGCTATTTGTTTGTTTTTTTTTTTTTTTTTAGCTTGGCTAGTACTGGCTGTGCTCTGGCTGACTGCTTTTGGCGGCTGCAATATTTGACTTCACTTTCAGACTTTCAGTTGATTTTTTTTTTTTTTTTTTTTTGTTCACCATTTTTTTCGCGTGGCTTTGTTGTTGCGGTTAACTGGCAAGTGTTGTTCAACACAGTTGACTGCCATTTTCCACAACCGCCATTTTGTAGCTGTGCTGACTTGAGCTTAGCGGTTCATTGATTTGGTGGTGATGGCGCCCAAAATGAACTTTGCTTCTGGTTATGCTTTTCGATACGTTTTTACTATGTATATGTTTGGTGTTGGTTTTGAGTGGTAGCTACATTATTTGTATATTTGTGCTTTAGTTATTTATGTTGCGGTTAAGTATATTTCTTTTTTTCTCTTTTCATACCATTCATATATAGTTTGAAGTGAGTAATATCGGTTTATAGGAGTTTGTAGCACATTCGAAGAAGAAGATTGGATTCCTCTGATCAAAGTATAAATACTTTGATCAGTTCGACGCGATAAAGTTAAGTATGTTCGTCTGACTGTCTGTGTGTCTCTCGGATTCTATGAGTGGCAGTGGTGTTCCAGAAGTTAGATACTGTTATTTTCTATCTATTACTTCTAAACTTTTACTTCCAACAGTTAGTAAACCTCTGTATAAAGCGCCCATGGTATACTTCTGATTTAATGCTTTACAATGTATCTTCTATTCGTCAAAGTAAATATTGATAACTAGCTGATACCCGGCGCGTTTCTGCCTCTCCACCTGCTTCCCCTTCCCTCAGCCACTCCTACCCATACCAATCATTCCTCCTGTCCCTCCTACCCCATGGCCAGTACCAACCATTCCTCTACCCATCTTCCCCTGCCCTCATTCGCCTTCCCCTACCCCCTTATATTACCATCCCATCTCCTGCCCCCTTCGATCCCTTTAACATGTATACAACATTTCATCCCTCTATCTTAAATGGTACCCTGCGCGTAGCTGCCCTCACAATACCTAACTACCTCTACCCATCCTTCACAATGCCCCCTTACCAACCTCTCATTCCTCTACCCTACTTCCGCCTGACCCCTTTCCCTACCCCTTCCTCCCATTCCCCTATTTCTCTTTCCCTCTTCCCTTGAACCACTTCCAATGCTGCTTATTACTAAAAAATATATTGTACTGAAGAAACATGATTATTTTGAATCCTAACGGTACCTATTAAACGGAAACTGAAGAGAAACATTCCTGCAGACCAAACTAACATATGTTGGAATTTTGGTGTCATTTGATGCAGCTGTTTTTGTATTTTTGGATTTCTCACTCTGCACGAACCTTTTTATAAATTACGATTTAACATCAATTAGTACAAATCAAATCCGACAATCTGAAACATGCCTCTGATTTTCGTGCTACTGAAGTTCGGTCCGAGCTTGCATGAAATAAGCTCGCAGTTTGATTTCGATGCAGGAAGGATACAGGGTGTTAATGTATACGTTTGTATCAATATTTAACATATCAAAAAGCGATCTAAATCCACACTGTTTGCAGTTTCGGAATTCCAGTAATGCAATGTAATAATCGCAAGAATGGCCTCTATGCTTAAAGGATCTTAACCGAAAGCACTACAAAGTTTGGTCCACTTCAAAAGCTAGAGCCTTTGCTATTTGGATAGCCTTCGAACCTATCTCGTATAACTAATAGATAGTGCTACCTCATATCACTAGTCATCAGCATCATGTCACTAAGCACCTATTTTTAAGTAAGCATATAAGAGACAAATACGATAGCAGTATCGTGAGCTGCATATTTATCTGGTACATTTAATAATTCAAGTTTGGAGGCTCTAAGTTTTACAGGGTCTAGTTACTTAATAATGCACGGACAGACGAAACGTTTTTTGATGCTGATCAAGTATATAAAATATGTATACGTTTTTATGGAATCTGTAACGCCAACGTCTATGTTGTCACTCTACGATCCAGGGGGAGGGGAACTGGAGAACGTCCTCCACTCCCCAACATAATTTTGTTTAGTACAGAAATGTTATTTTTTCGCTTAATTTTCATAAAAGTCAAAAAATAAAAACTAACAACGGCGGAGTATAGAAAAATTGGTAAATAAGGTATCGCCTTGTTTTCTCTTGTTTTTTTCACAGTGCTGTTATTTCTTTGAATAGAGTTTTAGATAGATAGATAGATAGATAGATAGATAGATAGATAGATAGATAGATAGATAGATAGATAGATAGATAGATAGATAGATAGATAGATAGATAGATAGATAGATAGATAGATAGATAGATAGATAGATAGATAGATAGATAGATAGATAGATAGATAGATAGATAGATAGATAGATAGATAGATAGATAGATAGATAGATAGATAGAAGAGTAGTCTAGATAGAAACCCCAATAGCATTAGAAATTGGACAAATGATTTGCAGTACTGATATAGTCTGAAGCTATGCTGGCGTCTGCTTTCTAAATTTTATGCAAGTTTTATTATACAAGCCAGTCACTCACTACGAATTATATTAAAAGAACCCATAACTTCGTAGTGAAAATCGTGCTCCTATAACGTATAGAGTTCCCATTGAAATCATTCGATTAATAAAATTTAAAACGTTCATTTCGTCCCGCCCCCTTGGATCCGCAAATGGTATTTCTATAGTTTATTTGCATATTTAATGGTTTCAATTATGATCTTTATAGCTATTTTATAGACCAAAATTGTGCTGATGTATTTTCTTTTGTTCTACACAAAATTTTTATCGCGAGAACATTTATTAAATGCAACAATTTAATTTGCGTTCTAAAATAAAACTTTATATGTATACATATATTTAAACAAGGTGTCAACGTTGCGTATGTTTAATACACGTGTGTACACATTACGTATACAGCACGTTGTCGTCATATGCTGAAAATTTGCACATTTACCCAATTTCTATGTAATTTATATACACTTCTTTGCTTTTATTTAACTAACACAGAAAATATGCAAGCGCATGAAAAATGAAAATATCAAATATACAGAAATTCACAGGATGCAAAAAGCATCACACACACACACACACACACACACACAGAGAGAGAGAGAGAGAGAGAGAGAGACACCGCACACGCACACAATACTCTTAACACATGAAAATAAAATTTTCATAAAACAATAAAGGTGAAAAGTATATACGCTAGTTATACTACTACGGAGTTGCTATGCTCAAATTTATCATCATTCCAAATGTGCTCCACCTACCACTTTTGCTCTGTGTGTGCTATGCAAATAAGTAGAAAAACTGCTGATTTCGATTTCAATGCGAGTAGCAAAACAGCAGCAGCATATAAAAAATAATAAGAGTACTCACATTTGATGACGAAATGATGAGCTTCAAATGTGTATGCATAGAAGAGGGTGGTTTAATAAGAGATTTGAAAAAAAGAAATCAAAAACTTTGGAGTTATTGCAACAAGTTAGTTTCGAATATTTTAAAGACGCACTTTCTACTAAGCAGCTTTCGAACGACCCTCGCATATAGTAGGGTATGTGTGTGTGTGTGTGTGTCTGTATAGCACCAGCATAAATTACTACCCAGCAAGTTTTCTACACACACACACACACACACACACATATATATGTGCACAAAGATGCACAATGCGCACAAAAGTATGCAACACATTTATGCAAGAAGGAACCAAAAGGGAGCAGAAATGAACTCATGGCCATGAGCGGCAGCAGACAGTAGACCGAGAATATGCGGCATCGTTGTCGTCCTCTGGTGTGCCATGCTGAATTTTTATAACTAGGGTCAGACAAATATGCACCCATCCAAAGCGTATGATGAACCAATGCAACAAGAGTTGACACAGTCACCGAGCAGCAAGTTGCAGCTACCAAGAAGCAACAAAAAAGAAGGACGAAGACGAAGACAAAGCCAGGCGATACAATTGAAATAGAACAAACAGCGCTCGAAACGCGACAAAATGTGCTCGAAGCTTTTGCATTTCTAATTTATATATTAGTGGCTATATATGTCTGTCTGTATACCTACCTATATGTGCAGTGTTAAAATATATATAGGTATATTTTATACATAAACCAGAACATAGAGAAAACTGTATGTCTTATACCCTACATATACTATACTATAAGAGTATAATGCTTAGAGTTTTTACAGACAACTTGCATTAAGCTTATATGAGTCATGGGGAATTTATACTAAAGGTGACGTATTCGCTTCAGTTGCGCTCTTTTTCACTTCTTATTTATCTTTTGTCTTACTGTTTTTCATTTAGGCACTTCGTTTTTAGTTTCTCGTTTAAACAATTTAAGCAAGTCACCACAGCGGAAAACGTCAACTTATAGATAAATCCATCTTGATATGGTTTCCGTCGCTTATATTGAGATTATTATACTTCAATGATTACTTCAATGAAAAAATAAAACGATTCTACTTCCAAGAACGCTACTCTCTTTCTAATTAGTGAACTGCTGGTACCATGCACATGTATATATTCTGTTAACTTTAGCACGACAATCGAATTCTAGCCGTTGTGCATGGTATAGAGGGTTGTGAATAGTTTTATTGCGCATGAAATGATTAGAAAGATTTAAATTAAAATGTAAAGTATCGAGCGGGCGTTAAACAAGGGTCGTCTGTTGCACAGGATGGTAGACAGTTGAGCTATCGAGAAAATACTCTGCCGCATTTCATACACTGAAAATAAATATTTTTTCTTTTACTAAATATAAAAAGGAAACATTTTTTCTTGGGCGTGACATATAAAATTTTTGTAAAAACACTTTATCAGCGTACATATCAGAAGAATCTAAAAGTTCAAGTTTGAGAACTTGTACACTCCGAAATATTGTTGATTAATCATACAGACAGACGGACAAACGTATTTGGCTACATCGATTCAGTTTTCAATGCTGAGCAAGAATATATATATTGTAAGAGGCCTGCCACGTCTTATTCTGCCTGTTACATACATTTACACAAACTTTTTCAACCCTTCGTCACCAGGGCACACAGGGTATAAAAATACTTAATTTCTTTAATTCACACAAATATAAATTGCAAAAGTCTGCCATTCATGTCATAAATCCAATTACATATTTATGTTAGGCAGATGTAAAAACAAATATCATTTTTAATTCGATTAAAAAATTGAATTGAATTGAAAAATTTGGCATTCACCGGTGAATGACAAAAGTACAGCTTTTCATATTATTTTAATAAACACTCTCAGCTATTAAAACACATAGAGCGAGCGTCACTTAGTCTCGTGTGTGACAGATACTCATATTAACATTCTAGAATACCAAACGGTGAATTTAAAGAAATTTGAAAGGCAGACTGGGGCCGTTTGGCCCCAGTCTGCCCTACTTTTTTAAACTAATGTATGTGTAAAGAAAATTGAAATTAAAAAAAAAAACATCAGCGCAACTAAAGGACATGCACTTTCATACACTGTTCATGGCGCGACGACTACTGCCAAGAGTGTCTTAAAATTTACTCAACAAAACAAATACAAACAAAGCACTCAAAAAACAAACACACACACACACACACACAACATAACATAACCTATTAAATATTGTTTGTCTGCTTTGTACAATGACACTTTAATAAATGAAAAACCATCATTCTATATTTGTGTAGTTCACCTTCCGCTCTAGACACATACATATATCCTTGGATTACGCTTTTTATCCATTTATTATCGTATTATTATATGTTACGACTTGTTTTCTTTTGCTATTATTTTGTATACGTATGACCCCTATTATTTACACACAGACAGATAAAATATAAATGCATTTGCTGGTACTTTATATTTAAAAACCCAACTGCAATTAATAAATGTTGCAATAACTAATTTGCTTCTGTTGATAACTCTTCACTCTATATACGATCCAGCAGGTACTATAAGGTATATGTGGTACATATAACACAAACATAAAATGTTTTAACTTTTTATGCACGCAAACGAATAATTTTGATTTAATTTTTGTGTTGTTTGCTTAATTGTCGTGTGACATGTTAGATAGAATTATGTACGTATATACGTAAGGATTACTGACATAAAGGAGTAAGTGTATGAAAGTATATGTTAGTGTTTTATGTACCTGATTTTAGAAGGAAGTTAGCACTAAACTAAGTAGTTTAGAACTTTTTTCAAAAGCAAAATATGTTGTATTTATTTAAAATATACCCAGGTGCACAACACCAACTTTTATATAAGTACTTTAAAATGCAAACCTAACATATGAGAAGACAGTTAAACTATTTTAAAATAGTACCCGAGATGTACACATGGATATGCATGTCGTATTTACCTTAAATGTAGAAATCTTATTCTACTCAGTCTGCCACAACTTTTTTGCAAATGTACCCGTTTAGTACATGTACCTATGCATAAAAATCTCAGCTCAGCGAAGTAAAAGTAGTCAACAAATTTGTACATAAAGCCAACATTAATATTTGTACTTAAAAAATTCATAGCAACAATTTGAGAAGATAGTCGTTTAATTTTAACTGGTTCAAAAGTGTACCCGAGATGTACCCAATGCATAACAAGTACCTATTAAATTTGAATTTACAAGCATCATAGCTAGTTTCAAAAATAAATATAAAACATATTTATTACAATATCGAAAGAGGACAATTGAAACGAAAATCAGAAATGTACCTACTGAAGTTATACATCGAAGCTATACTGCAAGAAGTGTATGTACGTTTTACGAAAATCTGATGCTACTCAGTCTGCCACAACTTTTTTGTAAATGTACCCAAGATGTACCCGTTTAGTACATGTACCTATGCATAAAAATCTCAGCTCAGCGAAGTAAACGTAGTCAACAAATTTGTACCTAAATCATACATATACAAATTTACGGAATAACTACCTATAATGTACCCGATAAGAGATGTACCTCTTAAAATCACTTTCAATTAGCATGGGAAAACGTCTGTATAGAAAAGTTGAATTCAGTACTTGTATTTTTTTTAAGAAATGTACCTGATCGGTCGAATGTACCTAAAAATGGTTTTTGACGTCACTTTGTGTGCTACAATTTTCGAGAGAATCACTACACTAAGCTATTTATTTAAAAATCTCAGCTCAGCGAAGTAAAAGTAGTCAACAAATTTGTACCTAAATCACACATATATAAATTTACCGAATAACTACCTATAATTTGCCCGATAAGAGATGTACCTCTTAAAATCACTTTCAATTAGCATGGGAAAATGTCTGTATAGAAAAGTTGAATTCAGTACTTGCACCTACTTTAAAATATCTACCCAAAAGGATTAAAGAAATTGTATCTGTATAATTTTATGCGAACTTAAAAAAATACATTTTCCGAATAAGTACTTATAATGTACTCCTTTGCTTAATATAAGTTTCCATTAGTGTGCAGCCATTTATGAAAATAAATGGCATATGTACCTACTATAAAATCTAAGCTCTGCGTATTAAAGATAATTCTACACGCACAATTTCATGTGAACTTTTAAACTTTTTAACCTTAAAAAAACACGCAAAGTACTTTCTAATACAAACTTATCGTATAAGTACCTATAATGTACCCAATAAGAAACATGCACCTATTGCTTAAAATAACTTTCAATTAGTATGCGGAAATGTTTGAATACGAAAGTTCATTTTAGTACATGTACCTTATTTAAAATCTATGGTCTGCGAAACGAAAGTATTCAAGAAAATTATACCTGAATAATTTTAGATGTACCTGAATAATTTTAATTAAGCTAAACATTTTGACCTTTGAAAACAATTACACGCAAATCAGTTTCTAATACAAAATTTTAAGTACCTAGTATGTACCCGATAAGAAACATGTAGCTTTTGCTTAAAATAACTTGCAATTAGTATGCGGAAACATTTCAAATACGTTAAAACACTTTTTAAAAGTTTAGTAAATGTCATTTTACTAAAATGCAAAAATATTTATAAAACAAAATAAATCATAAAAGCATTTTACTGTAAAAAATTAGCATTTAAAAACTATACGAAAACAAAATAAACTTTTTTTTATTTTTTTTTTTTTTTTTTGCATAATCTTGAATACAAATTTCATTTCAAGCTGCTAAAAACACAAATACTTTCACGCTAACAATATATCTCACTCACATGCAATTGCTAACAAATCAAAATAATACATGGAAAACAATATGTCAAATGTTATTATATATACATTAAATTAGTTAAGCTTAGTAGAGGCCTCAAGGCGTTAACATCCCACACACACAGGCACACACATGCACACTAAAGGAGTGCACAAGCACACCACAGAGAGAAAAGAGCACGCCAGGATACAGCACAAACGACGCCTACAATGTTTGTAACTCTAACAAACACAGAAACACACACAGGCAGACAGAAACTGGCATATCGCGCCCTATCTTGTATGAGTCCTTTGTGTGCAACATTTGCCTTAAGCAATTTGTCACGTGAAAATGTTGTAGCTCTACGATAATTTTACCTTTTGTCGCATATATATATTTATATATGTACGAGGCTAGTATAAGAAGTCAGTCAATTCGATAAATTGTTTTTAATCGTTTGCCGTAGAAACATTTATCTTGAATTCGATCTCAATTAAACTTGAAGTCTCAAGTCTTTTCATATAGCCAAATTTCGAACATTCTGAAAGGAGCGACACAAAACGAAAATGATTAGAATGGAATGGAATGGAACATATAAAGTAAAGCCAACTCTAGACTGTTACGAAACGATTTGATCATCTATTGTGAGTAGTTTCTTTTAAAATTCGAGTAGTTTGAGTAGCATTGCTTTATAAAACCTGTCATTCTTTGAAGCTCTAGTTAGTAGAGATGAATTTAATAAAATTTCTTTGTGCAGCTCAGTGTACAACAGTCAGAAAATATTGTCAGAAATAACTCGTTTTGTACGAATCACTTGCCTTGAAGCAAGTGGTTTCAAAAGTAAATTAATTAGGGTTGGCAATTAGGTAAAGCTGTTGGGTTTTACTTTTTGCGAAACGCCGAAAATGGAATTTGATATCAAAATTGACATGCCACGCGCTCTTTTTAGGGTAGCCCACATGCAAAAAAAAAAAATGTTTATTGCTGTCAATATCAACTTAAAAACATGGCATGACATGGTGGCTTCTTATAAACGGACATATACATATATATCAATGGATGTTATCCCCACTTTTTGAAGTAGCCCACATACAAAACACACTTTTGCCTTCTTGTATGGGTTACGTTTCTATTGCAGTCAATACCACCTTAAATATTTGCATGGTGACCTCGTATGAAATGATAAGAATCAAGAGACTTGTCACGCCTACTTTTAAGGGTAACCTCCATAGAACCTTACCGCCCAATTTTCTAATTTTGCATCGAAACTATCTTATTACAGTAAATATCAACGTAAATTGTTGTATAGTGGTTTCTTATGGAGGAACGCCTCACATATTAAGAAATATATGTGATTTCTTCATTTTAGTGGCATCCCCATGCAAACCAACCACCCATTTTTGGGATTTTTCATGAAAGACACTACCAGTTTAGGCAAAATCAATTTAACATTTGGCTTCATATGGACGAACACTTGCATAATTATAAAGGAGTGTGTCACGCTCATTTTGGGCTAGGCTCCAACAAACTTGCCTGTTATATTTTACGAATACCTAGCTAAATTTACAGCTTGAAACTGATGCACACTGACACATTCACTTCAATTCCACCGAAGTTAACGTTTTTTCTTATCTTTTTTTTTTCATTGGAAACGTAAGCAAATCTTTCGGTCTCGTATCGTTTTACGTAATAAATAAAATGATTATTGAAACTACCCTCGCCTATAATTGTCTGTGTATCTTTTACCAACTCGACTTAAGCTTTAGTTGTATTGTTAAATTGTAACACATTTCTCTACCCCCTTCCACTCCCCTTTACAGTTACATATGTACGTTTCGTTTGTTTCGTTTCGTTTCGTCTCGTTTCATTTCATTTATTGTCGCAACATATGAACACAATTGTTTTAAAGTCAAAAACTGTTGCATGCTTTAAGGCGTACACACATGTGGTTGTTCCTGACTCTGGTACTCCACAGCAGCAGCTTATATTTAACTTTTTCTGTGTAGTTACTGTACGTTTAAATTAAAAACTTTTTGATGTTTTATATATCGTGTACTATTTTACTACGTTATTATTGCATGCTGAGTTTGTTGATTGCTGTTGCTGCTGCTTTTTAGTTAATGAATTAAGTTTATTTTTTTGTGAAAATACTGAAAACACATATGCATACTTTTTGGCGCTTGCACGCAAACATGCAATGCCATATTTGCGCTGTGCATTATGAGTGCAATTAATTAGTTGTGACTGTTGAAGTGATGTTAAAGTTGCGAACCAGCCATGTATGTTTAATGAAAATGTGGAAATAATTGTAAAAATATAATGGAAATTTGATATGAAATTTAGTCATGCAGAAATATGTATATGTATTAATTTTTGTTCAATGTGAAGAGAAAACAGTAAGAATAACATTTTATTTACAAAGTATATTAAGCCACGGCGACAATTGTTTCGGATACAGCAACAAGCTCTCATCAATCCGCTTGATGTGACATTATGCTACTTATATCATGCTAATCAGAATGGCCTTTAATTGTTTTATTGTTTAAAGAATATCTAAGTTATTCCAAAAAAAAAACCTTTGTTTTTGATAACCAAAAAACCTTCGTTTGTGGTAAATGCCACTACTTATTAGGTAAATGTTAAAACTCCTACGGAAATCCATTCAATAATTATGCACGAAGTGGTTTTGATGCTTCAATAATGGTAATTTTAATGTGGAGAACAGTACAGATTGGTAGACATACAACATATGGACAAAAAAACACCAAAGAGGTAAACACGAAAGAGAGTTTAGTGTCTTAATGTTATTGGAATCGAAAATTATATTATACATATTTCGTTAATACTAAGCGTCATAAAAAAACACTCTTGTGACGTCTTCCATATTAGCGCCGAATAGTAATATCCATGGATAGGACATTGCTCTGTATCTGGTGGCAAGATCTCTGTTCAACTATCACTCGCTTCTTGCTCAGAAACCCTTCCTATTCTATTAAAACATCAACAAAATTGTCACCCAACTGAAAAACGCGGTTTTATTGTTTGTTAAAAGGTAAAAACGTGTGTACCAAAGCGAAGTGTAAATCACAGACCCTTCGCAATCAGTTCGATGAAAGACGAGTCGATTTTGCCATACTTGTCCGTCTGTCTAAGAGATTAGTTTTTAGCGAAACCAAACTCGCGACATAGACTCTCTAGATGTCGTTAGTGAAACAGTCACCTAACCAAAGGTATAGGCATAAACAGTACACATCTAACACACTTATATATAGGGTGGGCTGGGTTGTAGTGATTCATGGTGTGAAGTGGCTCACTAGCCTTTCTTTCGCTTATTAGTTTAGTTTAGACGAAGCTAACAGCTGAAATCTTCTTAAGTTAGCTGATTTTTTTAAAAGTATTCATCGAAGTGCTCAGACGTACATAAAGTCGGTTTCAATGCCGAAAAGCAATTAACAATTTGCAGAAAAATAAAATCCAATGGATTTTTCTAAGCATACACTTTTAAAATACACTACTACCTATTTGTATTTACATTTAAACGAGTTGCAACACCTCATTAACATTTGCATAATACAATTCTCTGAAAAACATATTTCTACTTTAAAATATCACACTTTTATGCGCCTGCTGCTTTTAATTAATTGACATATGTATAGATGTGTGTTAGTTAACAAAATCATAAGCTAAACTTTCATTAACACCTGCGCCACATGACAACGACAACAACTACAACACATACTACGTTACTACAATAATTCACTACAACTCACCTTTCCCTCAGGCAAATCTTGAACTCATGCTGCGAATCGGCATCCTGTTCCAATTGTTGCTGCTGCTGTTGCAATTGTTGCTGCATGGTTGATATTAGTTTTTGTGTCTCCTGTTGCTGCAGTTGCAATTGCTTCTGAAAGAGTTCGTGTTGCGCTTGCAGCAGATCCTGTTGCTCGGGTGTAAGTTGTGGCAGTTGCAATTGTAAAGGCATATTTTGTTGTGTGGGCGGTGAGTTCTGTTGTTTCTGGTAGGGATGATGATGTGCTGTTGCGTTGTTGTTGTTGTTATTAATATGCGTTAATTTTGTGAAATTGTTGTCCAAATCATTGAAACGCAATTGTTGCATCAATTGATCGTGCGGCAATTGATGTAGTTGATGCTGCGGACGTGCTGGTTGTTGGTGTGTTGTTGCTAGCAATTGTTGCTGCAATTGTAGCAAACGTTGCTCCTGTTGTAGTTGATGTGTTGATAATTGTTCGGCCGGTGGTTCTTCTTGCTTAATCATCTGCTGCAGCTGCTGCTGCTGTTGTTGCTGATGATGTTGTTGTGTATGCTGTGAGAAATAGTTATGTGGTTGATGATACGACGGCTGCTGTTGATGCTGGTGGTGATGTTGTTGGTGGTTGTGTTGGTGTTGATTGTTGCGACTGTGTAGCAAATGTTGCTGCAATTCATTCTGTTGTTGTGTTGTTAGTAGCTGTTGTTGTTGTTGGTGTTCTTCTTCCAGTTTTTGTAGCTCTTCGTTTAGTTCGTTGCAGCTATTTTTCGCAGCGGTCGACGTTGTTGTTGTTGCTGCTGCCGTAATTGTTGTTGGTGCTGTTGCTGCTACTTGCGGACTACTATCGCCACCGCTACTAATATTTATATTACTATTAGAATTACAACAATTACTGCTGCTGTCGCTGCTTTTAGCAGTTGCTGTTGCTGCTGTTGCGGTTCCAGTTGCTGTTGCTGCTGTACCAGGTGATAGTTTGCCTGCTAACGCATCAAGCGAACTTAACATTATGTTAACTCTTGGATTTGTATTTTGTCGTCGATTTTGACTGAATTTGTCCAATCTGTAGTATGATGCGTGTTTGATGACGCCGCTGTAGTTTTCCGTTGAACGCCTTTTTATGCTCAACTTGACGTATTTGTCTGCCAGAGTACATGCATAAAATTTTTTAATCGTTGTTGTGGAAATGGTTATGGCTGTTGCTGCTGAGAGCTACTACTACTTTGCAACCGTTTAACGCTTCTTCTTCTTCTTCTTCTTCTTGAGTCCTTAATATATGCTACTTCTGCTGATTTGACTTAAAAAAAGTCCGATCAATTTTTTGTTTTGTTCAATACAGTTTATACTATTATGTAGCTCAGAGGTTTAGAGTATTTGCATTGCTTTTTGTATATTTCTATCCGTTCGAGTAATTTGCTTCTTCTTACAGTTCTTTGCTTGCCTGAAGGAATGGAGAAGGAGAGAATGTGTTGTTTAGTAAGGATTAGTATGACATTGAATATGAATATTATTAGTAAAAAAAAAAAAATATTTATACATGGATGTGGTCTTAA
The DNA here is from genome assembly GCA_035044765.1 of Leucophenga montana. Classification (NCBI taxonomy): domain Eukaryota; kingdom Metazoa; phylum Arthropoda; class Insecta; order Diptera; family Drosophilidae; genus Leucophenga; species Leucophenga montana. The sequence goes on from JAWNNQ010000524.1 coordinate 666,261, forward strand.
AAGGTATTTAGATACAAACACTTCGTATCATTTTCATTGAATTTTGTAGCAGCAAACTATTTCATTTCAAGTCCAGAGTCGCCATTAATCTAACGCAGCCAGATGAAAGAATACATACGCGAGCTGCTTTGAATGTATTGAATGAGGTACACTTCCTGGCCGACTACAAAAGATACGTCATGACATTAGACATTGCCTGGTCTCTCACAATTTGCAACGAATCGTCTCTATTCCATTGAATTGTCCTGTACTCAAGCATGGTCAGCTGTGTTAACACTCCACATATTTTGACCGAAAATTAAATGCTAAGGAACTAATAAAACAATGCACCAATTATTTGGCTTAACTGTTCATCCCAATGTGAACGATCCCAGAAATAACAAGAGCTTATATATAACTTTGAACATCACAAACCATGTTGGGTCAGGTCAAAAACAAAAACGCTTGATACTTTCCAAGAATTTATTTATTCCACCATGTGCAGACAAAGGATCAACGTGGGCAGCTTCGATCGATATGGATAAAGCATTCGCACAGTAACCCTAGATTCGAGCGTACTAGTGTGTGAATAGTGAAGTCTGTCCATCCACCAGTCACACATTTGAATAGCGAATTTAATACGATGATGTCATTGGAAGTGACCGACGGTGTGACGTTGCAGCATCTTTCGTCAGTCGCACAGCAGTTTCAAAAGCCTAACCACTGCACTAGGTGAAAAGGAGTAACGAAAGATCGTGTTCCTACGTATGATCAAGGACAATCTAACTATTCAATTTTCAAGCTTCTAAGTCTTATACTAGTTTCTGAGATCCCTTGTCTCAGACATTTAAACGGACGGACGGACATACCAAAATTAACTCGTTTCGTCCAACCTTGAGGTCTGACGGATAGATGTGTCTATATCGACTAGAATATATAAACTATATGAGATCTACCACAGCCTATTCTGCCTTTTAAGTACATTTGCACAAACTTATACCCTACTCCATTTGGGTACAGGGTATAGTAATGTATTTTCGAATAGTTGTTGCTTTAGCAAACGTATTTTCCTGTGCCAGTATCGTTCGGGAAAGCACAATGGCTCTTAAATTTGTGTGAAAAAGAGATACAAGAAAAAGAGATGCCAAGTAAAATGTACCTTCCAAAGTAATCGAGACTTGTAGAATTGGGCATTTGTTGAAAGCACCACCTATATATGATCTGGTGCGTTGGAAAGATACATCTTTTCCAAAATTTAAGCGAAAATTATGAAATATATTATATATAAATATATATGTAATTTTCACGCATTATATTTGTCAACATGCACAATTTCCACCAAAATAACGTATGTACATATCATACCCTCCAGACGTCTGCAATATACTGAACTCGATTATGAATTTCTGTACCCAAAGGGACAAGAAAAAGCTCATCATAGTTAAAGCATTTCAAAACAAACAGCACAGCGCTAAAGCTTTATTCAACACTGCTAGCATATGATTCGTTAAAACAGTAGTTCCTCAGGGTAGTGTCCTGGATTCTGTACTATACATCAGCCTCCTCTCAGACATGTCTGTTAGTTGTACTGGTAATACTACTGGGGCCACTTTTGCAGAAGACATAGTCATATTGACTGCTGATGTGTCTACAGGAATTGTGTCTATATAAACTTGATGCTTTCAAGACCTGGACCAAAACGTGAGAGGAGATGGTTTACCAGTTAACCTGACCCAAAGTATAGCTTGGTTCACATTTTGACAGAGGGACTACATGGAAACCTCATATATCTGCAAAGAAGTAGCAACTTAAATTTTAAGTTAGGATTACATATGTATTGGCTTCTGCACCATAAATCTAAGCATTGGCTTGAGAACAAGATATCTCATCACAAACCAACTCTAGAACCACACAGCTATTCTGGTTTTCACTTTCTAGAAGATTTTGCGAAAGAGAATTTATTAAAATGATGTATTATTTGCATTTAGGAGAATTTCGCTGTTTAAATTAATACCCACACGTGGATAATGGACCAAGTGAACACCGGAACAAAAGACAGACTTTTATTCGGACGACCTGCGTTTTACTCAAGAATTTTTTCTTAAAGTAGCATATTGTTTGAAAGGATTCATGTATTTTATTAATAATCTAAAGACGTATACAAAAAATCTTAAGAGTAGAGGTATTTTAGTCACGTATATTGAATTTATCTTGAAATTCAAGCATCATTTTTCTATATCATATAACGGTATTTAGAAACCGTTAGAAACTGAGAATGTATGCAAGAATTTGTGAGTACCTATGAATATATCTGAGTTACTGCCTTTTTATGTGCATCCTTCTTTCAAAGATGGCCGACGTTTTTGCAGTTTTCATAAGTGCATCTTTTTTTTTTTTTTTTTTTGGTCTGTTTACACGGCACATGTTTATATTTATTTTACTTCTGCAAATGTTTTTCGAACTTGTAGGATTTTTTCTTTTTTTTTGCCTTCTAGTAGGGCTCAAGTGTTTGCATTTTATAACCACAAACAAACACAAATTCCGTACAAACCGAAAGGAAACAAGGCTTATGGTATATATTGTATATGAAGGCGCATACAAGTATTTATATAGAACATGGTATTCTAAGCAATCTTGTTGCTGTGTTTGTATATATACCTACGTATTTTTTTTTTCTTTCTTGTTGTTGAATTTAACAGCTCAAGTGAAATGTAGCTGACCTAAGCTGCAAGACAAACAGACAGCAGAGTCGAATGGACTGACAGTGAGGCAGGCAGAGTAGTGCATTTGTATGGAAATATATATGAAATATATATATGTATATAAATCTACGTAAAAACAAAAAAAAAAATTGAATAAATAACTGCCACAACATGACTTCAATATGCTGTAAGACAAGAAGACGCAGACATGCACAGAGAAGGCACTGAGTCAGAACGAAAATTGTATTTTTAGAGACGCACATCAGTGACTACGACGAGGACATATGTGTAGTACGATGTCGCTGACGAGCTTGACTACAGCTGAAGGACAACATGCGACAGGCAGTCAGTCAGTCAGTGAGTCAGTCAGTCAGTCAATCGACTTTTGTGTGAAAGTGACAATGTACATATGCAGATATACGTAGTCGTCGTTATATATAAAATAAATATCTAGATACTTGTTAGGGTGTTGAGTGAAAGTGAATTGTTTGTGTCACTCACGCAGATGACTGTAGCGTTTCAGCTGTCAACGTTGTCGTCAAGGTTATGCAGTCTTTGTAGCAGTTGATTTTATATTTATAAAACTGGCAGAAATACCCGGCGTTGCATGGGGAACTATGAGTCACAGGATATTGCACGATGTTTAAAAAAAATAATGCTATAAAAATCAAAAAGTCATTAAGCCGCGCAAGGAAAGAGTACAATTTATTGCATGTCAGTAGTTTTTTGTTAGGGTAGAACACTGAGTTTGGCATAAGTTAGGAAACTTTCAATATATCTTTAAGTTGAATGCAAATCAGCTGAATTAAAACGATGTGTAGATGACACAACCATGTTCAGCAAACGTACAATGGTATATACTAGCATACAAACCCCTTCTTAAGCTATTATTATATGGAAAGGTGGCGTGATTTGCTATATCTATTCACAAAGTCTAAGAAGTTATATCATGAACAATGCTCTTAGTATTGAAATATCTAAAAATTAAATTCGTTGACGGGTCGATGGCACTTCCAGCCTGTACTATTAGTACACTGATCCAAAAACCAGGATTTCCGTTCCTGAATTGATCCATAGCGGTAGAAAAAATATGGTGAGTACGGATTTTCTTAAATCAAGTACAAATTTTTGATACAAGAATGGAGCTGAAATTCTTAAGTTTTAAGAAAAAATAGATTTGATTTAAGTACAAAAGGGCTTAGAAAAATTCCCTTCTTGTTTGTGGTTTTTTTTTTTACACGGTTTCAAAAATGTTCTTTTGTGTGGAGGAAACTAGTTTCGAACCATGACAATTGCGTATGCCGCTAAGAAGTATCCTCATCCTAACTACCTCGGCTAACAGTCACGAGTCGAATCACAACCCATTGCTTTTTTCATTTACTGTCGGTGAATTTTACGTTGGAGCAGCTGAGAGAGGAAATTTTATTTTTCTCTTACGTTTCTTTCTACTCCCAAAGATTGATTTATTTTCAAATTTTCCAATACCAAAAATACTTATTTTATTTTCTGAGATGAACTTGAACTTGACTTGAGTACTTGAGATTAGAGTACTTTGAATTTGAGTATTTAGAATTAAATTTTTGTACTTATTAATATAAGCATCATACATACTGCCAAGTTAATATAAAGAACGAGTATAGATCAGCTATATAACGTCTTGAAGATATGTTAGGTGCATGAGTAGGAGCATCGCTGCAACAGTTAGGCAATACTTCAGGGATAGAATACCATTCTGGCATGCTTGTCTCCAAATATGCGATGTCAGCATTCAGCTTTGCGTTATTTGTATGGAGGTGCTTCAAAAAATGAAGTGCAGTGCCTGAGCAGGAATATTTACGGACAATACCAGTATTGGAGTGTTTAAATTTTCACAAATTAGTAAATCTCTTCTAAGCGAAGATTTGTGCTCTATGCATTGTACGATAATATAGCCAGTTCGCTTGATACTGCATAATCAGGATGTTATAATTTACAATCTTCACAATTAGTTCACAATCAGGGAAGATATATCATAGTGCAGTGGTCCCCCTAGTTGTAACAAGTCAACTCCAAGGTGAAGTTTATATGTAGTCATGATCTGATCTAGAATTTTTGTGTGCGACTAGGAGAAAACAAATTTCTTAAACTGACTACGAATTAAAGAATTTCTTTCAAATGTAGCAGCAAGATGTGAAAGATTTTCAGCACATAATGCTGAACTTGCGCCTAAAAGTTTGCACATTTCCACAAATAAGCTAAGCAAAAACACAAAAGTATGCTGCCCAATTTAAATTTATAGATTTACCCAATATTTTCTATGAATAGAATTTTCGAAAATAATTTTAGTTTTCAGCACTTTAAGTATTGCCATAATTAAGCTGCTACTGCAGCAACACATGAACGCACCATGGCAACAGCCACCTAAAAGCGTGCAACGACAATGTGCAAACAAGTAGTTTACTAGTTTTCTTGAGTTCAAAGCAATTACCAAGCATTAAAATCAAAATTTATGCAAACAAATAACGCACAAGCCAAGCTTTGCACAATAAAATGCAAGAAATATGTCTAACGATAAAATTTTTAATGTTCAGAAAAATCTCAGCTATATAGTAGAACGCACACGCACACACACACACACACACACACACATATGAAAGTACATTTTGTGGTATGAGCAGAGCATATGGCAGTGAAGCAAGTACAATTTAAGGTTGCAACTGAGTTGCACTTCAAATGCAATTGCAACAAGATATGCACTACAAGCAGCAAAAGCACAAACACACAAACGGTTGTAGATATATTTAGATATATAAAATTTTTGTAAACACTGCTGCTTCCATAAAAGAGTATATTAATTTTGTACAGAGGTATGTAACTGGCTGAAGTAGGCACCTATAAAGTATATTCTTGTTCAGCATCGGATGATGTGACGAGGAAGACATCCGTCTGATTGAACGAACACAACTCGGACACTATAAGAGATACAGACTACACGTTTGGATATTTTTACTCTCCTTTACTCTCTTCAGATAATTAGTATTAAATGAACATGCTGAGCTCACTTTAAGAAGTAGTCACCATACAAATCTTTCACCATTTTAAATTGTTTCTATGAAAATGTTTTGCTAGAAACGCCAAATTAAGCTAGATACAGGGTATCTCAAAGTCCGTCACACTCAACTTCAGCATTCCTTCCTGTATTTATTTATTTATTTTTTTTTTTCACAGACTGCAAGTGACTTTTATATGTCATGCGACAGAGAGCAGCAGCAACAGCAAACAACACAAGCACAGGATACGCATGCAAAGGAAACAGAGTATGAATAGAAATTCTAGCAGAGTTTGAGGCAAAGCAACAGCCTTTTGGTATACTAGGAGTGTTTGTGTTTGTAGGTACATATCTATACAATAAAGTAGTTGCAAAAGATACTAAGTAAACATTGTAGTTTACTATATGTACTATATGTGTACCTACTACTAGTAGACAGTAAAACATACACATAGATAGCAAATGTTGCAAGTGCTGCCGAACTAGAGTCACACACACAAGGCAAGTGCATACGATGACACTTCAATAATATTAGAAATTGTACAAAATCCTTTACAGCAGCTGCAGCAGCCGCAGCACAAGCACTTGAAAAAAAAAAGCATTGAACAAAGTCTACTTTTCTGCGGCGTAGACAATATGAAGTGTGCAGCGCACAAAGCTGAAAGATGCTGGCTATAATTGTGTGCAACTTTAATGAGTAGCACATGTAGTCAAAGGCAGTGTTTAATGCTTTCTAAAGAAAAGAATATTGAAATCCAAAGAATCTCGTGTGCGTCAAGAAGTATGCTATAGAAAAACTAAATACAGAATGCTGGCGTTTTGATGGCGCTATGAAAGCAAGTGATTGTAGCTGTCAAGTTGTGGAGATTTTGGTAAAAGGCTTCTATTCATAATGCTGTGTTTTTAATGGAACATTTGAAGTATGTTGTGGATATTGAAAAACGACCATTTAAAATAGGATTCATGTATTAAACAAATGGCTTCAATTTTAGTTAGTGTCAACATGCAGGAATAAAATAGGCAATCAATTCTATTTAGTAGAAAACAACAAAACTCGACTTCACTTGACTGAAAGGCAAACAAACCAATTATTAATAAATACACAGCCTAAAAATATGCTACAAATTTATTTTTATGCATACATTTTGTAGCATACTTCCGCGCTTTAAAGCATTTTGATTAGCAGACGACATGTATGAATATTTTATCCCATATCACTCCTAACGACAGCTTATGTGTTAAACTCCATCAAGCCGTTTTTAGGCTACAAATGTGTATAAAATTGGAAAACATAAGTCTCCGATAAATATCCGCTTATGATTTTAATTAAATGTAGAAAAATGTAAAACTTGACAAGTAATTAACAGTGAATGAAATTTGTGCGATGTTTCCGCAACTCTCCAGAACTCTCTTATATGGAACAATTACAGAAACGCTGCGATTCCAAAAACTGTACGCAAGATGGGTCTCAAAACCAGCGACAGAGGAGCGGAAAGTGAAATGGGTCGTTAGTACACGCTACTTTCCTTGAACAATTTAAATGGAAAGATGAAGATTTTCTGTGCTGGATTTGACTGGTGCTGGAATCTAAGTTACTCACTTCATTCATGAAGCGGCACACCAGTTTCCCAAAGGGATCAATCTTAACGAATGACTGCATCAAATTCAAGCAGGCGTTGAAAATAGACAGTGGAAATCAGTTATCACTCAGCAAAACTCTCTGCAATAATTGAAGTTTTCAAGTTACGACGACACATCAAATGCATCTCAGTCTTAAATTATCCAACTTCTTTTAAACACTCTAATTAAATTAAACACCAAAAAAGTATTCAACGATTTTCAATTAAGTAATATTCAAATAAAATGAGAACTTTTCAAGGTTTCATTTTAATTAAATTTCATATTTACTACTTGAACTGCATAATTAAATGAAATATTTCCATAAAGCTACTATCCAAAAATAAAAATTTCATGTATATATATATAAATCTAATGAATAATTCAATGCTCTCGGCATACTAACTTCCTCTACTCTTTTTGGCCCCGGCAAAAGTAAACCGGAAGCACGCGCTTAATGGAATTTCATAGAATTTCAAATGTTTTAAAGCTAGAAAGAAATAAGTAAGTAAGTAAAAACTAGCACACAGAAGCCATGATGATGAAAGAGCGACCGAGATATAAAAACGAAACTGCAACACATCAAAGCCAAAACGCGAGCGAGCGCATAACCCAAAAACATAAATCCTCTGGCACAAATAGAATAGATGCAGCATGCAGCAGGCGACGTAACAAAAGGAGCAAAATGAAAGCAACAGAAGAAGAACAAGAGGAGACAACGTTATCTTAGGTACAACCGAAGCTTTAATACGGTACAGATGAGATTAAGATTCAATATACCAACATGAACTAAGCAAGCAGCAATGTATGCTGTGTTGCTCTCATTCCCTTTATTTCCTCACAATCGATCATGGTGCGCACAAATCTAGAAACGGCATATGTTGAGCACTCATATGCAGTGCACGGAAAGCGACAGAACAAAGAGAATTATGCAAACGTCACTCGCATGTGCTTGCTGTTGCTTGCTGCTGTCTGATGAACACTCTCTTTTCCCCTTCTCCATTCTCACTTAAAACTTAATAACTTAATTAAAACTTAAAAAAAACTGGCGCCCGAGCAGTGACCTTTTTTTTAATATTTACTGCCAACTGTGAAAAGCGTACTTTATGCGTACAATGATGTCTCCTTCACTAACTTACAAACTGATAATAATTCACCAAACCATGTACGCAGGGTATATAAATAAAAGATGTTGGCCGACCATGAGAGCGATGAAAACTGCAAGCAGTTTTTAACACATTCAGCGGGCAAAGCCAAATGTTGCCGCTCGAAGCATGAGACAGCAACAGTGTGAAAAGCGTCAAAATACAAAAAACAAAAATATGCAATTCCGAAAAAAGTTTAAAAAAATATTCTATAAAACTATTCAAAAAAAGTAATTTTATTTTCATTTATTGTATTTTCTACTGCAATCTTTAAATGAAAAAGAAATCTTTTCACTTGCTGTTTGTTTGCAGGAAATGCTTTTGGCGCTAACAATTTTTAAAAAATGCAAGCAACCGGATATAAAAATGAGTCGGTTAAGAGTACTGGAGAAGGCTACACATACCCGTATATATCTATATAGGAATAGTCAACATATCATAGAAGAGAGAGAGATAAATGAATAGAAGAAAAATATGACAGCTTAATGTTGCAACTGACATTGGCAGTAAGCATAAAAGAATGCACCATTGCAGAGCGATAACACAGAATTTGAGGAGGATATTTCAAGAAATGGATGCAAAAAAAAAACGAAAATTTTTTTTTCTAGAAACAAATGCACAGAATATTCACTGGATAGACGAACGAAACGAAAGTTTTGCCTCTGCACAAGCGAATTTATGCGGGGTTTGATGTGCTAAGCGAAAAGAAAATAAGAAGAAATCTATAAAAATGCAATGAAGTGTAGTCCGTACTTTATACACGTAGTGGATAGGAGGTGACTGAGTACACAAGTAAAGCATCTAAATGAAGTAGATATTGTCTGTAGTTGAATGCAAGTATTTGTGTTTGTCAGTTGTAAGAAGCAAAGCATGGGGCTAAAAACAAAGAAATTGGCAACAATGGTAAGAAAGAAATCAATAGAACTACATAGCAGAGTAAACAAATCAAGTTAGATGTAGCAGTTATTCAGATACGCCTGTCTAAATGAAGTACATAGTGAAATATTGAAAAGAAAAAGTCTCGTTTTTATAGTTCTATCTTGTAAAAGGAAAATGTAAATGTAAGAAAATCAGCAGAAGCTCAAACACTGCGCACGGATTGTTTCGAAAATTTTAAGCCTAAGTGAAAAAAGACCAAAAAAATAGTATCTAAACTGGCGCCCGAGCAGGGATAATATATTATCATAAATGTGAGACAATAATCTTCATGCCAAAAACTTTTCATGAATTGACACATCGAACGAGAGCGGCCATAAGCCAATATGAAAACAGATTTTAGAGTAGTTGTGTTATCCGAAGGGTCAAGTTAAGTTGGCACACTTTGTATACACCATTACTAATATTATTTTCAAAAATCGATATCCAAACATTTAAAGCATTTTGAGCGTAGCTTAAAGTTTACCGTCTTAAGCAGTAGATTAAATAGCTTAACTAGGATATCATTGCAAACTTTGCAGAAAATTAGAGATTATCGCAAACGAAATCAAATCCATACAAACAAAGAACTGCCAACTCAGCAACAAAAAAAAGGAGACTGAGATCAACAAACAACGCTAGACTTAGACAGTTCAACTACGACTTCAAGTTATAGAAAGCAAAGACAATCTAACTTCACATCAAGACGCACAGTAAAACTCGGCGATAGTAAACTGATGTTGCAGAAAATGGCCGCAAGCGAGCAGCAAAGGCTGCTGCAAGTGAAATGTCGACAAGAATGAAGAGGACAAAAGATGGCAGCGCCGGAAATTGTAAAAGTGGTAAAGAACAAAAAAAAAAAAATAATCTAGCGAGTGAAAATCAAGAAAATATATATTTCTAAGTTTAAAAAAATGTGGCAGACACCACATAGCAAAAAAAAAAAAAAAAAAGAGAGCAACTATGAACAAAAATGTATAAAAGTTAAACGAAAAAGTTTTTTATAAAAATATTGCACTTATACTTTTGTACGAAAACTCCTGCGGTTCATACTTGCAGCAACTTAATTTTAAAATGTGCCCACGAAAGGTTATTTACTTTTTTACGAAATCGAAAACTTTTCTAATGAGAGTAAGAGTACTGTCTCTCTCTCTGTGTGCTTATAGTAAGTTATTTAAAAGTAGTAGCAGAGCAGCAGCCACAGATACTAGAATTGAAGTGTTGTGGCATGAAATGAAGTATAGTTAAGTGGCAGCTGTAGTTGAAAGTTTGAAAGTCTGTCTAGCATTTGGTTTGAAGTTTCTTTTTGCACTTGGATATATAAATTATATATGCAGCAAAAACTACTTTGTTTAAATTGGAATTAATAAGTGTTTCAAATCAAGTATTTTCCGCGCTATAATTGAATCATAATACCACAAAAGCTATTATCAAAATATTTATATATACTCTGAGAATTAAGCAAAATACATTTAATTGAATGTTTAGAGGCTAGAAACGGCTGGCAATATTAATTATTTTAACAGAATAACTAAACTGGCGCCCGAGCAGGGACGTTAGAAGGCTTATGTTGGAAACAATAAGGCCGCACACGGCCACATGAATCTTCTTTCAAACTTGTGTATCCTATCTTTCTACAACTTGACTAAATTTTTAAACTATAGCTTCAAAGTTTCAGATATGTTATTGAGGAAGTAGTTCCCCAGGTGTTTGAATCTTCTCCTGGATAGTCCGGGCCAATGACATAGAAGGTGATGGATGGTTTAGGGTTCATCAGCGTTATCAACGATGGAGGTCTCCTGTCTCCTAGCATGCTGGCCTATGGGACAGTGTCCTACTACCACTCTGTTTAAAATTGCTACATATCTTCTACTCTTCTTAAGTAGGAGATGAGTTCTTTTCTGGTCATACTTAGGCCAACTTGAAGTGCTATACATGGTTAGTCTAGACCGCCTATTGTGTGCGGTCTAATAGTATTGGTTTTGTATTGCAGCTTACAAGTGAACAGCCAATCAACTTCTTATACTTTCGAATATGTGTCGTTGTACCTAGTCTTGCAAGTTCATCTGCTATATAGTTACCCAGACACCCAATGGAGGTGGATACGGTTCTACGCAACCATCTCATTAAGAGATTAGCGGCAGTCAGTGATGGTTCTCGAGCGATTTAGACAGAAGTTCAGCGCTTTTACAGATGCTTGTCTGTCTAAGTATAGGCGGACTTGTTTCCCTCTAATCCTAGTAGATTTTAAGTAAAACATAGTCTCCTGGATGACAGCGACTTCCGCTTGGTAAACGCTACAGTAATCAGGTAGTATAAAAGAGGCATTGATTGCAATTTCTGGAATATGTACCCCATGACCGAATCTGGTCCGTCAGTGAAGATTCTCAATGATTTTTCTGTTAATATTTCCTATGGCTGTCCCTGCCACACTTGTCGGGAAGGAATGGGAACATCGATGTTCTTATTAAAATCCAGTATATGGATTTCGTAATCTATATTTCCTTTTAGAATTGTTGAATTCTCCGTTGTTCCATTCTTCCAATGATTATATTGTCTAAGCCTGATGGCCGCTTTTGCGGCATTTTTCCTTCATACTTCATTTGAAGATGTAATAACGTGTTGGTATAGTGCGTAGCACCCTTGCTAATATATAATTGTACACTCCGTTGCATCTTATTTAAGATACTTAAGGTAAGTTTCCATTAGGTCACATACTGCTTGTGCGAATCTGTCTGTTATTGCCACTGCTACGTCATCAGCATAATTATAAATTTGTGCACAAGCAAAATAAATATTTACTAAATATTGGCAATACTAAATCTATCATAAGAAGAACTAAACTGGCGCCCGAACAGGGATAATTGTAGTTTCTCAAGTAGGTACTTTTTATAAAGTAAATTTTCCACGCTACAATTGAATTAATGAAACAATAAAACATATTAAAAATCAAAGAAATACTCTGGGAAATAAATTTATGCACAAGCAAAATGCGTTTAATTGAATATTTACAGGCTAATAACGGCTAGCAATACAAAAAGATACACGACGAATTAAGCAAGTAAAATAAATTGCTAAACACAAAAATCCTCAAAATAAGATATTAAGCCTTAAAGTCTAATAAAATAAACAGTAAACACACTTAATGCCTTGATTACCAACAGGAGCAGCAACAGTAGCAGTAGCAGCACCAGCAGCTTGAACTAAATACATATACAAAAATAACAACGAAACCGAAAGCCAAGACGAGTAACCAAGACGACAACGTACAAGGAAGTGCTATTGAAATGCTACAGACCAAAGTACAAACACTGCAAGGAGCAAGAAGCAAACGGACAGCTCTATATAAAGAGTGTATATACAGGACAATGTAACAAGAAATCCTTAGATATATATATAGTATATATACACACAGATACTCGTACAACAAACAAAAGCTACAGAGCGTCGCTTGGATTTATGCCGAAAACGTTGTTGACCTCAAAATTTCGTAAGCCGCAGCAGCAGCAGCACAAGGAGCAACAATTTTGTCTCAGGCTAGCTCTGGCTGACTAGCTGACTGACTAGCATAGCAGCGTATCCTTGCGGCTAGTCAGTCAGCAAAGCAAAAAATATAACTGAGCTAAGAACGCAGCTGGCAGGACGAAACACATGTTTAGGTAACCACAAAACTTACAAAATGATGCCTATACAATATATAGACAACGAGTCTCGTAGAGACAGACAACCAGACATATGGACGGACAAACAGGCATATAAAAACAGACAGCATATAGTGCAGAGTAGTACTAGTAGTAGTAGACGTGAGGAAAAAAGTAACTTATAGATACAAAATACTTGTACCATTCATGCCAAATTTATTGCAATGATGTGTAGTTGAGCAGCAACACCAAACTTTACCGAGCAGTATGAGCACTTAGCGTACTACAAATAGCATTGAAGTGAAATATTGACAGTGGCTGTAACTATGGATGCATAAGATAGACAATTCTCTAGCTACATACCAGTATATTGGTGTTGCTAAGTATCTACAAGTAGTAGTAAACCAAATCTTATGGTATGTGGTAGGCAGGCTGGCAGACATAGCACAGAAAAGCAACAGTTTTTCTTTCGTGCAAAGCAGTAATTGCTATGACTATAATTTGCTAGAAAATATTGTTTTTCAAAGAAACAAGCTAGCATGCATTCAGTGTGAGACGCTTTAAGCGCTGCAAAATTTAATAGCAAAAATGTTTAACAACTTGTTTGTCGATTATTACAGCAGCGCAGCACTTGTTTCTTGTTCAAAGTGCGCTTAAAATGGCCTAAAAGCTTTTAAACTGTAACAGCGAAATATGTTTTTAATTGGCGCACGTGGCGTTGTGCTCTATACAAGATATACAAATCAACAAACAAATCAGTAACAATTTAAATTCAAATTAAACTCATATACAACTTGCTCTAAATTATTCCACATATAGTCGAAGATATTTTAGCTATTTGCGATATATCAAATAGTTTGCATTATGTTTTATAATATATTTATACGAGTATGAATCTACTTAAATCTAAAAATAAAATGGTTTCTGCACGTTTGCAAGTTGAAGTTCCATAAAATATCTGTTGGAAAATCTGAATCAAAAGCGGTAATAATTAAGTTTAAATGACGATTTAATTGTTTCAACAGGATTACTAAACTGGCGCCCGAGCAGGAACAATTGTAATTTCTCAAGTAGGTACCTTTTAAGTCGTAAAATTTGATTTTGTTGAAAAAGTGGTGTGTGTGTGTGTGTGTGTGTGTGTGTGTGTGTGTGTGTGTGTGTGTGTGTGTGTGTGTGTGTGTGTGTGTGTGTGTGTGTGTGTGTGTGTGTGTGTGTGTGTGTGTGTGTGTGTGTGTGTGTGTGTGTGTGTGTGTGTGTGTGTGTGTGTGTGTGTGTGTGTGTGTGTGTGTGTGTGTGTGGCTGGTGTGTTTGTATGTGGACTACCCCTAAAAAGAGGAAATCACACCTTTTTCTCTAAATGTGAAGCATTCGTCTATAAGAATCCATTATATTCAATTTTAAGTTCAATTTTAACATTGACTGTAATAAGAAAGTTTCTCATAAAAATCGCAAAAGTGGGCGATAAGTTTGTATGCGGTCTACCCCTAAAAGTGAGCGAGGCACGCACCTTAGCATTTACGTGAAGCGTCCGTGCATAATAAAGCCGTCACGTCATTTTTCAAGTCAATATTGATTGCAACAAAAACGTTTTCAATACAAAAAAGCAAAAATGGGCGGGTGGCTAGTATGGGGACTACGGTGATAAAAAAAATTTTCATACAAAAAGACAAAAGTGGGGGAAAGGTTCGTATGCGGGCTACCCTATAAACTTGGGCGTGGCATGTCCATATGAAAAAAAAAAAAAAACTGCAGTAAAAAGAAGTCCATATGTGCCGACTTACAACTGTATATGTTAAAAATTGATTCCCGGAAAATGCGCAACATTCAGACAGACAGTTAGACATAGCTAGATACACTCGTCTCGTCGCACCGCGTCAGGCTGATCAAGAATATATTTAGATTATAGTGTCTACGGCGTATCATTTAATGTGTTACAAACTTTCAGACTAACTTAAAATACCATTGTGAGTGAGTGGAAAAAAAGGAAAAACTAAACTGGCGCCCGAGCAGGGACCATTGTAAAATTTTATAAAAATGTAAAAATAAGATGAAAGTAGAATAACTTCACAGTTTGTTGACATCGTGTGAAATGTACTAAAGATGCGGTTCCTTCTTCATTAGGTTTATAAAAGTTTCTGCTTTTAACGATTTTAAAAATCTTTGTAAGCAGGGTGTCTTCTGTTTCTTGAACTGTTGAAACGTATGAAACATAGCGAACGAAAATACAGCTACATATATTAGTGCTCAGCACTACGAGACGTGTCGATCTAGCCGATGACGTCCGTCCGTCTGTTAGTCTAACTTAGAGAAAAGTTCTCTGACCAGAGAAACTAAACTCAATCAATAGTTCGTTTTGCAAAACCGGGTATGTCCTTGAATTTTCTATAATTTATAGCATAATAACATGCATGTAAACGTCTTTCAAAACAATAGAGCAAAATTCTCTACATTTTGTACTTCTCTCATCTATAACTTAAGGCATTTTGCCTTAATTAGAAGTATTTAATTTTGCAATTTGTCTGCCTTGCTCGCCTGAAGGCTGTCTGATTTTGTATGCGCCTCTATATATCATTTACTACATTATTGGATTTGTTAACAATGTGCTTGCAGGAGTATGCTGCAATGCTGATATTTAAATTGTTATTTGTGTTTTTGAAATATATTAAAATCTATTATTACTATTTATTAAAATAAATAAATTATTTATTGCATAATTATAAGCAAATTAGTTTTGTGTATGTAGAGAGCGGGGAGTCTAGTTGTGTATGAGTGGCGTTTTAATTGCTTGTGTCGTACGTATACACACATGTACTCGTCTGTGCTCGTATATTGTGATTGGTTTTTGGGCTATTTGCTATTTAATTATATTCATAAATAATTACTTTGATTATTTTTATGCTGTGGTGGACGATTTAAAGATAAATATTTAATAATTGCAAACGAAAGTAAAATTTCATTGAAGCGGAATTAAAGTAAAAGTGATTAGTAAGCAGTTTGGGAAATATTTAAACGACATTTACTTGAACTGCTAGTGAATTTCATTTGATAGTACTCAACTTAAGTATGTGGAGATTGAACTCGTACTGAAACTAGTAATAATGCTACAGTTAAAGTGAAACAAAACTTGCACCTTTAAAGCTCGAAATTTAGTACCCATATTATTTACGTAAATAACCACAAAATACTTGCTCAGATGGAGCTACTGTATCAAATAGACAAAACTCAATCGGATCAATGATTTATGTTTCTTAATTTCACAAATGTACATACATGGTGCTTGGGTTGCATACTTTGAGTATTTAAAAAAAAAAGGCGTGAACAATTCGAGTTAAATTTTGTTTCAAATCTTTTTAATTGGCGCACGAGTAGGGGCCGTAAAAGTTTTTCAAGTAGTTCTAAAAATTAAAAATATACATAAAGAAAAAGTAGTTTAATGCTACACGTTTCAAAATTCAGTTTTATGCAGCCCTGAAGACTGGCAAAAATTATAATTGCATAATAATGCTTACATGGCTCTCGAGACAGCATGGCAATGTTATTGAGTTCATTCTACGTTGCCGATTATACGAACTGAAGAATAAAACTGGCGCCCGAGGAGTGTAGATGCTAAATCATGTTCAATTGAATTTATAATTATTTCAATTTAATTATAATAACTTGATGTCAATGTAATTCTTCAAAGAGCATAACTAAACTGGCGCCCGAGCAGGGACTTTTGTTGTTTCTTTGTAGTTACTTTTTATAATGTTGTAAAAAATATAAACAGATTTAGCGTCTTTTGATGTATTGACATGGAATTTGGAGATACACATTTTTTACCGCTGGGCCATATTCAACAAAATTTAATATTAATATGAATTTAATGATTTTAACCTTATGTCAATTTAATTCATCAAACTGCATAGCTAAACTGGCGCCCGAGCAAGGGCCGTTTTAGTTTCTTTGTAGATACTTTTTATTACTAGTTGTGAAAAATAAAAACAGATTTAGCGTCTTTAGATGAAAGGACATGAAGCATAGCGGTATATAATATGGTCTGCTGAACCATGATAATGATGGCTGAATTTATATTCAATTGAAATTAATTAAATTTGTCTTTTGTATAACTTGAGTTGTTTTCAATTTAATTCAGACACAAACTGAGCTACACAATACAAAAAATATAAGGTTCTGTTTTCAATAACTTATATGTAAAAAATATCGACTACTGTACACAAACTACAATTAATTCTACATGCTGCACTTCAATTTAGTTCATTTTAATATTGCAAACTTACACACTCTTCTCATCTAAATCGAAAGCCACAGCAGACAGTATTATGTATCTAACAAATAAGCAAACAGTGCTTTATTAGCAACGTCAAGCATTATTTCTGCTACATTCAAAATTTTCAGAAAAACACTTCAACCAACAATGCTGGCAACAGCAGAGATACAACGAGCTACAATTTTATACTCGCCATTTGGATGTGGTGGTACGGTAATAAAAATACGTTGTAGCGCAATGCCACATACGTTTTTATGAGGCATTTGAGATTTGAATAACATACTACCGACATAAAACTACAAAATGCATAGCCGGCATACACCTGCAACACAACACCTACACAAATGCTATGCACACAAACACTCAATATGCATGGAAAACCTGTGCATGTTTAGAAAATAATGATGATTTTCCAGTCAAATGCAATAAAATTGACTACGTACACCAACCGACTCACACACACACACACACACACACACTTTGTGGCTAGCTGACTGGCAAAGGCAAAGGATGCACTGAAGTGGAATGTAGCGGGTGGCATGTTGCAAATAGATAACAGCATATAAATATAAATTACTAGCTTTACTTCGAACGAATGACTACTAACAAATACAAATTTTCAAATACACAGTGTTGTATTCATACGGCAGTATCCGGTGTTGCCTTTGTTCTATTTTAAATAGATTCCGGAATATTTTCTACCTCCCAAAAAAATACAAATAAAAATAGTAAAATAAAAAGTAAATAAAACAAAATAATCCAAACAAAAACGTACTGTGCACGAAAAATCATAGTTGATATGCACTTGGGGAGTAACTACAACCATTTCGAATGTATCTGTACAATATACACATCACACTAGATACAATATCCAGTGCAGTAATAATTTCATATTTGTATTTATTTAGTATCAAGTTGAGAAGTACGAGGCAGCTGGTGGTGGTATCTGACGTTAGTTAGCTGCTGTAAATATTGTTGCAAGTTGAAAAATTTGTTTCATGCTCTTTGAAGATAATAGAAAACATTACTTTTCTATACAATATTTTTTGGTTTTTGTTTAATTTTTTTTGTTTAAATAGAACATAGCTACCAATTTTCAATTTTAATACAATAACAATTTCCATTACAAGAAGAGCTCAACTAGTACGAAATAATTAAAAATTTTACAACAAGAAAGAAGGCTGCATTTCTTCGAGATACCCTATAAATTTATAAGGTTCCTTATTTGAACCATAGGTTTTTATATGTCATATTCTTCAGTAGTCCGAACTTGGCATATGTAGGGCTTTTTATTATAATTGTTGAAAGATAAATGAAACTTGACATTT
Organism: Leucophenga montana; assembly: GCA_035044765.1. Lineage (NCBI taxonomy): Eukaryota > Metazoa > Arthropoda > Insecta > Diptera > Drosophilidae > Leucophenga > Leucophenga montana. The sequence goes on from JAWNNQ010000524.1 coordinate 684,883, forward strand.
CTAGCATAATTAATCGAGAGTTTTTATGTTATCAATTAATGAATTTAGAAATACCAAATTGTGTGTATCTTTTATCAATTCTTATAAAAATTACAAACTTTTTCATACAAAAACTTAAAAATAAGGTACCAGTTTGGTTGGGACTACCCCTTATGGTAGAGTTAACGTATCCATTTAATACATATTATCTAAAGAGAGAATAGAGATGTCAAAATATTCAAACTTAAAGTCTACACTATGATCCAATGATTCAATGAATAATCTAAGAAGCATTCAAACATTTTTGTATAATTCATTTTGAAAAAAAAAGACTTGAATGAAAATTAAAATTTAGATTCATTGGGGTGATGACTCATAAAAAAAAGAACGATTCAAAATTCCATGCAATTCAATCCAATTAATTTTTTTTTCCAAATAGTTTCAAAAAGAATGATTCAAAACAAGCAATTCATTTTGAATGATTCAAATTTTAATTCAATTCATTATTTTATTTTCAAAAGAAATGATGAAATAAGTGGGCTTTCTTTGTGAATTTAAAAACACAAATTAATCATTTTGAATGATTCTATATTTAATTCAATTTATTCACGCATTCTTAGTGAATTCAAAAACAATAAAAATGAATCATTCCTTTACAGCGCTGCCATATACATATATAAATTGCATTAAAATTCGCCGATTCATTCAAATTTGAATCATTCATTTATAACTCTAGTACAATTGTTAATTCAATGCCTGAATGATTTACAAACTCTGGTACAATTCAAATTGAATTATTTAAATTTTAAACAATTCAACTTTTGTTCATAAGGAATGATTAAATAATTGAGCATTATTTGTGAATGAATGAATGAATGAATCATTCTTTTACAGCTCTAGTCTTCAAAATTTCAGACGAACGGACAGACATGGCTGTATCGAATCAGCTTCCGATGCTGATCAAGCATATATGCGCATACTTTATGAAGTCTTCTGTGTTACCTAAATTCGCACAAATTTAATATACATTTTTACCCTATTGCTACAGGGTATACAAATTTAATTTGCCGTTTGCAATACTGATTGAATTTGTCTGCAATTGTTTTGCTTGTTAGCCGGTTTTATTTGTCTTTAGTATTTATGCAATTGGCAGTCAAGAGAGAATATGTTTTGAATAACCACAAAATGGAAAATGTTCTTACTTTACTTTATATATTATTATAATGCGTACCCAACATTCTCATATCATATGCATTTGATACACATTCTACGAGTATAGCTACTTTTTATGTTGTACGTAAAGTTTGTAGCATAAAATTCGACATCATTTTAGTACAATAATTCGAATTGATTTTAATTAGAAGAACAATAGAAAAGATACAACTTTAATAATAAAAACAATTAAACTGAGATACACGACAAGAAAGAGAAATGCTACACAAAGAACGCTATCTGCAGTACACGCACTGTATAAGTAAAATTAGCTCGCTTGGGCAGGCGCAACCAAAATGAAATTTGATCAGCATATGTATAAGTCGTGTTTAAATATCAGAGTTTAATGTGTCCAGTTTTTATAATCGCTCAGATACAGCTGTTCATGCATACGAAGAACGGACAGACTGATTTAGGTAATTATATCAAATGTTATTGTATATACAAATTTAAGTCACTCTATTGGTGCATCTGAAAAAAAAATGCGGAACAATTCGTGTTTAATGTCCATTTAATTCTTCGTACAGCATAACTTAAATATCGCTCGAGCAGGGACTGTTTTAGGTTTACCAAGTACTTCAACATAATAACTTAACTGGCGCCCAAGCAGGGACTGTTTTAGTTTTACCAAGTAATTCAACATAATAACTTAACTGGCGCCCGAGCAGGGATCGGTATAGTTTCTCAAGTAGTTCAACAGAAAAAGTTAACTGGCGCCCGAGCAGAGATCGTATATATGGTATAAAATTTTTCGAAATTGGTCTACTAGTATAGCCTTAGAGAGCTTATTTATTTATATAGGATTGCATTCAACACAAAAGTTTGTTTCAAACTGATATGCTGAAACAAATGTATTTAATTTTAACTTGAAACTCCTGCTTTCGTCCTCTTTCCTATCCTACTATTTCTTCGTTCATAGTGAGCTTTTGTACAACTCAGTAGCTCCTGGTGAAGTCTTTGTATGTAGATGATTTCCATGCTCATGCCTGTCAGTATGACATGGTTGCTATGTTCAAATAGGAGCTATTTTGCACACTTACATTAGTCTCAGGTATCAAGCTGCTACCAACTCATTATTAAAGTGCCTGCTAATTGCAACATTACAGATTGCCATCGGCATGCCTTACTCTTTTGACACTTTTGTTAGAGGAGGTATAGATGTGAAATGCAAGCAATATTATCACTGCTGATACTACAGATATATGTTCAAATGGTTTAACAATATATCGATTAGGCAAAGTAAACACCACAGGTATTTCCACTACGACCTGGTTAACTATAAAATTCATATGCCACTCTTAATAACAAGATATGTTTAATTATTTTCCGACAATTTCATTGAAATATAAATACTGCATATTAAATAGCTTCAATAAATTCTTTAGCTGTATGCAAAGTATGCCTTTGAATGCAAAAGCAAAAACCAAAACTGCTGTCAAAGAAAAAGTATTTATGAGATACTTTTTCGGATATTGAAACAATGCAAATATACAGGATTATATGTAGTATAATGAGCGGCAACAGCTTATGTTACACATTAATTGGAATTTAATTAAGCAATAATTCGTGCAGCATGACATATGTATAATATGTGTAATGTAAACTGCGAGGGTTTACACAAAAATAAGACGTCACGATTGTAATGAGGTTTTGTATATTACTAGAAATCCACGCAGCTGCCAATACAAAAAACAAGGATATACTAAGTAAATACACACGCGCGCCTTGAGATAAATTAATAAAACATTAACAGACGCCATTAGTTTTATTTTGACTTAAATATTTTTCTGTACGTGCAAACTAAGCCAAATCGCATAAGTTTTATTACAAACGTCTCCGCCTCCATATACTGCGCACAGGATATATATACAGGATAATATGAAAACGTGTAGCACGCCATATAGCTAAGCTATCGGTAAGTCATAAAAACGCACAAATCACAAAGTTAGTAGAATAAGAAGAAAAAAAAATAAATTCTGACGGACAGAAATAAAATTGGTAGTAAAATGAACAAAATAGTAGAAACAGAAAAAAAAATCGGCAAGTAGGCTAATAAAAGTCAAAAGTAAGCCATGAAAATTGATTTGACATGGTCGAAAAGCAGCAGACAGTCCGACAGCCAAAAACATAAACCAAATGTCCACTGCTAACTTAAGTCATCATTGGATAAATACCAACCAGAATTTAGTTGCTTAATGAGGAAGAAAAAACGAAGAAACAAAAAAGAGGAAATGATAGCTTTAGCTAGTATCAAATTTTAAATACTCTACACGAAAATGCATTAAATAGGCAAAAGAAAAAACGCCAAGTTTTTGCGATGACAAGTGAATGCCAACATTTTTTCCGAAGCAAAAAAAAGGAGGGAATAGAATTAAAAAATAATTAAGTTATCGATATCAAGTCAACCAAAATTATACAATTAGGATTGTCCAAAATGAAACAAATCTTTTACAGACAGCAGAGAGACGAAATCCTAAAGTACACGCCGCATCGATCATGGATATATATATATTGTAGGTACTTAAGCCTAGCTATTGCACTAAAAAAAGCAAACAAGGCATATAAAGACTTGCATGTTTTCGTTTTCGTACGCTTTCGTTTGATAAAATAAACTAAAGCAAGTACTTTGCTCATATTTCAAAAACACGAATTTGTTGCACGGAGTTCAAGTTACAATGAGAACAAATGAGAGTAAACGAGCGATTATTATTATAGGAAGGGATTTATAAACCAGCGAACTAGAAAGATTTATTGTTTGTCCTACATAGTTAGCTGACCTGCCCAAGTACTATCTATATGCTGAATAAATCTTACATTTGCCGACGATCTAGCCTACCCCAGCTATGAGAATGTGTAGATGTGCTCCTTCTTCATACTCGCAGAATCTGAATCAAAATCATTCAGGGGAGTCTTTTGTATACCCTATTTAGCGATATATACATCTAATATACGTATATAGAAATATATTGTGCTCTAGTATGTATAAGTTCCACACCAAGAAAAAGCTTATTTTTTTCTATATATTGCCAACTAAATCATAAGAGTGTAAACGGATCTCCACCTAGTGTGAGAAAGAGATGGACGAGACAAGCAATGTTGAGTAGTAAGTGTATATTTTGCTCATTTGTCTAGTCTTTTCATTCGGTTTGGTCGTTACTTGTATGAAGCCAACTTCGCCATAACGTACAACTTGTTGGAACCTGCTCGGTTCGTATGCAATATTTTTTAACGAAGTGAAAAAAAGAACAGAAATGATTTGAGAGACTCTTGCCAAGCGAGTGTATCTTATAACTACTTTATAGCTTCTCCAATGATTCCTTTAAATTGTTGCAACGACAGTGATAAAATTCAAATACTATACGCACTATGTGTGAAGCGTATAAAAACGAAAACGCCGACTAAATGAAAAACGCTATTAATTAGTAAATGGCAGTTAAATGAGAACACTAAACGAACGACAGCAGCGACGAGTTGCATGTGCGCGGCTAATAAATTAAGTACGCGCAAGGATTCGCAGTCGCAAGGCACTAAAACAAAAAATGACAAAAAAAAACTATCCAAGCAAACAAGCGAAAAAAAATTTTGCGTGTGGTATATCAATGCACGCAATCCTTGTGCTACAAAGGACTACAGACAGACAAACAGACAGACAGACAGGCAGTTAGCTTAAGTCTGCGCTATGGAAATGTGTTAATTATGTTAGAGAACGTAATTGATTTTTAGTAGTTAGAATTGGGTTTAGCACATAAACTAAAGTGGTTTATATGCGAAGATTGATTGCCAGTGCTATTTATTCTACTAACTATTTAAAATCAGCACATTAAAATAAAATAAAACGCCATTTTGCCAATCAAACTAAAATTGTAAAAACATGCACTCTTCTTCTTTCATATTGTGAATTCACTGCTGCTGCTGCTGATCATCATCATCAAATGGCTAACAAACTGCATGACAATGTCAAATTTTGGCAGCGCAACAATAAATTTTCATAAAAATTGACAACAATATTGATGAAAATCATTGTATTCAACGTTGGCAGGTTGGCAGGCGGGCAGGCAGGACGCGAGTCCATGTTGATATTGAAGGCGGCAGGCATCGCGTGTCAGTTGAGATTATGATAGATATAAGCCAACAAACAGCAGTTTGGGGGGGGGGGGGGAACAGAGAAAAATGGCGCAGAGCAGAAAAAAAATATATATATATATTTACAAATAAACAAGATACTATTGCAAAATAATAATAATAAAGTTGACAGCAATGTGAGTGACAATGTTGACGAGGACAACGATGATGTTGATAGCGGCGGCGACAGCAAATAGAGTTGTAGTTGGAGGTAGTTGGTAGAGCAAACTGAAAAAAAAAAATATGTTGCACGAGTGTACCGAATTGTGTTTGAGATAAGCAAAAAAAAAAGGATATACGTATAGAGGAAGTGAGAGATCGAAACAAAATGGATTACATATTGGCAGCTTTTGTGTTGAAATAGTGATGTGCATCGTTGGATATATGAAAACGTAGACAGGAAAATGTCCTCTAAAAACGGGCAACTCCCTCTCTTCACAAACAAAAAATAATGGGTGTTGGAATTAATTTTAAAGGATTCATAAGAGCTGGCGTAACTAGCACTAAATAGCATCGGGGAAACTTGTGACTATATTCATGTGAAAGCCTACTTCATAAGCTTCAATTTTCCGTATGTGCCATTCCACTGAAGTGTAAATAACATATTTTTTTTTTTGCTCTGTGAACATGTCGACTTTTGTTCCAACAAAACGCAATTGGCGGGAGTAGTACTCGCACTGTTTTGTAATCTGTGTTTAGTCATGTTAAGATTAACCGGGTTCCTAATTGTTATCGGTCTGGTATATTATCAATCGGTCTGGTTTGTTATCGATAAGTGGTTCTTGACCAATCGCTGCGAGTGCAAGTCAAAATTGATCAAGCGAGCAAAATATTAAGATGTGCACATAACAACACATAACAACTAATTCCGATTGGGGGTAAAATATATGTAGCCAAAATACAAATTATCTATTAATAACACAGGTCAACATGGTTTAGTTGTTGGAAAGCTGAGGGTCATTTCCAATCTCTTCAACTCTTAAAATAAAGGGTGAGTGGTACTAAATGATGTAATTGGAGAGACAGACCACAAAATTTGTTTGTACCCTCAAAAGTAGGAAAAACGCCTTTATTCGGGTTACATAACCTCAAATATCTCAAATGATGGACCAATTCTGACTCCGGATTCGGATTCTAAGCAGCAAATTACTTCGGAAATGAGCCTCAGCTTTCCAACAACTGACATGACCCCGGTATTTGTAGGCCTGTGTAATTGAATAATTAAGAGTAAACAGTGCAGTAATAAATTAAAGAATAATATAAGAATTACGAGTTAATATTACAGTTATATAATATAGATACAAGGAGCATGTTGCAAGAAAGTGAATGGTAGCTGGTGTCCCTAACTCCAAATTTTTAGATTAAATCTGACGAAATATAAAATTTTTTATGTAGTGGAATCATACCACAGTGTCTGATAAAACTCTAAAGTTGTAAACATTACAGAATATCGAACGGTTATAATCGTTATACTTTTTAGGTGGTCCCTAATTTACAAAAACTTTTTGGAGCATTACGACCGATATATGTCTAATAACACAAATAATGTTGACTTCCATTACAAACAAAGCTGGCTTATATGCGATTCAACGTAAGCCAAACTCAAGGAATACGAAGCAAATGGTCGCTCTTTGTTCGGAAAAACTGCACAGCTTACCACCATGAAGTTAGACGAATATGTAACTGTTAAATGTAAATGGAACACAAGTATATAACTGTCAAAACCATACGCCGAAGACGGTTCATAATCTACCACGACAATATGAATATAAGAGTTCTCACACAAGAGAGTTTTTGAGCATTCAAAACATCGAATTGATGGGTCAGTCCTGCCTTGGCATTAAAAGACTCGTCAACGTTTTTCGACGCCTAAAGGAAAAGCTTTTGAACATCTCGTTTTGGAGGTATTTGGAGGCTACTGAGTGGCAAAATTTCTTCAAACTCATGCAAAAGTGAACTGATATTCATGGAAAATGTTTTGAAAAACAATGAACCTATTTTAGGTGCACAATACAAAAGGCAATTCTAGTACGACGAGACACTCGTCAGCGACCCAATCGTTAACCAGAATTTGTATAGAGATGTTTTATATAAAAAAAATTTGCACAACTTCACAAGGCATTATCACACGAAATATGAGCACAAAATTTTGGTCTCATTTTTCGGAAAATCGACAATATGTCGATTGCGGATTAAGCGACCCAAAATATACTAGTCGCACGTTCGTGTTATTTTCACCAATTTCAATCGATGCGCATCACTATTTATGCACAATAAATTGAGCAACATTTCGCGAACGCCGCCCAAGCGAATAAATGAATGACAACTGACAATATTGTAAAGTTTATTGGATACAACACGAAGCATAAAAAATTGGGTGAAATAAAATTTGTACGTAGGTAGCAGCTACATATATCATATATATATATATATATATATATATATATATATATATATATATATATATATATATATATATATATATATATATATATATATATATAGAGAACGAAAGGTGTGCCAACAACGAGCAAGGCGTCGAAAGTAGAGAATATATGGAGGTACTACTATAAACGTTTTCAGTGCTACAACAACGAACTTCCGTTTCCGCTGCAGGCAGGCAGCCATTACTCTAGTTACCCTAACAGGCAAGCAAGCAGGCAGGCAAACTTCAACAGCTAAAACACTTGAGTGCACAAATATACTCACACACACAGACACACACACTGACATTGCTGTTATATATGTGTGAGTGCATACACTACAATTATAATTAGCCATGTTCGACGTTGTTCTTGTTCTTCTGCATCGACTGTAATTTGTATTATTATCAAATGAGTGTTGAATATTTATTATGGTGTGGCAAATACATTAAATTGCATTGCGCAGTTATGCGCCTTGTTTACAAGTTAAGTGTGTAGGAGTAACAAACACACACACACACTCACACACACACACACACACACACACACATTAGGAGATATATGTCCTTTCAGCTTATGTGCATGAAATGCTTATACTCCCATTGGCTTTGTCTGGCGCGTCAAGTGCGCATTGCAGTGTAATTAATGCTTTCAAGTAGTCTGGAATTTCGCACTCGAATGCAGTGATAGGCATTTAAAAGCGTGTGCGTTTGTGCAGGCAGGACATGCTCATTTATAGAACTATATACAAAAGCTTTAACCACACAACATAAAATATTTAAGCGCTCTACACACTTTAATACAAATTAATTCATTAATCAACAACACGGCTCAGCATATTGCAGCAAAGTAAGAGAAGAAGAAAAAAAAACATAAAAGGGTCTTTCAATAGCGATATACAAACAAAGAAAATGTTTTTTTAACAAATTAGTACGTGCATAGTTGATTTTACTATGTCAAAAAGGTATATTTAAATTAAATATGCATCATTTTGATTTAACTAAAAACATATTTAAACAGCTAAATAAATACTTTCGAAAGCTACTTAAATCGAAGTGCAACACACTTTATTTTAAATTAAGTATGAATACAATTTAAATTAAATAATAATAAACTTAAATTAAATTGCAACATATTTGAATTAAATATAGAAACACCACTTTTTAAATGAAACATATTACAAATTAAATACTATGATCACATTTTAAAACAAATATGTCGTGACTTTTGATTTAGTTATGAAAGCTATATAAATCAACTACGTCATTGGCAGCTTTTGGTGCAAAGCTATTGGTAAAAACTGTTAAATCAAATAGTAAATAGTTAGATTTACTAGATTTTTTATAACAACTTTTTAATTTGATACTAACGCACATTAAATATAAAATGTACTCGTAAATGCTCTTATTGAAAACCGCTTTTGGATATTTCACTAAAAATCGCAACACTCGACTACCCTAATTCAATTTTGAAAAGGGCTCAACTCAAATCATTCGTCCGCACTAATTTAAAAAAAAAAAAAAAAATTTAAATAAAAATAACAAAAATACACTAAAATACATTTTTAGCACAAAGGTGCACAAACAGAGCATTTATCTACCATGTCACACAACCCAAAAGCAATCCTGCAGAGCATTTTTTCCTTTTCTTTTTTTTTAATACTAACCAACAAAGCTAAAGCACCTCAAAACTCATATGCTTATCTATTGCTTGTATAAGCTATGTCAAGCATATGACTTTGCATTTGTGCAGGACGAAAGGATAAAACACGCTTGCATGGAGCTCATTGACCAACACTGGTTGTTTTTGTTGGTTGCCAGATAATATGTATACGCATGTTGAGGCATTTTATTTTTATGTTATAACAAACATAAACCTTTATTTTACGTTTTGCTTTTTTGCACACTTCATACCATGTGTAAAAAGAGGGCTTAATTAGTTTATAAAAGTAGGTTTGTAACGAACTGTAGGAGACATAATAAACTATTAGCTTGACTTGAATTTGATATCCTGTTGTAGCATTTTAGAAGCATTTATATAGCAGACTTGAGAAAAGTACATAAATTGAAGTCGCTCAACATGAATAGAATGCATAGCAAGAAGGTGTATTCAAAAAAAATTTGTTTATGCTGAATAATTTTTTTTCGCATAAATTGTTTTTGTAAAGTTTCTTTACATTGAAGTGACTCAAAAAATTTTGTTATTATTATGAACAATTAATGTATGGTAGGATACAACCGCACACAATCTTCTTGATCAGCTCATCTAATTTTATGTCTATTAAGAAGAGTTTTATAAGCATCCTTCAACCCGCTTGAGGAGAGAAAGTATTTGCTGAACCTTGACGTGTATAGATACTATCAATTATCTTTATTTATTTTTTTTTTTCATAAAAATAAAATTGTGGTGAAGAAAAATTTTTGTATGGTGAATAATTTTTTTGACCAAACGTTTCGAGCCAATTTGTTATATAGGCGGTTCAAACACTTTTTTTGATATTACGTAACATGAAATAAATGAGAATATTCTTGATCAGCTCGATTAATCTATATATATAAAAATGGATCTCTATTTCCCTTGGTCACGCCATAACTTGCGAACAACTTAACCGATTTCATTCATATTTTTTTTTATGTTTTCTAATAATTTGTAGAAGGTTCTTACGGAACAAAAAATTAAAAAAATTGCGCAGAAAATTGGAAAATTTGAGAAAATTTACGACTTTATATAAAAAATTCTTCAAATTTGTTATATTTTCGATTATAGAATTTGTTTTGTGTTATTGCGAACAGTTTGTTTCAAAGTCATATGTAACTACACTTTTTCTAGATTAAGCTTTATGGTGAAAAAAAAAATTGTTAAATAAAATTTTGAATGGTGAATTTTATTTTTCGTTAATAGAAATGGTTTATGTCCAAAACATATAAGACCCAAAGCGAGACGAATCCAACATTTTGTTGCTTAAGCACAGATCCAAACATTCCTAGTATGACAAATTGGTTTTACAATTACGGTTTGTCGTTATTCTTTGCGTTTCCTTAATGCTTTTGCAGGCTATGATACTGAGTCTCGATAGATCTCTGCCAAAGTAGTTGCCTTAATTCACGCTAGGTCTTTATACAAGAAATACAACAATTCTCATTTTTGTCACGGTTCGAAGTAGAGCTAGCTCCTAGTAGCTTGCTGTAACCGAAATTATATAGTGTCAAGTAACACTAATCACAATTGAATATTTCTCGTTTCATTTCGTACAAACTCTTAAGAAAAAACATAGAACGCCATACAAATCAACTAATAGCATCATACAGGGTATTCAAATTTCGACTGCAATCAATTTAACAATCTCTTTCACATTTATTTTTACAAGCCTTGTCTATTACGCTCGAATTAACACAAAAGCCTAAAAATTTGCAAAATGTCAACGACGGCATTGTTGTTTCTTTGCAAATTTTATTTTTATATCTTTCTTTAAAGAGAATTTTTTTCCATGGGAGATTTTATTTTTATGTGTATATGATTGTATTCCATTTGTGGGCAATTTTTATTATTTTTGGCTTTCCGGTTCGTTTCGAACGAGTTTACATGACGAAATTTTTTATCTCGCGCGCAATGCTTTTTCGCAATTTTTGTTTAAATTAACAAATAAATAAAAGCAAACAGACTAAAATAATGAAATAAGACTAAAAAGGTTGAAGTACAGGGTGTATTTCTAGATGTTTCATTTTGCGACACGGCTTACACAGTCACAAATTGATCAGACAATTTGTCATTTGTGCACAGTTTGGTTTGGACTTCCAGAATACGCCACATCCGAGTCCACATGCCCGAAATCATAATTAAATGCTAATGGCATACAATTATCTTTCTAATAAAGCCAATTTTCAGTGTGAAAGTATGTAATCTCAGCATTTTAATTTAATTTAATTTTCTACACATTTACAAAAAAAAAAAAAACCACCCTATATACAAGCAAACACAAAAACAACAACAAAGTTGTTGCAAATTCGCCACCGTCGCATCGCGTGTTGATAATCGTAAAAAATGCGATTTTCGTGGTAAGCTTTTGGGCGCTCTGCGAATAGAGCAGTGCAGCATGAGAATGTGAGTGAGTGAATGAGTGAATGAGAAAGAGATAGCGTGCTATATAGAAAATGGCTTTTTTTCTATTTGATTATTTTTTCGTTTGTAGATTTTTATTGTCTTTTATTATTTGTTTCAGGTTCTTTTGTTTTTTAATTTTTTTTTTTTTTTTTTTTTTGTCGTTGAGACTTCATTTAGTTTTTGTTTCTGTCTTGCTGGTTTGTCGGTTCATTCTTGCATGCGTTCATTTATCTTTTTGTCTCATTCTATTTGTTTTTATGCTTGTTTACGAGCATAGATTTGTAAGTATTGATTTGGCAACAAATGCACCAAATTAGGTTTCCCAACATGAAACATGCAAACTAGTCTCGAAGTGCAACTAAGCGTTTAGTTCCTAAAAGTAGGTAATGGAAATTTTTACATTGAAAATGTAAAGTTTTTAGAATTAGATATTGAAAATTGCTTTTTAGAATACAATAATAATATAAAAAAAAAAAAAATGGATAATACTCAATTTGTTGGCTGTTCTTGTGGCGAGACCAACTTTTCTTTGCTTATATTGACGTTCTGAATTTTAAGTTTCATTGTTCATTGCCAGTGTTACTAACTAGAAAAAGTAATCGATTGCTTGCAATCAACCGATTATATAAAATAGATTCAAACTAGATTTCAAGAAAAGACCCTTAAAATTCTTAATATTGCAAACTGTATCAGATACAATTAATTATACAAGATTCGACTCTCAATCGAAATTCAAACACCTGCGCCGGCCAAATTTTTCATTTCCTTACTAAAGTTCGATTTATACACGAATAATTAACTCATTTCCTTGCTACTGAATTTTCAAATAAATACAAAACAACGAAAAACAACAAAGCAGTTCACAAATAATATGTAACAACTATTTGTGAATTATAAGTGCTACTAAACTTTAAGTGAAATTTAATATTAAGTTTTTAAATAAAATAGACTTTTTGTCTATGAACAAACATTTTTTCTTGTGCACATCTACTAATTAATCCCTAGAACACTATTTTAAAATATTCACTGCTGTATTACCATTTTAGTACATCGGAATATGTAACAAGCCTATTTTAACAAAACATAACAAAACATGTTTAAATTAGATCTTAATAAGCTTTCTCGCACAAAAATCAAATACATTGTACGAGGCGACCTAAATTGCAGAAACAGAGCAAAGAATTGCGCTCTGCTAAAGTTTACTTCGATATACAAAATGTTTTCCATCTTGTACTTCAAAGATCTAACACACAAATCCACTAGTTTCAAACACAACCAAACCACTCGAAACAGTTTCATTACAAAATTGTCTTAAAAATTCCCAAAATTTATCGTACACACAGAGCCTTTCATCTGATTTCCACCCAGTTATATGTAAACTCACTGCGGAAGTTCAGGCAACATTAACAGTATTCGAAAACAAACGACTTCTAGGAAAAATAGTTCAACACATATTAGAAATGCCTCTATGTTCATATATAACACACGACTTCTCGAGAGGATGATTGAATACCTTGAACTTGAAATAGTTGAGTGTATTGAACAGATTTACATGAAGCCTGCCTGGTCAGACGATCTTATATTTACGTGTCATGTTAACTGACTTGTGTTTCGTGCAACTGTCCAAATATTACATAAAAATATTAATTTGTGGTCAAACAAGTGACAATTTGACAGCTGCATTTTTTTTGTTAGCTAGTGCCAGCAGAATCGCATTTACAACACTGTAGTCTACAAGGGAAAAGAAAGAAGTAAAACGCTGATTACTACTTTAGGCAATAATTCATAACACTGTTAACGAAATAACTTGGATATTTAACACGAAATAGAAACGTATCGTATATACATAGCGTCAACTTAATAAGAAGCTCCTCTTTGACGAGCATATTGGTAAAATTATAGATAAGGTAAAAAAGCCTATCTATTTAAAACCTGTAGATCAGTAAACAGAAAACTAACCATCTGTACAACAGCGAATGATAAATCTTTAGCTAAGAAAGTTTGGACCTTAGTATTTAAACTCGTTTTATTTATCAGAAGCATTTATGTATGTTGTCAAGAAAGTTGTCTGGCATTTTCCAAAATGTATAAATTCCGACGTGATGCAAACTGGGTTCTACTTAAAACATCAAATTATCTGCACGTGAACGATACCTATTTCTGTTTAAGACTGAAATGGATGTCGCCGACTTGGTTGTATTGCCTTCCATGTTCCAACAGCTTTCTAATGCTATAATTCGTAAGTAGCTTTACGGTCTAAAATCTTAGAAAAACATGGAAATTTATGTCACCTCGTGTTACAAATGGAGGCAAACACAGTTTCCAATGTTTTCTATTTCGTTCATCGGACCTATTTATTGCAAGAGTTTGATTTAACACTTCTCAAAGTAAACAATGCACTAAAGAATAGTTCTAAAAATATAAAATTTTTACGTGATTCAACCAAAAATGTTTGATTATTTATATAAACTGCAACCGAATATGCAAAATAAATGTCGAAAATGTCTAAAAATGTCTTCTGACGTCAACTTTTGCCATAAGAAAGCTAAATACAAATAGCAGACAATTTGAATTTCACTTTAAGTCAAAGTTTTTACTTTTCAAATTATTTAAATCCAAAAATATGCACTAAAGCACTTTAAATATTAAAGAAGCATTCAATTGACTGTCACACAATTCTACACAAAAATTCAATTCATTTCGTGACATCTAATAAATCTGCACTAAAACAATTGTTGTCACATTCAGCTACTCACTGTGTAGACATAAAATTGATTAAAATTTTATGGTTTAAAAATATAAATAAAAGAACAATTTATAGAATATGTATATTCAAATAGCAGTTTTATCAGAAATATAATAACAGACAGACAGCGTGACAGACAGACAGACAGACAGACAAAACTGCATTATATGGCTAAACAACAGAAAGAAAAAAAAAACAATAAAATTTTCCACAATTACAGGCGTATTAAACTATTAAATTTATACAGACAAACGCACAGACAGACGGACAGAGACATTTTCTATCTCGCAAAGTAGTGGTGAAAAATCTGATGTACAGACACAAATACTAATAAACAAAACAAAAGTTACTATGAATACCATTGACAATGCGAGAAGCATAGCATTTAAAGCAGAATTTGCATATCAAAGCTGGTAATAGGCGTAGAGAGCAGGACAATAGGACCTATAGACAGACAGACAGATAGACAAACAAACGGATGCAGGATGACATGCCTGGCAGCGCACATAGTTCGGACATGCAGACAGTTTGTGGCAGAGTGCGCTGTTTGGAGTGTAGCTGTGTGTGTATGCATGCGTGTGTGTGTGTGTGTCGGTGTCCTGCGCTCTAAATTTGTTATTTATGAGGCGTATTAACAGGCACACACACACACACACAACACACACACAAACACATAGTTACATTGATAATCATAGACGAATGGACGGACGAACGTATGCGTAATCATAATTCATACGCACTGTGGCACATTTATTGTTTTTAATAATTGATGTACAATGTTGATGTCTGCTTTTAGGCGCATATAAGCGCAACGCACGCTTTAAAAGCATTGCAAAAATATAGCCGAAAAGCAGACTACTACTACTACTAAATGAAAACTACATTTTATTGCTACATATTTTAATGTGCGGCCGCAAAATTATGCAGCAAAATTTTGAAAATTAGCACGCGACATTGCATAAATCACGGCGGGCAAACCATAAATTATGGCAATACATATATTTAATATGCGTTGCACGTGTTTTTGAAAATTTATATTAATTTAATATTATTAAATAAAATAGCTAAATTTAACACCTAAAGTAGGCAGTACATTTTTTTAATTTACTTTAAGAGATAGAAAATCGCTAATGTCGAAGCAACCGATAATAAATAAGCGTGAAATTCTTCCAATTATAAGCTTTAAGAAATAAAAAATTAAGTAGGCGTCAGTTTAGAATTGTGTAGAAACACGTAACGCGCCTAAAAGTAGACATAAATTATGTACTAAAAACCGTAGAAAGGTTATTTAACAGGGAAAATCTATACATATAAATAAAACTGGAGTGTCTGTTTGTGATTTTCAAATAAAAGCTTTTTCTTAAGCTTATATGACCAAAACCTAATCAAGCTGTTTTAAAACTTTTAGTCCGAAGAAATCTCTGAAACGGGCGACCGATTAAACCAATTTCGGCGGAACTTTCATTCACAGATAGAGGATAACTTTCAGAGTTTATTATAGACTATTTAAAAAACAAAACCATGTTTTTATCTCCATACTAATTTGTGTTTTAACCTGTCAAACAACACAAATTACACAATTCAAAGATTTTAATACTTGATTTTCGTCGATATAAAGAAACTAGAAAACAGATATACAACTTTTCGTCATCCAGACCTATATCGAAGAAGACTTATATAAGAAGAAATTCGCCACAATGCTGAACAACCATCCCGATATGATCCATCGTACGATTGAGCGCATATAATTCGGCCAATAATTTATTCATTCGCGGATGCGATAAGCGAGACCAAGAGCCATGACATCGTTGAACATATGATTAAATTTAAAGCACATAACATAATAAAGGTTTAAGGTTAAACCGACGTCATGGGGATTGAAATATTAGCACCGATGCGATTTTTACAGTTGACGACTAGTGGGACATATAGGATTCGTGAGATTAGGTGGTCGCGTGGGTGGTCGAAGTGGACCATCTTTATTTTTTTTTTTACTGTTTTAATGATGGTTGCTCGCAACTGTACAAAATTTTGGATCTGTAGTTCTAAAATGCCAAAAATGTTGAAGCAAGAGGGAGGGAGAGAAAATTATGATTTTTTTACTACTGGTTTCTCACGCAAATTGATGAATGCACCCTTGAAAATTCGGTACTTTATGCAAGCCACAGTCATTCTCGGTTGAAAGAAAATACTTGGATGCCAATGGTTTCCCAGCAATGAAAACGTCTTTTTCTTTAATATGAAAACTAAGTAAGTGTATTTCCGCAAAGGAAATTTCAAATAGTCTTATTTCTAGCGTTTCATTCAAACAATCAAGATATTACAAAGTTAAAGCCACTTAAAGTATGCAATACAAATTTAAATACAAGTAAAACATTAAAATCGTTTTTGTAACTTTAAGAAAATTGCTAAAACAATAGAAATAAGTAACGACAAGCAAGCAGCAAGCCAATCGTTTTATAGTTGACTCGTTACTGTCACAAAAAGACAAAACAAAGCAGTCAGTCATAGAGCAGCAACAGGCAGACAGGCAGGCAGGCAGGCAGTCAGTAGCATTCAAGCAGCACATAAAAATGTCCTTGACATAAAGACATTAGCAGGTATCATGCTTCACTGATGCCCTGCTGCTGCCATTGCTATGCGGCAGACTTTATTAAGACATTTTTACAGCGGAAAATTTATAGAGGAGTAGCAAGGTAAGCAGTGAAGCAAGTACGGCAGCCAAGCACTGCTATCCAATTCACAACTGCAACAGCAAACAAAAAAAAAAAAAAAAATGGAAGAAAAAAATGAGATTCAAACAGAAATTGCGAGATTTATTTCACGGCAGCCGCAAGCATCTTCATAGCCTTAGAAGGTGAAGTAAGTATGGCAAGAGTTCTTCTGCAGTGCTGCGCTACTCCGTTTGTGGCAACCGCCTATAAAACATGGGGCTGACTGTAATTTGGCGTCGACGCACAGTGGAACGAGCTGACGGTTTTTCGTATTAAAAATCATAATTTCTAAAGTAATGAAGATATTTTTAAAATTTAGCATCAACGTTAAAAATAGAATAGTTGAAGCTTTAAAGCAAGTACTTATACATGGTGCCAGGAACAGTGAAATATGTTGATAAAGTTGAATTTTACTTTCGGAACCAAAATTTTTTAAAGAGAATATTCTAGTAAAGCTTTCTGAATCTAAGCATTTCTGAACTATAAACTATAGTATACAACAGATTAAGCTTGTTTGGAAAGGTGTACACTAATACAGCGCGTTCTTTCTACAAAACATCTCATAAGTATCAAAAATTTGCAGTGTGCATACTGATGAGACCTCGTGGCTAAGTTCGAAAAACGTGTATATACGGCTAAACATTTTGATGTGTAGCTAAAAGTTGTTATTATTCGCTATACGCAGCCATCTAAGATGGTTTCCCGTTGTTGATTTTAAGAACATTAGACTTAGAACATTATTAGTTACATTAGAAGATTAGAAGTGTCCTTTGCATATTCACACAAAATCGAACGGAAAATATAAACTGATAAAGGCCGAGCATTCATCGAATGTTCTGAGAATTCGCTACTTAGTCGTAAGAGAAGAAGAGATGCTACTATAAGCATATTCGCATCTGTAATAGATTTAACACTTGTAACTATTTTTTGCTTCTAAGCACACTGTCCGGATGATCCATCATATTCCCATTTATGGCATAATATGAGGCTTTCAGGAAGTTATTCAACATCCGCGTCAGGTTACCTCTCTATAAGACATCGCTCTCTACTGAAAAACTACTTTCATTTTGCTCAATGCTTTCAACATATTTTAGATTTTTTGCAACGCTTTTCAGTCTGACGCTCCACTGTGCGCGACCATGTCAGCAGGTGGCTGCTACACTGTGAGAAGTTTATAAGGAAACCGCTTTGCTTTGCTTAGCATTTAAGTAGTTTATGGTGCAAATTTTCGCGCGGTGCAAATTAAATTCTACTTGCAGCAAACGTTGCCACAACTTGACTTCGTTTAAAGTCTGTGGAACCACCACCAGATAAAAAGCAGCCAAGTCATATCAAAAGCCAGTAAACCGTGCGACTACGTAATAAAATTGCAGAAAATTACTTATGAATGAAAAAGTATCACTCGGCGGCACGTTCTACTACACAGCATCGCAGCATCGTTCTGCTTAGTGATGATAAAGTGTTGTGGAGCTAACAAAGTGTGCTGCTGGTGTACAGGACATCCATATATCGACGATATATATATATATATATATCTATGTATGTAGATATGAGTGTCTGTGTCAGTGCTGCCTGTTTGATTATACCAACATTGGCTTAATTAACTTGTTATGCCATGGCAAACAAAAGAGAAAAGACTAAGAAAATTTAACTCAAAGCTAAATGCTGCTGCTTTACTTGTAAATTAATTTTGATTTTTAACAAAGTCAAACACAAAAACACCGACGCCAACAACAAAAACAACAACAACAACAACAAATAGGCCAAGAACAAGCGAACCAAAAATAAAACATAAAAATTAAAAAAGTTAATAAGCCTAATTGCTTTATAATACGCTGGCAGGCAGCAATGTGTATTAAAAATATATTTTTGGAAGAGCTTAATTTTTTCTTAAGCGAGAACCAACAGTCAAAATTTTTGTATGTACATAGGTTTTGGTGGCTTTGCATGGGTGAATGGTAAGAGCTTTTGTTTGTGCTTCGGATTTTTTTTAAGGTTGGTTTTGACGTCATTTAATTAAAAAAGTTAATGTATGCTCATAGCAACTTTTTTTTTTGAATAAAAATCTTGAAATAATTCCGTACACATGCGTTAAATATGCTCCCAAAAGTATGCACCATATATTTTCAATAAACTTATATATCAAGTAGGGTGGAGTGGCTCACTAGCAATTTTTCGCTTATACGATTGAGATACAAAAAGTTGACAGTTGACTTCTTCTTATTAAGCCAGCTTTAAAAGCAATTGCGCTCTATCTCACAATTGACGATATAACGTAAATGTATGTGAAATGATTTGATTTGATTTATTTTGATAGTTTCATCAATTTTTAAGCGACAACTAAACAATAAATTGAATTAAATTGCTTGAAATGTTTATGCAGTTAGACTCTAGTCTATCCATAAATATAGTTATACATAGTTATAGCAGAGTTTGAAAATAATTTTAGTACCATCTTTTAATGTATTTCTCTTTATAAAGTCATGATCAACCATTTAAAGCAATTTGAGTTGATATTTATGCATATTTTTACCAAATTTTGAGGGTAAACCACTCCAACCCATGAGAAAGAGAGAAGAGAGACGGAAAGAAAGAAAGAAAGAGAGACGGAAAGTGAGAGAGAAAGAGAAAGTGAGAAAGAGAAATGCATAGAGACGACAGCTCACGAACAAAGCAGAGAAAAAACCACAACCAAGAAGGCAACCAACGACAAGTTCTTATATTACACCAATAGTTTTATTCCCTTTTTTCTATATCTCATATGTTTTTCTTGATCCTCCTTTCTCGGTCTCCTGTATAAAAGTGAAAAGTGAGTTATCTTGATTTGATATTGCTCTCCATATTTTTCATTCGACAAAAACAAAGCAGAACCGGCTACGCCAAAAAAAGCGTACCCAACTTCGAGACAAATTAAGTACTACGTCAAAAAGTTGAATGATTTACGTTTGCATTTCATATTTTTGCACCATGAGCATATCGTGTGTGGTAACTTTTAATTTTAGAGCCTATTTCTCTATACAATTGCTGCAAAGAATAGTAGATCCAAGAGTGCAGGTTTTGAAAATATCAGCAAGTCGTTGAACCACAACATTATCGATTTGTTTAGAAAGAGAGCAGCTGATAATCTGTTTAGTAATACTGAGTGAATACAATTCGCGCCACAGCTGTGCTGCATATTTTCACATTTTTTTTTTTTTTTTTTTCGAACAAAAAAGAAACACTCTGAAGCACTTAAAAGACAAACAAAAGCACCATATGTAGTCTCGCCAAACGAGCAAACAAACAAACAAACAAATGAACGAATCATCACATAACTTCATCAAAATATCAAAATTCAAAAGTAGTCATATATGAAGGCGTTCAAGTATAGCGAGGCAGACTGATGGACGGACGGACAAATAGATGAATAGAAAGGACATGCACATTAAAATGAAGTATAGAACGTCGCGCCAATGTCAACATTAGTAACGTCAGCTCTATGAACTATTGTATGTTTTATTTTTTTCTGTATGTGTGTGTGTGTGTGTGTGTGTGTGTGTATGGGGGTAAATTATATACAAAAAGCAATGGCCGCTCTATATTGTAACATTGGCACGGCATAATTTTTCTTTTCTTGTCATTTTTCAATGTTTCCGTCTTAATGTTTTTGAAGTGGGTCTGACAAAAAAAAATATGTCTGCTGTATACTTACATCTACAATATATATGAATAGATAGCAGTCGAGACGAGCAGCTAAAAGATATAGTACTAAGGATATATGTATATATATATATATATATATATATATATATCAGACGTTGACAAACTCATATGTATATAACGTATGAGAGACAGAGCGACGAACATATGCGCCGCTGCCGCTGCTGCTGACTTATGATTGATGCTTTTTGTTATTGCTAACTGCTGGCTGCACTCTGTTTCTCTCTGAATACAATATATTGTATATAATAATTTACTCTGTATGCTGTCTAAATGCCAGCTGAAACATATGCTTAATGCTGCCAGAGTTACAAGCAAACAGCAGCAGCGGCAAAATTGAGTTAGTCATGCGCCTTGAAGTATGCTTTAAAATTCATATTTTCCTACGCTGCCTATGCTTTTTCGCTTATCGAATAGACAAAATTATGTCATATGCCTAGAAGTATGCTTTAAAACTGTTGATTTTTATTAAGTCCTCTTTACACTTGAAATTTTTGTATTTCAAGGACTTAGCAATGAAGGTATGTGTAGTTAATAAGTAAAGAATTTAAATCATTTCAGTTTAATTGACATTGGAAACATTGTTGTAAGAATGTAACTGCGTTAACTCCGTTATTTAAAAACTGTCGCCAGTGTTGGTAACTCTAACATACGCATTGGCATAGACACAGCAACCGCAGCTTGCTGCAATTCCGTTACACCTAAAGGAACATTCACTTAAGTCGAATTTAGACTATTGACCAAAGGGGCAATGAGCAATGGCGTCAATGAACAATAATATTGGCAATCATTCACATTGCAGCCATTTTCGTGCAATAATATACTGAACTCTCATTGATAGTATTATTGTCTATACGATTTTTTGCTGTTCACAATATTGCAGATATTTGTCGACGAAAAGTTCAATGCCAAAGTGTTGCTTTTATTGTCGCTGCCTTGTGTTGATTTTATTTACGCGTTAGTTAATTCTGTGCTGTCGAGATGGAGAGTAGAGCAAGCAAGGAAAGAAAATGTGTGTGCAATAAACAATACCGCTGTGTATGAGTGTATGAGTTAATAGGCATTCGAACGATTCGTCTGACCAGTTTAAGTTAGAATTAAACATTACCTTATATAGAATAAGCATTTTATAATAAAATGAACAAGTATAGCTTTATTACTAGTATGTTTATAGCCTGCAGACGACTCAATCGATCACAATATATGTATAGTTTTGTATATTATTTCGTTTCTGTAATTGTTGTTATTGCTATTTTACCGCGAGCCAATCACAACAACTACAAACAGACATTCCGACTGTCAGCAAAATAAGAGTGAAGCGCATACAAAGTACTCTATGCGATCACCTATTTCTTTCGCGCTCTCTAGTCTCATCAATTTCGAACTGGCTGCTCGCATGCTATTATTCAATATGTAAAGGCTATGTGTGTTTGATTTGTTGTGTGAGTGGTGATTGTTTAAGCCTTTTATGCACAAAATATTCAACAGATTTGGATTCAATTAATTTGATTGTGTACGCCTGCAAATTAATACCTTTCAAATGATATATTTTTTGTACTGAGCCTTTTAATATATATATTCGTTCCGTGAAGTCAGTGCATCTCATAAATTTATGTCGCGACAAACGCTTAACATACACCCTGAGCTGTCACAGTGTATGACGTCGTTACAAAATTCCAGGAAAAAACTAACCGAGAGCTGCCCTTTATATCTTTCAAAAATAGATACTTAAACTTATTTGCACACTTTTTAAATTATGTTTGTCTACCACTTGATATTCTATGCTTAAAAAAAAAAAAAGCAAAGAACACCGAAATAAAATTCACTACACCGAAACCAGATAATGAAACCAAAATTGTTAACATGTCTAGACACATTAAAGCATGCTCAACGCGTCTCAAACAATAAAATTGTGGCACAGAAAATGTAAAAGTAAAAAAGAAATGTGATGCGTTTGCAACACGCAACAAATCGCTTGCTGCTGCTTTATTGTTGAGCAAACAGAAATTTTTAATTTTGTAGCAAAGGTCGTTGTGCAGCATGCAGGACGCATGGGGATGCTGCTGTGTGTTTGGGTTTGGTTTGGTTTTGTAGCTGTGGTCATCAATAACCGCAAACGAGCAGCAGCAAAAACAGCAGCAAAAACAGCAGAAACAGCGCCTGCAACAACTGCAATACGGTCTACGCACTGTATGACGTCGGCGGTCGGTGTCAGCTGACATCGACGACGATGTTAACGCTGACGACGAGGTCAGTTCAGTCAGCTAAAGTGCATTGTAGCATGCTTTATTTTACTTCCCATAACTTCTGTGTACTGCACTCTCCCCCTTGTATTCACACATCGTGTTTTGCGTGCGTGCTTGTCATACATGTATGTTGCATACTTATCAGCTGAAAAAGGGGCTGAGCGAAAGTTAAATATCGTTTATTTACAGTGGTATTTTTTTAACTTTTTTTTTTTTTTTATGTACTTCACGTGCGTTTTTAAGCTTTATAGTGCTCTCTTTTTTTATTTATTTGCTGCTGCTAGCCAATTTTTGTGGTTTTTCTTTCTGTTAGTGTGTATTTGTATTGTTAAAGAATTGTTTGCTGGTATGTATTTGTGCGGCGTCAGCTGCTGTTGTAGTTAGTAACTTATAGGGGTTAATTTATTTTCAATGGATGTTTTCGTATTTAAAGTTTTTCAGATGTATTGTTGAACATACAAATGTTTTATTAAACAAAGAGACTCTTTAAAATGTACAAGATTATTAAATGTACAAAACAGCTTTATGAATTTCCATAAAATATTCTGTTCAGACTGCTAGATTTATAATAATCCGGAAGAACAGCAAACATTCAAAATGTCTGTAACGTTCACCTGAGCGTATCCAAACTGCATACATCAGCCTACGATCCAAGTAACATTACTGGCGCCCGAAAATTTATCTGTAACGCTCACCTAGACACATCCAACTTGCATACCACAGCCTGCGAATCTTTTATAGTGGCGCCCGAGCAGGGATTTCGGAAACAAACAACTAAAAAAACTTATGGGACGAACACCTGCGCACATCTAGACTATATACTCAAGTCTGTGGCTCAATTTACAGTGGCGCCCGAGCAGGGATCTTGTCAATAAGATCATTTTTGAATGTTGCAAGCGAATAAGTCTTCGCACATAAACTTCGCAAAATAGAGATATATGAATACAGGAACCATGCTTAATAATAAATAGCATTGAATTTGCTTGCGGAGCTCTTCAATACTATAATTCATTTTAGTATCTAAGACAAAATGAATCTCTATTACCGCTCTATTAATTTATAAACCGTCTGCCAGCTAATTATAGCTCAATGCCCATAAATAACTATTACCTACTATCGCTAATTACAATGCAATGTTATATGCATTGAGTGAAAGCAATATATAATTTCACTTTTATTGCAAAATGCACAAAAACCAGCATATACAGCCGTGATGTATGCAACAATATATGTACTACGTTAATTTTTTTTTTTAAATTTCTGTTGTATCTGTTATTACCTTTGAATGAATATATGTATTTCATATTGACTTAATGCTTGCGACGCATGCTAATTAGTTATTTGCACTCAAATGCCTACGGCAACGGTGACCGCATATACACTGTTTGCATTTTGGTTTCGGTTTGGTGGCAAAAACTGGATTGTTTGGCTGAAAATCGGTTTTTAAGCATTACTCCTGTGATATGGCGGCTGCTGCCACAGAATTCATGCTCATTGGCAAGCAATTGAGCATTTAATTGTTGTTGGCTGGATTAAAAGTTTTAATCTATATTTTATGTACTTAAATTTTACGAGTATTTTCATTTTCATTTTTTTTCTTCTTCTTTTTTAATTTAATTTATTTTATAAAATACAATGTAAGTTAAATGCTGCTGCTGCTGCTTTTACTTAATTGAATTATGTAAGGTAATTTAATTGATTTTTATTATATGTAGCATACTTTTTGGCATTTGTTGTAATTATTTTTTCAAAGTTTATGTCATTGTATTAAAATTAAATTAAAAAATTTACAACACATAGAGACACAATAGGAGGAGAAGTGTCGTCGTTCTTTTCAATCAATTTGCTTTTATTTAAAAAAAAAAAAAATACAAAAACCCGATTTCATTCACCTAAAAGTGTACAGCAAAAAAAATTAATTTAAAGTCAGACACAAGCTGTTGAAAAATTTACATATAAAGGGTGTTGTTTTAGAGCTATAGCATTGAATTAAAATACTGAGATTACAAACTGCGCACAAATTACAATAGCGTTGCCAGAACTGAGCAATTTATGACAGTTCAGCAAATGGAACCTTTACAATACAAAAAACAAAACACCCTATACTTGTACATAAGCCATCAATACCATTTTAGCCAAGTCTATTACAACAAAAGCCTACGATACACAAAACCACTAGCGCCAGTGATGAAGATGAGTAGAGAAAGAAAAAGTGTAGCATAAAAAATGGCGCACAGCAGCATGTCGTCCTTGCTGTTATTATGCTGTTATCTTTCTAATAATGCCTGAAAGAGTTTGTAATTAAATTTTTCAACTGTTAGAAACTGAAGCAGGCTTGCAACAACAACAACAACAGCAACAAGAATTGTTAAAAAATAGAGTTGAGTACAGGTTGAGTAGTATAAACGCCGCTGCCAATGCAGTAGATAATATCCTTATAGCGCATAAAGGGGGAACAAAAACTTGTATTACAGCACGCAACAGGAAACGGAAGTTGTGCAGCAGCAATGAGTACTCCACTTGCAGCTAGATAGGCTAAGATATAAAGATTTTGCCCTATCTAACTAAGGAATTAGATAGATAGATAGATACAGAGAGAGATTCACTTGAATTGCGTGTAATTATTATTAAAAGAGTTTGTTCAGTGTCTAACTAGACTACTAAATAAAGAGTGTGTACTTCAACATAATGAACGGATGAATGAATGAATGAATAAATGTGTGCATGAGCAAATGGCGCCGGATGTTGTTGTTCTTTGTATGAATAACGCACACCAACTTTATAAGTAGTAGACACAGTAGTTGTTGCTAGGGGAAACACAACAACAAACTAACTTACAAAACTACAAAAGCAAAATATGTCGAACACTAATGAGTTTGCTCTATACGCAGCACAGTAAGGCAGAGTCTGTAGTATCATAGCAACGATTTCTCTTGCTTTTTCTTTTCATGCTCCTTTGAGAACGTTTTATGTCGTCTAAAAGGATTGTGGTGCAGTAAATAAAGGCTTTGTGTAGAGCGGCTTTGTAGCAGTGCAGTTTGGCACTGATTATAAAAACGGATTTTTTTTTTTTTTTTGATTGATATAACCTATTTAGCAGATTTTTAGATCTGAGGTTTGTTAAAAGAGCTAATTATAGTAGCGCAAACAAGGATATGCAAGGCTTTGAGTATCACAAATGAGTTGAGTAGCTTATAATTAACACATCACTTGATAATTTGTTTCTCTTTGAATAGTTTCAATCGGAGTTAAAATGTTTTCTTTTAGAAGAAAAATTCGTAAAAAACTTCTTCTGAAAATTTAACACAACTCACCCAATATATAATTTATTCTAGCTTGCTTTAAATTCTTCAGTTATGCTTTCTTTTTGCTTCATTTGGAAATAGAAACGCAATCTTAAAAATGTATAAACCTCCTAAAATACTTAAAATTCTTTAAATGTTCTCCATTCACCCATCCATCACTCATTCTTCATTTCTGACAATATCAAAAATTTAAAACCTAAAATCTTGCTAAAGAATTTAACAATCTCAATTGCGCCCCTCATTTGCCTTCATCTAATATGATATTGTCTTAAACATATAATCGAATCATAAGTTTATTTAAAGCAAAAATCCATAAAAACGTTCTTAACATCCTACATTCGTCTTCCATTCATTGACTTGTAAAACATAATAGAGTAAATCTTCATTTGGAGCAATAAATACAATGTACAAATTTAGGAAAGCATTCTGTCATTGTCCTTCATTTTTACCAGATCGAAACAGGATAAATCTTCAATTGAAGTTACAACGCATCCGAGTACATTCGTCAAAAATTTATTGGCAACGTTAACGTGACGAGTTGGTCAAATGGTGATATGGATTGAAGCAAGATTAGGGAGAATAAATTTCACCACTTAGAATTTTGAAAATCAAAAGAAATCATATATCGGTGAGATAAAAGGTTTGGAAGACCAATTAATATAAACCTGTCATGATAGGTTGGAAGATTTATATCGGAATCCCAATGGAGAATCCTTAGAGTAAAGAGAAGAAACTGTTTTTAAACCGACCCAATAAGATTCTTGTGAATAGCATTGTATGGGTTCCAAACACAAACTCTAATAAAGTACGAATAAGTGAAGTATATAGTAGTTAAGTGACATACGAGTCATTATATTCTTAACAAAACCACTATTGAACCAATTGAACGCAAACTTATAAATAAGTTTATGTTCCATAAGAAAGCTAGATCATTAAAAAAACAAACTGTCTACCGAGTGTAATGTTATTAAAAATGATTTTCTGCGATGAAGTAATTAATTTTCAAGTAAAAACAAAAAAAAAATTAGTTTGGAGTGAAAATTTCAAAATCACCAAATTGAATTATAGTACATACGTGTATATATAGTTTTGAATGCATTTCGAGACTCGTTTAAATTTATGTAACACCTCTTGCAGTATTAACTGAAAACTAAAAACTTCTGTGCCGATTGTCTGTGCGCGTCAAAGCTGAATTTCTCTTAAGGTGGCGCCCGAGCAGGGACCCCACATTTTTAAGTATGTTGCAAGCGATTCGAAAATGTCTTAATAAATAAGTTTTTTTCATAGAAAAACCGAAAATAATAAGCAAATGTGTATGAATTAAAATTTATTCAATCAACTTGAATTGTTATTAAGCTTCTCTTTTAACTTTTTCTACAAACTTCCTTCATAAATCACCTGATTACATCGGACAATGCGTCTACCTCTCAGCTCAGTAGCGCTTTCTTTCGTTAAGTGATGTACATATCATAATTAAAAACTATGTACATTAATGGTCTACTCATGCTTCTAAAAGTAACAGCACAACATAATTTTCTACTACAGGACCTACTACATAGCTTGTCACTTTTCTTTTGCACAAGCAGCTAAGTCACGTTTTTCAATTAAAAGCTTGTTTCTTGAACGTTGATTTCATTTTACTTGCTTTTACTTTCTTTTCTTGGTTGCTCTTCTGTTTTTGTCTAGCACAAGAAAGCGCCTAAAATGCGGCAACAGGAAATACTTGAAAGCTTCACAAAATAGAAAGAAATATTGCAATAGAAATACTTAGAAGCAGAGTAGTGTCCTGCAGCTTAGAAAAAAAAATTAAAAACAGAATATGTCTCGTCAAGCCACGCAGCAGCAGCAAAATTTGTTTCCGTCTACTGATCGGCCACTTAATGCGAGTACGTGATGCGGCTAACTTTTTAATATGTCACTATAAATGATTTTCTGCGATGAAACGTCATCAAGGCAACTAATTTTCAGGTTTTGGTCGATTCTATTATTGATTTTTCCAGCTTTTTTTCATGAAATTTGTCTCACTAACGACAGTGGGCTATTAGATGATGATTGTGCTTTGTTTTAAAGTGCCTCAGGTAGCCATGAAAAGTGTTTAAGGATAAACGCAGGAGACTGAATAGAAATAGCAAACAGTATTTGATTGTTTTGAAAACATGCCACCAAACAAAACCATATCAAACTTAAGTAATTAAGGCGCATTGGTCAACAATGAATGCGGCGGCATAAGTAAAATAAATATTTAAATTAGAAATATTATTGGGCGGATGATGTACTAAAAAGGAAAAGATTTATTGAGTAATGAAGCGGTGCATGAATGCATAATGATGAAACGTGTTGTAAGGTCATTTATTGTTCGTCCAAATTGATAAAGAAAAAATATAAATGTAACCAATTTGCAAAATATGCAAACATCGTCGTAAAGGTCAAATAATTATGTTAATAAATTTACAATATGCATATTATTAAATAATACTGTAAAAAAAGCAAACGATAGCAAGCGAGCAGCCAGTCACAAGTTGCTAAGACTCTACTAGCGCGAAAGAGATGGGAGTTGAACTTTGTATGCGCTTCGCTATTATTTTGCTGACTGTTTCTCTATTCGTATTCGTATCAAATAGCAAAATCACAAATGCAGAAACGCAATAATATACAAAATTAGTTCTAGAGTGCGGTAGATTGAGTTGACAGATGGAAAAGATACTAGTAGCATATAATTATTTCAAGTTGATGAAGTGCATCCTAACAAATATTTGTATAATCTAAGTTACATTTAACAAAATTAAGAAAGCACAGAATTTTAATTGAAAATGGTCTGCCACGCGAAGTCTCTAGCGTTTTTTATTCAGAACAGTAAACAGAAGATTTGAAGAAATAACAGGAAAAACGTTAATTTCGGTTGAAAAGAAGCTATAATACCATTCACACGAAATTTTAACTAGTATTGTAAAACATGAACGTGTTGGTTTAAGTAGGGGCTACCCCAAATTGTGGGCGGTACACGCCCGTTAGTCTATGCATATTAAGCGGCTGACAAAAGGCACCACATTGCGTTTCATCCTAATATTGACTTTAATAAAGAAGTTGTCATACTAAAAGTCAGAAGTGGGCAGTATGTTTGTATGGGGGCTACCCCAAAAAGTGGGCGGGTCCAACCCATTAATGTGGTATACCAGCAGTTACCATATAGAAAATAGAGGACTTTTTAATTAATTGGCTAAACAATAATGCCGGAAACGTTGTAAACTCGAGCACTAAAGTGAAGTTTATATTTTTGAGTATGCAGCTCATTTATCTAACGATAATTCAGGCATGTAATACAAGATTGAACTTGCGAAATTAACTCTTTTTCCGATATTCAAATTCTTTGCATTCCATTTAAGGCAATAATTAAAACCAACTTCGAAATGTATTGTGCGAAAAATCAATGAAAATTGCAATCGGCGTGCATACAACGAAAAGCGATTGGAAAATATTACTAGCACAATGATAAAAAAAAAAAAAACACACGTACATGCTCACTTACAAGAATACACACTCACACATTTTTGTTTGATTTGCACACACAATAGGTAAGACTTTACTATTAACATAAAACTGCAGAGATGACAAAGTAGTACAAACAAAAAAAAAAAAACAAAAACAAAAAAACATCCAACAAGGAAACAAACGAATGCTCTAAACAAAATATTAAATAAACACAACAAAAAAGGCTTTTACCGTTATGATTTTAGTTTAAATTTGCTTCATTGATGCTTTTGACTTATGTATTTGACTGACAGTAGAGAAGGGTCGGCTTAATTGAATATAATTATTTATTAAATAATTTTGTTACTGCTGATTTGGCCTATTATCGAAATAGCCTGGAAAATATCGGTTTTAACCCCAGCTCTTTACAAAATATCTTAAAATTTAAATTTATTTATTTACTGTGCATTTCATGCGCATCAAAAGTATGCACAGCTGCCAAAGAGGCGACATTTTTGCCAAATAAATAAATATAAAGTTTATGGATAAATTTTAAAAATTTTTTTAATTCAAGCATCACTTCATAAATTTCAAAAGGACAAGTGTGGCGAGTATTAAAGCTTTAGTTCCAACGAATTTAACGCTCTTCTTTTCTATAATTAACACTAATTTTGTAAGAACTGTTGAGTTGATAAGAAATAATATATTGGAGCTGTAAGTTCGCCTGTATTGCAAAGAGTTTCCTGAAGGAAATGACAAACTAATGACAAAAGTATGCATATACAAACTGTGTCATATTTCTGAGATTGCTACAGTCTACAGCACATCAAATAAAACTAAAATCACTTCAGCAAATATTGAAAATGATACATCTTTCACTAAATTCTTTACATAACCACACTCAACCCAGTGCACTAAAATAGTAAGTCATGTTATGCTTAATTATGCATAACACAAATCAAATTCTTTAAACATGGATATGCATAATTCAAAAGACTAACTGCACGCACTCATTGCTTCTTGAAAATGCATGAGTCTATTTATACTACAAGATATGTCAGTCAGTTGCAATGAAAACAAATATGCACAAAAGTAATCAAATATTTATGCCAAACAAACAAACAAACAAACCAAACCAGTCTGAAATAAATGCCACATGAAGCAATCAAATTACAAAATGTAAAACAATTAGAACAAAAAAAAAAAATGAAAAACTTAAATAATAAAATTGCAGTAATAAAAATGCAAGGATATATGTAATTGCACAGTTGCGACAGGAAGACTAGCACTGCTTAAACGAAATGAAAAATTTATGTTGGTAAAATTTGAACAGTAAGAAAGAAAAGCACAATTCTGAAGAAAAATTGCGGCCTGCAAACGAAACGGAAATAAAATTGCAACATTTAAGTGAAGTTTTGCATTTCCGGTATGCAATTTTGCTATGCGCAACGTGCATAAAAGCAAAAGTCAGTAAAATATGCACGAGTGTATGTGTGTGTGTGTAAGGTAATATACATGTAATACTATATATATATATATATATAGATATATGTGTGTAACACGATGACATGGCGCTTGTTAACGTTGTCCTTGCTGAGAAAGTGTGTATTTTTGTGTGTAAAACTCATTTGCATTTAACACGTTCGTGTGCCTCAAATAACGCGCACAGTATATGCTGCTGTCAGTAACACACACACACACACACACACACACACACAGCCACAGACGCATACTACGTACGCAGCATTACATACATTGTCACTTCCGGCGCCGCTCGCACACACACACACACACACTTTAAAGCTGTCAACTACTACAAATGAATATGAAACCTTTATAACAATACCTTTTTATTTTCGCTGTTGCTGTTGTTGTTATTGTTGTTGTTGCTTTAATTACGCGCTTAATAAATAATTAAGCGACACACACGGAATTTAATTTCATGACAGTAGAAATTTTGTTGCTGTTAAATTATGTTGCTAGCGACAGACAACTTTCTGAGACTGCGACTACTGCACACTTTACAAAACGAGCGTAGAAAAAAAATAATTACAATTACAATTTTATATTAAAAACACTTGAAAAAGCGCGTTGAGCTTTTATTGAATTGCTTGAGCTGCTTTGTTAATTGAGCACTTAAGAAGAAGGCTCCTTTTCTTTTAAACAAAAATGGCGTAGGACGCTACTCGCAGGCTTTGACACTCTAAACGGAAACGTAAAGCAAGCGTTGCAGACTTTCAGGCGCAAACCTCGAATCTCAGCAATTTTCCACGACTTATTTATTTTTAAGCTAAACTAGGCGCAATTTTTTCCCGACTTACTTATTTCTAAGCTAAGCTTTACTTGCTTTCACACACGCTTTTCTCCACTATAGCTTCAAAGATTTTTGTGCACAATTTTCAATTAAAAAACGCACGCGAAAAATGAGCGCAGTACATCCGTACTATTCGAACACACGATTTGTACTAAAATTGGCAAACAGACACAGCTGTCGTCGTCGTCGTTGTAGTCGTTGTCCTGTGGCGCTGCCGCTGCTGCTATTGCATATACGGACAGACAACAGAGTCGGAAAGTAAAGCGGCTGTTTTTGTGCTGTGTGGGATATTTTATGCTCTCTGTTTACTACATAAAATTTAGTACTCTCTCGCACACTGTACTAAAATTCAAAAATATCCTTGCAGAGTACAACAACCCTCGTCGTCCTGCTGCTGGTGCTCGTATGCTACTCTATTTGTATCGTGTCCACATGTTGCCAGCAACCTGTTAGTCCTTTGTGCAACTGACTGTGTGTGTGTGTGTGGGTTGTATCGTTCGGCGGCATTTACTGCCGTCGTGCACGTGTTTGTATGTGTATCCTTTTTATACATTTACCGGACGCGTTCGTTTGTGCACTTTGAATGGAGGGCAACGAATATTGACACGCGCTTAGGATTAGGATTCGGTTTTTTTTTTTTCTTTTTTTTTCGCTTGTCAAAGACAGGTGATACGGCATTTGATTGAAAGTGGCATATATGTATACTACTTTAAGCAATTGTGTTGTAGGCGAAGGATTTCAAACTTCTTTTGTTAAATTAGTAAACGATATTAAATATTATGCAGCAGTAATAATAAGTGACTTGTAATTGTTTGTTGTACTATAATTTTGATAATAGATACATAGATACGTCTAAGCAGCAATCATTAAAGAGCTATAAAGCATGTTTCATTCAGAAGTGTAGTACTTTATTCTTAAACAAATATGTATTTTATTGCGTTCGAAAGACCATACAATAGTATGATATATGGAAAATTATTAACCGTATATGTTCACAGCGATTATTTCGTAGCAACTCAACTCTTTTGCATATATTTATGACATTTTGAAGAATTGCGAACGCATTAGACCAAAACACCGATTCAAACACCATTTCAAGGCTAGAAACGTTTTTGTATCATCCTCGATGTTTTTACACTTCGTGCCGTGTTAAGTCTTCTCATTTGTTAAAACCC
The DNA here is from genome assembly GCA_035044765.1 of Leucophenga montana. Lineage (NCBI taxonomy): Eukaryota > Metazoa > Arthropoda > Insecta > Diptera > Drosophilidae > Leucophenga > Leucophenga montana. The sequence goes on from JAWNNQ010000524.1 coordinate 718,387, forward strand.
ATCACGTCGTTTAGCGTCGTTTACCATCTATCCGGTTACCTAAATTGAAAAAATTGTTTCGAATTGATTTCGTTAAAATGGTTCAATTTAAATTTCCAGAAAAATAATTTGAATGCGTTGGCATTAAGTATATAAATTTTACACTGTTGCAATCGAAACTAATTCGGTATTTGCGAGGACTATTATAACGTTACCATTTCCGATAAATTGTCTCGGATTCGGAAATCGAAACACGGAAGAAGAAATACATTCGAAAAATAACTTCACTTGGTACAGTCAGGTAATAATAACGCATATAAATATTTTGAGCACAGAAAGTGAAGAAACTTAAAATTCTGGAACTCCAAACTACTCTAAACAAAAAGTTGAATTTTAAATTTGATTCAAAAAATAAGTAAAGTTACCACACAACCATGTATTCTTGATCAGCATCGAAAGTCGAGTCGACATAGCAATGTTCGCCACTCAGTTTGTCCAACTCTCGTTCGTATGAACTCCGAGATCTCGGAGACTTTAATTTTTAAAGCTAAGCCACATAGCTTCGATTTTTTTTTTTTTTTTATTGCATACTACATACGCAAGTTAAGTTTAAAAAAAAAATTTAGTTGCCAGTTCCAACCACGCAGACTCTTCGGCTACATTCTATTGGCTGAATTCTATATGCATAATATGCCAATAGATGGCGCTGCCAAATGCTGTAGAGCAGCGGTTTATATTGACCTTTAGAGGGCACAGCCAACACCTTCTATTTGCAGTTAGAGCCGGCAACCAAGTTTATTCTGTGGTGGCCAGGACTAAATTTGATCGATAAAGGAAAGATCGAGAACAGATGTTATCGATAAAGAACCCTGTCGCTAGTTTGTTCGACTCGGTTAGTGAATATTTCCGAAATACTTTCAAATCTCCTTATTTAATTAAAATTCTCTACATACTGATACTCGGCTGGAAAAAAATCTTTTATAGCCTCTTCTATAAGCCTTCAAATATACAAATTCAAATTCATTTCGACCGAAACTTAGGATTATTTCAGAGCAATGCTTCTTTTCAATTGAAACTTATGTGAAACCTTCAAAATGACTTTGAATTCTTTAATTCACTTTTGCCGGTAGCCAAAAACTTAAAAATCCAAATCTATTGTTTGTTGGAAATAATTTTAAGAGAAGGCGTAACTAGCACTAAATCGCATCGGATAAACTTTTGACTTCATTCATGTGAAAGCCTACTTCATAAGCTTCAATTTTCAGTATGTGACATTCCACTGAAGTGTAAACAACATATTTTTTTTTTTTTTTTTGCTCTGTTAACATGTCGATTTTTGTTCCAACAAAATGCAATTTGCGGGAAGTTTTGCTTTTGTGCTTTCATTTGAAGAAAAAAACAGCTGAAGGCCATCGTACGCTTTGTGAGGCTTACGGGGACTATGCTCCAACTTGTGAATACTGGTTTCATACGTTTAAAAGTGGTGATTTTGATACGGAGGACAAAGAACGTCCGGGCCAGCCCCAAAAGTTTGAAGATGAAGAATTGGAAGCATTACTCGACGAATATCCATGTCAAACCCTTCAAGAATTGTCATAATCATTGGGAGTTGCCTTGTCAACAGTTGGCAAACGCCTCAAAGCCATGGAACTGATTCAAAAGCAAGGAAAGGAAGAAAAGAGATTTTTCACTAGCGAACAGCAGCTTCAATGTCATAATCGGCAGAGTTTTTTGCATCGGATTGTTACTGGCGATGAAAAATGGATCCATTACGACAACCCAAAGGGAACAAAATCATGGCAACCACTCGGCCATGCATCAACATCGACGGCCAAGCCGATTTTCATGGTGCCAAGCTCATGCTCTGTATTTGTTGGGATCAGAAGGGTTTTGTGCACTATGAGCTGCTCAACCTAACCAAACCATCACTGGTGAACGTTACCAGCAGCAATTGATGCAATTGAGCCGAGCATTGAAGCAAAAACGGCCGGAATATGACAAAAGACACGACAAGGTGGTTTCTCAACATAACGCTCGGCCACATGTTGCAAGATCCGTCAAGAAAACGTTGAAGGCGTCGAATGGGGATGTGCTAACAACTTACAACTTTGCTTACGATAATATCCTCGTCGGTTCGTTCTCTCTTCATCGAATATTAGTAAGTAGAATCATCACAGACAAGATCACCGAAAATTTAAAACTTCCCATAATTCGATTCAATGTTCATTTTCATTAAAGCTAGTTCTTATTTGGAGCAAAAATACACAAAAACGTTAAGTCTTCAAAATATATAACCTTCAATTCATACTGAATTTCCTCTGATATAAGAATCATCTCTTCTGAATACTCCCGTAACCTCAAAAAAAACACCAAAAATTACATATGCGCTCTAACAATACGCCATTTAAACTTATATAAGGACGATACCAGGACAGTACTTCCTTCATTTCATTTAAAATTTTCTGAAAACCATCACTTGAAATGTGAAGCTGAATGAAACTGAGTTATAATTTTTAATAACTTCTACAAACAACTTCAAATCTTCTTCTTCTCCCATCGATTTTTACTTGAGATTACATCCATTTTTTATTATATTTGGAGTCAGAGTTCTTAAAAACCTGCAAATCGTTTAACTTAAAGTCGTATATTCGTGTCTTATTGTTACTCAATAGCTACTGATGAATCATTGACCATTAAAACCAATGCATTCTTTTTATCCATTTTCGTCCAACATTTCTATTTGAATTATAGAAATTTTCTTCTATGGATTACTATCAATCTAACTAGCAAGACAATACTGGAACGCATACATTGTGAATCCATTAATCGGACGAAGAAATGTACAAATTGAAGAAAAAATAGGCACTGTACTACCAGAAAGGATGTGTGTAGAACCAGTTTATAGATTCAGCTAAGGGTCTCAACAATGTATCAACGACTTTTATCTGAAATAGTTCGAAAAGATGGGACTCGACGAGAGATAGCTCAAGCAGAAGAGTAACTCTTTCTTAAACAATTATCCAACTCACCAAGTAAGAAGTTGTGAATTGATCTAGCTCGTTCGATTCTATGCTGAAAAATTAGCAACAATTGAGATACTGAAAGCGAATATTGGGTGAGCCAAAGCAACAGAAGCTACTTAAAGATGTATCAATCAGTGAAGAAGCAATAGGGTAATCAAGTTCATCAGCGGAATAATAAAAAATTAGTAGAAAGAATTAGGCTAATTTATAAAAACTTTAATGTTTTCCGTGCTTCTGATAACATACTTGCTTTCTTCAGCTTCATGGTTGCAATCGACTCAAGGTAAAAAGACAAAATCCTAAATGAATTAGATATCCTGCCGCAGTGTTTCGCGCAAATTTGATTAATATCGAACAGGAAGTGAAATTCATATAAATTTATCAATGATAAACAAAGCAACTCCAAACAATAAGAGACAATATCCTTAATAAGAGCACAAGCGTATGATGTAAGAGCGCGCAGGCGCATAATAGCGAAACGGTTAAATAGACTAAGGGGTATTTTTTTAAGCGGTTATTTACAACAAATGTAAAAAATCATAATAATAAAAGTCTAAAAAAATAAATAAATAAATCAGGAAACATAAACATAATTTTACAAAACTTTATTTGTCTAGCTTATAATAGAAGCTTTATAACAACATATTATGCTTCAGTTCACAGTTTCATTCACATAGCTAACTCCAATTTAAAATATAAAATATATAAATCTCAACTGGCACACATCAATTCCTTCAGCAGTTTAAAAATTCACAACGAACAGATGCAAAAATTAACAAAGTCGACAAACAAAAACATTGCCGCCAAAAAAAAATGGTTAAAAACCCATTTAAGCCGATAAGAACTGAACTGAAACATTGAGGTATTATTACAATCCAGTTTTCATTTTTTTATTCTCATATTTTGGTCTTTCACTTGCAACATACAATGTACCATTAATATAGATCCTTTGGGTACCACAAAAACCAACGACATACAACAAACGGCAAACGCCAAACAAAAAAAAAAAAAGATGCATTTTAAAGGAGTAAGAGTGAGAATCAACCGGGCTCTGCTGGTAAACCAACTACAAAAAACCGCCAGCATAAAATAGCAACCAACAAGGATAACAGCAGCAGCAACAACAACAACAATAGTAAATAGTCAAATATAACAACAACAACAGCAGCAGCAGCAACAATAAATAGAACACAACAATAGCAACAGGATCTGCTGCGCTGCACGGAGCTGCTGAGCTGCTGAGCATAACAGAACGATGAACATCATCAACATCCAAGAGCGGTGATGATGTAAAAACTTTTACTCCCACAAACAATTTTTGTTTACAAACTTTTGCCTTGTACTATGAAATCAACAGCAATGAAGAGCCTCGCGTGGAGTTACTAATTGTGGGGTGTTCTCTTGAGTCACGGCGCGGTAACAAAAAACAAAAAGAAATAAAAACAATGATGTAAACAATGTTACGCGTTATACGAATAAATGCAACAAATTGAATTTTGTGTTAGTGGAACAAGTATGTGAGTGGTAAATGAACATATGCTAATAATAATATTAATAATGGTTAAAAGAGTCATTCTCATTAGCAAACTCTAACAAAGTTACAAGGCACGGGACGAATTACGTGTTTTTCGATTAAGTGACCGATTTATTATCGATTATTAATTATATTATCGTCAATACCAGCTGATATTTAAATAAAGCGACCGTCATTTTGCCACTCACATGTTAATGACAACAAACATTTGCCAGTGGAAATAGGCAATATTGAGAATGTTGGGCCCAATGGAAATGTCCTATAATATTCGATAAGGATTACTCAGAAAAAAATAAGTGAAATAATCGCTATCGATGCAAATTTCACTGTGAGAATGCTGGCAGAAGAATTAAATTCATCTTACTGTACAATCTAAAAAATATTAACTAAATATTTGGTTACAAGAAAGGTGTATGCACGTTTTGTTCTACGTGTTTGATGAAAAAACAGATTTGTACCATCGCCCATTCTCCGTATTCGCGTGATCTATCACCGTGCGATTATTTTCTCTTCCCAAAAATGAAAACTGCAATGAAAGGAGCTTTTTACGATGACATTCCAGCCATACAAGCAGCCGTGACACAAGTGCTAAATAACATTCCAAAAAGCGAGTTTAAAAAGTCGATGGATAAATTGGTTGAGCGTTCCAAACGTTGTATCGAGTTAAATGGAACGTATTTTGAATAAATATTAGCTTTGAAGATATAATACCATGCTTGTTTTATTGTATAATCAACCGGTTATTTTTAGATCACACTATGTATGACTCTGGGCTCATCAAGCAGATAGGATAGTTTTTGAATTTGTTAAATTACATGATCATAACTTGATATAGAACAAAATCATCCCAATTATTCGAGTAATCTTCGGGGATAACAGCGAATGGAACACTCCCGTTTTAAATTGAAACATAATAATGAAAAATTTAATAGTAACTTCCTAAAACTAAGCTCTCTACATACAACCCACAGATATGATTTGGAATTCATTTGTCGTATGAAATGGAAGATGTTTTACAAAACGAAAGAATTCAAGAATCTAACGAAATTGCAGATCTTCTAAAAAAAAATGAAGTAAGGTTATCTGTTCGTTGTTAAACGGACTAGTTCACGATTCAAAATCATATTTGCATACATTTTTAAACCTGCAGTTTTCAAAACGAATTAGTTCAGTTTGTGTTTTGGTTAAAAATTTGAAAATCAATAATTTGAAAACTTCTATTGTTCTATACGAGTATTTTAGCACAACTTACACATGCAAATGTAGAACACAAATGGAGCCAACAAATCGGTTTAACTTACCTGAAAAAGAAGATATTAAATTATTAAATAATAATTCTATAAAAATTTATATGTCTGTTAACAGACTAAGGTTGACAATAGATGAAAATTATCTCTATAGAATTTATATCTAGCGCTTGAACTTCAATATCAAAATTCTGCGCGACATTTGCCAAAACTTCAAAAGCCGCAAAACAATTCTAGACGACGAATCAAACGCACACGCATACATATACATATACATATATACTCATCATCAGGCTTCAAACCAAGCACAACAGAAGCACAAAAAGGATACGCGGAAGGATACAATATTCATACAGACAGCAGCAGCATAAACTTGCAGACAGATTACAAAGTGCGCATGTGGTAAGCCATAAAGTAGTGGGTAGTTACTATAATTCGTATAACGCTCTATATCAAGGAGCAGCGACGAGAGAGCGAGTGCTGGCGCGAAAATCCATGTCGCCAAAAGCTTTTGTGGCCTTACTGAACTCCATTAAGTTGATGCGACCAAGAACTTGTAATGCGTTGCAGCAAGAATGTACTTGTTGTTGTTTTGTTGTTGTTGTTGTTGTTGTTGTTGTTGTTGTTGTCGCAGTTGCAACAAAAGCCCAAACGCGAATCAATGCACTACAGTGCGGCATAGCAGCAAATGATGCCGCCACCACTCCTGCTGCGACTGCTGAAGCCTTTGGCGTTGATAATGGTAACTGCAACAACGCTACGAAAGGATATGCGAATGTACTTTCTATTAGAGATGTGGCGTGACTGATTTTTTAGGCACGGCCCAACACGAGCAGAAACGGTCCAACACGAAAATCGAAAACCAAATTTTATACTTTGTAAACATTGGCAATTGGCATCTGGCAATTCTATAATTTTTACATCTATTTTCAGACAGTCTGCGTTCGAAGTGTCAGTTCAAGCGATTTGTGTCATGGAATACAACACACTGTTACCGTAAAACTCTCCATTCAAAACTTCTCAATTCTAAAAAACTAAACGTGCGTGACAACCGAAGTTGTTGGATTTATGCCACTGCAAACAGTCAAGAATATCACGAGGAACCTCTGCACAACCAACGAGTCAGAAAAGATTCATAGGACATCGGGCTTAAACGGAGCCCGATCAATCGACACCAACAATTATGATGCCAATTCTGGCCGATAATGGCAAGGACAGCTTTGGTTTCAATACAACACGTCGACACAGTTCACAGAATCCGAGCCACTATCAGTTTATAACGATCAATGTGCGCCGGTCGGTCAATTTCGAAAAATGCAGATTTTACCTGATGTCATCCGATTTGACGGCTTCCAACTTTTTCGTGTTATGGTTTTTCTATTTAATGTTTATGTCAGCAAGGCACGGTCCCTGGAAGTCTTGAAAGATAATATCAGACAGAATATAGTCGCTATTCGGGGTGAAATAGACCAAAAAGTGAAGGAATATGCCGAAAATCGAGCATATTGTGCCTTTTGCTTTGGCGGAGACCATTTATTATATTCAAAAAGTGATTAGAATACATTTCGAAGGATTTTTTTTTTAAATATTTATCAAAAAACATACCGAAGGAACACGCACGAACACTTCATGCACTTGTGTAACGCGATATATCACGACATAAAGAACAACACTCGCCCACCTCTAACTCCAACGGCAGAACATGGTTTTTGCACACATTCAGACACACACGAACACAATAAAAGTGTCGTCCTTTTGTCTATGCGCCTATATGTGTAAGTAAACATGTTCAGCTCCTGCTGAGCCTTGGACGCTGCTTGTAAAACTTTACCATTTAAAAGTGCGCAACTTTTGTAAGTAGATTGGTCGCCGCCGCCGTTGTCGACTGATACAAAAGTTCTGTCCTATCAGCCTGTCGCCCTTAGTCCTTTCAATTTTTATGGCATTGGAAGTTGAGTAGAAATGCAGCCAGCACATGTGAGAGACTGTCTCAAGTATCTAAATTATGTGCAAATAAGCATGAGTCGCTGAACTGCCTCTAAAGTTAAAGTTATGTGTATCTATTCTAGCATATATTGTACATATGTACTTATGTGTAATCAAGTCAAGTGCACCGACATAGTTCTCCAGCATTTTCAATAAACTAAATAAAAAGAAAATTCGCTACAAGAGCACAAATCTGGAAAAAAATTGAGAAAAGTTGTAAAATACACAAACATGGATGGCTAGAATATTTGTAGTTTCTATTGAAAAAAAAACTTTCTCGACGCATTATTTTACGCTAGAATTCAATATGACCTTAAATTTGGTTTGTCTTAAAAATAAAATCCAAAAACTTGAAAAATTGAACGTTTAGGTGGAAGATATGTATTCGCGAGGGCTGGAAACTCTATCGAATAAAATCTTGTACGAGTATTTCACATTTGTAAAAGATCCTGTCACACCAGGACCACTATGTAACTTTGACGGTACATATACAGAAAATAACAGAAAGCCTTTGGAGCTACTCATGAAAACCCATTTTCCGTAATGCCTAGATTCTGCACAAAACGCGAACAGGCCACCTTCACTAACGGGTAGAATTTGGAGGGAAGCGTGGAAGTTGTTCACAACATAGCCACAGAAGAAAAGATAATCCACGCGAGCACGTCACCACAAAAGTACAAATCAACAGGACGGGATGACATTCGACCGGTCATGCTGCTAGCAGTATGTCAAGAGACCGCTTGAAGGGGTTGCTTAAGATCTTCAGGGCACGTCATCTCACAGGATACGTCCCAAAGAGAAGTGAGAATGGTCTTCATTCCTAAAGCTGGAAAGATTAACCACTGCTCGTCAAAAAACTTTACGCTCTTAACTTTCACATTTTTCTTGAAATCGACTTTTGAACCTCCATCTAAGAAATAAGCTAAACCCTCAACTGTTCAGTGGGACGCAACACGTCTGGTAGATCAGTTGAGAGCGCACTACACGAAGTGCGCTTGGTCTGCACTGAAAATACCTTCTAACAGAAAGAGTTTGCGTTAGCAGGCTTTCCTCCTTGAACAATATCAGGATCGAACCAATATCGGCCTTGCTTGCCAAAATTGGTAAACCCCGGCAATCACTCGATGATGCCGGGTAATAAACTCCAAACTCTGTTCGGCGAAAATAAAGAAGGTTAGGAAAGGCACTCCACGGGGGGAGTCATAGTCCCCTACTGTGGAATATGGTTCTCAACGACTTTCTCCTGAAGCTCAGACTAAGTGAATATGGGGTGACTACCTATGCAGAGGATCTGTTTCCTACGTTAAAGGGCAAATTCTTACCCACAAACATTTATATTTTGAATGCACTTAGCACTACCATAAGTTGGACACAAGATAATGGTTTTTAGGGCCAACACATCGAACTGGTGCTGTTCAGACAATAGTACAGTATTCTAAGCCCCTGGAGGGAACGTAGCTCAAACTAACTAAAGACACCAAGACTCAAAACTCTAATGGAGGAGAAACTCTGAGGAAATAATTAAAAAGGTAAAACGCACCTTCCAAGTCTGTAAAATAATGTTTGAAGGGAAATGGGGATGGCAACCGTCGTCCGGCCTGTACCAATAGATCCTTGGTCTAGTAGAACGTGTCGATACCAAATATCAGCTACTCAAGCTCCACAACACCTGGGCAGAACTGGGTCTTCACGACCCACCACACAATAGCCATCTTCCTAAAGCCAAGGCAGTCAGGAGGTACCAGAACCCGTCAGAGGTCAAGAGGGTGACTACTGTCTTCCGACTCTTGCTGTAATGGATATTCACAGAACTTTTGAAGAGATTCTCTTATGATTAACTAGGGCTACCAGAGAATCAGCGAATAGATAGTTGGCAACTGAGCCTGGCTGCCATGACTCAAAAGTACGGTGATCTGCATATCAACCGTAGCGGACAACTGAGATCCATCACTTTAACAAAAACAGGAGCCGGATATTGATGGGAGTCCTAACAGAGCATAGCTCCATTGCCCAAATTTGCACAACGGATGTCTGCTTCCTATCTGGACTTGTGTTGTAGATGTGGCTATGAGAAGGATACTCGAAAAGATCACAGAGTCTTCCATAAGAGACAACGTGCTGCCAGATATCAGAGCCAATTTGGTAGCCAGACGTTGTTACAAGGAAACTTTGACTAGGTTCATGTGTGGACCACCTTACACACATTGATCCTGATATAGTGAGGAAAGTCATTTCCCGCTGAGAAGAAGCCCTATTGGGTGTTTAAGCAACATCTATACAAAATTATGTTTCGTATTGGTTCAGGTAGTCTTTGAATAACTTTACTAGGAGAGCGATAACATGCTCTGTTAACTAACTTGATGTCGATTCATGACCAGCACAAGCAGTTTGTATACTTTGAAAATTTTATTTATCAATTGAAATTAGTACGAAATTTAATAACTTCGTACCTTTTGCTGAGACTCTCGCAATCTATACATGGGTCGGCGCTCGAAGTGTTACCAACTTCACGCTGCTGTATCAAACGGCTAACGACAGCGCGCTCTTGTTTCGTTAAGCGTCAGCCTGTTATGTTGTAGCACTTCGAGCGCCCACCACTGTAGTAGGTAAGTTTTGCTGTTGCTGCTGCGATTCACCAATGTGGATGTGTTCTCCTCTTTAATTGAGCCGTGTTAAGTTGAATGTAACAATCGATTATGGACAAAACTGTACCTCTCTGTTTGTAGGAAGCAAACTGTTGTAGTTATACTAACTCCTAAGAAGTTTAGTGCGTTATTACGTTTTCAGCATAATAAAAAAGTTCCTTAATGAAAATGTTTTAATTTTTAATGTACCTCTTCCCAAAAACTAATGTAGCATCTCTACTTCAAGTAAAGCCCTGTTCCGGCGATCATATTTACCATGCACTCAACGAAAATTGTTCAGAATTAAGATTATCTGCTTCCAACTTAGATAGTGCATAAAATAAAACATCCTTTACGTCCGAATACAATTGAAACACAGCATATTGCGCTTTCCACAGAAATCAACTGCAAGGAAAAAATCTCCAGCCAAAAAAAAAAGAACAACGACAAATAATACATTTTTTTTTCCTCAACAGCTTTCGTTTAAACGCCAAAATGAAACAACTGCATTGAGTAGGCAAAACAAAGTCCCTAGCTAAAATAGCGCAAAACTTGATGCTTGACAAGTCCGCAATTCCGGGCGACAAAACAATGCGACACAGAATAAGCGTAAAAATTATACGTCTTCGACTTGAGAAAAAAAAAAAAAATAGAAGGAAACTAAACGAAAAGCAACCGAAAACTTTAGCTACTTCACAGCAGACTTCGATTTGATTAAGCGCCGCAGGATATATGCAACTGCAACGCAGATACAAAAAAAAAAAAGGAAACAAGGCAGAAGAAAAGGAAAAGATACGCTCAAGTGTAACTTAGCACTACGAGCGCAAAACTCAAGCCGGAAAATTCAAACGTACGCAAATATGTTTCATGAACGCGCCGTGGGAATGCTAACCGGAAGCAAAGACAGATACGCAGAGATGCAAAGGCACAAAGGTGCAGGATATGAGTACACGTCGCGACATGCACAAGCAACTTTTCGCCCAAAAACTGAAAATGTTTCAATGTCTACGTCGTCTGCGGAGCATACGTCCTGCTGCCAGGATATATCCTAGAATATACAATTCAATGCTATGCATACGTTTGTCTTTTGCCAAAAACTTGGCGTAAAGTTATGCGTTGCATTGTCTGTCTCAGTCTTCGCTGAATGTTTGCATAGAAAATTAATTGAAAGTGACTAGACTGGCGCTCGCTCGTTCGCTCGCCGCCACGTTTTTTCTTGCTTTCGTCCTTCGTTACAATGCCACGACGCCGCCTATAAGTATGCTTTGATCTTAACGTGCTGCTTCTTTTGCTTCAATGACACAGTCGCGCCCCTGAACTTGCTACCAAATGGCATTTTCATCACTATGCGAGTGAAAAAACTTGCTGCGTTGTCATTGTCACCAAGTTTGCCGCCACCACCCTCACTCACATTGCACAAATGAGTTTCGTGTCACAAGTTGACCCTGCCGAGATTAAGTGGGCGTTTAATTTGCTGACTATCTCTCTCTCTCTCTGTTGGTTGATTTCTGTTGACCAAATTGCGTTAATGTAATCCCCAAATGGTGTACGAATTTTTCGCTTCAAGTGGATGATGACAATGAAGACGACGACTCTATATCTTATACTCAGCCAACTCGCTTTTGTTTCTGTGTGCAGCAGCAAATGGAGATTGAGTGATGTTGTTTGTTTTTTGTTATACCCTTCACATGATGTATGAACAGCGTGAAGTGTACTTTTTCTGAGAGTTTGTAAGATGGTAACATTTTGGAATCAACTTTATTTTCAAATGGTGACTGTAAATTTTGTTAACCATTTTCGGAATTTAATTTGTGTGTTAGTAGCAATTTAAAGCCACCGAGTCAGGCATTTTATACAAAAAGCACATAGTTGTAACACTTTTTACTCTAGCATCAGTCCCTGCTCGGGCGCCATAAAAATAAAAAAGTTTTTGCGGAATTCGAAAATTTTGTTCTAATTAAAAAATCAAAAAAAAAACAAAAATCTGTATATAGGGTTTTTTTATAGGTACGTAACATCATTAACGTCAAAAAGCACAACAAGGTTCAAATTTTTATCATGGTGTTCGTTCACGTGCGAGCAACGTTTGGAAATTATTAAAATTTAATACCAAAATTCTGTGTTGATGGTCGCCACTCTCAACAATGTATCACATTTTCGCTTAAGACCTACATATGCTTCAAGATATGAACTCCATTGCATCCCAAAAAAGTGACCGCGTGGTGTGAATTTCATGCCGGAGGTGTGATTAGATCGAAAATTTGAGTAAGCTTTTTAAAAATGCATTTTTGGCACTAATTATTAATAATTTCTACTTCTCTAATAATGGATAGCTGAATTTGAACGCAGCTGTCTCGGCGAAGTAGCAAACACAATCCTAGACGATGCAACTTTTGCAGACCGGAATGTATATGGAATGCTATTATATGGAATGCTATTATATGAAATCAAAAGGAATGCATTCCACTAACTGTAGAGTCTTTGTTCAGTCTGTTGTATCTGTATCGGAGGGAGGGGCTCTCTTATCTGCAGTCACTGATTATGTTTCTTATTTTCCACTAATTTCTATCTAAAGTTAAAACTAACGCCTGTGCAGGGTATAAACAAGTTGTCTGTACCGAAACAGCCTTTTTCTCTTCTTTATTTTTCTTTATGTGGCTTCTGTCTGACTTTTGTCCTTGAGTCGTCGCCTTGTCGCACTTTACGCGTGTCTCTTTTTTTTTTGGGTGGCATTTACTTAATCAAGAAAGTAAATAACATGTCATCCGACGTGCAGACCTTTTTATGTGAAGCAAAAGCCACCTGGGTTTTATCTTCAAATTTCTTAAATGGAAATGAAATACCATACTAAAGTTTATTTTGGAGCATGTTGAACTTTTAAGATAATAAATAATTTATTTAAATTAGTAAAATGCAACGAATTTTTTAAATACGAATTAGAATATTATGTTGTCTAAGCAAATTCTAGCCCTGTTGTAGCTAAAGAAAATTTTAAGTTAAATTTGACATAATTTGAATTAAACTTGTCATATAGATAATACCTGTGGTATATGAAATACGATATGTACAGGGTGTTTTTTTTAGAAGTGTAACTACATTGAACTAAACTAAACTAAAAAGCTTTGGCTTTATTAGAAAGTTAATTAGTTTTTAAATATAATCTTGAGCATATGGCTCCTATGTGGCGCATTTGGGAAGGTCAATTTTCCAAAATGTTTTCAAGTATTCGGAGCGGTATCTTCCAAGCCGTCCAAAGTTGCTGTTTTGTACGCATAAACCAATGACTTCACGATTATGTCAGCATTAACATATCCGAGCCGAACCATGATTTTCGAAATAAACTTGCACAATTTGCAAGCGTTTGCAAGCCAGATCTGACCAATTTATGACAATTTAATACCTTTCCGAAAATGGAAACTTTAAAAAAACACACCCTATACAAACTATTTAGATAAATAATTTTTGTGGTTCTGCACAATATGCAGCTGCATATGACAACAAAATTCTAAATGAATATAATTATCAATTCATTTCTTAAGACAACTTGACACAATTTCACTTTAAGCACTTCTGAATGCTGTTGACACAAATCAGAAAATTAAATTGAAAATTTTATACATGAATTCGAATGTATTTGTCACATTGAATACCAAGAATATATAATTCGTTGCCAGCAAATCTAAAATGAAACCTCAAATAAGCAGCAAAGCAATTAGCGTAAGTACTAAATTTACTACGTATTTCGTCGCTGAAGAATCGCTGAAAATCCTTTGAGAGAAAATCGATTTGAAATCCAGCTTCCAGCTAAACACTCTAGTGATTTTCCCACTAATTAACTGCACTTGGTTGACACATCGTCGTCGTCGTCGTCGTCGAACAAAAGAAATGCAATCGTTGGAAAATAATCTCGCAAGTAAATTCGTTCTATAAGCTAGAAAAATCATTTTAATTGGTTTCCTGTGCTGCCAATAAGCGAAATGAAATCCCACATGTGCACTGCGAGCGAATGTATTTCCAGTTAAATTATAGAAAAATAAATATAATAGCATCGAAAGAAATCAATGCAGCTGGCAGCACGCGCTCAGGACCTTTGGAGTCGGTAGTGTACGGTGCAACACATCATCAAACATCAACCTCAATAATTACACAGCGAATAGAACGCAGAACGACGGAAATGACAACTTGTAAACGAAGTAGTCGCACATGCCAGCGAGCGTTAGATGACGCAATTACTCTAGTAGTTGGCATACCATCCCGCCCATAATTCTAATGGTTGTCCTTTGTTAACTTCTTGAATAGCAACAGCGAGCAGAGCAGGAGTAGCAGCTGTAAATGGGGAAGCGCGCATTGAACATTTCCAATTTTCAATATGGCTTCCGTTTGTTGTTGTTCTACTTCTTCTTGTGATATAATATCTCGAGTTTCAATCTTACATGAAAACAATTTCTATTTCGAAATACGAATTTGTAATTTCAATGGATGCTTTATGATGGGAAGTGGTATTAGAGCCCTGCTCGAATGCATGCATACTATGAATGCATTCGTTTCAAATCAAAGGAAATGAGTACTGTCCTTATTTTATGAATGTTTTTGAATGATTCATTAAAACGTTGCGGGGCATTCACTTATATATCAAGCGAATTTTTAAGATATTTTGCTAAAAAAAAACCTTCTGTAATTGTGTGGGAGGTTTTAGAAAAGTTTACTGAATTGACAAATAAATTACTTCTTTTATTAAAAAAAAAAAAAATCAATTTTGGTAGGACCAATGCTATCGAAATTTTCATTTCGTGTTTTAAGTTAAGTCAATAAGTGCAGTACACACCCATTTAAATGTATATATGGAACGCATCCATCTATAAAATGACACCATAGCAAGTTTCAAGTTGATATTAATTGTAATAAAGCTATTTCTCACAGAAAACTTCAAAACGGGCGATGAGGCTCCCAGTATAGGAAAAGTGTCACGCCCAATTCTCCATGCAATCCTACATCCAAAATTTTAGGCAGATTTTGGATGCAATAAAAAAACCCCTAAAATTTATAGTGCTAACCCTAAAATAGAGCATGGTAATCCAACTTGGAGATCCAGAACGAAAGTCGACCCACTAGAAAAAACAAAACTGTATTAGTTTCCATATTCACACAAAGACAGATGAACAAACAGACAGACTGTTATAACTAGATCTAACCAAGTTGATCAGGAATATGAATATTTATTGAGAAAATCATATTCATTCAAATTCATTCGGAGACAGTGCATACTCAAAATTCGAATGCTTATGAATGAATGAATGAATATAAATGAATGTGACATAATGCGAATGCTCTGTATGCGTATTTCTCTCTCTCTCTCTACTTACTTGCTTAATGGCGTCTTGTTTCTTTGGCCATTTCGAGCCAATCATATCCAGAAAATGTTATTAAAAACCGATTTGGCGATAACTGTCACTTGTAGGAGCTACGCATTACATAACACACATGTTATTCTCTGTTATTGGTTTAAAATGGTACAAGAAATAATCGGAGAGAGTCGATCAGGAGATGAGATCTTTAAAGAAGATTATGGCGGGAAAAATTGCATCTCAGTTAGCTACCATTTTTTAATATATTCTACAAACAACTATTGAAAAACATATTGGAACACTTTAGACCACATTATTCTTCCAAGAATTGATTAAGTGACATATTTATACGGCTACTCAGTTGCAGAAAGTCTTCGTGTTTATATCGCAAGCGAACAAAAACTGAATTCGATCGAACAATCGAAACATTCGAATGGACGCATGAATGTTTCGAATCTTCGTATATTCATAGTAAATTAAATAAACATTTCATTCATTCAAAATGAATTTTAAGTGAAGGTTCATCATTTTTCAATTGAATGTGTATGAATGTGTATGAATGAATATTCATAGAGCTGAATTGTATGCATATACAACATAGGTATACGAGTAGAAACATGTATAAAAGAGCAATGAGTGATGAGAGCTAAATGTATAGGAATGAGAAATATGCACTTATATTGCCGAGGAAAAACAATCAAACAAGAACCAATGTAAGGAAGCTACGCACAGTAAAAGAACTACAATAATTCTGTACATAGAGTTCTCTCATTTATTATAAGAGCTGCAAAAAAAAAATATATATAATTAAAAGAATGGAAGTACATTTTTTTGGAGCCAAACAATGCAGATTATTTTTCTACACTTTTGCAAATATTTTGAGTTAAGTTAAGAGAAAAAAATGTGAGACATTCACATGCAAATGAATGTAAACGAATTTAAATGAATATTATCACTAATTTAAGTAGTAAGAGTTAACAATTTTAAGTAGTTCACATTTATTCGTTGTAATGTTAATTAATTACAATGTCAATGAATCAATGCATGACTGAGGAACATAATAGGTATGCAAGCTGTAATCAATTCAGCTTCTCTAGAGTATTAATTTAAATAGAATTGGATCTTGTTTTCATTTATGAAATATGGTACTCAAATTTCACTTTCCAAACACGGTTTTAATAGTATTCATTTCAAGTTGCTTACAAATTTCAATATAAAACACACAAAATACATCTACAGCTTAACACTTTAAGTGCTATCTTAAAAAACTCTATCTAAGCTGAAAAAGAAAGTTAGCGATTTCCTTGGAGTAAATCGAAACAGCCACAATAATGACACTGAAAACAAGCAACATCACCAACGAAATCTAAAAACCAGCAACTTTGAAAGTTCATAAATATTAAGCTTAATGTTATAATCGAACTGAGACTACCAATAAGTAGTATGAGCCAAAAATAATCTAAGAAAACATGTACAGCACAACACTGGACGACCAAGTAAACACAAACTGTCATAAAAATCGTGTGCAGATCACGATGCACATTAGAAACCCATACCAAGCAAACAGCAAAGATACGAGATACTACGAGTTGAGTACATAAACTCTCTCTCTCTCTCTCTCTTTCTCTCTCGCTCTGCATGAAACCAATCGGAAAAACTAAGCACCAAAGGAACTTTGGAACAAGCTCAAGGCATGTGTACATGTAAACTATACACGTTGTAGACTAGTTTGTAGTAGAAAAGCAATAGAAACTTGAAACTGTTGAACTATATGGGAAAATATGTACACTAACATTGCTCCAAAGTGCCGCAGCAGATGCAGCAGATACAGCAGTACCGAAAACAACAAGGAATAATAGTGTAACCGAAGCTGTAATGCGCTTTACAAGAAATTTTAAATCGTATAGCGAAAAGTTAATGATTTTGTAGATATAATAGAAGTATACTCTAAATTCAGCTTCTTTTGTTAAAAAACCTTGCCATATATCTATTAAAATATAGACCGTGTATCTGATTTGTGATCTATGGTATGCTATGGTGATTCGTTCAGGAACCATGTTGCTTAGACTAGTAACAAATATAGCAACATAACTAACTTGAATAAAAAAAATTTCTGTACCATATGGTGATATAACTGGACCATATAAGGAACTATATGCAACATTCAACTGTAAAAATGGAACTTATAGAACACATTTTTAATATTCTACAAGATTTTACAGTAATTAGATAAAACCAAACCAAATTTTTGATTTAATAATGGAGATTTTTTGTGCCAACAACATTATCTGGAGTCTCGATCAAAACCAGGGTTAAATTTTTATGAAGATTTGACAGTAAGTTTTTTGCGCAAATAATAAAACAGTTTTTATATAACACAGGACCCACCGCTATCTGCTCCATGTGATTACTCTGTACCAAAAGAACGTATGAAAACAATGTTGGATATTTTTTTTAAGATTTGACATTTCGGTTGTGCCATATCAAATTTGAAGTTTCTTACTTAAAGTGTTTTGCATAAAAACCATACTCTGAAACATTTCTATATACAATACATAAGAAAAACATTCAGCCTGACTCCTTCTTTCATTCATTTATTCATCAACGACAGCGGAAATAGGTAATGCTACAGAACCGGTTTCAGGATAATAGTTTTCTTTTAAGCTGAAAATACTCATTAAGGCGGTGTTTTGGGAATTCTCACTACTAAAGAAGAAAAAGGGGCGTCAGAGGTTATAAGTGTTTTATTCTGACCGTTTTCAAATTCGCGCTTACAATTAACAATTAAATGCATTACGTGTTTCGGCGATTATAAAAATTTTAACCCCAAGTTAATTAATAATTAAATACATGTTCGAATACATTCAAATACATTCGAACGTCTTGAGACTCGGTTTGTACACTCTGCAGAACAAATATTTAAACACGTGTTTCGCCGATTTTGAAAATTTCACACCTAACAGGGGTGACGGGAGTAAAAAGTTATTGTAAATAGGGTAAATAGGTTTTCATCCGATCGTCTTAATTTGTACACAACAAATATTTTAACAAGTGTTTCGCCAGTTTTGGACAATTTCACCTTCAAGCGGGAATCGGGGATGAAAATTACATACTTTTTCGACGTGAACTGTCAAGACAAGAGTGCTTCGATGAACTATGAAAACGGTCAAAAAAACATTCTTAAGCACCCTAAAAAAACTGTTACAACGATTTCAGTCGTAGTCAGTGCTCGCTCCAAAACGAATTCCGTGAATTTCGTCCAAAATCGGTTGTTGTGCCAGAGAGCATCGATGCTGTGAACAAACTGATAGAGCAAGACCGTCATACGACATATCGTGAGTTAGAGACGTACTTGGGCACATGGTATGATAAGCATCAATAAGAGTTGGCGTAATCATTAGCGGTGAAGAAGATCGTGTGAGATACACATAATCTGACACTCAAACAAGTGATCATGTCCGTGTCGCGCAAGGTAATGTTGAACAAATACGGATGTGTATAACATCTATACAGGTGACGAATCATTAATCTAGGCGTAGGAGCCCGAAACAAAACCCCGATTGGCTGTTTGGGTGTTCCAAGGGGAGCATTAATAAAAGTTGTACGTGTGCGAAGCACTTCGAAGCAAAAGGTTCTCTGTATTTTCGACAGAAGTGGTCATGTGGCTACAGTGGCGTTGGAGCAACGTAAGATGGTCGATTCTGTATAGTATACAAACATTTATTTGTCATAAATCTTCGAAAAAATGAATACAATTTGATCTCTCATACAACGCTCCACACCAGCGAGTTTTTAAGCACTCAAAACATCAAATTTATGGGTTCGCCGTATAGTCCTGACTTGGCACCCAATGACTTCCTTTTTCCCGAACATCAAACAAAAATTACTTGGGCATCGATTTTCTAGGTCAGGTCCAAAACGCTTGTTTTGGAGCTAATTCATTCGGAGTTAAAGTGATTCGAAAAATAGATGCCTTCTTCAATGCGTTACAAACTATCCGTCACACTGACTATACTCATTTCTCATCATGTGTAAAGCGCATTACCCCCCCCCTCATTCCACGCAAATAAACTAAGCTAGAACGCAATGAAACCAATTGAAATGTTGCTGACACAAACAGACAAATAAGAAACCGAAAGGGAGTTGAGAACACAGCAGCTTTCTTAGCACATACACACACACAGACAAGACACACACAATAAGCGCAGTGTGTCCTTTTTTCTATACTCCTATTTCGACGAAATTAGTTAGCACTTGAGCTGCAGAAGACTACTAGCATTTGGCAGGACTTGGCTGCTTTGGACATATTACAACACCTGCGGGTAAACGCACGGCAACCAAACTGAAATGGAAGTACGAGTACCTAACCTAGAAAGTATGAAATCGTTTGGAATGAAAACGATGCTTTTTGAATGATTCAGTTCCAAGTTGTAACTGTGTATGTGTATGTGTGTGTGTGTGTGTGTGTGTGTGTGTGTGTGTGTGTGTATCTTGTGCAATTAAATAGCTTCGAGTGTTTTGTGTTCAATTGCTGCAATTTCAATAACTGAGCAGGCAGGCAGGCAAGCAGTCAGTCAGCAAAACTATTCAAAGTACATGACAACGTTCCGGGAATGCTACAAATTGATAGGCGCCATCGTGCATCCTTGCAACCGAGATACAGAGAAACGTGCCATTCTCCAGCGACTACTTGACGAAATTGTACAATAAGCAAAATGGCTACTAATGTCACTTTTGATCAAATTATTCCGATAGAACCTTTGCACACACACACACACACTCACCTTTTTATTTTTCTGTTTATTATTTCTACAATTTCTTTGTTCTATTCGCAATGAATCTTCTTCTTCGTTTTCGTTTCGAAATGGTTTGTTTACCTTTTTGTACCAGAATTTTTCTTGTTTTGCTCGTTATTTTTCGTAGATTTTCACCGTTTTTTATATTACGTGCAGAAAAATAGATAGGATAGTTTACACATTTATATAAAAAATAATAATAGTACTAATAATAATTATAATTTTGCGGTTGCCGTTTATCCGAAATGGTGTATAGATTCAAACGCGTCACAATTATTATAGATTGACGAACACTTAGGAAGGATTTAAAAATGGTTGAAATGCAAAAAAAAATCATACAACTATTTTATTGAACTGATGCCGTGCGGACATTGTGGATAAATAAACTAACGCGGCGGCTCGGATAATTTTTTTGTTTCGAAAAAGTTATAATTTTTTTTATTTTTTTTTTTTATTTTTTAGTAAAAAAAATATAAAGAAATGAGCACGTCAAAAACGACACTACGGGATTTGGGAACTAGATTAAAAAAAAAATAGGAACATTATAACATCAAAATTTAAAATGACGCGCATAGAAAAGCAGTGAAGACAGAAATAATATTCTACAAAAAAAAAAAACAACAAAAAAAATGATTCGGCATAGTGTTGAAAAATTTATATAGAGTGTTCGCAACACTATAAATTTGTATACATATAAGCTGTCCCAACAAGAGCGCACGATTGAAATTTGGTACGTTTATTTTTCTGAGCAAGTGGCTACTCTGAAATTTGACAGCTGGCATCTACGATTGTTCCGATTATAGCCTTATGACACACGAATAACAATCAGCAAATTGTTATTGGATGTCTTCAAACTAAATTTTAATTTGCTAGTTTTTTGACCAAAAACCAGACATTTTTAACATTTTGACCTGTATCTCCGAAACTAGCAGAGATACGGAAAATGTAGTCATTTACAATATTAAAGTAAATTTAATATACAAGCTAAAAGGTCTACAAATTCTAAGTCGTAGGAATTATAATTTCCGAGATATAGCGCCGGGAACACGGGTTGTTCCAAAAAAGTTCCCAAAACCGGAACATTTTACATATTGGCTTGCATATTCGAAACTAGAAAACGTGCGGAAATTGTAGCCGTATACAAAATTAAAGTAAATTGAATTTGCAATTTAACAATTGCATGAAACCATTTAAAATTGTTATTAATGGTGTCCTTTATAGTACACTGATCAGAGCGGGAAGACCACCACGAGGCAAAACGAAGTTTCAATCGACATTGACGAATCGAAGACGAATGAGCGCACGCACAGGTGCTTGCGTTTTTTTTTCGGAGGAACTCACAGTGTGTTTCAGTCGGAGATCTATGCAATCTGGCAATCGGCTAAACTGCACTCTAGCGATAACTCCAAGCTACATATCAATCTACGTCGACAGTCAGGCTGCAATTAAAGCACTTTTTACGCACAACACAAAAAGCAAATTCATCCGTAACACGATGGCAGCTCTAAATCAAGTCCAACAGCACTGAGTTGAATTCATCTGGATTTTTGACCACTCCGGCATATCAGTTAACGAATGCGCCAGGACTAAATCGTCTCTCAGGACTAGATCGTCTCAGAATTTACCAAGACCACCAGAAAATCATCGAGTAGACAGTGGGTGAGTAGACGCCAGGCAGTCATGTCTCCAAATCACTCTGACCTGGGTATCAACCGAAGCAGATATCTGAGCATCTACACTTTAACAAGAACAAGATCAGTATGTTGACGGGAGTCTTAACAAGGACCAATGAATTCAGGCCCCTATTTCGACTTCTATCGTAGCTATGCTAATGAAAGTATACATACGTGTACTTCTAAGAAAAAACAGCCGTTTTCTCAGTGAAATCATTTTTTGAAGTCCTGGAAAGT
This sequence comes from Leucophenga montana, assembly GCA_035044765.1. Taxonomy (NCBI): domain Eukaryota; kingdom Metazoa; phylum Arthropoda; class Insecta; order Diptera; family Drosophilidae; genus Leucophenga; species Leucophenga montana. Next base: position 740,831 of record JAWNNQ010000524.1, read on the forward strand.
CTGGCAAACTTGCCACTGAATAATTTGACACGTTTCATTAACTTTATGGTATAGTTTCAAGGGTGCAGAGGGCCAAAAGGAACCAACTGAGATTCTTTCCGCCGAATAAAACCTAAAACAACAGGCATCAGAATCTTAATGAACGCGATCATAGAGCTTTCTGCTTAACATAACTTAATCTATAATTTTTATAGTGTGTTACTATCAATTAAAAGATTTCTAGCTATATATTAGTTGAAAAATATAGCAGATAGATATAGCCCAAATTTATACATATAAATTATACATATAAAAAGGTCACCAAGAGAAACTTCGATACCAAGAAAGGTTACAGGTTTGGTGATGCTTTATCGTGCGACTTATTAATATCTTGATGGAGTACTTTCAACTTCAATGCTGTAGAAAACTTTATCTACCTGGGGACAGAGATAACCGACAGCAACAACATCAGTCAGGAGATCCGGCGAAGAATTTCGCTTGCTAATCGATGCTGCTTTGGGCTCAGCAATCAAATTAAAAGTAGAGTTCTCTTTTCAAGTACGAAGATAAAACGCTGGTAATCTTGGTCCTACTGTATGATGCATAACCGTACACTCTGACAACATCGGAGCGTCTTTGTGAATCTTCGGGAGAAAGATTTATCGTAGGATTTTTTAAGCTATTATTGTTGGCGATGAGTTTAGCAGCCGTATGAAGTACGAGCTGTATGATAAGTTTGATATAGTCCATCGCATAAAATTCCAGCGGTTGCACTGTACTGGTGATTTTATCCAGATGAACCTCGAAGTTCCAGCACTGAAATATTACGAGAGGAACCTAAAATTAATTGGTGGACAGCGTAAGAGGCAACGACTTTGGAATGAAAAGTTCTTGGATGACCTCAGCTTGGTTTTCCCAACGACTGGCGCCAGCGCGCACTAGACTATAGTGGCTGGTGCGTTTTCCTATATGCGGCCGTGACCGATATACGGCTGTAGAACCACATAAGTATATATATTTATTTTAACATTTTCCAACTTTTTATCAACACAACACGCAAAAGTCAAACCGAAATACAGTATAAAGACTTTAATCCTTTAGGAAATTCGACAACAAACTTTTCCCATTCCAAACTTAACTCCGCACAAAAATCTCGCGACTTTCATCTAATCACAATTCAAACTTTGACAATACAAGAGAAGAGCAGACTTCGAATGACATTTATAAGGATGTTGTTTTTTGAAAACTAGCATCAAAGTTGAATTATAAACAAACGGATGGATGGTTGGATGGATGGAACGAATGAACAAATGGCAAACGAAAGTAGACACTTAAGATGCTTAGCGCTGCTTGCCAAGCGAAAATAATGACGCTCATAAAAACTAACTAAACAAAGCATGAATTGAGTGAGATGAGCAGCAGTAGTACTCGTAGTAGGCAGGACGAGTCCCGGACTAGTAAGTTGACGCGTATGACGTTTGCTTGGGTTGGGATTTTGTAACTGGTAGAGTGGGATTGAAGGCGCTGATGACAATGATGTGCGATAATGTTGTTTGTCTATGGTGAAGGAAATTGTGGTTTGAGAGAACGCTGATGATGAAGCCGTTTGAAGACGCTTATGATGATGAAGTTGCTAAGCAGAAATACCACTTAAAACAAGAGTGAGTGAGTTTGGAGTGAGCTAAGAGGTAATAACAAAAAACAACTGTCAAAGTCGTTTGGCATAAAGGATTAGCTGCGTTGATGTAAGCCAAAAGGACTTTAAATAAAATAAAATAGTTGGTAATCATTTTAATTTGTCGCTTGCTTAGTTGTTGAGCTGGTTTTCTTGCTTTGTGAGTGTTTTATACTTTAAATTTTTTTTCTTAAGATGCTTTTAAGCGAAATTAATTCACTCGTTTTAACTAACTAATTTATTTATTAGTTCAATGTTTTTTTTTTGTTTTTCTTTTTAGATTTTCTTTCTTTCATGTAGCTATTTTTCTTGGCTTCTTTCCAAGTTTTCATTTATTTCAATTTGTATTTGAGTTTTCTTTGCTTTACTTTACAAAAATTTTATACCCTATACTCGAATGTTAAATGTGTATATTAAATTAATGGGTATATTAAACTGATCCGGCTCAATGTAGCCTTGTCCGTCTGTCTGTTTTTATGAGCACCGAGTTTACGCAAACTATAAGAGATTTTGCTATTTAGATACATCTAATCAGTGATAGAAAATGCTATATTCTATTACAGTATTTAATTTTTGCTCTTGGTACGGCTTCAATTTGAAGAGAACAGTAGCAGGAGCGCAAAACGTAAGCTACGCAGCTCTGCTACTGCTCCGTGCTCCGCAATCGGGCTGTTCATAGCACATCAAGAGCAATAGCAACCGTTTTGAAAATAATGCGACTAGCAAATGAGGTAGCAAATCAAACTTTACTTTAAGAAGTGGTTTACTGAATTCCGTTGTGGTCGTACCAGCACAAGTGAAGCCGAACGTTCAGGCCGCTTAAAAGAGTTTGTCACGCCATAAATCGTCGATAAAAGGCGATGGAGAATGAAAGCACATGAGGTGGCTGAGGCTGTAGGCATCACAACTAAGCGGGTACATCACATATTGCATGGTAACCACTTCAAAGGGGTGAACCTGTACAAAAGAAGGCCAAAGTCATGGTGGTAGTTTTTTTGCAATGCGTTTTTTTGAATTCCTTGAAAAGGGTACAACGATCTCCGGCGAATATTATTCAGCGCTTTTGGGACAGATTCTTGCACCAAGCCGATACATGGGTGCACACGTGTGCAGTCTCTATTTCAAAAAATCTATAAATTGGGATACGAATCCAGCATATTCTACCTGCGAGAGATTTGAGTCGAATGAAGAGCTCATCAATGAAATATACGCCTGTATTGAGGAACTTGAGAAATGGTATTATTTGGAAGGGTTAAATAAATTGGAAAAATGCCGGACTATATGTATCGTGCGAAACGTAAACTATGTTGAAAAATAGAACACTTTTTTGTCGAAGAAAAAATATCTCTTATTCAAAAACTGATTTAACAAATTGCCATCGTAGCTCTATACAAATTTACATCTCAAAAAAGATACTTAAACTAAGTGCAGTGTATCTCGAAGTCGTGCACACTAGAAGCCAAAATTTCTATTTTGTTTGCAAGCCATGGCAATCTAACTAAATGACTTTCTTGGCACACTGAGTTAATTAGTTGGTCATTCATTGTTTATAGTGACACAAGAAGTGGGTTTCCTCTGTCATCTATAGCTTTTTTCTTTTTCTCTGCTCTATTGTTGACAATTTAAATTTTAATGAAATTGTTTCTACACATTGATTGCTACTGTCATGCAATCTTAAAGATAAATTACAGCAAATATCAAAGTGCTTTTTATATAGACTTTCAGTTAGTCAGCACTATTTAGGCGGCTAGATTGTTTTAGTGATGCGTTTAAAACAGAGTTCTAACTTTCCAGAAAGAGAAATACCACAACGCACACCGAATTTATTTCATAGTAGAACTGGATTTGCTTTATAAAAGTTGCTTTCTATAAACTATATTGCAAAGTAGGCTAAGAAAATATTGTCAGAACTATTTTTGAGACAAGTATGTTTTCTCACAACTGTGGTAAAACTGTTACAAACTTGTGAAATTTAAGCATAAATTTAACATAACGCTCCTTCACCTTTATACATTTATAAGTATGAATTAATTTAATTTAATAGAGTTCGCATAGCGGTCGAAATTCGACCTTTTGTTGTTTCACTAATAAGAATAACTTAAATACAGAAGAATCACGGAAACGTTTTCGGCTCTAAATCAACGGCGCTAAGAAAAAGAGCGTCAAAAAGTTAGCATGTATTGATGTGCTGTGTGTCACTGTGTGCGGTGCGCTGCATATTATCGCTGTGTACGGCCGCTCTCATTTACGTTTTTTGTTATAATTTTACAGTTTCTCAGCTCGTGTCGGTGCATGATAGAGAGAATACAAGGTAACGCACCGCGCAGATCCGTTATTCGATGATCAGCGGGAGAGAGCGCAAAAAAAATAAGAGAGCATGACGCCACATGCGCGATTTGCTCTCAGACAATAATACATGGTCTCCCTGCGTGTTTAGTTAGTAGGACTAGCAGAAAAATTTCAAAACCTGCTGCATTCAAAAACAAAGGACTGCTTTGGGTATTTTTAACGATTCAGCATTTCATTTTGGTTTTATTGATGTAGCATGCTTAAAATGTAACGTGTAACGTAGATGCATTAAGAGAGCTAAAATCTTGCAGACTTATTTACGTTATTTTGAAGTCTTTGTATCATGATGTCGAAGAAATGTTGAGGATGACCGAACATGCACATTAAATGTTCAAATTTCTCTGTGATGTCTTGACTACCTCTATGGTGGCTCGTTAGCAATTCTATGTGTGCAAAGCCGAAAAAAAGTGTGAGTGTGTGAATTTTTATACGTGATCATGTACGTGTGTTTTTTTATCACTGTGTTAATAAGAATTTTAAATCGCTTTTCACGCGTTAAATGTAAACGATTAAAATTTTCACTGATTTTTACACAATCCATTATCGATCTCAAGACATTGGCATTGACAAGAAATAAAAAGCTGAAGTCGTATTAACACGACTTCAAAATACAAACATACACGGACGGACGGACCAGCTTGCAATGCTGATCAAGAATATATACACTTTATATAGTATGGCATATCTCCGTCTCCTCCTTGACCACCATGGCAGCGTACAAAAACTTTATATTGTTATTATAGAATTCCTGAGCATACTTTTTGAGAGATTTTTAATACATATACTATTACAAAAAAGTTTCAATTTAAATTTAAAACTCGTACAAATTATTTCCATTAAGCGTTTCCTTCATTAGACAACACCCTTCTTCTCACACAAAATGCTTTTATTTTTAACTTCAAATCAATAACATGGCAATTAGTATTTTCAATTCAACCTAATGATATTTGCTGCAAAGCAATTCACACAATTTCAACTTGCAGTCATTGGCATTTTGTGCCAATTATTCAAAGCAGCAGATACTATTTATAAGGCTATTTTCAGAAAATGAGATACAACACAGAATGAGTTGTGTACAAAAACAGACATTAATTTGTATACTAGATAGTGTAGCGTAGCATATATAGTATATGTAAATATATCAAATGCAACTAGTATATACGTAGAACGCTGCTATAATTATTACTCACCTTTGTCATGGTATTAACTAGATACTAGATACTATAAAATACTGACAAATTGGCTGCAAATTACAATGCATTCAATAAAGTTTAAAATAGAGCTAGTAAATTATAAGAGAATAGAATCATCATCATATCATATTCATATACTTCATTTGTAGCATATACAGTTTGTCTGAGCAAGTCGGGGAAGTGTGTAATAATCAATGTTAACAAATAAGGTACAAAAAAAGATACACTCCGATATCAAAGAACAAAGTTAACAAGCTAGAAATATGAACATATGTATTTACAAGCAAAGCACAACAATAGGATTACAAGCATAGTTTATATGCGCAGTGTTTTCATTTTTATTATTTTTTTTAATAAACAAACAGAACAACAAAATACAAGTATGACAAGAAATACATATAATAAACTATATGAAATACAAGCTGAAGGACAATAAAAGCGACGCCACCAAAGCAAAGAAAGAAAAACTTCGGATATAGTTTTGGTAAGAGAAGAGAAGTGCTGTACAGCTAATATCTATCGAATTGTAAAAAAAAAAAAAAAAAAAAAGAGTCAATAATAATAAAATCTATCTACGTATAAGAAGCTGCTGCGTGTTCTTATTGGTATCCTGGTTACAATTTGTATGCACAACACGCACATAGAAACACATATAGAAGTCCTGTACCCTGTATTATATACAGACACAAAGAGCATTCATACTGCAAACAAATGGCGTAGAAAACGCATTGCACAAAACAAAATTTCAAACCAAGAAAAATTATGGTGCTAGGCAACTATAGAATACACTGCTTTTGTATTGAAGAGAACTATTTAAGTTAGTTTGACAAGTGTAAAGTGTTAAAAGTTAACAAGAATAACTTCTCATAATAAAACATTCATAGTGGTTGCGTATACTTCCAAACTTCAGAATCGAATAGATAATAGATATGTATCGTGTGATTTTCTATTTGATTGGTGACTGTACGCGTAGATTTAATCTTCATAGACTTTTTAAAACCATTTGAAACCAAATGCAGAATGTTAAAACTAGCTGTGAATTATAAACGCTTTTAAATTGTTAACACAAATTTGGTCATAGTATTTAATTTTCTGTGATTTATAAACACAAAACCATACGTTTACACTTTCCTTCATTCTCGTTGTAGCAGCCTAAAACAACTGATTCATGAAAATGTGAGATCTGAGTCTAACTCAGATTATTCTCCTTCGTTTTTTCTTTTCAATAATTATTCTATAGATATAGCCAGAAAGGGAACAAACTCAATACTTAAATGCATTGGTGTGATTTGCACTGCAAAAAATTTGAAGTAAGAAGTTGGCATAGCAACGTCGCAGTGCACTTAGCAATGTCACAATCGAAGTTTTACAGTGTGCCAATTTGCAACGACAAAGCAGTGTCACTCTTCTCCTCACAGAGTTCAGCAGACTTCATATTATATTTGTTGTTTCTCACAACCAAAGAGCAGCAGACATCGGCAAGTGTTTGAACTGTTCTGATCGACCAACAACCATAGCTCCTAGCCACTTGTAAAATGTATCTAGACTTCCTTTAAAATGTCTGATGTTTGATGTTTGATGCATGTTTGATGCTTCGAAACCATAAAAACTTACAACTCACTGTAAAAAAATAACATTGTTTCTTAACTTGGAATTGAACTAAAAAGACGTTGCTCGGTCGTGTCTGGACGCTACAGTCTGAAGCGTATTTATTGTAATACAGTCAATCTCTCTCTCAATTCTTATCAAGATTGTTGTTATAATAATGAACAATTGTTATTTTCGTATAATGCTTTCTGACACCTTCGCTGCTGCGATGCTAGGTTAGGTTAGGCTAAGCATATTATAATTTAAATAAACCAGTTTACCTCAAACATCCACTTGGTTCGTTACTATTATTCACACCACATTTCAATTTCTATGTTGCTAGAAGAGAAAAAAGCTCACATTTACTGAAAAAAAAAAATTTTGGCGCCCAACGTAGGGCCTAATATGCCAATACTTGAAAAGTCGTTAATCGGTCTTGTCTGCGCGCTGCAGTCTGAAGCGACTATGGGAGCATACGTAGATCTGTTTACCCATGCCACTTTGCACTCTCAGAGCCGCTTTATCAATGTCTGATGAATATTTATGCTACACATATCTGTGCGTTCAATTGAGGATTCATTTTTCAGTTAGAAATAACTAAACTAACATTTAATTTTTGTAAATGTTCTTTAATATAACACAAATTGAATCATTTTGTGGTTTAATTTGTTACCTACTACTTTTTCCATCGGCTTTAGCAATTAAAGTCGCGATACAGTACATATTCTCAAATATAATTGACATTCACTAATTGAGCCTACAGTTAGCTTAACGAATCTGTGTGCTTCACTTTCTATTCAATTTATTATTCGGTTAGCTAACTGAAACTCTACCGGATAACAAAATAAAGCCCTTTCTGAAACTTTTACTGAACTTTCAGAAAACGGCGCTAAATTCGTTTACACAAATCCCAAGTTAATCTTCGTTATATATACAAATGTAGGGTGCCTTAAAAAAGATAATGCTGCAGTACAAGAAATTATGCATTGCCTTTGGCTTGAACTCCTTTCTGCGAAATAGTGTCAGACAAAAGGACTTCAACAAGTCGCACATAAATAGTATATATTGAATATACTTGTATAAAAAAAAAATAACTATAGCAACCATAGCCATCTGCAGTATTCAACACCCGACTTTGCTTTCTATATTTTTGTTCACAAATGCCTTTCCTAGTACACGTTATGCTGCTTGGCACATTTGTCTCCCTATTATATTTGTAATTTATAAATATTTCCTTTGGTTGGATGGTTGGTTGGTTGGTTGGTCGAATTGTATGTTCCTCGATGTCATCATGCTCTGTTGCTTCGTTGCTGCTATGAGTATATCCTTTGGGCCATTGTCATAAATAATTTTATTGTATTATTGAATGCTATTAAAAGTTATCTCTCAGTCTACCCGTTCGTCTGGCTATCTGTTCGTATGTCTGTCTGTCTGTGCGTTCCAACAAAGTGCTAAACAAATAATTCTGATATTTCAGTTTTCTGCTAACGCGTAAGTTATTAGCGTAATTATTTACGCAACAAGTAACAAGTCGATAAATTGATGTAATTATGGTTAATTATTGCTTTGGTGTGGTCAAAGACATAAATTGTTATTAAGCGTTTTGGTATTGTGTGTCTATTTTTTCGTTGTTGTTGTTGTAGTTATGATATATTTGCATAAAGTTTGAAATAGATTTTAAGTGGTTAAACTTGTTTTTCTGGAAAGTTTAAGTATTTAAGTTGTTAAAGCCGGTTGGTCTAGAGTGTGGCACGATAGGTAGTGAGAGAGTGGAAACTACTTTTATATATAGACTCTTACAATTACTTTCGAATCCTTTGCTTTTTGTACAATTTTATTCCGTACCATTAAAAAACACTTCCGCCTTATTTTCGTTACCAATTCAAAACATCACTTTCGTACCATTCCATTGCGTAGCATTCGAGAGGGTAATAAAATGATTTCAGCTATTGGAGAGAGAATTGTACAGTTTCTAGATATGGTATATTTTCAGTATTTTTGCATGTCGTTTTAAAGGTAGATCTCACCAAAGTTGGGTAATTTTTCCATTAGAAAAAAAAATGCATTTTGACGATTGAATTTTATCCAAGCGGCTAAGCAGATTATTTTTATATTTTTGGTTTCTATTGAAAGATGTATCAATTCAAGAAAGAATAATGAAACAATATGATAATTTTTTATGTTTTTTTTTTTTTGAGAGTTACAACAGAGTTACAGTAAGAAGTAATTCATATCGATTTTGGTGATTGAATATGCCCCAGGACTCTCAAATTACTTAAAAAAACAAAAAAAAAACGTTAACATCGGCTGAACCGAACCATTCACACGAAATTATAAATTGTTGTAAAGCCTAAGCCTAGGGGGTTTAAATAGGGGCCAACCCAAAAAGTAGATCGCCTGAACCCACTAGCAGATGTGTATCAGGCGATCATCTATAAGATAACACCATATTGAATTTCAAGCTGATATTGACTTTTTCACACAAATGCATAAAAGTGAGCTGTGAGTTTGAAGGGAACTACCCCAAAAAGTGGGCGGGACATTTCCATTAGTCCATGTATGTTAAGCGGTTGTCCATGAAAAGGCACATTTCAAACTAATATTGACTTTAATAAAGAAGTTTTTTATACAAAAAGTCAAAAGCCAGTAGCAGGTTTGTGTGGGGGCTACCCCAAAGTGGGCGGGTTCCACCCATTTATGTATACGTGAAGCATCCGTCCCATTAGAAGCTACCATATGAATTATTAAATTAATATTGACTACAATAAAAAAGTATTTCATAATAAAGTCAAAAGTGGGCGGTGGGTTTATATGTGGCTACCCCAAAAAGTGGACGTGGCGGTTCAATCTTGATACTCTATTAAACTGCACAAATTATTTCACGGCATTTCATTCATTTAATCGAGCACTAAAATTTCCTATGACGGCTCGGCAGGTATTCTCCATGATGGCTGCCATTTCGTGACGGCTATTTCCTTTTAATTGTGCCAGGGAAGTCGGTTTGTTGCCGTAAACTTTAGATTTGACGTAACCGCACAGGAAAAAGTCCATAGGTGTTAAATCGGGACTTTGTGGAGGCCAATTTATGTCACCTCTCCTGGAGATCAATTTGCCAGGAAAAATTTCATGTACTCGTGGTAGAGACCTGTTGGACGTGTGTGAAGTTGCTAAAAATGCGGAACAATAATGATCTATGCATGTTTAAAGCAACAGCACGCTTTCGAATCGCAAGGTCCGGGTTGTCACGAACAGACTGAGTAACACTGTCTACGTTTTCGAACGTTCTCGAATACCTTGGACGCCCGGATTTTGATTTTTCCAGCGTTGAACCGGTCTCTTCAAACTTCTCGACCCATTTTCCAATGAGTCGAGGGCTTGGCGCATCATTTAAATGACGAACATGTCGAATACTGCAGAATTTTCTACGCGCTACAGTCGCTGAATTACCGTTTTTGTAAAACTCACGTACGCACAACGCACGGTCTGCTCCCGAGAAACGCTCTATAGCGACTAAATTCCCAAAAGCTAGGCGACCGATTGATATACCCCCGCGCCCCTCTGAATAGTTGCGTTCACGCAATCAGCAATTCAAATGTGAACTTTCTTTTGAGACACCATGTATAAAAAATGTTTGGTCTTAGTTTAAAATCTAAATGGAATGAGGTGAGTCATTCACGAAGCAATTTAATCTAGATGTATGCAGAGTAGTTAGAGACTGATATTGAAACCTTCGAATATATTGAAATAATGCCCAGCCCATCTGTAGAAATATCACAAGGAAGACTAAGTAAACCCAAATAAGAGTGTTCGATATGCACAAGTAAAAGGAAGCTCCAGAAGGAGCATTATCAGTTCCTCTGTGTTACAATATGCAAACTAGTCTCCGGATTAAATCCATGCAATAACTGACATAAAAATAAAAAACTTGTCTACATTAAAACTAAAAATTTTGAAATAGAAATAAAGGAAAGAAGTAGCATAAGCTATGAATTCGTTCTCATTTGCATTTTGTCGAATTCAGACGATTCGCAAAGGGATGCTCCTAACTATGAGTATGGTATTTCACCAATACATGCGAAATTTAAATTATTGGAATTTATTCTAACGCTGGAACATACAGCTCCGAAAAGTCGAGAGTAATTTGATGAGAATACAGAGGTACAGGAAAAGTAAAAAATTTGAAAAGAAAAGGACACTATTGGTACCTCGAATTAATAACGAGCGTTATTTTTCCGTAATTTTCGGCTTTACTCTGCAAAAATGATTACAAATATATTATTCAAAGTATTGTCCATCGCTGGCCACAACCTTTCCCCATCTTTCTGGCAATTTTCGGATACCAGCTCGGAAGAACGACTCGCCTTTTGAGGCAATCCAATCATCGACCCATTTTTTGCATTGTTCATATGAAGTGAACTACTGCTGGGATAGGCCATGTGTCATCGACCGTAACAAGTAGTAGTCGGAAGGAGCGATGTCTGGAGAATGCGGCGGGTGGGGTAGGACTTGCCATTTCAGCGTTTCCAAGTAGGTCATGACCGGTTTTGCAACATGTGGCCGAGCGTTGTCATGCTGTAAAATCACTTTGTCGTGCCTTTCTTCAAACTTTTTGGTTTGACCCGGCCGTTCCTTATCACCGAGTTCAAAATCACCACTTTTAAAGTGACCAAACTACCACCGACACGATTCTTGAGATACAGCATGCTCGCCGTAAACTTTCACTAAGATTCGATGCACTTTTCTTCATATTAAACTAATGAAGAAGAACTCCCCGCGAAAACACTTTATCTGTTACGAAATTCGACGACATGTTCGCGGCAATATTTAGTATTATTGTTTACGTTTCAAATAAATGACACAAGCTGCCAAAGACGCTCATTGACAATTGGTTTTTAGCGGCAAGAAATTAGAAAAACCCGAATACTGGTTCATATACTAGTGTGAAATGCTCATTATTTATTCAAGGTCCCAATAGAAGAGTATAATAAGAAAATTGTTCTAAAAGTGGTATATGGAAACAGCAATGATGGTAATACATCTCAGATATTTTTTATTGTGCTCACACAAAATACATTCCACTCATGTCTATATTCGCCTACCATTATATTTCGAACCGTTGGCTTGCACTTCTCACTATTTGTTTTCATACAACGTATTTGCGTAAAATTTTTTTCTGCAACATACTTTTCAGTACCATTTCTTACATCTCTCTCCGCAACATTATATTTGCTTATACCATGGCTCTTAAACATATGGCTTCTGATCGCAAAATCTGTGTAAAATACCAACTTCTCAAAATGTCAAGCATCTATGACCTTTGGTTAAAATTTATTTATTTATGAATATAAATTAACGACCAAACTTATAAGGAAAAAGTCAATTCAGTTAATAATTGTTTTAACTTTAGTGTCGACTCTAATTTACCACGCTACTACCTATAAACATTTTAACAGCAGCTTAAGTAACGGCTGCAGTAGCTACTAAATTTAGAGTAGGCTTTGTATACAGTTCACAATATAACGTTCATTAGTTTGGAATACAAGTTAGAGTCGACTTTTTGTAAAATAGTCTGCTCTAAATTGTTAATTAGTAAAGCAGCTGTAACAGTCTTAAACGTGTATTTAAGTTATTTTTTTTTTTTTTAAAATACGAATAATTTCTAAAAACTAAATTTCGCACTATCAAAAATGTTCATAATCAACTCAACTATAGTGCAAATTTTTTTTTTTTTTTTGCGAAATTCAATTACAAATAGGACGCATTTGAATACATAGAATATATAGAATGAGAGTGATACAGATAGACAAATGTACTTCAAGATTATTGCAATCAAACAAAGATTAAAAGCACAAATATTAATATAAAAAAAATAAAAAACATATATATACAACTACTATTTACTTACTTAAAACTAATTTGCAATGAACTTTATACTATATGTATATAATATACTCACATAGATTTATAACGAGACAAGACGAAAAAAATAATATTGAATTATACGAAAGACAAAACTTTTGAATTGTTCCAAAACCAAAATTTAAATTTCTTTTCTATTTTTTTTTCTAGTTTTAAATTTTATGGACGTTTCACAAAAGATAAATATGTATATATATATATATATATATATATATATATATATATATATATATATATATATATATATATATATATATATATATATATATATATATATATATATATATATATATATATATATATATATATATATATATATATATATATATATATATATATATATATATATATATATATATATATATATATTATATATATATTATATATATTATATATATATATATATATTATTCGAAATTGAATATATATATATATACTATAAAGGTAGATGAGCACCACATAATAAAAGCGTTGACAATTATACCAATAGATATATATTGAACGATTTAACTTGAGACGTAATCCACAACGTAAGACTCGAGCAGTACAATTAAACGCTTTATGCAGAAGTCTTCTGTGAAATTTTGGATTTAGATTTCAAACAACGATTAGCAGATATACTTTAGATAGCCCAATAGAGTAAGCACATAACAATTGACGTAAAGCAAATAGACAATACGTTTGACGTTACGTTACGTTACGTAAGCACTTTTTCTAATTTTTTTTTTTTTTGCACAGTAGATAAAAAATTTTTTAAGTAAAAACTTTTAGACAATTTAATAGATTCCAAAATTTTAAACCAAATATAGACGAACGACGTACGAAAAAAAAAATAACCACGAAACGATTTTTTCTCTAAGACTATATATAATGAATTTGTGGAGACCAGAAGAAACGTTATCAAGACAACAGACTCTGACAAACTGACTGTCGACTATATAGACGACAAACTTATGGTATGGTGTTTTTGTAGATGATGATAATGATGATAATGCCCAAACGAATTGTAATGAGATGAGATGTGCTGAGTTGCTCATTCGTATGAAATGAGAGGCGGCATTTGTTTTTTGCTGCTGCTGCTGCTGCTGCTTATTCGAAATTGAAAATGTTCGATTTATTTATTTTCGAAATACTGATAAGAGTTCGCATTGAATGCCAACAGACAGACCGACTGACAGATAGCACAGCACAGCATGCAATGACACTTTTATACAGTAGAGTTGAACAGCTGTGAATGAAGTGAGTGAAAAGATGTAAAAAACTCTTGAATAGTTTTCAAAAACAAATGCGATAAGCGTGCAGAATTGAATTTAAAGTGTTCATTAAATTAATAGATTTATTTGAGAGTATTTTAGATCTTGTTTATTATCAGTCGGATTCGGAACTCGCAGTTGTGCAGATTTTGGTATAAAGAAACTATGGGGTTCAACAAAATATTGACAGCATCAATGCAAGTTCCCTTTAACGAATTTTTTAAAGAATTTTATGAAGTAAGCAAATATTAGAGCGAAAACTCAAGCAAGAAAGTGCGGAATTTGTCGGATCTCAGAGCTGAACAAGTAAGGTAACGGTATATTGTTAGGAACATTAGTTCTGTTTGAGTGATCATCATTATTATTTATCTCCTACTCACAATAATGTTATGTTTAACAAAGTAATCGAAACAAAAAAATATACTGCATTATACTCACGATCATGACTTCGAAATATCCTAGAACATTTCATACTCTATACAAATAAATAAATTTTATGTTTAAACATAAAAAAACGCACAAAAAAAACCGGTAACTTCGGTTAAACCGAAGCAGTGAGCGGGACACGACCCTTAATATTTGTACACATGTACTTTACTTCAATTTTGTATATAGGAACATTTTACGTATCTCTGCTAGTTTGGAAAATACAGGCCAATTTTAAAAATTCCGGTTTTTTTGAGCAACCCATGATCCCGGCACTATAATTAGGAAACTATCACTCCTATGATCTATGATCCAAAAACCTTTTAGCTTATAAATTGAATTTACTTAAATTTTGTATATGGCTACATTCATTCTCCGCTAAAATCGTAGATACTGGCCAAAATGTAAAAAATTCGGTTTTGAAAAAGAAAAAAATTTTGAAATGAAAAGTTTGTTTGGAGACATCTGCAAACCCACCGAACTCAGCGTACTCAAATTAAGTAAAATAGATATATCTAACGAACTCCTAGCAAGCCGTCTACAGTCTTCAACATTGTTATTAATCCCGAAGAATATTAATTCTGAAGAAAATTAATACCGAAGTATATTAATCCTGAAGAAAATGAATGCCGAAAAATATTAATCCCAAAAACAGCTTGGAACCACATTACCATCCATACAGACAGTATATGTATCAATTTCATTAATATCGATTGTTTCACTCGACTGTGAGAAGTCGATCTTCAGTCAAGGAAGTTTTTTAAAAAAAGAAATTTTTTTTTAAATTATAATCGTAGTTGAATTTGAAACGATTGATTACTGTATAAATAGTAGATAAGGTATGAAATTATAATACAAAAAAGATGGATGATGATGAGTGAGGTTTCTCCAAAGCGGAGATGCGGAATATTTGGTGGAACTCTATTAAAGCTGATCGAAACGAAACGAGTCCGAATTTCAACAACAAAAAGAGGGTTACCTTCGATGATGACAATGCCAGACCGGCCAAAAACTGAAACGGTCTGTTGAATCATAGAAAATGTAAAACATATCTAATATGTACCGTTAACATATTAATAATTCTTTTAAACTTATGATTAGTTGGTGTGAGAAATAAAATCGAAATGGTCATCGAAATTATTACATTTCAAAAGAAAATTTATAGCACTTTCAAAGAAAAAACATCCATTACATATCTATCACAGCTAGATTCGTTACAAATCCAATGCACGTCGCGCATTACAACGTCACTCAAGCCTTAAAAACGATGGAAGCAATGAAATTAAATTTAATACCTCAAAAAGAAACCCGTTTCAAAAACAGTCATGACAGCAACTAATCCTCTGTATTCCCATACCAGCCCAAAAATAAAAAAAAAATAAAAAAACAAGAAAAACAAGAAAAACCGAGACCAGAACAAAAATCGTTTCTTATGATATTTTTATTGTCACGAAGCGCAATAAACTTAAACTTGAAGCGGCTTAAAACTTCATTGGTCAGCAAATGTCTGCGAAATCGATGACGATGACGACGACGACGACGACGACGATGTTTATGTTGTTGATGATGATGGCGTCGACTGTAAAAAGTAAAAGTTTACCCCAACTACAGGTATTGTGTACGACATAAGTATACTACTATTAAAAGCAAGGGACGACGACTCTGAATGCGACACGTGCACTTTGCCACTTGTCATCACAGCTCAACGGAATGACGCTGCGACTCATTTTAACCATCCACCAATCCCAACCCCCACCCAACCGATACTCATACCGCCGTAACTTAACGAAACATTTTCTAAATGAAATCTTTTGTTGTCGCTCTGTATTAATCCATTCGAATCCCAATGCCGTGCGTGACAAATTTCGATAAACAGCGCTCAACTAATGTCCAGTAAAGTATCTTAGTTCAATAAGTGTAGTGTTGGGGAGTGTTTCGTTTTTCTCTCTCCCCCGAAAGGAGACATTTGCTTTTAACACTTCGTTAAACTTGCAAAAAGCAAAAGAAAGGTCCATGAAAAATTTAATAGTCAATGTGGTACTTTAATGCTTTACAAATAAAACTGTTTAAATTGGCATAGTTTAACGGGAATAATACGCTGTTCAATGTATTGTCTACGTGTCGCATTATAAAAAGTAGAGTTAATAAAATCGTATAACGGTTATTTGTAGTGTTGAAAAGTGTGTAAACGTGCGCTCTGGCAATAATATTAAAATTGCATTGGTGGCGTTGTATAAAAGGATGTAAATTGCGTGTTGAAACTATAAAAATGGAGAAAGAGTGCATTTTAAAGTTAATGTACGTATGTACAATATATTACTCAAGTGTACAATAGTAAGCAGTTACAAAAAATAGCAGCAACTGGAAGCAATATACATTTGCAAAATACTTATACACTGTAGCATAAAGTATTTGAAAGAAACAAAATGCCTTCGTATAGGTTATTTGAGGAACATTTAAGTAAAAACTTAAGTCAAAATCAATACTTTATTTATGTTTTGAGCTATGGTAGACTGGAGCCAAATGGACACACGCTAATTTTACAATTTTTGAAAGATTTTAGAAGATATACCAAAATCTAAGACACCGTTTGAAAGGATGTCTGCAGCTACATTTCCCTCATAGACACTTTTTGTGTAGATCGCATCACTGTCTCGTTAGAAACTGAATAACAGACAAGTAGGAATGGAGCAGTCGTGTGTTCACGCCTATGAAATACCCTGCATCCTTTCGAATATAGAACTATAATTAATTAAAAAGAATAACAAAACAAGAAAATAAACTTTTTTCCGTCTAAGCGGCCTTAAAAGTGTGCATACCCCGTATATAGCCGTATTGTGGGCGTGGCATCTGTATGCTCAAGGAAAATCTAAATGTCGAAGTTTAAAGTTTGTAGCTCAAAATTCTTGAGATATGTTACCTCATACATCCAGACGGACGGACATGGCTAAATCGACTGTTTCCGATGCTGATCAAGATTTTATATACTTTATGGGGTGTACCACGCCTCGCACAAACTTATTATAACGTTGTCTTTCTTTACAGGGTATAAAAATGTCAACGTATCTGTTTGCCCCATACACAGGGTCAAAGTATTCGTTTGGCACCACCCACAGGGTCAAACGACAACCTGGGGGAGGCCAAATGACCACGCCCATATTCATGGCGCGAAGCTCGTGCTTTGTAATTGGTGGGTTCAGAAGGGTGTTGTGTACTATAAGCTGCTGCACCCTAACTAAACCAACACTGGTGAACGTTACAAAAAACACTTGATGCAATTGAGCTGAGCATTGAAGCAAAAACGGCCGGAATATGCCAAAAGACACGACAAGGTGGTTTTTCAACATGACAACGGTCGGCCACATGTTGCAAAATCCGTCAAGGAAACGTTGGAGGCGTTGAATTAGCATGTGTTACTCCCCTCCCCACCTTATAGCCCCTTCTGATTATCACTTGTCCAGATCGATGACCCACGTCCTGGCTGAGCAGCGCTTTACTTCTTACGAGGCTACCAAAAAATGGGTCGATTCGTGAATTGCCTCAAAAGACAAGCCGTTCTTCCATATGCTGGCAAAAATATGGTAAAATTTTGTAGTTAACGATGAATAATATACATTGTAGAATCTTTTCTAAATAAATGCTGAAAAATCGAAAAAATTCCTTTAAAATTAATTCCAACACCCAATAGATACAAGTGCAAAAAAAAAACAAGTAAACGTTCTTCCAAGTACGGAATCTTCAGTACTTTAATACTCAAATTATATCACCTGCCTTCTTTACCATTATATTTTAAATATAGTATTAATGCTTGGGTCTCACTGTAGTTTTTTTCTAGCTTTATAAGTTTATATAACTCTACAAGTGTATACTTGCATGTGTATTATGTTCATACTTGTATATTACATATCGTTTGCCATACACTTCCACATATGCGATTCAGCAGAATTTCGGCATAATAATATTTTGCATATTTCGAGCCAATATGGTTGCAAGAAAAAACTATGGAACGTTCACATTACACTTCTTACTTCTTAAATTATGATTCATTCTACATTCTCTTGCTTATTAACTAATTGCTTCGCTTCATTCTTGACATTGTAATTCTACTGTATTTCTTTGCCTCTAAGCCCAACCTACTCTACTAACCACGAATGTTACCTTACAAAAATTACACAAATTGTTATACATTAATCTGATGAACATAGATACATTACGTACTAATCGTCTTGTCTGCCTTTGTCCAAGAAACACAAAAAGATTTTCTTTATCAGCAAAACCAATTCGAAACACACTTTCCAAACGATTAACTTTTTCTGTGTTATAAATGTACAACAATTTGTAATTTGTTTTACACAATACCCCCTACTCTAGAATGGAGTGTATCTGACTTACAGGTACATCTTAACTAATACGCACCATGTATAACTATCTGTCTGCTATTAAACCGCACATAGTACAAAACTAATCTCAATAAATGCTTGTATATCAATAAAGAAAAGGTCAAAAGTTAATAGCGCACATAATGAAGATACATTCACAACATTTGCCTTTCAATCTCAATCGGAATCAAATTTGTATTCGAAGTGGCAAAAATTTTAGCCATTCAGCATGTCATTTATGCAATTTTAATAAAATTATCAAGATATAAAGGCATATTTTAATTAAATCTAACAGCTGTCGTTAAAGTTATCCACAAATACAAATCAAGAATTGTAATTAAGAGAAATTATAGAAAATAGAAATTCGAATACTATAAATACGTACGAGGGTAATTTGAGAAGTCAGTGAATTGTTTGATTTCGAATACGATTGATTTGAGAATAGTTCCCGAAGTAAAAAATCTGCATCATTAAGTTTGTGTTTGACAGTCATTGAAGACAGACAAACGGACAGAAAGCAGCTCGTTGTTGAAATTAACCTTAAACGTTGGTTAACTGCAAAATTGTTAAGTTTTTATGAGCGTGGTTAAAATATGAATCCATTGCAACACATCAGCGACCCAGCAGTAGATGAAACAGTGGTTTTCGTTGGTCGGTTCCATTGCGATAACATTCTAATTTCTGTCTGTCTGTCTGTCAGCCTTTCATATCTGCTTTCAATGGCTGTAAATACATGATTAATGACGCAGATTACTTAAAATTTGACTGTAAACAGATGGTAGTTGATCGGAGCAGTCAACGACTTATCAAATTGCCCTCGTAATATATGTAACTATAAAATATAGAAAGCCACAGAAGAGAAGCCACAAAGAATAATTAACAAAATGCCGGAACAGTGTTCAAATCGAATATATAGTGTATAAGTGTAAATGTAATCATAATAAAATATAATTAACATACAAATTAAATATTGTAGCTCGCAAAGTGGCAACAAAAATCTATGCGCCGCAAATACGATACTAAACAGATACTTTGGAGAGTGCTCTGTAATTTTGGATGCGTATTTAATGAAAATGTAGTGAATTCAATTATGGCTTGTGCATAATAATCGACAAAAATTGGTAATTATTGAAGTAATCAACAGCTGTTAGCATATAATTAAGCCTACCAAGGCTACAAAAACATATTTGAAGCAGAACGACTAATAGATAAATGGAATGGAATTAGTTGTAAGTTTAATAGTTAGATACTATATGAGCTATTATAAAATATAAACTTTCTTCTAGAGCGAAATGAACTACCGATTTGAAACTTTGTAAGATCTTTCAGTTAATTTTCTAAGTGTAAATCATAATAGCCACCTAGTATTTCTATACCTCTCGTTAGCATAAATTGTTGAAAATATATTTTGATCTCTGTAAAATGTAAGCAAATATAATCAACGAATGTTTCACTAAATTGTTTTAAACTTCGGCGTTTCTTCATAAATACTATTTGTTAGTAGCTTAATTTCTTCGTAAGACTACAGGCTAAACATAAAAACAATTCAAATCACAATATATACTATAGATTAAGTTAGCTTAGTGATATACATGCGTCGGTCCGGTCTCTTCTCAATTAGATCATAATTTCAGAGCATGTTTTCAAAAGACTGTTACTTCTTTCCGTCTTGACTTCTCCCTAAATATACGTTGTAGAAGTGTCCAAGCTGAAGTATAAACATGGTTTTGCTTGATATTGTATATCTACTGTATACTGGTCGATTCCACAAAAGAAGATTTTGCCTATCAGCTTCTGTTAGCATTTATCCTTAAATTTTCGAAAATTAAGTCTTATAATGTGGTATTTGATGACTGTGATGACAAGCCTCGTATACCACCAGAAGTGCTGAACATTTTTTTACAGTCCGTCCTTGTTTTAGATTGAAGAACAGAGTTCAATCAACAATATATTGAATATTTTGATCGATGACCTTTACCCATCTTTCTGGATGTTGGATGTAGGATCGCTCTTTTCCAGTGAAGAACTATGTAAGATACTCTTTATTGGTTTCAATAGAATCGAACAACCTACTAATCAATCCGTTTTGCAAGGAAGGAAAAACAATTGGTACGCTGATGGGGAAAGAGAATGTATGGAGAATGGGAGTATGGAGAATGGAACAAAAATTCCCACACAAGCTGGTATGATGTGGTTTGGCCGCTTTTTCAAACCATCCATGACAATGCAGATCTTTATGGATAACCTGGCTCCGCGTAGGAACTCGAAAAACAACGCACTCTTTTAGTCCCACCATATTGAAAGCATGACTTTCTTTTGGTGAAGATCGGTTTCGGATATCATTTAGGATTGCTAATATGTAGTGTGCCACAATCGTGTACGTTGAACATTGTTGTAAAAAACGAAAATTTTTCAATGTCGGTGACGATGCTTTTTAATAGATTGATTTTATTAGGATTGAAATGAGTATCGACGATATTGATCCGATTGGTAAAATGAACTTCTTTGAATTCATGAGGAGCGCCTAAATCGAGTTTCCTGAGAGCATTATCACTGACTGTAAATAAATTTGCTCTCAAACTTGTTAACTCTAATTTGTTTTTCGTCTGTCTTACCCAGATTAAGCACCAGGCCATGGTACAATAAAAATGTAGCGTACTGAGTGCTGACACAAGCCAATACATAGGAACCCTGTTAGAAAGAAAGAAAAGCAAGTAGCTAGTGCGCAGAAGAAGAAGAAGAACAAGGCAAAGAAGGAAAACACAATGGCTATTGCACAGTAACAAAGAAAAAACTCGTCAACGAACTAAATACTTCAGCAAAAGCATTCAAAGCGTACTAACGTTTGGCCTGTGAAATACGAGTGCGCTTGCTCTCAAAACGCTGCCTTATTATTGTACCATGCACCAGGCGGTTTTCGTTTCCGCTATCTTGGATGCACATTCTTTACAGTTAGCTTTTTAATGTGCTCTTGCAAGCGTTGCTCTCCCAAATACTTGTACAAAACTATGCTGATTTAGGAGTGTACTAATGTGTGATTAAGCACTGATGTGTGAGTAAGCACTCACTGATGTGTAAGTATGAGCAAGCACTCTCATATGGCCGTGTCCCTTTTAAAATCTAAGTTCAGACGGTAGTACATTTCCCATCTTCATCGCATTCCACTGAAAATAGTGTCAACTAAAAGTGACAGCAAACTCATCGACACCAAGTAAACCTGCCTTAACTAAAATAAACCAAAACTAAAAGCTAACATAAATCAAAACTTTATAACATTGTTTCGCTTTTATTGTAGCATCCCTGATTTTCATATGCATAAGTGTACCAACAACAAAAAAATAACTAAAACTAGGACACACAATTCCGCAGTTGACTAGATTAGCATTTTTAAACTAATTTTAAAGCTATTAAAATTTTTAACAACCCAATAAGGACAAATATCAAATGTGAGAGAATGAAAAGGAACAACTTGGGTCCAAAATAACCAATGCATGGCATACGAAATCCGCAAAATCAATTTCCGCAAAAATTTGCATGACAAAATGCGTAGAAAATCGACCGCACATCCGGCGCTTCAATTGCTGCCATACCGAAATGTGAATGGGCAGCTTTTGTTTAGTGAAACGAGCTGAAACAAAAAAAAAAAAAAACTCAGATACAACAAAAATGAAAAAAAAAATACATAAAATGACTCAACGTACAAGAGCCAGGCTTGGATGATATTGTCATCATATAACACAATTACCACAGTCAAATGGGTAATCAATGCAACAACAAGGATAACAACAGCATCAGGCAGCAGAGTAACTACAGAAACAATAGCATCCAAAAAAAAAAAAATAGCAAAAAAATGAAGCAAATTGTTCTCTAGTGAAAAAAAAAAGAAATCTACACATACGAGTATACACAATTACGAAAATTAGTTTAATTTGAAGTTTAAACCAATATTGCTGACCATGCGAAGCGCAGTACACCATGACGACGGCCATTGACCAAATGCCACAAAACTCCGACGAATGCAGCATTTGCCACTAATTCGCATGCAGCAAATGCAGAATGATGTACGCCGTAGTATCCATAGGTCCGTCTGTCTGTCTGTCTTTTGTGTAGCGCAGCGCACGCCATTTTTACGCAACTGTCAGTTTTATTTAAAATGACAGCAAGGACGACGAAGGAAGATGATCGGGTGCATCAACAAGGAGCCACTGAACCACTGTGCTGCCAAGCGTATTCATTGGTGCGCATTGTTTTATGTCATCGTCATCATGCTCATTGTTAGCGATTCGTAATAGGAGCAGCAGCAGGACTAGCAGCAGCAGCAGCAGTGACGCCAATAACAACGACAACAGTTGTTGCTCCTGCCATTGCTACTGCTTCATTGCAACTTGTCATGAACGTGCCAGCAACATACAATCATACTCCAACCGACAACCAGACAGACAGACAGTGCAGCACAACTTGTCTATTCAGCGTAATAAAAAAAAATGTATCCAAGTGTAGTCATAAAAAAAACACGGAAACCTTTTTTTTTTTTTTAATGATTACTAAGTGGTTAGTCATGGGTCAATCATCATTTGTTCATTCGTTGCTAGTTCCATAGTTTGAGCTATCGATTGTGGGTGCTACGTATATTTAGAAACCGTGTGCAATTTTTTTATTCGTGCAGCCGCTTCTACATATGTCATTTTATATTACAGGATAACTTAAATTAAATCTCTCCAGAACTACTTCTAGTATAGAATACTCTTCAAAGATTAACTTTCCATTCGGAATAATTAATTTAGAAGTCTATCACTGGAAACCTACTTTGATGAAGATTTAAAACTTCTCACATAATAAAGTAGATTGAATGGGAAATGATTCTAAGCTACAATAATAAAGAAGTAACTTCTAACTCCACCTTTTGAAACTAGAGCAGACAGGAGCCGATGGTCAAAGATATGCCATATGCGACACCATATGGTGTAATAAGCGTCTACATACGAATCTTGGAGAAGGACATATGCTAATTTTTTTCGTGAAAACAAAATTTGAAGGAGAAAAAATAAGAAATTAAAATTTGTATGAGAGATGCCGAGCTTCACGCAGCTCAAAGAACTGCCGAGCACTTAGAACAGACTCAAGCCGACTAAGTTTTAGATGCTAAGTGTCGCGCATCTCGTAGATCTGCGAAGACTTTTAAGCACACTCAAGGCCATCAGGCTTTATATACTTATTGTCACGCAGCTCAAGAAGCTGCTTACTGCTTAGAGCAGACTCCGGCCCGTCAGATTTTAGATGCGTCATCGATAGCTGTAGAGACGCCTGAAAAAAACCCAAAGACGATGTGTTTCAAGCGCTGTACGGCGATCAGAAAGTAGAAATGCGTTTACATTGAGTACATAAGAAGCGTTTCACGATGCCGCTTTTGATTATGAACGATTGATTTATTATATTAAGCATCGATTAGTTCTCATAGAAAGAATGAATAAAAAATTTAGACATTATGAAGCACTCAACACTGAGTAACTGTTCTTCTGGTGAAAACGTTTCAGTGAGCCAGTGGAAACATTGAAATTATAACTTCTGGATGATTCGCAGTATTTTTAAAACAGGATAAGAAATAAAATCTTTCTTTTCAATGATGTCATTTGGTGTAGAAAAAGAGATAGTTATGCCTGAGTTTTATTCTTTCACAATCCAAGTTCAAATTTATCATAGGATTGGTGGTACTTTACTACCAACACATAATGAAGCAACAAATTTTTTACAGATATATGGGGGATGAAAACAACGAGGTTGACCGCAGGTGTCAAAGCATTCAAAAACACGGCGTATACACTCATAAAATCAAGAAAATTAACCATTGGTGGCGAAAGTAGGGAAAAGTTTGTTAGATTCAAAACAAGAATATAGTCTTCTTTTAAGACCGCTTTAAATAAGGCGCACATTCTTATTTTTGAGACGAACAATTCTCATTTTGAAATTATAAAATATTAATCGAAAATTTTGGTTTCCTAAATCAAGATTTTTAGTCTTAAATTAGGAATTTAATCTTGTTTTAAGAATATTATTCTTATTTTAAAAATTTTCTGTTCACTTCGAATGAATTTTAAGATTGACATTTTAAGATCGGTAGGAAAACTAAGGTAATGTTCGCTATATATATGTAAGTTTGAAGTCTTCAAACCTCCAGGAGTAGATGGAATATTTCCAGCACTGTTAAATAAAACGGGGAAATAGAACAACTCCCCAAACTATGGAAAATCATGACCAGCAGCCTGGCACTAGGTTATACTCGTATCCCAGCCCCTTGGAGAAGGGCCAGGATTGTCTTTATCTCTAACGCAGGAAAAAGGATTCAGCTCTGCCCAAATCTTTCAGACTTATCAGCTTAACATCATTTTTTCTAAAAACGATGGAAGTAGTGAGAGACAAGACAAGCATATTCGAGAAACTACATTGCACCGGAAAGTACTAAACTGCGTCCAACATGCATACATCATGCGTTGGACGACTGTCACCACACTGCTTAACCTGATGGAAGCTATTAGGACATCCCTTGAACATAAGGGATAAACACAATATATGCCTTTTTCGATATTGAAGGAGCTTTTGACAACACCAATCACGCGACAATATGCAACCCCTAGGGACGTGAGTAGATCTAATCATAGTTAATTAGATACACTCTTTAATCTGTGAACAAAACTACATGACTTATTATCAATGCAAAGCCTTTAACTTCAAAGCATTAACTTAAAACGGATATTTTTTAACTGCTTATCCAAGAAAAAAAAACATTTTTTTAACTCCTAACCATACAACTCCAACTATTCTCTGCTCTAACAGTTTTATAGTCGCCGCAAACCATTCAATGGAACTTTTATTATTGAACGCTTCATTAAGCTTTCATTTAAAACAATCCAAAAGGATAGATACAATGCCAACGACAATACACACAATTGTACATAACGGGTGTTTTTTCTATGTTAAACGAAGTTTTTTTTTTATCAAATTGACAATCAGTTTGACATCGGCATGTGATAGCGCACGTTCGAAACGTCAAAATGGTAGCATTTCTACCATGTACACACCAGAAGAGCTCAAATCGTGAAATTTTATTTTGAAAATCAGTTCCCGTTTAAGCACTCAAACTCTTCACATAATTCATGATGTACCTTTATATTCATATATTGCTCGAAAGGAGTCGTTTTCGAAAACGTCGACGACGCTACGGTAACAGTCAATGGAGAATGATACAGGGCAATTATATTGAATTGTATGGCAGCTGAGACGGATTAATTAAAGGAGTTTTCATTTTCAGCAGGATGACATCACATTGCCATACTTCTCGCGAAACAATCGATTTATTGAAGCGGATCTTCCCTAAACGATAAACTTCGAAAAGTGGTGATTTCGAGTGGTAACCTCTTTCACCATATTTGAATCCGACAGACTTTTTCTTGTAGGAATATTTGGAAAACAAGGTTTATTTCAACAAATCTGATGCTCTCGTGCAACTTAAGGCCAACATGCACCCGGAAATCGTAATAATTTCAACAAAAACTCCCCTAAAATCAGGGAAAACACCAAAAAAAAGGGCAGAATTAAAAAAAAAACAGCCTCTACTACAGATGCAACTGTTAAACTAGAAATGAAATACTGAATGGTTTACACATGCAAAGAGAATGAGAACGTATTTTAAAGGAAATAGCTTAATTCTTAAGAATTTATTCCGTATATATAGCATAAATTTTATGCTTCTATCTTGTCAACTCCAAAACCAACTACAATTTAAAAGTGATACGAGCAAAACCGGCTTCAGCGACATTACTAAGTATTATACAAATGAATGAATCCATGAATGACTTCTAACTATGCCAACAGCAAGATATGCTACTCATACATGTGTGGGTCTTTGTGCGGGCATTTAAAGACGCAGGATTCAAACCCCATTAAATAGCATAGCAATAACAACAGCAACAAATTTCTGTCATTCAAATGATAGACGACAACGAGTACAACACATCGATGACAGTCATCATCTAACTTGGTAACTTGGTCCTGATATATATAGTATATCGTATCGTATTGCAGTGTAGGTTGAAGTTGTCAGTGCATACATAGCCGATCGGATCAGCAACGCCATCATCGATGATGTCGTCGTCCTTGTTGTCAATTAACGTACGAAAATGACTTCCGTTTTGATTGTGCTCAGCACTAGTAATGTCGTCATTCTCGATGGCAGTCACCCCAAGAGCTGTTTCCGTTTCCGATTTAAGCAAATAGTTTTTCATTTGTTTAGCATTGTTGTAGTTTCAGTTGTTGCTGTGGCTGTTGTTGTTGTTGTTGTTGTTGTCAAAGTTTCGTTAAATAGATAATGAAAAGGATTCAGATTTACATTACGTTGTGCCTGCTGCTTTTGCTGCTTAATTGTCGCATACAATTCATGATTAATGGGCTTTTAATTGTGTATAATTCTTTAGGTATTTATTATGCAATATTTTTTTTTTTTTTTATTAATACAATTTCAATGAAATTTAACCCTCACCGAGCCTACACTGCAACTTTTTGAACTTTGAAAACTATCGAGTGAAGAACTTTCGCCCTTCGCGTCTTGTGCAGTAGTCGAAATAAATACATTTTATACAGCGTGTAGTACCATTGGACATCTTGTAAACAGAACCCTATATCAGCAGTAATTCATTTGGGTTGACATCATTAAGTTCATCGCGATAAACATCCAGTTTATGAACCAAATTATCGTCATTTGTGGGAGATGTTAATTTATTTCTTCAATATGAAGAAATTTAAAGCTAAATCTAACTAAATGCTCGCAGGCACTTATGGTGAGGCCGCTTTGAGTGAAAAAAAGCATCGTGAATGGTTTCAACGCTTCAACTATGGTGATTTACACTTCGAAGACGGGTATAGCGATGGAAGAACGAAGAAAATGTTTGAGGATGAAGAATTAGACGCTTTGCTTAATGAAGATTTGCGTCAAAGTCAAGAAGAGTTGGCAAGATCATTGGGAGTGCCTTAACAAGCAATAAATGAATTTTGCATCGAACTGTGACTGGCGATGAGAAGTGGATACGCTAAGACAATCCCAAAGGCAAAAGTCATGGGTTAAGCCCGGCCAACCATTAACATCAACGGCGAAGTCAAATATCAATGGATCCAAGCTTATGCTCTGTATTTGATGGGATCAGCGGGGTGTAGTCCATTATAAGCTTATCAAACCTAATGAAGCCATCACGAAGGATCGCTACCAACAACAATTGATGCGTTTGAGCCGAGTATTGAAGTAAAAACGGGCCAAAACCGGGTGCAAAACCATTTAAATGCAAGTTAGAAATGCTGAAGTGGAAAGTCCAACCACACCCTCTGTATTCACCACACATTGCTCCTTCCGATTCCCTGTTGTATATTTCTGAAGTTCCATGACACAGCTAGAAAATAGTTTTTACGCAATAAAAATTTAATTTGTAGAAAATTGTTAATCCTTTTTTTTTGGCCATTTTTAACCATTTTATCAACTCTACCCACCCTTGGTCGAATTGTTATATAAATTTATTTATGGCTTTCTCAATGCAGTTGTAGTATCGATTATCATCCATGCTGGATAACATAATTACTGTTTTCTACTTCTTCGGAACATACCTTCTGATAAAAAAAAATACAATGATTTTTCTCATTTGAACGAACCTCGCTTAAGATATTGTGAAATATCTCGTGGTTGATACCACTATCATGTATAAATATTGGTACAACTGTCAGACATTCAATGCTTTCTGTTAACGATGCTTCGTAGGAAATACTTGAAAAAAACTTCGTTTTGCTAAATTTGTCTAAAATTGTGTGTTGTCAAGTAAACTTCAATTTAAAAGAAAGCCTACGGAGAGTCGACAATGCTAAAAAGTGGTTAATGATTTGCCTCATTCCAGCCATCTATTCACCTCTTCGACTGACCAATACGTCCAAAAAATATAGCAAAATATTACCAAAGTTTGTATGTCGAGTGGAATTGAAGTCCTGGCCTGCAAAGAAGAGGTGAAATAAATTTTATTAAAAGATCGAGAGAATAAAATCAATTATCAATTCTACCTGTGTAAAATATCCTTCCAGCGTTGAGTATATACTACTTGAGAAAACGTGTTCTTCCTCGGTAGCAGAAAGCGATTCATAGACGATGAGGTTCTCCTACGGCTTGAAGTGCGGGCGTAGATTGATATTCAACATATTCCATATATCTCTCAAGCTACTTTGTCTAAAGCTTGGCGTTGAGCCTGTGTTTGGAAATTCTCGAACCGAATAATTCGGTTTTTATTGAGTACTGAGAATGCAGATAGCATACACAAACCATGGATATGTTAGTTGTATTGTATTGTATGGCTTTCTACTACGCATGTACAAACATGTACGAAAGTATATATGCATGAAAAATACATCTCTCTAAGTAAACTATACCGAATTATATGTTGGCACCACGGTACCACATATGGTCACTTTAGTTTGAAAGTTTTTATGGGACGGTGAGGGTTAAATACGCGCTTTAATTGATAAAGTAAATATCTTCAGATTATATAGAAACTTTATACCCCAAAAGATTACCTTCCACTTACTAATTAATGCAAGAAATTAGGCAAAAAGAAAAAAACAAAAACTTTTTAATGCTAATAACACTACGAATTGAATTCTCCATTTGGCTGTGGGAAATGTATGCTGCAGGAAAATAGTAAAAGTAAGTAAAACAGCAATTGATGCAAAGATGCTCAGACAGCCAGCCATCCAGCCAAGTCAAATCCCTGCCTAAGCCAAAACGCAGCCAGCCATACACGAAATGCAAACAGAGCATGGCGTGCATGGCGAAGTCTTCTGCAGGCAAGAACGTTGTCAGAACGCTGAAGTTTTAAAGGAAGACGACGCACAACGAACGCTTAAGTAATTGCAAAATAAACAAGCATCAACAAAAGATTAAGACACTCCATTCGACGAGAGTTGTGTGTATGAGATCCTTTGGCAGGATGTGCAGCAACAGCAGCAAATGCCGCAGAAAAGACGCAGGAGCAGAAGAAATGGCAAGCAGTCGGAATCCCAGCCAAAGACAATTGCAACAAATATTTTATTTGTAGTTGCAATACTTTTCGAGCAGAAATACAAAAAAAAAATAACAATTAAAACATTTGCCTAAGATAGCGCGCCTAGGATGGGTTTGCTGAAGGGGGAAAGCGCTGTGTTAACAGCAATGCCGCATTTTCTATATGCGCATTTAATGTGCAAATTAGTCAAATGCTCTCAGGAGAAGGTTGAAAAGTGTTGGGCTTCGCATTGTATCATCAAATGAGATCATCATGGGGCAAGTGAAGATTCTGAAGCAACTGGTTAGTCAAACGACTCTGGAATCTCAGTGTTCTTCGTCCTATCTTTAAGAAAAGAGACACTGCTGCCAACGCGAGCTACCGTGGAATACCTTTGGAGCTACTTTTCAACCAAATTTCGTCACGCATACTGGGTAAACGGCTGCATACATACACGGTTAGTACAGTAACAGTGCAGCTTCAGCACAAAAAGGTCGACCAATCACCAAAAATTTACTGCACCACAAATCATGGAAAATACCAGTGAGTACAACAAAGTCAGGCACCTATTATAAGGCTTCTTGCAAAATGCTGATAAAAACGTAGTTTTGCAACATCCTGTCAGAATTTGGTATTCCAGTAAAGATCGTTCAACTTTGCATGATGAAATCAAGCAAAAATGATCATAATTAACATATAATATCTTTGTTAGTCACGTACCAAATGCGTATGAGTGGTGGTTAAAGCGGTTCATGGAAGTTCAAGCGGACATATTGCACGATGAACATTCAGTTCCATCGAGAACCTTGGTCAATTTGTGTTACCTTTGTTCTCAACTCTTTATTTCTGTGGTAATTCAATCCACTCTCGTAAATCTTCAAGCCGCTGCATCTCCATTGAAGAAGTTAACAAGCAAAGGAAATATTTTCTGCTGCAATGGAAAAAGTGGTCAGAGCATTTAACTCGCGCGTACTCAGCAGCTTTCAATGCAGACAAAGATAGAACAAACTTGTCCTTGTTGAAATTGAGTTGGGTTCGCCAGCATTATCCTGACACACCGCTGCTCCGCACGGCACTGCTGGCACTCCAATTTAGTTTTACCAATGAAAGACTTTTTTGAGTGAAGTTCAGCTGTGCTAGTTCAGCTAGCTTTTAAACTCCCCCCCCCCCCTCTTGGTTACCAGCATTTTAAAAGTTTTCTACTCTACTCCACTAACTAACTGCGTTAAGAAAATACCAACGCGCGCAGCAGCATGTTTGCTTTTATATAGGTGGAGGATTCTGGATTGGTATGGCGGCGGGCAGTGTCAAAAAATGCTATGAAGCGTAAAGCAATTTGCCAGTGTTGCATGCAGCTGTATGCAGTACTGAAACTTCGCTGTCATCCTACCAATGTTTGTATCTCTCAACTTGGAGTTAAGTGCGGAATTAAGAAAAGATAAACATTTGTAAGGATTTAGTGCAAAGTTTAAGTCTCTGACTCGTTGTCGTTTTTTGTCCTTGTAGTATTTTTTGTTGTTGTTGTTGTTTGTTTTAATATTAATATTGTTGTTGCCAACAACGCGACTTGACTCGACTTTTCTCAAGTTGAACTGTTGCAAATTCTAGGAAAACTGTTGATGTGTTTGTTTGCTCGCGGATTTTCTCTCTCTCACTCAATTTTGGTGCTTCTTTGCTTACACCTCCCTCCAAATTGCTTGCATTCATTCATTTATTCATTCGTTCGTTGTCCTGTATCCTTTATTTTTTGGCAGTCAGTGCAGCACAATGTAGATTTGGTTCGTTGGTTGGTTGGCTTCGGCAAACATTTGACTGCGCATTTTCTGCTGGCTTGGCTTAAAATAATCGCTGGCGGTAGGCCGTGAAATAAGCTGTTCCCGTTAACGAGTGTAAACAAGAAAAAAAAATATTTTATATCCTGAGCAAAATGTTCTAGAGAACGTTCAGTTAAGATACTTAGTTCTTCTATGGTTGTACGAGTAGGGTCAGTCAATATGATTCACTTACTTGCAACTTCAAAATTAGTATTAAGAGGAAACTGTTCCCACATAATCTTTAACAGGTCTGACTTAGTTGGGCAATGTGAGTGTTTATAACGACCCACGTGTTCCACTACTTAACAACTTACGATCAAAGAACACGCTTATGCAAAGGTATAGTCGGTTGAGTCTGTTAAGTTGGTTTAACACTTTAATTCACACAATGGAAGCATTTCTGGACATATCAGATGTACTTCCTAATGTATAGATCGAAGCAATTTAGAGAGAACAGTCCGCCACAAGTTTTCAGAACAGTCAATCGCTGCACAAACAACATTCTAAGTTTTGTAAAAACTTCAGGAAACAAAAACAGAAATGGAGACTGAATGGGGTAAGTCTCAAGAACGTGTCGTATCCCCATTACAATGGAACCTTATTGTTAATTACTTATAGTTCTTTGAATGCAGAGTCACAAGATTATATCATATCCTGAAGACATAAGCATAGTAGAGTTAAGAAAGCAAACTACAATCTTGAACTCCTTTAAAATTCTCAGATGAACCACCAAAACTGTTCTTAGTATGCACCTTGAAAACACCAAGATTATCACCTTCATGAATATGAACAATGTATCATCAATATAGACATCACCAAAAAAACCACAATGCATGTCGCCACAATGGACAGTGAAGTTTCTGGAAACGAATCTGGACAACAAGCTTATACGGAGAGCAATATGGAGACAAATGGATGAAGCAAGCTAACAACGCATTAATTATATTAGAGTCCAGGCTCTCCCTCTCTCTCTCTCTCTCTCTCCCGCTTTCTCTCCTTCTTTCTCTCTCTCCCTACTTTCCCCCTTTCTCTGTCACTGGTTGATAAGGCGTTCCAGAAAACTTCAGAACCAGGAGAAAGTTATTGTCACGGGATAGCCATCAAGTCCAAAAGCATCATGGCAGCCAGGGAGGCAGGGATGATGGATTTCTAGTCATCATAGTAAAGACATGGCTGATAAATTAACAAAGTAATGAGACTATTTGTAATCTACGCATTCCTCTACAAATGACGTATAAAATTCTATATGAAAAATCACGGATAGCATATCTGGAGTTACAACCTCTTGTAAAATCTCTTCAAAATCACGTGCCTCAAACGCACTCTTATATCTTATAGCTAAACAGAAAAAGATATCTACCAAGACACCGACAGCAAATGCAAGGATTTTCCAAACGTTAAAACTATGATAGAACAAATACTTTGTACTCTCATCAGATCGAGATACATGTCAATCGTAAGAATTTCTGAACATTTTACAATAATGTTTACCATACATCGTCATCAATACGGTATGAATCCGTTCTGTGTTTTGCTTCTGTGTTTTGCTTTTTGCACATAAACTGAAATCTTCTTTTCTTCCTAAAAATTTACAGTTTTAAGGGACAAAGGTGTTACTGAAGAAATTACAAGTCGAAAACAACAATTGTAAGTCTCCCGATACAACAAAAAATTACAAATAAAATGGAGTAAATCCAACACTAAAAAGACAATAGACAAAAGCACAAAATGCAACAAAAAACAGGCATTTCAACTTCTCTACACTGCGCAGACACACCATCATCTGTGCCGTCTGACTGATGAATTTGAGGCCATTGAAAGCTACTAATTCATAAGAGCTCATGCAACTCTCCTTTTCCAGTATCCACATATGCAAGCAATAGAGCTGCTGCTTAAGGGCTGCCAATATTGATGATGCATTTGTTGATTCACTTGCAGCAAAACGAGACAAACAGTTCGACAAAAAAAAGGACGAATGGATGATAGCCGAATGGAAGAGATAAAGAAATGTGCATGGCAGACAAGTGCCAACTCACTTTTTTGTGTTTTAATCCATGCATATATAGAGAAGATGGATTTTTTTTATTTGGATTCGCTTTATTATGGCTCAAACCATTTGACTATTTTGCAATAGAGTTGCGCACTTGGCTTGCTCGACCGACTACACACACACACACACACACACACACACATGAAGGTCCCTACGTCTGCTGGGCAAAAATGTTTGCACAAAGGCTTTAGGCAAACAAAGCTGAATCAGCAACAGCATCATCGGCGGCAACAGCAGCAACTCTTCAAACTACAATGAGCTAAAGCTCGAACTCGAATGAGCAGAGTTGCAAAAATAAAAAAAAGAAACAAGAAAAAAAAACCATTAACTTCGGTAGAATCGAAGCTTTAATACACTTCACACTTGCGCTTATTGCTCGGTAACGCTATCTTGTCTGAATTTCGCCTCTTGACGGTTGTATTATTGAGTTTTATGGATAATTTTGTTGCGCATGAAATTATTAGAAATAATTAAAATAAATATTAAAAGAATTTTGGATAGAGCGGAGTTTAAACCGGCGGAGTGGAATGTTAGACAGCACACTAGACAGTTGACCTATCGAGTCCTGAGATTGTATTTACCTCTTGTACCAATTTAAAAACAAAAATTATTTTAACATTAATAATTGCTTTACTTCAAACATGTTCGATACAACAAAATAAATACAGAGTGTGGGTGCTATGCTTTCTAGTCGATAAACCGTCGTTATAATGTTTGACTAAGTTGTTTCTGGTTATAAAAAGACTCCATACCAACTCTCAAAGATTGAGGGTATAGGGCGGAGAGTAATACACAGAGAGACAGACAGATATACAGTCCGACGGACGGACAGACAGACGGACATCACTATATCGACTCGTCTTATCATACTGATTGATAACTAATATATATAGCGTCTCCGGTGCTTCCTTAAACACGTTACAAACTCCGCAACAAAATTATTATACCAAGCACACTACGTGAGAAGAGTATAACAGAAAGGATAAAGCAAAAGGATAAAACACCCAAGGCTTTGACGGCAGCCAACAAATGTTGTATGACAAAAAAAAATTGTACTGCTTTGAGAGCTTGAAGCGTACCCCTTTTTCGCCAGTTCTCCTTGTTTTTCGCTACTGCAAACAAATGAAAGTGGATCCACTTGAGAGCAGCAAATGAAGTGCCGACAATGGTTCGTGGCAGTAAAAGTGCAACGAAAGCGAAAAAAACTGCGCAGAGAATTGAAACAAATACAATTGTACTACTCTGTAGTATTCAGTAGTAGTGCTTCGGCAACTCTTCTGACCCTCACCCATTGTTAACGCTATACAAACAGAGATGCGACACTACTACAACTACTATTAATACTACTTCAGTGAAAACAACAAGTTACAATGCTAAAGTTATGTTAACCGACTACATGATACCCTATGTAGATGTGTGTTAGTGTCTTGATTATTTCATAAATATGTAGCTAGCAATGAAAATATGTGGAGAACATAATCAATACTCACTTGAGTTTGAATCATTCTCATGTCTGAAGTTTAGAAACTCTCATTTGTAAGCTGGTGTTACACTCAAAGGCACTCAGATACGTTCTCCAGTGTTATTGATTCTATACTATTAAGTTTATCCAAGAAGTTTATGTCTAGATTTGAAACTTTTGCAATTCATCGGTGAACCCTAGCGCGTTGATTTTTGTATAATATCTACAATCAATTGAAGTTCTCCAATTTTTAAGGAGATCCATCATACTCATATTTGATTATATTCTAAACTAGCCGGTACCCGGCGTGCGTTGGTACGGCTAATCAAAAGGTATACATGCATGTTGATATGTAACCCATAATCTTCTGCTTATCGATAGTAACACACTGAAAACTTTTAATAACGATCAGAAATGTTCTTGGATCACGTTGTTCGGGCTTTAGAGTCACTCTCGTTTTATTTTTTTTTGTATGTCTTAGATGTTCAAGAGACGCCATTCATGCAGAATAGGCATTTCAGCTACTCGAGAAGTAGTTGCCCTGATTCTAACTTATCGCATCCGTAATTCATATTCATCTGGAGTTTCTATCGAAAAAATATTGCAAGACTTTCGTTAGCAACCTTTTTGCCTACTTGGTTACGCCATTCAGTCAATATCAGCGTGAGTACCTCTATTGCATCTTTGAGTTGATTCGTCAAACGGGCTCAGAAACGATCGTTAAGCGGACAAAAAACGAGTGTCAAATGAAATTAGCAGACAAAATAAACATTAAACAGAAAACAGCGTCTACAAATTTGTTACAAAGTTTTACGTTAGTAAACGCAACAAAAATTTGCACATGACTGCTCGCACACACCAAATCATTTGGCATATTAGCACATTTGGAAACAAGGCTAAACTCAGTGTGGCAAACGTTTGCATGCAAAACATTTGGTGGTCAGACAAGTGATAAACGTATTTGTACGCTTTTTAAACGGTTTTAACCAAATAATGTGCGTGTCTGACCAATTCCAGACAAACAATTCCAAGTTGGTACTGCCATTTGCTACAACAAAGCGATAAATGTTGGCGTTCAATAAAACTAGACTTATCGATCTGTAAGTATTTTGAAGCACTGCAGTTCACTAAATTCAAAAACAATACTAAAATTATGTGAAGTTTAATAACAAATGTACTCTTTCACAGTTTTTTGTTTGCAGGGCATCACAAAAAAAAGGGTTATAAATTTATATACTAGTACTAGTATGTAACACCGACTATTCTTTTATGCGACGTCATCGTCGTCGTCGTCGCCAACACTGTGAAACAACAAATGCTTACAGCAGATGAGCGCTCGAGTACATTTTTGAAGAGTTGCGTCAATATTTGACAAGTCGTGCTCATTGTTTTGCCTAGTGTTGTTCTCTGTTGTACAGATTTGGTTGTTTTTTAAACCATATTTGTTGCAATAGTTTTTTTAAGTTTGTCTAAGCGTCATGTCAGATTATATGTGTAGTCTGCTGCTTAGGACCTTTAAGTTGAGTGGCGATTAAACTGCAAGATATTTTCTTTAATTAGTAATCGAGTAGTGTGCCTAAAATGCTTCAGGATTTTTTTTTTTTTTTTTTCTTAGACATGAAACAAAAAAAAAACTCTTATCTGACATCAGCATAAATTCGAAAACGATTTTATGGCTTGCTACAAATAAGGCCAACAGCTATGAACACATGCAAGAGAAGAAAAGAAAAATGTGCAAAATGCCTTGAGTGCAAATTAAACTTTGCACAATTTTCAACACTGCATTTTGCGTAATGGAAATGTTTGTTTATAGGTAGATAGATAGATAGATAAGAGTTGAGTAAATATTCTTTAAAAACCTTTGAAAAGTCTTTGGTTATTAAACAAGTACTTTGGAATATAATGGGACATTGTAGTGGCAATAGTTTCATATGTACGTTTAAGATTATTATTAAAAGATTGTATATGCTTCAGTGTTCTAAACGACAGTAATACTGGGAAATAACTGTTTAAGAATTTTATGCAGAAAATATGACAATTTAAAACAATTGTATTTATTTTCAATTACAAAATTTTAATGCAATAGTAAATATTTCGAAAAATATTGGTTTTATAAGGTCTAACAATACTGGGAAGTTTACAAAGACAATAAATAATACTTTTTGCAACTAGTGTAATACACTTTTTGGGTTACAAATAACTAAATTTTATGTCAATAGTTTTGAACTGGCGAGCTTTTTAAAGTATAATATAGATTGATTTTGTTTTCTATAGAGGTTCCATTTTACAACTGGGACTAAACTGTCATTAATTGGTCTGATCTGGCAACGCTATAGTCATTAGTGCCTAGTTTGGTGTGCCATTTTAACATGAATAAACTAACGCTAGCGCAACGCATGCAAGTTTTCAAATTTATTTGGAAAGTCGTGGTTCAGTTTGGGAATGTTAGCTAGCGCTATGTCCATTTTATGATCGACATAATCGAGCGATTAATCCGATAAACCATTAATCGTTTTCGCACCACACTCTAAATAAAAAGTTCTTGAACATTGGACTTCCTGAATTCGCCGAATCCGGGTCAGCCCATATGGCCGCAACGATATTTAAACAGTAATAGCATAAAATTGTCTTTCTAATAACGCCAATTTTCGGTTTGAAATTATGTAAACACAGTGTTTTGATTCAATTTAAAGTTTTTTTGTTAAATATTGGGAAAAGTATTTTACACAAGAAAAAATGCGATTATTTAAAAGAATTTGAGAAATTTTAATGTATAAACAATATTTTTACAGCAATAAACGACAAATCATAGTTTCTAACACATTTATAAAAAATTACGATTAATACTGGATATCTGTATAGCTGTTAAAAAAAGAGTTGCAATTCTTCTTTGCTGTTTAGTTTATTTAATGGTCACATTTCAAATGCAAAGCTTATATTTTGTAAAAAAATATGGGGATATTTATTTACAATTATGTAAACATTGCAATACACTGTAAAGAATTTAAATTAATCTCCAGAAGATAAACAAATTATAGTACATTTTCGAAAATACTGGGAAATTTACGAATTTTGAAAAATAGTGAAAATAAGTTCATGCTCCTTTTTCCATAACTATTCTACATATTTAGTTTTGTTATGGTAAACCTTTTTAGTTCGTAAAGATATAGGGATATTAATTAATTTTTTATAAAATAGTTGCTGTTACTAACAAATATAGTTTATTTCAAAAAATTTCAACAAAAAATTATATTTTTCGTATGTTGTTGGTTTTATTTTGACATAGCTCGCAGTCTGTTTGGTCACTTCTAACTCGAAACATAGCTAGAATAGTGTACCTATGTATGTATCTTCTAAAACAAATGAAAACTTAGTATCGCAAAATCGTATTCATTCAGCAGACCAAAATTTACACACACAAAATGACATCGAATGTACATTTTAGCTTTATCATAGCTTATTATGTGTTGAAATTGACTTGAAGAAATAACCGTTTATAAAAAAATAAAATTTCCCACTATTTAGATGCAATCGAAAATATGATTTTTTTTTTTTAATACTGGGAAGTTTTGCAAGTGCGTTAAATAGTAACAGTTCATTAAATATCCCAATACCAAAGCATTTTTAAGTATCACTATTCAATTATTTTAAACAATATGGAAGGGGACATTATAGACTATAAAGGGAAATTTATGTTTTTCAATTTATTTTTGCTTAAGTGATACATTTTTTTTTATTTTTTTGAGCCAACAACATACAGTTGAAAGTAAAATGATGCCAATGCTGCAAATATAAACTATAAGAGAGCAGTAAAGCAAGTTGTTTCTTTTACATTATTTTATTTTTAATTGAAAAGAAACTTGATACACCCTGTAATTTTAATATTTACCAACACGGCGCAATAAAAAGAAGCAAATAATAAAAAAACCTACTTCACATCAGCAACAGCAACAGAAGCAGCAGTAAAACAGCAGTGTCTTGATTAAAATTTCTGATTACTGTCATGGTTAGGGGAGTATGAGTTGAGTATTGCACAGGTAAACTGCTTCTGCTGATGCAACGCCTCTTTTCATATTCATTGCATAATATTGCAAAAACATATCAGCTAGTTTCAAGCTACCTCTGACAACACTCTGCACCGTAGTACTAAGTTCCCGTCTCAGATACTTTCATTCACACTGTTTGATTTTCATTAGTGTTTTTCATTGCACACCTTTCAACTCGACTGAGTATATATATATATATATATATATATATATATATATATAGTATAGGAAAACGGAGCGAAGCAGTAGCTTACTTCCTTCATTTGCTTTTGGCTTTTATTTTTAGCATGATTGATGATTTCAATTTGAATGCCATGTTTACCCGCAGAGTGTACTCTCTTCTAGTACCCATACCCGTAGCCGTGTAGTGGCACAGCAAAACATGACACAATGATGTCTATTTTGCTGCTAATGCCTATCCAACTTGGAATGATATGGTGTATACTTCTGACGATGACGATGATGTTCATGATGATGTGTAAGTGAACTGAGGGCAGCTGCTTATGATTCTGCTTGCTAACTAACTAACTTACTTGAAGCGCATCCTGTCAAAAGTTTTCTCAATTTAACTTTTCTTTTTTTTTATCCATTTTCATATTCATATATAAACTGTGTACCGTGTTTTTCCGTATGTTTTTTTGTTTTTCTTTTTTTTTCGCCCTGGTCTGCGACTTATATTCAGCTTTTAATTAATGATACCCATGACAGAAATTTATGTGCGAAACTTTAGCAATTGTTGTCGGTATTCGTTGTTGTTGCAGTTATTTTTGTTCGCTGGTTCGTTCGTTTGTTCGTTCGGAGATGCGTTGCAGCAATGGCCATAAGCACTTCCGTTTCCTGTGTACGCTGCCATTACGCTTCATTCCACAGTCGACGTCCTGGTCCTCATTCTCGTACTCGCTGCAGCCGCCATATTTGCGTTGCTGCTGTGCGCCTGAGTTTCGACTTTATTTGTTTATTAATAACTCGTTTTGCTTAATCGTATGTGTATCTTCGAGTAATGTAGCATCAGCAGCAACATCAGCAGTCCAGTGTCCTTTCGTTGCAACTATTGTCTGCTGCTAATAGCTAAACTGACCATGTGAGTGTGTATGTGTGTGTGTTGTTGTTGGTCTATTATGCATTAAGTATAGCAATACACGTACAAACACTGCTGCATAACTACCCAGTAGAACTTGGAAGTATACAAGGAGCACTTCTAGTAGCATTACTTTTTCTTAAAACCGTGATTATACAAACTGATAAACAAAACAACCCTCCAGACAAATTCTTTGCTACGGCCTTGTCTGATGCTACAACTTACATTTAGGCTAAGCACTTCGTGCTGTAAGCAATGTTGTTGATAGATACAAATTCGAAATGATAATAAGAAGACAAAAGCAACCAATGCGAAGCGAGAAAGAAGTTTCGAAACTGCTTTCTCACTTCGTTCCCGCTTTGCACTCTCTTTACTCCGCACTCTGACACCGTAATCTGTCCTTAGCCTTAAGGTTTATACCCTTATCGTACTCTGTAAGGCGATTGAGAGTAACGAAAGCATATTATTCCGTTATTCTGAAGACATATCATATGAAATCGCAACACATATAGTCGTAATTTTCTTTAAATTGTTTTAAAAGATTGTTTTTTAATTATTTGCTTTTTAAACATCTACACTTCATTGCGAAACTTCGTTTTCAACGTTCTCCAGTAAAACTTCTAAGCATTCTAAAAGCCCTGCACGAAGTATTCTTCCTAGCACATAAAGTTTTAGTTTACTTATAACCTGTAGTTGTCCAAACCATAGAAGCAGTCCGTCCCAAAGCTAGTTTTCATGTGCTGCTTTGAAAAACATTCTATTGTAAGATTTTGACGAGACACCTACTTTTTTATGCTTCTCGTAGAATGTATTGATAATGAACTACTTCTTTTTTGAGCCAAGTGAACTTGGCACGCCGAAGATTTTTAACTTTTGAGAATACAGTTAATTTGTCTTACGTTACCCCTCGTTTGTCCAATCATAAACTTCTCGTAGCACACAGATACAAATCCATTATTCAAGGCACTCTTACAATTAATAAAAAAGTTTTTAAAAAATCAGGATTGACGCAAAAGGATAATGTGATTATTAGATACCGTTCCAATTTACTTTCCGTTTTTCCAAGCGCACTCTTACACCGCCACTTCAGAATCCACACCACACTGTACCACGAACCGTATGCATGGGCTTGCTACGAAGATTTGTGGATTTTCCGTTCCCCGAATCCTACAGTTTTGCTTGTTGACATAACCCTCGTGGTGAAAGTGTGATTTATGCTATTGCAGAATCAGGTACATCGTTCAACAAATAATTTTTGAGTATTTCGAAACGTTGATCCAAATTAAAGAGATGCATATTCCACAAGCGGAAGATTAAAACTAAACAAGTCAACAATTCATACCGCTTAAATCGACAGCGTCATTAATAGTCTGTTCTTCACAATTTAACATACAGAAGGCCTACCCTTTATGTTGTAGAGAAAATCAGATACATATACCATATGTCTGCTTTCAATGGCTGTCAAACAGAAATCAAAAGGAAGATGACCGTAGCCTAATGATAGGTGGTATCTCTCGGAAAAAATACTTCTTGAAAAAATAAAAGCGCTGTCCGACGTCAAATCGTGTATTTTTGGTACTACCCATGTACCCTTGGAAAGGTATTTTTGTGTAGAGTTGCGCAAAAAATTGCACTTGTGTTACTTTTATTCCCAATAAAATCATATAAACGAAATTACCTATTTTGCCTATATAAAACGTTCATAGACGGTGATACCGAACTGTGTACGCTTGAATTCACTGTTTCGTGTACGGGTAAATTAACTAGTGTTCACTTTCTTACTTCATTTCAACACATGTTTAAAGTACTTTTTTCTATTGGTTAATATTTGGCGCGCATTTCATTGCTCTGTGTATGCGTCGAATGAATTGAAAATGTTAATTAAGTGGCTTGATATAGAAATGAAATATGCGGTCAGCGTAAATGCTCAAATTTCGACTAATGAGGGATATAAGTTTGTAATTAATAATTTTTTGGTGAGTGGTCAAACGAAGTTTTAACAAACCTGGACCAAAGCTAGACAAATATACTGCATTCTCGAAAATTAAAATTTGAACAGCTCGGGCTGAAAGCTTCGCTGGACTTTCTTTTTGTTGCATTCCAGACTGTTTCTTTAAGACTATCATTTAGCTCTAACACAAATGTAAGCAGTTTTATAATTTTTAAAGTACTTCTGAAAAATCCTACTGGGTACAGCCACCTACTTCGCTATGTATATATGCTTTGCATATTGCTTTTGTCTGTCTGTGTATGTGTTTGCATATACTTAATGCTGCCGGAAGTGGCTTAGTCTCATGTTTGCATTAGGCAGACAGGCAGGCAGGCAGACAGGCAAACTTTGTGCGCTCTCAGCTACTACTTACAACTACTGCATGTTCCAACGTTTTAGCTTGCATTGCAAGCTAACTTCTGTTGCATTTAGCAATAAGCTTCGGTTTCGAATGGGCCATGCTTATGGCACAGGCTCAGGTGCTTAATAGCGTGTGTAATAGAGCTGTGGTGTTATAGAAGCCATCTATAAAGAAGTGTGAAGCGTTTGATTTTGGTGTGAGTAGTGCATGATGTGTTCGTGAGTGTGTGTTATACGAAAAGGTGTGAGTGTTTCATATTGAAAATGCAATGAAAGAGAAGTACTCAAAGTACTTAAATGTATCATAGCACAAACTAGAAATAGATTTGTTGAATTAATGACTTTGAGCTTAAAGAAGACTGATGGCTAATATAAATGGAAATGTCGAGTTTACACTGTTTTACTCAGTCAAATTTAGACTTATCGCCAATCATTTATAACTTTCAACTCGATGAGCAAATAGAAGTAGGTGTCATTCTCTGAACCTAAGGATAAGAGAATCGTTCAGAATACCCCAATATTTAAATAAATTTCAACATAAAATGATATGCTGTAAAAACCTAATTTTGGGTTAATTTTAAGCTCCGCTGTCACTATAGGGCACTGGCGGGATGAGACAATTTTATGCAGTAATTCTTTGGTATTACCACTGATTTAATCTGATTATAAAAAAATTGACTTGAGTAACAAAAAAAATATCTGCTTCGACAAGGAGATTAACGCCAAGACAGAAAAAGAGTCACGATTCAGTAAAGGCACATTCGAATAAAATCTTGAATCAATATTTTAACACTGAGATCAAAATGCTTAAAGAATGCGTTCACTGCAATCATCGCGTTGGCTATAACTGAAGACAAGAACACTAATAATTTGCGATAAAAAAAAAAACATATAATTTGGATCCAGCCTTGAACGCATTGCTTGCAACTGTGATATACATTTTCTGTTCGTATTAGGAGAGAAATTTCTTGGCCTGTATAACTATGAAATAAAACCAAAGTTGAGATGTCACAAGACACCTGCTTTTTACGTAAATTTTGCTGTTTTAATTGAACGATTCAAATTTTAGATGGTATATTTGCAAAATGTTCAAAATCTCTTTACATAAATGGTTAACCATTATGAACAGTCGATTTTTCTACCTCTTTAATATAAATGTATATTCGTGATGTCAACAAAACAAGACATCACAATTGTTACACATACATATTACACACTAATTGCACTCATCAAGTAGCAATCTATGCTGCTGCTCTCTCATTTGCTCTCTCTCCTCACCATCGATCATGCTGCTCCCAGCGCGCAGTCTCTTTCGTTGTATGCAGCGCAGTGAATACGCATATGCAAGGCAAGGAAAAAGACAGACAAAGAGAATTATGTCATTCGTATGTGGCTGATGTGCCCTCTCTTTTCCTTTCACTCTTCATTGCTTTTCAAAGTTTTTACTTAGCTTCACTTCGTAAATTGTTATTTCAACTGCTGTGATTTATAAACTTTCACTTTGAACTTAATAGCATTTATAATTCACAACTAGTTTTTACACATACTTTTACTAACTTATCTTATGATCTGTCATTTAATAACGATTTACTGCTTTTATAGCTATTCTATAAAAACGTTTTATTTCTA
This sequence comes from Leucophenga montana, assembly GCA_035044765.1. Taxonomy (NCBI): domain Eukaryota; kingdom Metazoa; phylum Arthropoda; class Insecta; order Diptera; family Drosophilidae; genus Leucophenga; species Leucophenga montana. The sequence goes on from JAWNNQ010000524.1 coordinate 785,083, forward strand.
GCACAGGTTATCCTTCGTTTAATGAAAGTTTCGTAGAGATTAGTCTAAGATACATTTGTTCCTAGTATTCAAATCAATTCTGTCTATTTCTCTATCCAACTTCTAAATAGAGAATTTCTCCAATGCTTCTCGGTCAGGCTCCAGCATTTCAAAATAATGCTGTCAAAGATAATTATATACAACGAACTTATGACTGCTCTCGAAAATACTTTCTCAATAACATAAAAAGCGCTTGAAAAGCAAGTCACAGACACACACCTCCAGCTATAAAGCAAAAGCTGCAGTTGCCAAAGCAAATAAAAGTCAACCGCTAATGCAAACATGGAACACGCACTCTAGTTCATGTAGGAGCTAGAGTCGTTTCCATACCAAATGTAAAATGCACTGAAACGTAAAAAGTCAACAAGCATCCATACACACACACGCACACTGATACAATCAAATACACTTAAACAAACAAAATGAGTGCCACTTCCGGTTGCTGTTTGCATAAGAATGCAATGCGCAGCAGCCTCAAAGGACGAAGAGTACCGGAGTGATCGCTTTTAAAACAAATACAAGTTAAACAAGCCAAAGTGCTGCAGAGTAATGGTAATGGTGGAGTAGTGGTAAGCTAAAAGGATCTCTCATGTAGTTGTCATTGTCGGACCGAAGTTAAATTGCTTATGAATGCGTGCAGCACGTGTCCAAGCGTTGGCGAAGAACACAACGACACAGCATAACTATCAAAAGTAGTGATGGGCAATATTTCACTTCGCTGCTATTTGTCACTGTTATCGAAGAACAAAACAGAGCGGTGCATTCTGCTCGACAACGATATATTCCAATGCAGTGCTCTCCATTTAAAAACGAAGACCTACACATGTTCACAATTGCAGAAAAAATCAACTAATCTTGAAAGGTTTCTCCAAAAACGAAAATCAGTGATAATCCATTTTATTGATGTGTTCACATCAGTACTCACCGAAAGTATTTTTTATTCGTTGGATCTGTCAGGAATAGAAGACGAAAAGAATTTAATTTAATTAATAAATTGGCAGTTAAGAAATGAAGCAAGCAACTTAAATACGCTTAATTTGTGTATCTAACTCCTTGACCTGACATCGGATGACGATTGTAGTTTTTACAGAAGTTTGTTTTTGACAAGTACTCGTACTATCTATCATTAGGCTACAGTCAAATTTTAAGCAATCTGCATCATTAAGTTTGTGTTTGACAGCTATTGAGCGAGGACCTGAAAGGCAGAGCAACGGCCAGAAGTTGCTAAAATTTACTTCAAACGCAATCGTGTGACAACTTGAAAGTAGTATTTGGGTTCATCGCAATATGATAAGTTTCTTCGCCGTTTCATGAATGTGGATACAATACGAATCCAACACATCAAAAACCAAGCAGTAAATGAAACAATGGGTTTCTCTGGCTGACTCAGTATGACAACCAACTGATTTCTGTACGTCTGTCTGCCTTTTATTTCTGCTTTCATTGAATATCAAGCACAAGCCTAATGATACAGATTGCTCAACAGTTGACCGTAGTCTCATATAAGTGGTATCTTACAGAAAAGAAACGCGCGTGTACTTCTGGGATTACTCACAGAAACACAGAACCACAAAATTCGACAAAAACACTAAGTGAAACAAAAACTCCAAAATTGGTGGCAGGTTTGTATGGGGTCTACTTTTTATAATGGGTATGGCTTGTTCACTTAATACATTTCGTCTAAATAGAAAATAGGAGAGCCCAAATATGCAAATTTGAAGGATCAATTCAAGAGCAACATGATATTTGTGAGTAAGTGTGTATTTTATATGAAGCATGCGTATGTGTGTTTTCTGTTTATTCTATTTACGTTCAAAATATCTAACCAATGCAAATAAAAACCAACCATTGTTTCTGATTAATCTTAGATAAGAAAAGCAGAGTAATACGAGTAAACTATGGTTTCAAAAATTCTAATAGCAGTATTCACTAAAAACATAATTTTTACGCATCACTATTTTCGAGGCTGTTCAAGCTGAAGCCATGAGAAGAGCATTCAACATAAAAACGCAATAATGGCGTGCAGAGACAGAAACAAACCGGAAGTGTGATATACACGTACATTTCGTAGAAACTAAGATGGCGACTGTGGACCAAGCAGCAAAGCAAAGCGAAAGCAAATCAAATAGTGCCTCTTATTTGCGGTTATGATGTGAAAAACACTCGCACACCTCACAGTTTAAAAAATACATACCTACCGACTACTTTACAAAATCGGAAACAGTTGATAAATGAGTTTATATGCAGCACCACTTTGACAAAGCGTGAGAGGGTGACAGACAATTATAATACGATATGTAGAAGAAAAAGACAGCATGACACATGACAAACATCAAAAATAATGTTGATGAACCGGAAGTGTTGTTAAATGCGCATTTTTACTGCCCACAAACTTTGAGCAGCGTCGTCTGCAGTGTGTCCTGTTTTAGGTCGGCTTGACTCGGTTCGGTTTATTAAACACTTCCCTGCGCTTCTGTGCGTCCACTGACTGCATGTGGTCAAAGTCACTTAGTAGCGCATGTTTATTTAAATAAATTTTCAGACTACACAGACTTCCGTTCGGTCAATTAGTGGTCCACAGTACGACAAAACTTCACAGCACGTACGCAGCATTCAAAAAGTTCTCAAATCATAACTGCAAGGGAACAAAAAACAAAAAAAAGAACCAAAAAAAAACCAAAAAAAAAAAAAAATATTAAAACGCTATAAATTTTTATTAGCAGCATTTGCACACCCTGCGTTTTCATATTAAATGTGATTACTATGGCACAAATTCCCATAGAGGGTGTTGAAGTTTGTAAGGTTGTTTGTATTTGGTTTGTATTTATCTCACGCGAGATTGGCAGCGTGAGATAACTACACTGCCTGGCAATGCAGTGAGTTGAAAAGTTAAATACTTTTTCTTCTCTTTTTTTGCCAATCACAGTGCGAATAGTATGACAGCAACCAGTTAGCTCAGAGGCTCAACACAACCGCCAATTCATTTGAGTGCCGTTCCCGAATTGGCAACCGTGTGAAATGAATTCGCACACCTCACTTACATATAAAAAGAAATGTGCGCTAGCGTCAAATGGCAGCGGTATGTTGCCAAATCAAATCACTGGCAAATATGAAAAGTGTTGCTTGCTGCACAAAAAGACAGACGAACAGATGGAGAAGCTGTGCATCAAATGGCCTATGCATATCTACACATTGGATATTTGGTTTGCAAAAGGCAAAACGATTGAATTCCCAAGTTTATTGTTCGCCATTTGATTAAATTGACATTTGAAGCATGAAATTTTTGTTTTTTGTTTTTTTTTGTTTTGCGATTATTACTACTTTTCGATATTAAAAATCGTTTTTATATAGGTAAAAATATTTTATCTTTAAGATACACATTTCAAAATGAGCGCTTGATTCAAATGAATCTGAAATATCAGACCTGCTCCGGAATTCACTATCGTAAAGATTTGGCGAAGATGAAGTCTGATATTCACTTTTAGAATAATTTCGTGACTTGAATTCAGTTGGCATACCACCAATTTGGCACTCCATTGGTTTCCCACTCTCACGCCTGCTTTCCGGTTTATGATAAATGGATTTTATACCAAATATCATCTCCATAGGAACATGATAAGTTGTTATGATGTTCCTATGGAGATGATATTTGGTATAAAATCCATTTATCATAAACCGGAAAGCAGCATGAGAGTGGGAAACCAATGGAGTGCCAAATTGGTGGTATGCCAACTGAATTCAAGTCACGAAATTATTCAAAAAGTGAATATCAGACTTCATCTTCGCCAAATCTTTACGAAAGTGATTTCCGGAGCAGGTCTGATATTTCAGATTCATTCCCAGATTGCATTCGTATCGAAAACGAGTAGTGACTTTTTGTACCAGTATGAAGATTATCAGATGAAAAAAAAATGTAGCCCACATAAGCTTTTACCTCCGTTTTTGCTCTTGAGATAAAATTTTACAGAATCGTCTAAACAAGTGTTTAATAATTTGTTTTGTTATACAAACCAAGTTTGAAAACGATGACGGATGAAAAAAAAATGTTCACCATATATTTGACCTCCCTTTACCACCGTTAAAGGATAATTGCCTAAAACGCCTCCTTAGTACACATTTTCACCACAAAAGGAAACTACTGTTTAAAAGTCAGCTCTCCAGCTCTCATTAGTGGTATCGGCTGTGTGTTGATACTGAATCAGCCAGTTATATATATGTACCTAGATAGCCGAGTCAGATCATTAGTTGCTCTGTAGGCTGTCAAAAAACAAAAAGAGTCACCAGATTCAGATATTTAGACCCTCCTAACGTCTTTTTAGATAAAGTTTATATGTAGATTGAACGTGGCAATCTCAGATAAAGGGTTGCAACATAAAAAGTTATCCTCCATTCTTGAGTTTTAATAAAAAAATTCGTAGAAACACCAAAATTTTATGTGTATGTGGCTTTCGACCATTCTAATATATAAATAATATACTATATATAGAATATACTACAGTGGTCCAGATCGGTTTACTATAGAACATCGCTGCTTTAAAATTCGATGATGTAAACAAAGTTCTTTGGACTTTTCTAGACTAGGTTCAGAGTCTCTAGATTACGAGTGTTCTTTCTTATTATTGTACATCGTATATGATCAACTAAATATTGCATGAAGACGAAAAAATATTCTGTCCATATTATACGGACCATGTTATACGGATCAGAAGGTCACCAATCAAATATGCACCAAGCTGCAGGACACTATTAATAAATACCTAAACGGATTGTTTAGTATTGATGATACTCGCACCAATTAAATTCTAATTGGAACAGAAACTATAAATGCTTGAGGATTTAAATTGAACAAAGAGAGAACAAAGAAACCATACTAGGACAAATCGGGATACACATGTGAATATGCAAGTCATAGCAACTAGGATCGAAATATTGCAAGACCTAAGAAAGTTGTACCAATTAAAACCCAAAAGTGGGTGGTAGGTTTGTTTAGGACTAACCCTAACAGTTTTAAATTATACGTAAATCCACAGGAGACCACAATATTAAATTTCAAGTTGATATTGATTGTAATGAATTTGTTTCCCATATAGAAGTAGTCGTGACATACCGGACTTAGAGATCCTGCATCAATACCAAAAAAAATTTTAAAACGTTTCGAGAAAAATTGAGGGACCTGGTACTGGTACTGTATTAATAACAGATTTCGGGAAAATTTGCTTACAAACTGCTCACTGACTCTTGCAGCTCATCGTGAGCTGTGACTTATTCCCACAAATGTGTTACTCACAATTCGAGCTGTTCAACTAGTGAGCTGTGAGTTTGCAGGCAACTCGTGAGCTGTAAACAAATCAATGAGCTATGAGTTTATTGTGTATGCTCTTGAGTTACTCACAGGCATGTGTGTTCACACCAAACTGCTCATGGAGTGAGTGCACGAGCTCACTGTCAAATGTGAGCACTCCATCATGTGATGCTTTCTGTAGTTTTGGTCTCGCTTAGACTATTTCAAGAACCAATTGTACTCGTTGTTCAATAAATACAAAGTTATGAAAAATACTACCTCAGTATCTGTTTAGAATGTGACTTTTAAACTAAGTTGGTCCCCATCTCTGATAACACATGGTCTCTTTCATAGCAGTAAAACAAAAACATGATTTTCCTTTTATATTTTTCTTATAGCCAATAATCTCTTGAAAATGTCATGACAATATTCTAGCAAACCATATTTATTGCAAGTTTTAAAGTATTGAAATCAATATCTCCAGAAAAAAGCATTTAAAAGCAATTTTTTGACAATCATGTGTTTTTTTAAATTGTTCCGTGACAAACTCATTTGACTCATTCCTGATTGACAAACAACCAGACAGACGGACAGATCTAGATATGTAGATTTGATGAATTTATACACTAAGGAGCCTCTCTCTGGGTGTTACAAACAAATTTTCTGTCAAAATTTATATATTGAACCATATCGTGTGCAGTTATCAGTTTCACTCTGCCTGGTAGTTAATGGGCAATTTAAACAAGGCAATGCTTTTCAGGAACCGAGATCAATTGTAATATTTCCTTTACATACTAATTTTTAAGCAAAGAGACGGGACGATAATATCCGGATGACCTTGAAATGAGCAGAATATTGAAACTCTCTGATGAGGCTGGCTGTAACAAAGCTTCGCCAAATGCACTTTTGAAGTTTGAATGTTCTTTCAAGTTTGAATGTTCTACAGTAATTTTTGCCTTTCGAACAGGTTTGTATAGTTTTATGAATACTGCAGTGCTCTATATATGAAGCTAGCAAGTAAGCCTGAATGTACTACAATCGTCTTGATGTGGAAATCGATGGAGAGAATTCGGAGTATGACCTATAAACCTCTAAATTTAGGCAGTAGCTCATAGTTCATAGTGCGGCGCCTGCAAAGTTTGCTTATTGTTACATAATTTCTCAGTTTCTTTCAATTGCTTTTTTTACATGTGAATTTTCTACAGTAATTGAAAATGTTTTTTAAGAAAAAAGTATACATTTTCAATTTCATTTGTCTCGATACAATTTTTATATTCTAACAAATAAAATTTTATTTAGAAACCAAAAATGCAAGCATAAAATGCATCTATCAATTATTAAAACCCCCACAAAAGAAAGATGCATTTCCAAATCAAAATATGTTAGAAGCAGCAAAATGAGAACAATCTAAAATATTATTATTTTTTATACATATGCAAGAAGAATAGTGCTGACTTTTAGTTATTCAATAAAAACATTTAAAATTTATCAACAAGGACAAACGGAGAGCACAGAACAATGTATCGAACAATGAAATTGATGAAATAGAGCGCAGCAACTCGAAAACAGCAAAACACTACAACAACAAAGGAAAATATTCTATAAATGAAAATTACAACAAAACAAACAGCAACAACAATTTGCAGATACAATAATAACAAATATCAGCAGAAACAAGTACGTACGACAAGAAAGAAAAAAATGGTTCTGATTTCCCAATGGAAATCATTTTATCAGAGTAAAATCATAAAAATTTGCTACGAATAAAACCAATAAAAATTCTTGTGCGGAAGATACAAACAATTCGTCTGAGAAAAACAGAAAACGAGAACAACAAAACCCCAACATAGTGACAACAATACGAATGCGACATGTGTAAAGGCAGCAGAGGCAAAACAAACAAACAAAAAGATACGCACTGACACAGATACGCACTTTTGTAATGCTCAGATACATTTACGCACATTTGAAGCTGCTTGGTTTTTGTTGAGCTTCTCTACTACTCTTGTCTGACGCTCTGCTATTGAGAATTGAAGTATATCGAGTATTCTCGTGTTCATTGTTTGTGAAATTTGCAATTCATTGCCGTCAGGCTGTTGTTGTTGAAGTGGAAGTATTTAAGACTTTGCAGCGCAGTGCAGATTGTTTTCCTAAACGTATGTCTGTCTGTCTTATCAAAACGCATCTTAAAGTTTATTTTTGGCATTAAAAGCTTTTTGGCAGTGACTTCATAGACAGCAGACAAAAGTTGCACAAGTTTGCTGCCGCAGATACTTTTGTATCTTATGCATTTCTTCGTGTTTTTGTTGTTGTTGTTGTTGTTGTTGTTGTTGTTGTTGTTGTTGTTGTTGTTGTTGTTGTTGTTGTTGTTGCTTATCAGTTTCGTAACAAACATAAAATTACTTTTATTGTTATGCTCTCAGTTGTCTTGTACAAATGTATATAATATGCTTAATTTGTTGAACATTTTTATTTCTGCTCACTGAAATGTATCTTGTATCTTTTGCAGCTAACCAAAAGCATAAATAGCGCTATAAATTTAATAAAGTAAGCATAGAATTAATGGTCGAGTTGCAGCATATGTGAAACACAGCCAATTTGCAGCAGGTGAAAGGCATTCAAAGCCGGTAAATCGAACCTTAGTCTAGCTTGTGCTGAAAAAATAATAATGAAAGCTATTGCATGGCATAACAGCACTTATCTTTCTTAGTTACACACACACACACACACACACACGCAGATACATACTCGTCGTCCTTGCTGCTGCACTTATTGATACTTATTGCAGCAGTAGCAGTTTGAGATACTGCTGTAGATACTACATACGTATCTATACGCAATACACTGTCATGCAAGTGTACATATTCCCCCATCGAGTCTCGAGTTTTGTACTGCACAAGCTATACTCTTGGCAACAAGCGTAAAGTGTGCGAAATAAATTCAATTTTGTAAAACAGATTCTACTCCATTTTGATGCTTTTGTACTCGACGCACAGAGAGTTGCATGTAGCAGTGCTGTTGTTGGTAAGGATACACACTCTTCGTAGTATCTGAAGAAGGCGTTTGGGGCATTCAGTTACTTAGCTGCTTGTGTGCATATGTGAAAAATTAACGTGCAATGAGTGTACATGTAGCTCTACATACGATATTTGGTGTTGATGATGGTTTTCTAGCATGCAGCGTGTATAGTCAATCAGTTTATAGAAATAGATATTTATAGGTATTGTGTTACATGGAAGCGTTAGAGCGTGTAAGCATTAAAGTGGTTTTGACTTTACAATAATGCTGTTGAAATGTTAATTAAACTATAAATTTGTTAGTAGACTGGGACACAATGCACAAAAAAGAAAGCTATTTTGGATTTTAGTATAGAAGCAAAGTATGTGTAGACTTTCTAAATTGCAAAAATCAAAAGGAACTACTTAGTCCAAAGTATAGAACTACTAGCTGGCCCTCGCAACGTTGTATGTGCCCACTTCCACATACTATGTATGTAGTATATTCAAACAAATTTTTTTTCACATATTCATATGAGTTGACCACAGATCAACTGCAATGTCATGAACTGCACACAATGGTTTTTAATCGATCATTTCCAATGCGATAAAATGCATTTACCGCATTTTACTTCGAATATGCGTATACTTTCGTTCTTTCTCTTTGATCACGCACACATGACCATATGAAACAAACACATGAACGCTCTACAATCTGTGGCTTTCAGCTATACATCATGTTTTAATTTCGTTCTTTCTCTTTGATCAGGCACACATGACCATATGAGACATACACATGAACGCTCTACAATCTGTGGCTTCCAGCTTATCTGGCTCATTTATTCATTACATTTATGTGTATATCGTCATATATTATACCCTATGTGTTATTCTGATATATTAGCTATATTATTGTAAAGTTTCATTAAAATTAATTCAGTAGTTTTTGCGTGAAAGAGTAACAAACATCCACATATCCATACAAACTTCCGCGTTTATAATATTATAGTAGGATATGATTTTTGTGACGGCTGCTATGCATACAGTTTAGAATGGATTTTGACTAAAAATATAACATATAAAATATTTGATCAAAATCAATTGATTATTTTGTACGTACAAGGCTTAAATGATCATCATTCACACAACGAAAGAAACATACATATACTATGTACGAAATACTAACGCACAAAGACATATATTAAAGAACGGCATGCGAGCAGCCAGTTACAAGTTAAAAATAGTCTGCGCGTACGAAGGAGATGGGTTGCATATTTTATGATGATGATGATGCATTTTCTCTCAGCTGATGCCTGTGGCCTTATGTTGGAGAAGCCGACCGCTTTCCAAGCGCAAACATTTATTTTCCATGTCCAGTAATTTGGATAACTTTTGAGCATTTAAGGCTTGAGTTTAATCTGGGAAACCATTTGTCGACTGAAACCAATACTGCGTAATAGTTTTCTCATGAATACCCTTTAATTTTGTTGAACTATTTTTCATAATTTTGCTCCCTCTAGAAGTCTTAACAGTGCGCTTCCTGTCTTTTCCTGGATGGTTACTTTCATTATCAAGTTAATCAAATCAGTTTCCAAAATATTCGATATCACAAAGTAAAAGCGATTGAATCTGCCGATGCTCGCTAATGCCTTTTAAAACAAATTTTAACCCAAAACTATCTACGAATATTGAAATTAGCACTGCTTTTAAATACCGCTCGTTATTATCGCTTTAAATTGTGCTCTACTTAAAAGCAGGCTCTGTATTCTATATCTAAAACGCTTGCCACAATGAGAAGCAGCTGTGAATTTCGGAGTGTACAATAGCAAGAACTTCAAAATTAATTAAATTGTGCATTGCCGTCGAACGGAAGTCGGTTTGAACGACAATGTAGCTTAAACAGATGCATAGATACAAAGATGCACAGAATGCAGATACAAAATTACAATACATTGAAATAGAATTGCGCCATTGTAATTCTAATGTGTTTACTTAATACGTATAATGCGAAAATAACAATAAATTAAAATCAAATAATAGCTATACGCAAAGACAGTAGACAGACGACTAGGCGGAGACAACAGCTGTGTACCCTAAAGTATAATAAATTAAAAGTTTGGTTTGAGATACAAAACCTCAAAAAGAAAAAAAAGCTTCTAACAATTGTTAAAGAATAGTATTTGTTATAACATAGATACTCCTTCTTGCCAACGACAAATACTTATACGATATTTATCTAATAGCTGCCAGCGTCAATATATCTAAGGATTACACATATATTCAAGCGACGCTTTAGAACAGCTGTATCTGTAAATTTAAGTCAAAAACATAGACGCCGCACTATTACTTCTTCCTCTTTGGCAATTGCATGAGGCAGTAAACCACAATTGAATCGAAACGAAACATATCGATGACTACTCGAGATGGCGCGTCTGAAAAACAAGGAAGCTGTTGTAGCAAGAAAACTGAAGTATCTATTGGGTGTTTCAATTAGTTCGTAGCGTTTCCTAAGATATGCCATGATTGGTACATTTCCAATATTCCACTTTCCAAAGTGTATTCACCCGTAAACCTACTGTCATTGAGCGTAATTTTTAGTATATGTTATTTGAATATGTCTTAACTTTGTGCCTGTTTCTGCGGAGGCTCTATCATACCCCCCGTTTATGGGGGGTATGTTCTAGCTGAGCTGGAAGGCTAGGAACGACCAGGGCAGCCGAAAAAGTTCGAAGATGAAGAATTGGAGTCATTGCTCGATGAAGATCCATGTCAAATGCTTTAAGAATTAGCTGAATCATTGGAAGTTGCCTTGTCAACAGTCAGCAATGATCCAAAAGCTGAAAATTTGGATCCCATACGAATTGAAACCAAGAGTCGAGGAACAGCTGCTTGAACGAAAGAAAAGAAAAGGATGTTTCCAACGAATTGTGACTGCCGATGAAATGTGGATCTGCTACGACAAACCCAAAACGAAAAAGTCATGGATTAAGATCGGCGAACTATGCTCTGTATGCTCTGTATTTGAAGGAGTTATACAAAATTCAACTGATGCGTTTGAATTAGGGATGTAAATATCGTATATATATATATATATATATATATATATATATATATATATATATATGTATATTTGGATATGATATACATCCCAAACTTTATTATCAATATCGAAACTTTTTGATAAAATAAAATATTTATATTCTCGATCATCTCAACAAGACACGTCCATTTAGACATGTACGTGTCTCTGTGAAGACAAGAGTTCCATTTTTTTTAATTTGTGCAAGTCTAGTTTATAGCGCGTATTAAAGGAAAAGCGGTCGTAATATGATGATAGACTTGACAAAATAATTCTCCTCCACGACAAAGCACGCGGCACAAATGGATAGTTTTACCTCAAACGATATATTGTCCAGACATCGCTCCATCTGATTACCAACTGTTTCGCTCGATGACCCATGTCATGTCTGAGTAAGGCTTCACTTTTTATAAAGATTGCAAAAAATGGATGGAATTTTGAATTGCTTCTAAAGACGAGTCGTTCTTCCGACCAGATAGATGGGAGAAGTAGTGACTAGCGATGGACAATACCATTTTTGTAGAATAAAGGCTCAAAGTTCGTAGAAAAAAAGCTACGAATTAATTCAAACCCTCATGGTAGAAAGGAGTCGCCTCAGCACGTGGCATATATATATATATATATATATATATATGTGTGTGTGTGTGTGTGTGTATGTGTATGCGAAAACACGGATATAAATTTCAATTTCCGACACTCTAAGTGGCGGGCAAATGAAATAACATTTTCATTTAACCTGCTGCACCAAACGAATGCATTGCAGCACACAGAGAAGACGATGCTCGAGAGCTGCACTTGCTGCTGCAAATAACCACAGCAAAGTGAAGTAGTTGCATCAAAAAGCGCACGGTGAGTTCTTGAGTTCGGTCAAATGCATGTCCCGTTTGCCTTTACATTGATGCTTACATGTGTGGCAAAGCCGTGACTTCAAAGCGCATTCCCACCCTAGATATCCTTCCTCAAAGCTGATTTTGCTCCTTATGCTTCAGTCTTCTCGAAATTGGTCATAAATAACATTTTTCTTTACATTTCAGCTTAGCTCAAGTCGCATTCCATTCCATCGCATCGCATCCCATCGCATGGCATATATGTCGATATCCGTATAGCCGAATCAGTTTGTTAGCTGGCAATATTTGTTCTAGAATCAATTTGTTTTGATTGCATTAGTAGCTAGTAGCTAGGCGTGGCTTAATGTAATTAGCAGCTGCAAGCGTTGCACAATATTTTAAGCTGATTATTTGTTTTGGCGCAATGCTGTCGTATTTTTCAGTTAATTAGACTTATTGCTGCAGTTTTTTGTTTTTTTTAGCAATATGGAAGGAAGTGCATGTTTTCGGAAGAGATAAAAACGAATGTACTCTGAAACCATTCCAAAAATAAAAAAATTCACATTATTTGTGAAATACACTAAGAGGTAAATATAAACTGTTTTTTAATTCCTTTATTTGAACATGTGTCAACGGAAAATGTCAACCAATAGTTCAATTGCGTCAACCAGTGTTTGACAAAACGAGCAGCATCCACTGACGTCAATAAAAGGAGCATAGCTGATCAGATGGATCAGATTTTGTAGATGTGTAAAGGGCTACGGAAATAATAAGACACTCCAAAGTAGACATCTCCACATTTAATAGAAAAGCAAGAAGAGCGTAGCAACGCGCGCCAGGTACAACTAGTATATACAATAAATTCAAAACCTAGGCACCTATCCGCAACTGCTCTAAACAGCTGTCATAGTTAGAACAATAAACATCAATCAACTTGCTCAAATCGATTGTCGCCAGATCAAGCCAATTGTGTAAACGAGGTGCGTCAATCGTTGGTGGTTGACGCTTTTTGTTTTTTAAATTTGGATCAATAAAATTTTTGTCAGAGCACTCATAAATTTTTCGTTCTACATCAAACAATTGACGCAAGATGTACGCTTCTTCACTAATCATCTGGAATTAACAAGACTGGTCATCTAAAGCGAAAATTCATGTCAGGTGGAGTCACTTCAGTCTCCTCATGAGATATCAATTATTTAAACGGCAGAATAAACCGGTTGACGCTTCTGTCAAATTTATCTAAATTGACCACCAAGCAATTGACACAAGATGTACGCTTGTTCATCAATCGCCTAAATTCAGCATTAAACACTGAGCATATGAAGCGAAAATCCATGTGGTGGAGTCACTCAGTATCCACATTTGATGTCAATCATATAAACGACTTAATAAACCGGGTGACGCTCCTGTCAAAGTTATTTAATGTACGCTTTTCCATCAATCGTCTATACTCAGCATTAAAAGCTGGAATTCTGAAGCGAAGATCCATAGGTGAAGATGCTTCAGTCTCCTCATGTGTAGGCTCTTGTCTAGCAGATTCACTCACTGGATATTGGTTGGCGTGAAGTTTTAAGCGAGTGCAGCAATACCTATTAACTATATTCTTACAATATTATTCTTGACTGCCCCAGAGCTGTTTGCCATGCCTCTAGACCGTACAGCAAAAGCTTTCTTCTTAAACTCAGTTGCTATCTTGTGTTCTGTGTTCTGTCAGTTCATCTTAAAGTGAAGCTTGAGATCAAGCTGTAACTCTTTAGCTTTATGTGTTGAACATGGGGAAGCCATCGCCTTTAAGAAACACTGGAGGACATCTGGTGTGTTTCATTGCGAATATAAAATGGATAGAATTTTCTACGTTCACTCAGATACACCATCGAATGAACCAAGTTTCAAGAAGGTGATGGTGATGCTGGAAATGTGTCGACACGGCGGCTAGATCACCTTTCCTTGTCTAACGGAAGATCAACAATAAAATGTCTAAGACACCGCCTAACACAATGTCCTGACATACTCTAGCTCAATCGGATTTTACCATCGTAGAAAGCATAAAAAGTTCTGTTGTTGAAGCTATGATCCTATAATACAAAGCATACTACGCCATAGTATAATGATATTATTGACGACATGACGACGATCTAGACGTAGATTTTCCAGTAGATTTTCTGGTTTTAAGTTGAATGAACTCGTTGATAAGATCGCTTAATTAGATAGGGCAGATCCAGGATCTCAACTTCATTCGCAGACGATCTGAACTTAAATGTACTAAAGGCAGTTTCCAGCTGGTTCGCGAATTGGTTAGCATTTTTTCTAACGCGATCTAGACCAGGTTTCTGTTGGGCTTTGTATGGGGAAGCTTCCTTAAATTGTGCTCTTGAGGTACAACGTGCATGCACAGGCGCGTCTCCAGGGAGAAATGCACCAGTAAGCATCATTTTCTCCTACTTCGTCGCTTGATTTAGAGCAGCAATGTCCAACAATATGGGGCATTTTTGGGGAATAGTACGTTGATGTTTTTTATATGCCAACACACATCCTTACACATTCATTGATAATAAGGAGATTTCTTAAGCATGCAAGGAACCTAGAGCAGAGATCTTCAAATGTATATTGAAAGTTAAGCTGGGTAACACTAACATTATTTACTGGAGTAACATAGATAGCTGCAAGCGTTAAGTCACCAAATACTATTACCACAGCAACCTGGACGGCAAAACTTAGGTTTGTAATCTTCTTTTTTATTTTTGGCGATTAGTCCGTAAAGTCATAAGAACATAACATTTAATATAAATAGTATAGATACAAAGGATACGCCAACTGATGAGAGTGCTGAACAACGCGAAATGGAGCACGAATTTGAACATGAAATCCTCGAAAGAAGGTAACTACAATATTTAAAAAAACTGTTTATAGAATCGAAAAAATGCATTTTTATACACCTTGGGCGGATTACAAAAATGGTTTTGGCAATTTGAAAGGTGATTTTTTTATCGGTTTGGATAAACTACATTTGCTAACCACTTATCAGCCACAAGAGCTGCTCGTTTATATGGAAGATTTTAATAATGTAACCAAATATGCTAAGTACGATGAATTTGAAATTGGCAGCGAAAGCGAATTGTACAATATGAAGCTTTTGGGCGCCTATTCTGGCACTGCTGGTGATGCTTTAATACATCATAAATATAATAGTTTTTCTACTTATGAAGAGAGAGACCATTCTCCACATACTCACAACTGTGCTAACATTCGAGTTGGTGCTTTGGTGGCTAATAGACATGCTTTTCCCCAAATTTAAAGAAAGACATTACGTCAAATTGTTATATTGAACGCACGTAGCATAAATATTCTTCATCAGATCGACGAGATACTCGTAGTACAAACTAGTCACTCACTTTTCGAGATATTAAGCCGAAATTTTTTTGTGGAGATTTTCAGTTTTCCTAGGTTTCTATAAAATTTAAAGTGCCAGGTACACTGGAAGATATAACCTATTTAATTTTGTTTTACAAAACAATTTTAAACTCGAAATGAGCACAATGAACCCAGAGTATGTCAATAGTGTATGTAAAGTGAGGAGACCATAGAGAATCTTACTGTGTCTTGTTTGTTAAAATTCGAATCTGTCGGATTGAAGACTTCCAATTGCTTCGAATCCGACTAATACAGGTGACTTATTTTAGTGGTAACCTCTAAAATCTAATTACATTCAGCAAAGGTTACAGCAACGGTCAAGGGAGAGCGATATAGAGCAATGATACGCCATGAAAATTACATAGAATATTACTGGTTTCAGTAAGAAGCCACATGTCATACTGCTTGCTTCATTTCGAAAAGTCGTGATTTCGACTGGACACCTTGTTCACCAGATTTAGCTCCGCCTGACATTGTGACATTGTGACGTTGTGATACCACATGAATCTTCTTTGAAAATTTAACGCTATACTTTTACAGCCATTGGGAAGATTTTACATTTCATGAAATTTTTGACCTCTTACTTAAAAGTTTCAGATATGTCATTTAGAAACTAGTCCTCGAGCTGATAGAATCTTCTTTTGGACAGTGTGGGGCAGTGGCATAGAAGTTGATGTACAGTGTCGGATTCCTCACAATAATCACAGCTCCTACACAACTCTTGTGAGAAGGTCCCCAGTCTCCTATAAAACAGTGCGCTGTTACTACTCTTAAAATTTATACATCCATTCTACACATTCTAAGTAGGGATTGATTTCTTTTCCGGACATACTTAGGCCACGCCTGTCTTGAAGTGCTACACATGATAGGTCTAGACCACCTACTGTTTGCGGTTCTAATAGTTCTGGTTTTGATTTGCAGCTTGCAAGTTGACAGCGGTATGATAATCGACTCCTTATCCTTAAATTTGTCATTAAAAACGCCTTTATTGTCTATCAATATAATCTCCATGAAGATAAATACACTTTTCCATAGTTTGAACCAATTTTCGAAGCACTTTTACCACTCAAAAGTGGGTACCTCCAGAACAAGCTCTTTTAAAGCTTAAAAAGTTTCTGCAATGTTGACCTCGCAATTCATTTTTGATGTGCGGCAACAAAAAGAAGTCATTGGGTGGGAAGTTACAATGCTGTAAGGTGGAGAACCCATTAGTTCGATATTTTGAATGCACTAAAACTCTTATGTGTACGCCGATGTGTGAGAGCTTGCATTGTTGTGATAGATGATGATCCGCATTCCAGGGTTGGTTTTCCTCAATTCTTCGAAAACTTCTGGCAAACAAATAGTGGTGTACTATTCAGAATTAACTGTCCTACATTGATCAGTGGCGACATGTTTAGTTGTCATAGTCGGGTTTTACATCATCGAGGCTGTATTTCAATTTAAATAATTTAAAAATTTCGTTGCGACACATAATATGTATATCCATACTAAAGTGTACACATCATTTTCTTTTGATAGGTACTCCTTAGCACATATTTTAATTTTGTCATAGAGTTTGCGATGCATTGAAGCAGACAACAGAGATCATCTTAAAAATGCTACACACACAGAAATACTTCATTAAAAAATATAATAGAATTATGACTACAAAACTAAATTTTCCAAATCAACGAATCGTTAAAAATATTTCAAGCAAATAGCGTCCAATGAATATCTACGCTTTTGTTGTACGTAACAAGGTATGAGATATTAAAATTTGTATAGCTATAATATTATAAAATATGTATTTAGATACCTAGCAAAGTATTGTATGAATGATAAAAACTCTTCTTACTCCTTAGAATGTCGAAATAAACAGCCACAACCGTCGAAGATTGAAAACATCAAATGAGATAAGGGGTGAAAAACTCAATTCGACCAACTCTCCAGCCAGCCAGCCAAGTGATGTAAAAATATAAATATCATATTGCGCATCATGCAACAAAGTCGCATAATAGAATTATTTCATATTGCGGCATGGAGCAAATTTGCTGAGGGAAAATAAAAGCGTACAGAAGCGTAAAACGAGCAACATCACTGATGATGATGATGAGAAGCACGATAATAATACATACTGTATTGGAATGGTTGGGAGTAGTATGAGTATAAATGCAACTGGACAATATAATTGAATTCTAAACTCAGAAGACCAACCGACAACTTTTGTAGAAGATGGATGGATGGTGTGGATTTGAGTTGCAAAGAAAATATAGAGCAAGGATATTGTAAGCCAACTCTAGCAAGCAGGCCAAATTGTCTGTCTATATGCAGTGCGTCATTCAATCAGTTGAAATGGTTACAAATAAATTGTGTAGATACTCGTAGCTAAAAGCTGCTTAGAATTGCAAGCAGCACGCTACAAAAGCATTTCCAGTTACCTATTTTCAAATATTTATTGCATTATTGGCATATTTATAACGAAATATTATTGCAACGATTTGAAAATTGCATACGGAAATTTATAAACAATGAAAAATCATTTCGAAAAGCAACTCACATAAATGTTAAGCAAAAAAAAAGTGCTCGGATGCCATAAGAGCAGATTGAAAAGTAATCGGGTATAGGTTCGAAAATTTAATATTTTTTTTTTTTGTCAATATCGCTCAAATCGGTTCAAACAATACCAATATAAGGTACATTATGGGAACACTCATACTAGTAGTCGATCCAAACGATAACGGTAATAACCACAACCAAAACTTGAGTAGTGTCTGGGTCTAAGTGTCATGACAAGCAAGTGGTCACTTGGAGCCGATAGAAACAGATTGGGAGAAAATATTCTAAGAAGGTAATATTGGCCCCTTAGGACCTTTATCCAAAAGATACCTGACGTAGACTTCAATGTCGTGAACATCATATTGAAATTGCGTAGGTCAGGCACTCATGGCAATGGATATCCTGATAGTTGGTCCGAAGACAACTGCACCTGTAGCCGTGTCGGTGAGTGAACCATTTAATCGTTGATGGTCCACTAACAGGTACGTTCTCCTACCAATATGATCGATTGGGAAATGGAACTGAGAAGCTTGTACTAATTCTAATTCCATAGTTTAACAAGCTGATTTCGATGCCAGGAATATTTTTGAGAATACTAAAATGACCCAATTTGTCTAGCGTCAGACTACTACAAAAAACAACCAACATTAGATCTAGCGATGGTGACATGCTTACAACTTTTTAACAACAACGCTCAAACAGAGACCTTTGTTCTTTTTAACAAGCATAGACGCAGCCACCCGAAATTATCTGTGTCCACTTCAATCCCCAGTATTGAAGAACTCAAATGCGTCATAAGTAAGCTCAAAAACAACAATGCGCCTGGTCTGATCATATCCCACAGAAACTCTTTAAAGCGTCTCCAAATCGAATGTACGCGATATTGCCTCTCATTCAATAAGCCTGGACAGCAAATGGTTCATTGACAGAGTGGAATAACTATCTCGCAAAAGGCGACCTAGGAGAATGCAGCCATTGGAGGTATTACATTACTTAATATAATTCATAATACTCGTACTAGGTCGCATTTCTCCGATAATAGAAAAGCCGGTCAATTCGTAGCTGCGTAGATCAAAGTAATACCTTTAGAATCAACGATATGTAATGATGCCCCAAAGCTTATCCAATTACTACGTTGATGACATTTGCTTGCTATCGGACACTGTGTCGAGTGTTCTACCCATAAACTTTAACAAGAATGTCTTCTTACACATCAACGGATATCAAGTCGAAACGGGCACCAAATTCTGTCACCTTGAAAACATAATCACCAAAGACGGGCGAGTTGATGAAGATGTCTCCATTCGCATAATCCAAGCATCCTTCAATAAAATGTGACTCTCAACGCACGTTACACCGCGTTATAAATTAAAAATATTTAAAGCTTCAGGTCAGTCTTAATATATGTAATGTGAGACCTGGAAATCCTCCGATATCATACTCAGAAGGTTTCAAATCTTCATCAACAAATACATCCGTCGAATAATTGGAACATTCTGGAATCACAAAGGTTCACTAATGAGCGTATGCTGGCACTTGCCAACAGCGACAATATTGCAAGGGAAACCTGTAGAAGTAAATGGTTTTGATAAGAGGATACGTTACGCAAAGAAGCTGCTAACATCGCTCGCATCAACTTTAAATAGAACGCCAACCATCCCGCAACCGATGTATGCGAAGAAGTACATGGTGTTGGACCATAGAAAGCGAATGTTGACGAATAAGTAAATCATGTCCAGAAGTCGAAAGGATCACACAAGATCGACAACGCTGGAGACGATATATGCCCCCATTTTTGATATTTCATATTTTATTATTGTATCATTTATTGCCTAAACCAATTACCTTTTAAATAGCACTCGCATGTACACACTATACAATACAATGTATCTGTCTGTAAGTTTCTGCGTATTTAATTGCCTCGCCTCGGTTCAGTTCGATTTCATTCGATTCGGGTTGGTTTGGTTTGGTTTTGCTCTGTTGCAGTTTGCAATTTGTGCAGGAAATTGAAAATCGCATATTTTACTCGTAAAATTTCATTAGACACAATAATACGCATACGCACAGTTGTCCGCCAATTTGATGACTCTCCACCATGTTGTGTTGCAGATACCTTCTCTAGGCAGCCAACTGACTACCTACTCTGATTCAATCTTCTTGAATCTCATGTTGTTTGCTACTAGTACTCGTATAGTTTGTATGCGATTTTAATTATATGCAGAGCGAGTAAAATTCTAATTTTCTGCTAACTAGCTTTGTAGTTGATATTCAATTTTTGATTAAAATTTCGCTGTGCATGGGCTTTGCAAAAATTAGTAAGTACATACTAAATATTAATCTATATGGAACTAATATATGTAACATTCCAGATTTCTAATTGGGTAACATTTTTGTACAACGTCGTTAGAATGAATATGCTTCGTAAAGTATTATGTACTTTTTGTGATTTGTCACCGGGAATTATTGTGAAACAAGTCTCCTTTCAATCGTATATACAACACTGTGTAAACAGCTGGAACCATACACGGATACACTGATAGGATAGTATCAGTGTGGCTTCAGATCAAAGAGGTCGACCAAATTTTCACTCTCTGACAAATCCTGGAGAAGACCCGTGAGTACAATAATGGCACACACCATCTATTAGTCGATTATAAGTACACTTTCGACACGCCGTTAAGATTGAAGTTCTTCAACGCCTTATTTGAACGCGGTATTCCTATACAGAGCGTACGATTTTGCATGATGCAGAGCGTCGGCAGAATAGGAAAGAACCTCTCCGAACCCTTTGATACCAAGAGATATTTCAGGCAGAATGATGCTTTATCTTGTGATTTTTGTAATATCTTGATAAAGTACATCCAATACGTAGAACAGTCGGGCACAATGCTCCATAAGGAAATAATGCTAGTCGTGTATGCTGATGACATTCCAACATCGACACGAACGAACAGCGAGTTGTTGAGAACCACCAACAACAACGTCAGCCTGGAGATCAGGCGAAGTATCACGCTTGCTTCTTGCATCTTGAGATTTTATATGGTAACTTCCGGTGGATGGATACTCCACATACATTTCAAAGGACTTTTAACAAAACCAACGCAGAATACATTTTTATGTATTAAAAATTACATATTTCAGTATTGAAGAAATAGCTTAGTCCGCCGTAGACAAAAATTATTCATGAAACACAGAATGCTTTCACACACACGTGTTTGAAGTAGTATCTGCATGAAACAACAAAAGGACCACAGACAAATAACCAACACTACGAATAAATTTGTGTATTTATAATTATTTGATATTTTATAACTGCGAATAGTAAGTTTTCACTTAAAGTCGCTTATAATTCGCAACTACTTTTAATACTCAGCATTAATTCAATGTAATTCTACGTTAACTGAATGACACAGTACTTCTGCTACATTGTTTTAAAAGAGCAGTTCTACAAATTGTCAAAGTAAGTTCTGACATGTCTGTCAGGCTTAAAGTACTTTATTATTTAATTTACAAAGTTTTGGTTTGCATAAGGAATCTATTTCGTTTAGGCGATTTCAAGCAGCTTACACAGCTTCTATGTATTTCATTTAAAGCCTGCAAACATCATTCAAAAGACAGACATATACAATCCATTAACTCTATTGCACATAACCTACTTATGCACAAATTGCGCTAGGACGACTTGTACTTACACACACCACCAACAAGAATAATCGCCTTCGATCAAAATTGAAACAGCGCCTAATTCCATCTCATGCCAAATCCGAAACCAAAAGAATGAATGAACGAACGTCGAACCAATGTGCAACAAACCACCGAAAAAAAAAAGAAAAGGAGCAAGTCTAGTACGAGTCCTGCCACTACACTGGCCGATGATATCAACTGTGTAGGCAAATTATTTCGACAGCTGATTTTAAGCGGAAAACAAGAGATTTTCACGGCATACAAAAGCAGCACACAATGTAAGGATATGTACACATAAAGGGACGGCCAAAGGACGAACAAATGTTGAAAGAGAAAAATTGTAAGGACTGCGAACAACGAATGAAGCAAGTTTGCGTTGTGTTTTGACACTCTATTGGTCATTTAGAAGTTCCAGTGCATTTTAAAGTGCTCAGCAAAGGACGAAAGGATGAACTTTAGCTGGCAGCATAGGTTAACATTTAGGAAGCATGTATGCTCTGCATTGGTGCTGCATTTGCATAAACATAAAAAGCTCATTCACACCAATTTGCGACTTTTTAGGTGACATTTTGTAGATGCAAAGATTGGAATATGAGGCAGATAAAAGGTTTTTCAATAGGAACCTAACTATTTTGTATTTCAATACTAATGCAACTTTAATTTTTTTTTTTCAGGATCTGTCAACGTCAAAACGTTAGGTCAAGATGTGCGCACATGGTGAAGTTCATGAACGAGTATCGTTTGAAAATTATTAAAAATTTCACACGAAATTCTGAGTAGCAATTCTCAAAAAGCTTACTCCAATTTTCGTTCGTAATAATCATCCAAAATTTCAGCACAATATCTCATTATTATTCTGTTCTATTTGAACACTAATTTTCTATTGAAAACCCCTTCACTTTAGGCATATACTTTAGAGTATATACAAATTTTTGTTGCAGCTTATGGTTTTAGCACACTTCATTTGATCGAAAGCAACTGATAATGGAAAATTGTTATGGCAGCGCACATATCCTTTGCTTCAAGTTGAGTTTAGTTGAGTTGAGCTGTGGCATACATAAATACAATCAAGATAGCAGCAGTTGCTGTTGCAATGATTTTAAAAAATTCATTTGCACTTAAGGCAAAAATGACTAAGAAATAAGGACTATAAACAAACAAACAGCTGATCATCAAAGCGCATGCTGCCTTTCACATTCAGATACGTATCATAGATATATATATATATATACTCGTAGATACAAATCAGCTGCTAAGTGCAAAACATTTACACATTTTATTTTATTTTATTATTTTGTTTAGTACATCATGAAGCAATTGTCTAGAAACGAAACGAAAACACTAAAATTGATTTTCTGCTGATTTTGTAAATCTAGGAAGCAAATTTATGCTCGGCTTGTATTGAATTTTAAATCTGATTTGCCTAAACGTGCAGAAAGCTTTAAGGATACGTACGCATACGCATACATGTTGCCTAATGTACAGCTTTGCCTTCTTGGCATGTCCTGCAAGTCATTTTGATTTATTACCCATGATTTTCCAAGTTATTGAACAGTTTATATGGGCGTTTGTTTTCCGCATTTACACACTTCGATCCATCCATCCATCCATCCAAAGGATTCCTAAGCTTAGCGGCACAATTTGTTTCTATGCGAGAACATTTTGCAAGAAATCGTGTGAAAGAATTGCTTTTGGGATTTATTGTTCAATGTTTGTGTGTGTGTGTGTGTGCGAGTGTGTGTGTGTCATCTTTTTAATGCGTATAATCAGTAAACTTATGGGCGGTTTTAATGCTATTTTTAAATCAAATGGATTTGTTAAAACTAACCGATTTTCTAGAATGCTGAAATGCTTCAATTTCGAGAGTATCTTCGACGAGTAATTTGCCTAGACGTGCAGAAAAATTAATGTGGAGAAAAAGAGAACGTAAAACACATTTGCGTACTTCCGTTAGTATAAGTTTGTTGTTCTTATTTACTGGTTCGTCTGTTGCTCCCTCTCTTTCCCTTTCACTCTTCACGCTAGTTCTTTTACTGGCGATATTTAAACCAGTTACAAAACTCGAAAGCCAATTTGTCTTGTTGTTAATCTAACAGTTGTTGCATTGTTTGAAAAAGCAAGCATCCGCACCAACAGTGACTCTTCCCGAAATTTAAATAGCTATGCTATAAAAAACTAGATGGCGCTGGATATTGTTAATATTTCATAACATTTATTTATCTTTAATGCACGGTTAAGCATTAATTAACCAACTAGCGTCGGAGACTCTATTGATAACATCTTTTCTGTCTTTCGGTCTTATTAGAGATAAAAGTTTCACTCTCAAAGTTAGTCCAGGCCGCCGCAAGTTGACGTTATTTGCGCCTTCTAGCGGTAATAGCATACCAATATGTGGCGCATCGTAGCACCATAGATGGCGCTGCCGTATATTGCTAGGCAGCGACATCTATTGGCATAGTATACATATATGTACATAGAGTACAAATAGCCGTATTGTAGGTGTGGTGGGCGTAGCACTCAAAATTATCGCGAAACTTAACCTGCGTATGTATTAGATCTAAACATCCCCCGTTTTCTGGACCTAAATTAAATAGACTCCGAGATTTCAGTGTTCATATGTACGAAAGAGGGACAAGCAGACATAAACTTATTATTATTATTGACTCAACTTTGCCTACATTAATTAAAATTATTAAAAACTGTTCAAACTCTACAAACTGCTGTCGATTCTTACGGTACGACGAAATTTTCATTACTTTCCTATTCGGTTTACACTGAAAGATAGCAAAGACCCAGAAAATTGTTTGTGTAAATTTCACTGGTTAATGCAAAGAGCTGCGTATGTGTGCGTGTGTGCTGTCAATAGGCATAAAACAACAAAACGATGTAGCATGCAAAATTGTTGTACTATATATTTTGGCATAAACGTTACGATCTTTGCTATAAGCAGAAAGATAACGAAGAACGACGAAAAAGTTTGTGTAATTCATATGGTTAATGAAAAGAGGTGTGTGTGTGTGTGTGTGTGTGTGTGTGTGTGTGTGTGTGTGTGTGTGTGTGTGTGTGTGTGTGTGTGTGTGTGTGTGTGTGTGTGTGTGTGTGTGTGTGTGTGTGTGTGTGTGTGTGTGTGTGTGTGTGTGTGTGTGTGTGTGTGTGTGTGTGTGTGTGTGTGTGTGTGTGTGTGTGTGTGTGTGTGTGTGTGTGTGTGTGACAATGATGAAGAGCATTAGAAACAATCTAACTAAAACAGTGCTATTCAAAACTACACCATACAAAGTTTTTATATGTGTGCGAATGCTGCACTGAAAAAAAATTTTTGTGAATGCATCGTAGTGACGTTTTCTATGTTGTCGCTCGAATTAAAGTAGTATACCAACGTAAGGCTTATGTCGTTATGATTTTGCTTTGTTTTTTTTTTTTGCCTCTTGATTCTGATTTTGCCTAATACTATGCTAAATATTTTACCTACGCTTGGTTTACAACAGCAACATGAACTTGATTGGTGAACGGCGTTAGAGAAAACGTCCGAGCTGCCAAGAGCAGGTCTATGATGACCTGAAGATGTTTCGGATTGCCAGCGACTAGCGCTGAATGGTGCGCTTTCCTACGTGCGGCCTTGACCGATAGACGCTTGTAGAGCCACCTAAGTAAGTAAGTAAAACAACTTTGTTTTATCTCTAGGAATCAGTCAACTGTGTCGATCGCTGGAGTTAAATACAGAAATTCTCGAGCAGCTCGACGAGCCAAATCGTTCTAGCAATGTCCGTCTGTCTGTCTGTCTGTCTGTCTGTCTGTCTGTCTGCGCTTCAGTCTAGCTGTAATATTACAAACTAGTCCCCCAATTTTTGAGATATGGGTTTGAAAGTTAGTATAAAAACTTAATGTAATATTTAAGATATTTTTTTTTTTTTTTGTTTTTTTGATAAACTAAATATCAAGTATCTAATAAGCGAAGCTTTTCAAACCTTATAAAAGCGCTGAAACTTGTTTTAAGTCGCTTTGTAATTGCGCAGTTATTAAATTGTAAAGTGTAGTAGAAAAGCTTTATGCTTAAGAGAACTGTTTACAAAAAGTGGCTCAAAACAAGTTCCCGCCGCACCCTCAAATGAACAGAAATAGAAACTTTGACTCAAAAAGCTCTGCTTACAACTCTTTCTATGTAACTCAAGTAGTGCAGACAAATCTTTTTGTTACGGCTCGCTAATTGATGATAATAAGCTTACCTCTATATAGAAAACTAAGAAAGAACAATGCTGTCGAATGTACACGCCTTTGAGATACCCTGTAACTTGTTTAAGGCTACATATATAAACTATAGATTATATGATTTAGTGGTCCATTCTGGACATATGCGGTATATTTTATTAGAGCTGATGAAAAATTCGAACGAATTAAAAATAAACACTAACAAATGTTCGTATAAAAACTCCAAAATGGGGCCGGGTTTGCCCAATCTGGACCTATGCGGAATATTTCATTAGAATTTGCGTAAGATATTTAAAAACTAATAGGAGTCAGGACGGTATGGCAGCTACCCCTTAAAGGTGAGGTTAGTATATTTATTTGAATCTAAGTAACCAAACTTCTATAACTCTTATAGTTTTCGAAATATATTCGTGCAAACAAACGGTCGAACGGACAGACGGACGAACACACGTACATGTCTACATCGACTGGCCTTCCGATTTGTCTGCCACGCCTCCTACTATCCGTTAAATACAGTTGCATAAAATAAATATACCCCTTTACGCTATTTGCAAAGGGTATATAAAAACATCGTTAGAAATAGCATTTCCATTTTAATGGTAACAACGTATCTACAGTTTATGACATTTTTTCTTTTGCATGCGTAGTGAGATATTAAAATGATATTGAGATACAAAAAGGTAAACGGCAGCTGCTTTAGACTCAAATACTCGAATACTCATAGCCAAGCAAAGCAGTTTTATTGTGGATATGTCGTCAAGGCAATAGACAAATGACAAAGATTTGCAAATTGATAACCAGATAATGATGTTGCAACGTCAAGAGAGATTGATATCTGAGTAGTCATACGAAGAAGCGCACAACAATTTGAGGCTGTATATATCTACAATAGATCAATAAACAATGTAAAAATTTAATTAGAAGATACAAGATACATGCGCGGCATATATATACATATATAAAGTTTTCTAACTAAACGTATGGCTGACAGAACTGTGTCAGTTTGCAATTAAATTCGATTAAGTGTAATAATTGACTGAAAACTGCGCAGATTATAGTAGATGCTGGCAAAGTGGGCATTTAGAGTTACAAAAATAACAAAAAAAATGTAAAAAAAATATTTAAAAAATCGTAACTAATACAAAGAGATGCAAAAATATTTTATTTGAATATAAATAACCACAACATAATACGATACAAAGTATGCATTGAAAGAAATAAACTAGGAAAAGCTTTAAAGAAAATAAACAACTGCAGCTGCTGGAAATATACAACATTGTTTTATTCGAAAAGATACAAAAGTATCTAATATGAAAAATAAATAGAAAAGCATATATTACGCAAAAAAAAGATCGAAAAATCAGAAAAACATGTCACTTAAATTTGACCAAAAGCAGATGACATGAAAAAATATCAAATTTCTTTGTGCAAAAATATCTAATATGAATAAACACAAAAGTATTTAATAGGAATAAACTCAAAGTATCTACTAAGAAAAGATGCGAAAGTATCTACTACGAAAAGATACAAAAGTATCTATCTTTGTTAAGCAAAATAATTTTGTATCGTACCTTTCGTACGATACAAAAGTATCTCACTTGATAAAGGTGTGTTAGAAAAGTATCTCAAACTATCTTATTGTAATACGTGTATTTAAACACAAATCAGCTGATACGAAGAGATAAAAAATAAGCTGATACGAAGAGTTTTAAGAGTATTTAACATGAAAAATTAGGTGTTAAGATCGAGATAAAGGTTTCATAGCCGTTGCTTGATGTGGTAATCAATATCAAAAATGTAGCGTGAGGATGACTCAAATACCGAATTGCTGCTATTCACCACCAGACAAAACTTCAACTTTTAGCCTTCCCAAACCCAGCCTATCCGAGCAAGCTAGGCAATTAAGTTCCATCATGGATTCTAAGCTTAACTGAAAGTATACCAAGATAGATTCAAGAAAACATTGGATTAACACAGCTGTGCTCTGCTTTGAAAGCTGCTATAATATAATGTAGGAAAATTAGCTAGAATACAGAGATCATATAAATCCACGGGCATAGTCATGAAAGTCATGCTTAAGATGGAGATGACAGATGCTGTCTAAAGCTGTGCTTTATTCTTTAAAGAATCGGAACGGTGTGTATTACTTTCGAGTAGTCGCAACGTCATTCTCTTGAAAATTTCAAATAAGGAACTGTGTCCTATGAAATTTTGTACATTTTCAAGAACTATAGACCAGTGGCAGGATAGCAAGTAGCAAAAATGTACAATGTGTGGTCACAGAACTGATGAGAACTTGTAGCTACGTACAAAACACGTGTCTTCGTAGCTTAACATTCTTTGTGAAAAACAAAAAGTTGTTGTATACTCTCTTCAAATAAAAAAAATATGCAGGTATGTATTTCTCAATCTAAAAATTTAACTTGAACCAACTAAAAATTCATATAATTTCATAATATAGGTCGATTTACGCGATACTTAACAATTTATGCGAAGAAAAAGAAAAGTGTATATTATGGCACAAGAAAGTACGATGCGGTCGAGTGTGCTCGACTTCGTGATACCCTGCATATTGTTTAAGGCTCCTTATATGAACCATAGATTATATTATTTAGTTTTCCGAACTATGCGGGATATTTTGTTAGAATTGATTAGAATTAATAAAAAATTAAAACAAGTAAACATTTTTAGTATTTGAGGTTACACCTAGTTAGATGGATGACCTACCTAGTAGAAGCACATATTCTGTAAACGTAAACAACTTGGACTTAAGTTACCAAAATTGTACTGGCTACTAGGACCTAACTCTCAGCTTTCACTAGAAAACAAAATTATAATTTATTCGACAATGCTTAAACCAGTTTGGACATACGGAATACAATTGCGGGGTTCGGCATCACAGTCAAATGTGTTCATTATTCAGGATTTTCAATGCAAAGTTGTGCGCCAGATTACAAGTGCAGCATGGTACGTCTCAAACGATAGGCTTCACCACGATTTAATGGTACCAACAGTCAACCAAGAAATACAGCGTCATAACCAAAGGTACCTCAAGCGTTTGGCAAACCATACAAACAGCCTAGCGAAAACACTGAGAGATCCAGCACAAGGAATCCGTTGACTAACTAGGTAGATACTACATTGGCAGCTTTCCCTTCAAGATAGCTAATCAGTTTAATTTTAGATTAATTATACGAAACTGGTCTATTATTATAATAGATGCAAATAATATGGAGTTAAAAACAAAATATTTACAAAACAGCTGATATGAACAGTTAAAAAAAAAGCTTGTACGTAGTGTTACACATGTATCTAGCGTTTTCTTTCCTTTTTACAATATATAAGTATTTTCACTTACAATCTCTCGGTAAACATTTCATAAATACACTTAAAAATTGACTTAGCGCTAATTCAGTTTACAAATAAAAAGTTTCTTTATTAAAAATTAATCTATTATCAAGTGCGGAGATCGAGAGGGTAATATATTTTCTACTGCAAAATTAGCTTAAACAAAGAAATATGTACAAAATTATCGAACATTAAAAAGTATCTACCATAAAAAAAGTATCTGAAAAAGTATCTACATAAAGATTTTACAATAAAATAGGCTATTAATAGTAACATTAGCACAGTTACTTTTTTACGTATACTCACTGTATCTTACTCTCTGAAAACAAACTAAACCACACAGACAAGTGCCGCGTGAAGTCAAAGAATCAACAGATCAAAACAAAATAGTCTACACACGCACACACATTCTCAAATAGCTAAAACTAGTTTTCAATTAAATTATAAATAGTTTGTAGGTGTTTCGAGAAGAAAAATAAAAAAAAATTTCACTCATTCAAATTTGAGTTTTACTCGAGTTTCGTTGCGTCAAATTGTTTAAAACAATTTCAGAAAGCTTTACTCAACCGTTTAGTTTATAGCGTTTTTCAAGCAACAAATGCTCGTGTATATATGGGAAACATTTTTTTTTTTGTTCATATTAAAAGTTTCGAAATAAAAATATTTGCGCTGCAGCTGCGTTTCAGTTGCTGAACAAACGCGTACGAGTGCAGTACAAAAGTATCTACAACTTGAGTGGCACAAATTTGTTTTGCTTTAAAAATAATAAATAATTTCAATCAAATAAACAAAAATGTTGAAACAAATATTTGCTATTGCTTTCATTGCAATGCTTTGTCTTTTGCAGTGCGGTGAGTGTGAAAGATTGAAAAGAAATAAAATGTACTATATATTAGCACTCGTAAGATGTGTATAATGTGTGTGGGATTTGGAACGATTAATACGAGTTGAATAAACCACGCCATATGTTAAAAGTCAAAAATAAAGCTGATTTCATTGCACAAATATTAAATATTTTTTTAAATAATTCAAATTGATATGCAAATTTCAAAGAAAGATTCGGAAAAACAACTTTTTTTCATTGCAACAAAACGAGTGATTTTTTTTTTTTTTTTTTTGTATTATTTATTGTAATTTACAACACATGACCTTGTGTCTTTATATTTTATTATGCAAAAAAATACTTCTCAGCGCGTTAACTTCCAAAGCTGAAACAAATTGCTGTAGTATAACAAAACCAAAACGCAATACAATGTTTGTATCTTAAAGATACTAGTAATTGTCAACTGTATTTGACCATTTTGACCAAATCCAGCAAAAAAATTCTAAAGTAATTAAGAGAAATGCTATATACAGCGATTTAGTATTATTATCTATAACAGTTTAATACAATATTTTCAATTTAATGCATAAAGATACTTAAAGTATCTCAATAACAATTTATACTTCAGTTAGCACACCAGCTCATATCTTCATATCTCCTTTTAAATCTATTTCTAATCAAGTCAACATATAAATATATTCAAAAAAAAAAACTAATTCATTTTATAACTCGCTTTCCCTTTCCCTTTTACAGCATCCGCCATCAAATGTTACCAATGTAAATCGCTCACCGATCCCAATTGTGCCAAGGAAAAAATCGATGAAACCTCAAATATACGCCAAGTTGACTGTGAACAGGTACCGAAACCGAATATTATGGATCAATTGCAGCCGGTCACCAAGTGCAACAAGGTTGTGACAAGCGGTAAGTGTGTTTGGTTGGCAAACTATTTGCTTATAAAAATAAAATACGTAGTACGTCGCAATAAAAAAAATATATATAAATGAATGCAAAACAAATAACACCTTTGGAAAATTACAAAGCTGTACAGAATTTAAATTGATTAAGTAAATATTATATATATCAAGTGATGTCACGTCGTCGTTGTCGCTCGTAAGTTGTATAGATAGATGTCTCTGTCGATGTACAAGTTTAAACGTGTATTGAAGGCCAATGTTAATTAGCATATTGACGCTGTCTAATAAAATATTTACGCATCTCGTACGCATAATTTCTGTTTAGACGTTTTCGAAAATAAAAGCTTTAAAAAGCTTGTTTGCGGTGCACGCGCTTTTCTTGAAGAAATTTTTCAAATTGCAAATTTTTAAATCGTTTGGGCACAAAGAAAGATAACTCGAGTATTAAACTGGGTTCATCAAACCATAAAACTGATTATTATAATCAGTAGGTCTTTTTTTAGACTTAATCTTATTGTATTACAGTAATGGAGAGAAAGAAATAAGCGGGAAAACTCTTTCACCTCAAAATTGAAAGCAAAAGTTCAAATTTTTTTTCAAATCACTGAAAACAATATACATATAGTCCATATGTCATACCTTTGTTCCTTTGAATACAGGATATAAGAACAAGAAAAAACGTTAACTTCGGTAGAACCGAAGCTTTAATAAACTTCACACTCTGTGTGCATAGTATAATAAATGAATGGTCAATATGCCATGTAAATATTAAATTACCAAATCATCGAGTTAAATACACCGGAACATTGTCAATGGTGTTTTAAAGTTGGAGAGCTAAGAATGCATAATTTTATTTCATACGTAATATTTTAAACACATCTATCATCTTCCGTTTTATCAACGAAAGCTTTAAAATTGTTAAAATCTATTACAAAATTGGTGTTTCCAAAGTAGGAACCTTTGAAACACATATTTATTCATTTCTCAATAAGTAAATAAGCAAAAATGTAGCTTTTGAGACTCTGAAAATCCACATAATATAAGCCCTGCCTCTTGAGCGAATAGTTTTTCTAAAAGAATACTTTTATATCGATTAAAGTAACGACGGACCAAAAAGGAGAGCAGAGAAAAAATAGTAAACGAAATAAGTGTCAACTACAAACTGAAATGAAATTGAGGATTCCCGCATAAATTGTGCAAATAAATTGTTCGTCTGTCACATATGAAAACAAGTAAGTGCTCTAGACTCGAGCTTGTCCGAGATACGTATACTACAAAAGAATATATGTATACGTACATATATAAACAAAATCATACTCTTTGTTGGAATCAAAGCTCAAAAGAACTATATAGGCCACTCTAACAAAAACAAAAATTATATGACTCTTGGTATTGTATGGGCTACACCTAATAGTGGGGCGAGACACGCCCATTGATAGTAATGTGAAGCGTCTGCCTATAGGAAGCCAACATATTTATATTCAACTTGATATTGGAAGTAGTTAAAAAGTTCTTCATACAAAAGCATAAAAGTGGGCGTTGGCTTTGCATGGAACTACACGTAAGAGTAATAATATTTGTGGTTATAGTTCCGCCACTTATATGTAACTTTGTGCATTGGGAAGATACATACATATATGCTTTTCCAACTTCCAATCAAACATTTCATTACATTTGCTCCACTAGAAGGTGAGATATTGCAATGGCCTTCGTGATGTTGGTTGACGTCTAATGGTATGCATTTACACCTGCATAGCGCTTTGCTTTCAATTGTAAATGAAGTTTTCCAAAAACGTTAAAGTCACCATGTCAAATCAAGCGAATACGTGGAATGTTTAATGGTTAGAATGTGATTTTTAATCAGAAGAATGTGATTCTTGTTCTATATGTCAACTCGAACATTTTGATCCGCTTCAACCAATCATACTGTCTGGTACGAGACAAACAATTCTCAACTAGTGTGGAATGGTGTTATCACTTTGTCTGAAAGTTATATAAAAAACTTTGAAAACTAGTGGGCTGAGCTCACTCAGCAATACAAAGACTATTAACTAACTACACTTCAATGGATTCCATCCTGTCAAAACCCGATTAGGTTGTCCATCCCTTTTAACAAAACAAGAGCAAAAACTCAGCATTCAGTTAGTGCGACAGAGTGCAAGCCTGAAGCTCACCAACTGAAACTCGAAGTAGATGAAAGGTATTCAAAAATAATTTTCGATGTTACAACCCTCAAATTAAAAAAAAAAAAAAAACTGGGTATCATGGTCGAGTTGCCGTAAGAAACCTCATATCTCAGCTGTAAATAAGCAGAAGCGAGTGGAGTTTGAAAATGTCAACGTTTCCAAGCCGCCGTTTCCAAGTTTGCAAACCATATTTCTTTTTCGGATCAGAGAAAATTTTGTATTTTCGGGATAAAAGGAAAAAAAGCTGGTATGAAGAAAGAGCAGTATGGCCTTTGTAAAGAAAAATTTGTTGCCCATCGTAAAACATTATGGTGGATGATTTGTGGTTTGGGTGGTATGGCAGTCAATAGTGTTGAGAAACTAACATTTATTGAATCAATAATGGACTAAATTAGTTATATCCAAGTTTTGAAGAATAATTTGCTTCAATGTTCCCAGAAGTTAAGGCTGCAAGAAGTGTTTTTGGTTTCAGCAGGATAACGACCCCAAGCACAGTAAGTAAAGCTTTTTGGCTTCTATATAATATGAAAATCATTTGAGGACACCTCCCCAATGTCCGGACCAGATTCCCATAGAGCATTTGTGTGACTTACTCGAACGCAGAATCCGTCAACACACAATTAACTCCAAAAATATGAAAAACGACATAATAATGGGAAAAAATTGGAACCGCATATACAAAAAAATGTGTGGACTCCATGCCAACATGTCTTACGGAGGTATTGGCGAGAAACGTTTATGCTATCAGTTATTAGCACAACATTTTCTTCGAAAAAATAAGCCTGTACGCAGACTTTTGCGGTAGTGCTTTTCTGACATTTTGTAGCATAAATTAATTAAAACTATAATTTTAAATATTAATATGCTGTAAAAATATTGTTAGTGAATAAACTATACAATAAAACAATGTTTGATTTAATACATAAAACCTTAGCTGAGGTATTTGCGATTAAAGTTAAAATTTCAAAATGTGTATGAATAACACGTACATATAAACTGCAGATATAGTTATATAGTAAGTATACAGTGCCTCGCGCTAGTACTATGACAAATTATACGAAAATAATATATAAATGGAGAATTAACTATAAATTTACACTCATGTATTTTGCTTATTGAAAATCTTATTCGGTTTATTTATTTTTTTTTTTTTTTTCATCCTATTTAGACAAAGCCGGCGTTATTGTTTCGCGCGATTGTCATTTCGAAGTTGTCGGCCAGAAGGATAATGTCTGCACCGTCTCGCACAGTCGCCAGGTGGAGAGCTGTTTTACCTGCAAGGGCGATTTGTGTAATGCCTCCGGCGCCACTGGATTTATGATCTTGAGTCTTACTGCGCTATTAGGACTGGTTGCTGTTCAATTGGCTTTATAATTTAGCACATCAAAAGCAGCAAAAATGTTATTTAGTTTAATTTAATGCGGAATTTTTATTTGCTTTATTTTTGTACACACATGCAAAAAAATTTTGTATCAGAAAACAATGAAAAATGTATACCTAAACACACATACATAGCTGAATATGCATACATACATACATACATATGTACATATATGCATGAGCGCATGTGCGTACCGGGCATGTGCTCCTTTGTAATATGTGTGTGTGTGTGTGTGTGTAGTTATGCGCATTTGGTTTAAAATTTAATTTGTAAAATAAATTGTAACACAACTCACCGAAAATGTTTGCAGTTTTTTTTTTTTTTTTTTTGTAACTCAATTGTTTTCGTCTTAATTTAAAGCATTTTGCAATTTAGATTTACTTAAAATTTAGTTTTTCTTATTTTCTGCCAAACACTCGCTTCACATCTGGCAATGCTGTAAGCCGCTGTCGCCGCGGCTGCTGCTGCTGCTCTTGGAGCTCCTTGCTGATTTTTTCTTCGCAATTTTTTTAACAAATATTTTAAACAAACAAATTACACTTTTACAAACATTATTTCATAAACCACATACAATTTAATTAGTGTACTGCATAAATATAGTATTTTTACGTTTTTTAGCAAACATTTTTAACACAAAAAACGTCAAAAACATAAAAGAGAAACCAATACGAAATACAGATAGACGACAACAACAAACGATGTGCCTTCTCGAAACATCTTCCTCGCTTTGATCTGTGCGCATTAAACTTTCCGTTAATAGTTTCCCGTTTAGTGTGAGCGGTGTGAGAATAGTGCATGAGCGAGATAAACGTACGGTTGGAAATAAACCGATAAAAGGAAGGAGTAAAGATTAGTGATGGGTTTCTAATTAGCGCATGACTGCATTGATTCTCACGCGCAATATACATAATAAAAATTTGATAGATATTCACATCTATACTATTTAATAGATACGATATCTAGCAATAATTACCAAAATATTTCATTCTTAAATGTGTTTTACCGAGTAACCATAAGGAGAATGGTAGATACATGATTTTTTTTATAGATGTATGTCACAGACAAAATAAATAAATAATATATTTCTTCTTGATCAGCATCAGTACTCATGACGTTAAATGTAGCCAAGTCCGTATGTATGATCACCGAGATTTCGGCAAAGTTTATGAAAATAACTAGTTAAATAAGCTTTAACAGTGACCCCCATTTAAACCAGAACTTTTAACTTTTTGTTTGAAAAACTTTATATATCATTTAAAAAATTTATAATACTAACTTACAGCAATTTGTATACCTAACATTTGAAAGCTGTTGTTGTTCTTCGTGAGTACTCTTAGCGCTGAAAGTAATGAACATGGTGAACGTTTTCTCCAACAAATGAAACCAAAGGTAAGTCGCTATAAAGACTTATAGTTAAAATGATTTAAATGATTGAAACTAGTTTTATAGTAGACAGAGTTAGAAAACACTTCCCGGCAGTATTTTTAAGCGTCTGAACAGGCACTAAAATTATAATTCCCTCTTGATTAGGCCCACTGTGATCTGCACTACCTCTTCTACAGGCCTAGCGTAAATCAATTTGCCTGTGCCAGGAATTTTGATACATATTTATTCCATTGTACAGATATATCAGTAAAATTATCTAAGAAAAGACTTTCAAAGAAATCAAGGTATCAGTGCAGATATTGATGGCATTGATAGGAGTGTAAAGCTTCAGAGCACATTTGTATTCGTACTTAAAATCTTCTGTTTTGTCTAACCGAAAAAACAGTTCTTATCGTTTAGGTTTTAGCGAAAATTGAGAAATGTTCTCTTACCTTTTTTTTTTATTTTGGACATTCACCGATTAATTATTTTACTTAAGTGTTACTTACTAGTGTTAAGAGTGAACAGCAATCAAAGTGCATGATAAATCGTTAGAAATGTGATTAAGTTACCCATCCATCGGTATCCAAACCGTTTCAATCCAAAAATGTATTACTACTTGGTTACAGCTGTTTAAAGTTCAAATTCCAATCAATTTTTAACAAAATCCACAGTTGTTCTTACTTTTTATACCAATATTTCATGACTCTTTTAATTCTCAGAGTGTTCATCTTGTATGGATCTAATAGTGTTTAGTCTCGCAGTTTTTCCTAAACCTACCTTGGCTTCGTTCTCTTCTTATATATACAGTTACTTGTAGCAGTCAGAATTTGTATACTCTTCAATTGTAAATTCGATAAAGAGGTCTGTAATGGTCTAATCCAGCGTTCTTCGTGCTGAGAGTGACTGCTACCACTCGGCTCGGCTATACTGTGCTTTTGCAACAACAAATGTGCGCGTGTGCATAGGTTTGGGTACCACTAGTCTAATCACATAGTTACGAGCTAACTACCTAAGAAATTAAATGCAAGGGTGTGTGACGAGTATTAGAGCTTCGTTTCGCCTGCTTCTACTGATTTTCCGGCTCTGCTTTTCGTATTTTGCAATCATAAATGACTATAATATAAACTATATTTATACTAATTTGATTTTAACTTTGCGCCTATGCGTTTATTTGTGGTCATCCAATTAGTAAAAGTGTGCCAAAATTAAAATCAAATATTTGAAAACGACAAGCACACTGATAAAGTAACAGACACACATTGCAAGTTGAATATAAGATCATTTTCATTTGGTAATGAAATAACAAAATAACACACACAAAATAACACACATTTTTTGTTTGTTCCTTTTTCTCTCCCTCTCTCTCTCTCTCTCTCTCTTTCTTCTTTTTTTTTTTGTGTCATTCAAAGTGTTTGTGTCATGCAACCAAAAATCGTATTTTGGTTTCACTCCCTGTTATTACGACGGAGCGAGGAAGGTAACGTATACTGCTAGAAAATTGCAAAAATATATTTGCGACTTCTATATACAATAGTATTTAAGAGATTTGTTTGTATTGGCGAGTATTTTCTAACAAAACAAAAAAACAATCTTTAAATTATCTCTAAAATGCAGTCAAGCAACTTTCTTAGTTTAGAGTTGTTCTCAGCGGTTCGCTCCAAGTCGCACAGAACATCAAAAAGTAAAATAGCATACGAGATTCGATTGATAGTTTATTGGTCTATGTGCGAAATCACAGCATTTACTCAAATATGAACCGCATTAGACTCAAATCTTTCTACCGAGGCATTTGTTTTTGTAAGTTTGGAAATACTAGATAATTAACTTACGTTGACAAATTTGATATAACTTGTACCTATATTTCACTTTATTGCTATTTTTCACTGTAATCGAAACATAAAAGTTTGGGAAAGAGAAGAGCAGTGTTTTTTGAAACTGCTGTTTGACATAGAGCGAAAAAGATTAAGATTTTTTAATGAAATAACGACAAATTTTGTAAAATGGTATTTTAATTTATCTTGAATTGCAATAGCAGTTTTAAATAGCGGGGATTCAAAAATAGTAACATCACTTTTCACTATATTCAAATAGTACAAGACTTCTGAAGAATATAATACGTGAGGAAGCAATTTTTACTGAAATTGATATATTGTTGCCATGACCACTGCACACTTGTGTTGTGTTAGCAAGAAAATCACTTTTTTCCTTTGACAAATATGGTCAACAAATTTGTATAAATTTGTATTCTTCAGAGATATATTTCGAAATATTAACGTGAAAAAAACGTGTTCTCGTTTTAAGTTTATCAGCCTGAAAAAATTCAAATTCGTGCAAATTCGTGCCTTTGAACGAACGTGAAATAATCTAGCTAAACTGTATGAAGAACACATCTCTAATGTGTGTCATGAGCCGATTCATTTGTCTCATTTCAGCTAACTGTTATCTTTTTTGTTCCTTTCGGCTTCATTCTTTTCAGTTGATAGAATAGAGAAAAAAATACACGATATATCTGTCGCGCTCTAACGCGACATTGAATTTACAGGGCAAGTGAGTGAATAAGCTATGTTATTTCACCATGTGAATTACATGGTACGTTTATTGCTAAGTTTCTGCATCTCAGTCAGTGCGTTCTAAGGATTTCAAGGCAGCGCTTCGCATGCCGTACCACTTAGTGTGTATTTCGTATTGCATGCGCATATTTTTGAAATTATTTGCTTTAATCTTTGTTTTAATACTTACAAGTAAGTTAATATCAATTCGCAGTTGAGTTGTTCAACTATTTGTAGTTAGTGAAATAATGTGTGTAAAAGTGAAATGTATGCTTAATACATGCGTTTGTAAAAAATTCTTATTCAATTTTTTTTTTTTTTTCTGAAATGGCTTTATTAGAAGTCGACTGCGCAGTCAGCAGTTAGTGGCAGCAGCAGCTGCGCAATGGTGCTGCCAACTTGTTTACTATAGATTACACTTTTATTGGCTTGAATTTCATCATTATTTATATTTATAAAAATACTTCGTTTTTATACATTTTAATACATCGAGATGCGTATTGCACATGTCAGCTACGTTTCCACAAAATTCGCATGTGAAAATCGTGCCGAAAAAAGATACAGAAGCATGCAAAACTACGGTTGGAAGAAAAATAGAATGATTGGTCTGGAAAGCGTTGCAATTAAAACAATTAAACAATTAAAAATTAATAGTATTTCCATAAAACTGAATCTTTAATACGCTTCATAACAAGTATAAAATCAAAGAGCAATTATATATATGAATATATCCTTGGGGTGTAACTTGGCAGCTGGCACGTGGCACGGAGCACAAAGTACGCCAAACTGAGAGATGTGGATTTTTTTTTTTTTTGCGAGAGAGCAGCTGCTAGAAAAGCTAAACCGTAAAGTTTTTTTTTTTTAATTGAATTATAACTAGTGCTGAAAAGGCGTCCGGTGGGTACGTCGACGCTAAAGCCGTGGATCGAAGCTGCTGCAATGCATTTAGTGTAATCATTTATGTGTGGTGAAACATGCGCGGCTCCAACCTAACAAAACAAACACTACGGATCACCAGCAACTACAATTGAAGCCCTTGAGCCGTGTATTGAAAGGGAAACTGTTGCAATTGCGAACAGAGACACAAATACAAGTCATTTTCCAGCATGACAACGCTCGGCCAGATGTTGTAAAACCAGCCAAATGAGAGGTCGTAGACCATTAGTTGTTTGCTCCAGACATTCTTCCATTTGTTTATCATTTATTTGATTTAATAACGCATGGGTGGGCTGTGCAGTACTTCCGCAATTAAAAGCAAACCAAAAATTGTATCGATTCATGGTTAGTCTAAAAAGATAAAGAGTTCATTTAACTTAAGATCTGTTTGCCAACAAAAAAAAAAGAAAAATGTGAAAAGAAGGTGTCTAGCGTGGTGCAACACTTTAAATATGAAATATTATTGAAAGCGCAGAGTTTCAATGTTGCCATTGTGCTGGCTCTGACTAATATACTGCACTTTATACCATTTTTTTTTTCAATAAGAACTCAATTTCTAAAATATTCCATAAACACTAACTTGTACCCCCAATATGTACACTTGGTCGAAAAGGTCGGCGTACACCACAAAAAAAATTTGAAATTTTAACTTTAATCGCAAATACCTCAGCTAATGTTTAATTTATTAAATCAAACTTTGTTTTATTATATACTAGTTTATTAATTTCTCTTAACTAATAATGTATTTATAGCATTTTTATATTTAAAAACTTAGTTTTAATTAATTTATGCTACAACATGTCCGAAAAGCACTACAGCAAAAGTCTGCGTACAGGCTTCTTTTTACGAAGAAAATGATGTGGTAATACTGGTAGCATAACACTTTCTCGCCAGTACCTTCGTAAGACGTCTTGGCGTGGAGTGTGCAAATTTTTTTTTTTTTTTTGCTGCTTCAGTTGCAATTTTGTCCCATTCCTCCATTATTATATCTTTAAGCATATTTTTGGTATTTTTTTATATTATAAAGGAGACTGAACTTTATGTGCACTGTGCTTGGGGTCGTTGTCTGGCAGAAACCAAAAAACTTCTCTTCTGGTAACATTGCAGCAATTTATTCTTCAAAACTTGCGTATTTCTCAACACTTTTGGCTGTCATACATCCCAAACCACAACTTCTTCTCCATCATATTTTACGGTTTGCTACAAATTTTCCTTTTCAAAGGCTGTACTGCTCTTTCTTCATACCAGCTTTCTTTCCTTTTATCACGAAAATACAAAATTTGTTCTCATCCGAAAAAAAAAACCTTTTTCCAAAACTCTGGGGGCTTGGAAACGTAATAATTTACAAACTACATGCGTTTCTGCTTATTTACAGCTGAAACATGGCGCTGCTTGGGGGCAACTCGACCATGATACCCAGCTTTTTTTTTTAAATCTCTCATTTTGTCAAAAGAGATGGACAACCTGATCGGAGTTTTGGCAGGATGGAACCCGTTGAAGTGTAGTTAGTTACAATGTATTGATGAGTGAGCTCTGCCCACTACTTTTTCAATTTATCTATAGAATTTTCCCTCAAAATATAACTTCAAAATAATTTTTTTCCCTATCCACAACAATTTAATTTCCGTTGTTGTCCATGGCGCTATTAACATTGATTTGACACTACAGTTGATTGAAAAACAATGAACTAAAACTCCAAAGTGAGATAAGCATTTCTTAGAATATTTTTAGTTAGCAACGGTAATCGCATTTTCGCTCTTTTCACGCATCTCATATGCAGCTGTACGCAGACTTTTGCGGTAGAACTTTTCTGACATGTAGCATAAAATGAATTAAAACTATAATTCTATATATTTCTATTATTTTTCCGATTAAAATTTTTTTTGTGTAGACAGTATTTTTTGATGGCGCATCATTGCCAAAAGTCGAAGTAGGTCAATCAATGCACTCTTCTAGAGATAATCCACGTCGAAAGTCTTAGTAAATTAATGCACGAAAATTTTCACGACTTAAGTTCGGTTTGGTGAACTGTTTAAATGTATGTAACACTGCGAAGTAAACATCGGTGTATTTATTTTCCAGATCAACGTGACAAGACGGCTCGATCTAGCCCAGTCCGTCTGTATGTGTGTCTGTCTGTCTGTCTGTCTGTCGGAGAGAAAAGTTCTCTGACTTAGGGAATCTAAACTCGCGGTATAGACTCTCTAGGTGCCGCACCGCTCCAAGTGCTTCAACGTAGTGTATTTTTTTAAGTCATAGCCGAAAAATTTCTTGCTGAACAAACATTTACATTAAATAGTGCTCAGAACCGTATTTATTTTCATTTCAATAGCCAAAGATTATTTACGAGTTTGAAATACCTATTTTTCTTTTTTCACAAAACCGTAGAGAAGTCTAAAAGAAGTCAAACATTTTTCTGTTCCGGTTCAGAAACTTTAAAATGGGTTGTGGGTTTCTATGGAGATTGTATATATACATAAATATGAAGCACATGTTTCAGCACATATGTCAAAATATAGTCCCACATTTTTCTTAGGATCAAGTTTGATTTTCTCGACGAAAACCAAATAATGATATGCAATTTCTTTCTGTTCATTTCAGCAACTAGAACTAGAATAAACCCAATTCCACGACAATGTACGAAAACGACGCCAACGATACCAACAACAATGGAGGAGCCATCAAGTGAGTGTTATAGTATGATACAGATGCTTAGAACAATTTATTTGTATTTTTTATTTTTGTAGCAAAAATATTTCACTTTTGAATAAACCCATTACCATAACACCAATAATACTGGAGGAGGCATCTGATGCAAGCGGTGTAACACCGAACAACGTGCGTCCCATGACAATTGCAATGACTAAACCGGCAACACTCAC
This sequence comes from Leucophenga montana, assembly GCA_035044765.1. Taxonomy (NCBI): domain Eukaryota; kingdom Metazoa; phylum Arthropoda; class Insecta; order Diptera; family Drosophilidae; genus Leucophenga; species Leucophenga montana. The sequence goes on from JAWNNQ010000524.1 coordinate 827,534, forward strand.
CACAAACTGGGAGGAGAGACCACACGACAATCAGGCGACTACTATCATTTCCAGCGAAGCTGGTACCAGCAGCGCGTCCAAAAATGCGCCTTTTAATATTTTTGGTAATAGAAATGCCAAAGCTTTTACTGGTTCACATTCGATTTTACCCAAATCGGATGAGGTGCCAACTCGCAAAGTACCACCAACGCTTGAAAATTTCTGGCCGAATATGATTAACGCTATGAAAAGCATACAATTTGTCGGTGTGGCAGATGCAGTGCTACCATTAACACGCATTAAAAAAATCATAATGCTCGACGAGAAAGCTAAACATATTTCAAAAGAGGCTCTAATGTTATTTGCTAAAGCCAGCGAGTTTTTTATACAGGAGCTGACATTGCGCGGCATGTTAGAAACGCAACAGAGAAGAAGACGGAGACTGACACGCTTTGATATTGCAAAAGCTGCAGAAAATTATGAAGAATATGATTTTCTTGTAGATACTCTACCACGTGAGCGTGCTGAGAAAACCTCTGCATATGAAAAGGAGATCACCAACAATATTTCGTCTGTTGCTGCGGCAACAACAAGTCCGTATAGTGGTGTTGGAGATGGTTCTGGTGATGGTTTAACTACCATGTCAGATGGACGCTCAGAGTTCAAAGACACTCAAAGTGTTGACATCAATCAGTTATTGAATGTTGGCATACCGAATGATGTTTCGCTGGCTGAACCACAGCAGCAACAGCAACAACAACGGAAATATTTTATAATGATGCCTTCTTTGCTACAGGAACAAAACCAAAACGTACAGCAAATACAACAGCAACTACAACAGCCGCTGCAGCAATTAATGCTTACAGCAGATGGACATTTAGTTGCCATGCCAGCATCTGATAATGCTGCAGCAGCAAAAGCAGAGCAACAGAATAAAACTTTGTTACAGAACTTGGCACAACATGAACAACAACAGCAAAAGCGGCTAAATGAGCAACAACAAAAGCTGCAAGAACTGAGACAGCAAATCGAAACGCTGCAACAGACTTTTGGTTTCAATAGTGAACATCTGCAGTTTACAGTAAATGCAAACCCACTCAATATGTTGCTTATGCATATGCAAGTACAACAACAACAAATCCAGCAGCTGCAGCAGCAACTACAACAACATGAAAATCATGCACAGATACCAACAGAACCAATAGAAGCAGAGCAATTATTGCAGGTAAATGTTGACAATGCAAACGAAATAGCAGCCGCAGCAACAAATATCATGCAACAGCAGCAACAACCAGTTGGCAAACCTGAACAGCTAATGGCAGCAGAGCAATTGTTGGAGTTGAAACGTTTCGGTACAGTCGCAACCACAGAGAATAATCTACAGCAGCAGCCACATCATGACCAGAAGCAAAATCAAGAACAACATCATCAACAAAATGAGCAACAACAATATCTTCAACAGCAGAAACAACAACACCTGAAGCAGCAGCAGCAACCACATCATCAGAAGCAGCAGCAACCACATCATCAGGAGCAGCAGCAACCACATCATCAGGAGCAGCAGCAACCACATCATCAGGAACAGCAACAACACCAGCATCAGCAACATCATTGCCTGAAGCAGCAGCAACATCATAACCTGAAGTGGCAGCAACAACATCACTGGAAGCAGCGGCAGCAACAAAAACTTCTGCACCAGCAACAGCAACGTCATCACCAGCAGAAACAACATAATCACCAGCAACATCATCGCAAGCAGCAGCAACAACGTCATCACCAGCAAAAACAACATATTCACCAACAACAACAAAATCTTCACCAGCAGGAGCAACAACAGTAGCAACAGCAAATAATATTGCTGTAGCAGAATGTCGGGACCAATGGGGAACTGGCAAATGTACTGGTAATTAAAAAGTAAATGAATTATTATTATAATTTCACATAGGAATGGGGGAGGGGAGTGGGGCGACTAACAAATGTTCGAATGGTTGTTTAGAAAAAGAAACACTAAAATTTGTTTAGTTTTTTATGTTTAATCTTCGTCCTCATTAAGGACCATATTAGTCCATGTGTGTCCTCTTTCAAGGGGTCAGCCGGCGTAACCTAAGCAATGTTTAACCTTCATTATTTTTCTTCTATGTATAATCACCATTAATTAAAATACATTTCGTTAGTCCGTATATCGACCTGTCAATACAGTTCGAAATATCTTCCTTTTGTAGCTTCTCAATTTCACAAGGCGCCATATCCGAAAAATATAGAGTTAGATATACTTCTTCAATGTCAGCGACCTGAGATTATTGTGATGTAAAAACTAGCAACGCAGTTCATTTTTTTTTCCGTTTTTCAACATGTTTTCTAAACCCAGTTACTCAGCAATCATATCTGGTGTCTATCAATTGTGCATCTTCGCCAACTTTAGCCTTTACAAGGTCAACAACATTTCTCTAGTTGATCAACGATTTCGGACGACTTGCTCGAAGCTCGTTCTCTACCGAAAAATGTGCACCCTCGCATCTTCGAAACCACTTGTAGACAGTTTGAGGACATTGAAAATTTGTACTGGTTTAAGTTGACGTCAAACGCCATAAAGAATTGCACAACGAATTTCTTGCTATATTCGTGGTGGCATTTCTTCCGCATTTGCATCATTAATTTTACGTTTTCTTATCTCCATGCCGTTCAATCTTCCGGAAATAAAAAAATTAAATGTCATTTAAAAACAAATGAAATACAAGAACTGTACGCACTTTTGTTAGTAGATCTCCGCTCATAGAGTTCTCACAGAAATGTGTATATAATTTATTAAAAAAAATTTTAATCGCGAAATATGAGCACCAAAAGTGGTGGTGAAAGGTAGCTGTCAATCTAAAATGTTTAGCAGTTTTCTCACGGTTTTTTCTTTTGAATGGCTTTATCTAATTATATACTTTCTATGTTCTACAGATTACAATAAATATAAACCAACTCAAATTGCAAATGAAACTACAAAAAGATTAGCAGCTTCCAGTCTGAAAATTAAGCAAACTCAATCAACAGCGGGAGCGACACATACATACTACATACATCGAAATTGGTAACTCTAATAAATACCAACTATAGTATTACACGAAGATCATCCCACCTGTAACAGGATTTCAATTTCGTTGAGAAATTTGGATAATCATATAATGAAAATCAAATCAATTTATGTCGTTCCGATGAGCAGTCTTGTGAAGAACGAGGGAGACGGATTCACCGGGACTTGGATTTTTATGGAACTGAATTTTTCGCTTATACCTGTTTGAAATTTTTACATTTTTTTAAATACTGCAAAGCATGAATATACATTTTTTTTTTTTTTTAAATAAAGCTAGTTTCCGATACACACTTATTAATCATTTTATTCACATAGAGTAGAAAGCAATGTGGAGTTTAAGTTCCAGATTATTTTATATTATTCTACAGTACCAGCTGAAATAAATTTGAAACCAATGCAATATTATTACAAATTAATTCAAAAACATCGCAGCGAATTGCCGCTCTTCAGAAAAAAAAATAACATGAAATTGTGCTACTTGATATGATAAGATTTACATGGTTAAAAAAATTGATTTAGTCATAATCACCATCGACTCAGTAATTGGTGACATTATTGCGACAATAAAAGACATATAGGTGGAGATACTTAGTAAAACTGATTTTGTTTCTAAATTATTTAGTAAGTATTTTGTAATCATGACAGTTTAGTAGAATTACCAGCGACAACAACGTCAACCTAGTCATCAGACGAAGCATCACGCTTGCTAACCGCTGCTACTTTGGGCTCAGCAAGCAAATTAAAAGTAGAGCCATCTCGAAGTAAGAAAGAAGGTGTGCGGCATCTTATGGAAGATCGTGCGAGACCGTTCTACGAATGAGCAGTGGGGTAGGATGTACTCCATCAAGATATTCAAAAAGTCGCACGTTCTTATCCGCGTGTCGAAAGCAGACTTATAATCGACAAATAGGTGGTGTGTCTTTGTTGTACACACGGGTCTTTTCCAGAATTTGTGAAAATTTGGTCATTGGTCGACCAGTGTGGTCTGAAGCCACACTGATACTGACCTATCAGTACATTAGTGTGTGTCTCAGAATTGTATATCCTATTGAAAGGAGACTTATTCCCCGGTAGTTCAAGCAGGCAGTCCAATCGATGGGCATGCATTCATCGGACCATATTTTGCATAAGAGTTGGTGTATACGCCTTACCAACTGTTCGCCACCGGTCTTGAATAACTCAACGACTTCTAAAATGATAAAGGTAACATTTGGACTCCCACAAGATACTCATTTATTTTTCTTCATTTTAAACTTATTTAGAAGTGGAAGTGTATACATTTTCAAAGGCTTAAAGTCATTCAATCGTCATATTGCATTAGCAGCAATGCGCTTGAAAATTGCAGGTTATGATCTCGCAGTGTTGATACATTCTAAATTAAGTTTTAATGCACACATAGACATAATCTTTAACAAAGTCTCTTCTACGTTCGGATTTGTTAAAAGGCGGTCAAGAGAGTCTACTGACCCGCGTATATAACCAGACTGTTGTTCACTGCTATGGTGCATCCTATTTATGAGTATGCACTTTCAGTTTGGTATCCTCAATAGGAAGTGCACTCTAACAAAATTGAATCGGTAGAGAAGCGGTTCCTGCTTTTTGCTTTGAGAAACTTTAAATGCGATACTTCTCGTCATCTTCCCTCGTACTCAAGCCGTCTTAAGCTACTTGACTTGCCTAAGTTAAAAAGCCGTCGTTCAATGCTAAAGCCGGATTTAGACTAAAGACTTTTAGACAAATAGAACAATGAACAATATCGATAAAAACATGCTGTCAATGAATTGACATTTCTCATTGACAGTATTTTTGTCAATGAGTTTTTTTCGCTGCCTTGCAACCAAATGGATTGATTTTATTGACGCGTTAGTTGATTCTGTGCTGTCGAGATGAATTCAATTTATGATTTTGGCTTAGTTGTTGCGGCAACTTTTGTTTCATATTCTAGTGAATTAATACTGATGGATATGGATGCATATGAAAACGTGTCTGCAATAAACAATACCGCCGTGTATGAGTTCGGGAGCTGTTTGTGAATAGAAGGTGAATTATACAATAATTTCTTGCGAATGGATGCAGCTAAATTCGACTATTTGCTCGAATTGGTTCGTCCACGGATCGAGAAAAGAGACACGCGCCTGCAAAAAGGTATAAGTGCTGCAGAGAGATTAGCAGTGACTCTGCGATTCCTGGCTAGTGGGGGTTCATATAATAAGTTAAATATGCCACTCAACTTTATGCCCACAATGCCACCGCTGCACTGCGAACAATGATCAATTCTGGAAGATTTCTTTATTGTAAGGAAAGTGCTGAAGCTACGGCTACATTTATTAAAAAAATAAACAGACTATTTGACTGCCTCAATAGTCGTTTCTTATTCGATAAAAATCCATGTATGTACATAGCTGTGCATTACAACGAAACAATGTTGTCCACACAAACCTATTGGAAATGCGAATATACTTTCAGGAATTCAAATATCCACACGACGTATGTATACTGCATTAATGGAATGATTCTAGCCAGAAGAAAGAATAACATCATGCTTTCTTTCCTTGGCTGAATGTGTTTGGAGTGAAAGGTCTGAGGTTATTTTTGTTGCAACTTCAAAGCTAAACCATGATCCTCTAGAAAATTTATGTTATTTAATAAGATCTCGCGGAGCTACAAATAATAATCCGACACAATGTTTGAATTTAATATAATTATGTCTGAAATGTTGTCAACGAAAATTTTAACACAGTATCTGGGAACTGTGCACCTGATGAAGATACTAAATTGTGATTAACCTTATAAAAGACTGTGGCTCAAATCAATCGACATCTAATGATAAAATTTGCAGTGACGCTTCTTTGCATGAAAAGACTGATCGATATATTGTATGGTTGGTGAACTAATTCAGCCTACATGCTAAAGAAGATTTGATTTAACCTTCGCTTTCATGAAGGTTCTTATGTACATGAACTCATGAAGACTACCCGAGTAAATAATTTGTTTGAAACTTTTTATGCGGAAAGAAAAAAACATTTTTTAATGATAATTTAATAATAAAAATTATTTCGTGGAACAACAAAATTATCGACTTGTTCGACAGAAATCACTAAAGCATTTAGCTGCAAATGAAAAAGGGACTTCCTCACAAAACACATCATGTGGCGAATAAGAAAGCATAAGGCTTGTTGTTAGTTTTCAGTTTACTTTTGTGTTTCGTAGTGTCAAGATGAATAAAGCAAATACATTTGATTATCTTTCTGCAAAAGTAGTCTCCAGGTATGTTTTATTTGATTTTTTTGGACTAACATTTCTTACATTCGCGTTATTTTAATATATGTAGCTTGTCTTATGAAGAAAAACAAGAGTATTTTAGAGACATGTTGTGTGCTGAGTTCAATTCTGATAATGATGATGATTTTGTGGGCATGATGGAAGAAGCACCACAACACAGATGGTGAAGAAGTCGAAGTATATTACTATGTAGAAATCAGTAATGAAAGTGAATCCGATAACGAAGAAAATGAAAGCAAATGAAAAAACAGTTGCCCCATTTAATGAAGATTAATAGTATAGTAGCAAAGATGGAATCGAATGGTATAAAAAAAGTAATGATTTTGCTCGTCAAGGAGCCTATACAATGGGGCCTCTTCCAAGTACAAACAAATTATCACCAAGGGATACTTTTTTTTGCATAATGGATGTGCAGGTTAGAGACCAAATTATTAGATTTTCCAAGAAAAAAGCCGTAGACTTTTACAGTCAATGGAACTCAAATAATCCGAATCGAAAGTCTGTTACTTGGAATTCAATTACAGATAGTGAGTTCAAAGCAATTCTTGGAATATTCCTCGTAATAGTATTCAACAATCGTCACAAGAACAGCTAAGTGAACTTTGGAAGCAGAATAGCTTCTCTCTTTATCGCGCCACTATGTCTGTCAATCGTTTCCAACAGATTTTGCGCTGCATTCGATTTGACAACTATGTTACAATAGTTAGCCGCCAGTTCAAGGATAAAGCAGCTCCGATAAGGAACGTATTTGAAATTATCAACTTCAATTTGAAAAAAAACATTTCAGGCCATACTATGAATGCATTACTGTAGATGAGATAGATTCGGATATCGAGGTCGTAAAAAGTTCACCCAATATAATCCATCAAAACCAGCAAAATATGGTATTAAAATTTATTGGGCTTGCGATTAAACTACTTTTTATCCTCTCAATGGAAATAAAGGGCATTGTAGAGACGTAAATCAAGGCGAGCGTGTCGTGAAGGATCTGGTAGGTCCTTCTTCTGGTCGAAATGTAACAATAGATAATTTTTTCACTTCGCTGTCGTTGTTACAAGAACTTATAGAATGTAATATGAACATTGTTGGCACCTTGAAGATAAACAAGCGATACGTGCCCGAATAGTTTAAAGCTTCCAAGAACCTAGAGGTGTTTTCCAGCTAACTCGGTTTTGGGCCGTTGTTTTGCTGTCGTCAATGCATCGTGATGCAATTTTGTCTGGTACAAAGCAAAAGCCGGAAATAATTCTTTATTACAATTCCACCAAGTGCGGTGTGGATACTATGGACAAAATGGTGTCTTAATATACGACCAAAAGAGCGACAACACATTGGCCACTGGCGATGTTTTACAATTTAATGGATATTTCAGCTCTAGCTGCATATATAGTTTACCTTACAAACAATCCGCATAGTAGCGTTAAAAGCTCTCGGCGTATAATTTTCCTTAGCTCATTGTGTAAAAACATTTGCATTTGCTGAGAACCCATTGGTGGCTGGCACATTTTATATCAAGACAGCCATAGAAAGCATCTTAGGCGAGCAAATCTCGGCATCCAGCTGTGAAGAAGAATTTGAGACTGACAAGCTGCTACTGAGCTTATCAAGCACAAAGGTGCTTGTTACATGTGTTACCGGACTCCAAACAGAAGAGATCTACTCGTCAAGCATGCATCAAATGTAAGAAGCCAATATGCGCAGAGCACAGCCTCACACAGACAAAGTGTCAGGACTGTTACGTTGGCTACACTTTAGAAAAACGCAGCTTACGTTTATTAAATATTGTTATTCTAATCATCTTTGATTAATTTAAGAAGAAAACGTTTATAAAATATTGTAATTCCTATAAATTTTGATAAATGTAAGATTTTTTTTTATCAAAAAGTAGTAATAAACGTACTACTTATGTATGTTATGAAATCACCATGCAGTATTTACCTCGGTAGGTTATTTTTTCGGAAGTCATTACTTTTTCAAAATGTTTAAGAAAATATTTGTTTTATGACATAAACTTATAGTTTTAAGTTACAATGTTGCAGGTCTGTAGCTGTGTTACAAGACTAGTCCCCTGGTGTCGTTGGGCCACTTGTTTGTAGCATGTGCTTTCCAAATTCCTACTATAATATATATATATATATATATATATATATATATATATATATATATATATATATATATATATATACTAAAAAGGGCGGACAGTTACGCTCAGAGACAGACGGACATGGCTAGATCGACTGGACTTGTCATGCTTAATCTGTGTAAAGAGTATAATTAATGCAAATTTGTACAGTTTCTATGTATAAAAAATTTATTTTAAATACCGTAAATTACAATAAAAAAGAATTGTAAATAAAATTTCTTAAAAATTCTACATTCGAAATGGAATACGCTTTTTTTGATGCTTCATTTGTTTGAGCGTTAAATTACGTTTTAATTACAAAAATGTAGAAAGATATGTCATAGACACTGATATAGTGCAAATATACTTATATAGATATAGAGACTATAAATGATGCAAATCATTTAAACGGGACGGATTTGTTTGTCATTTAAGTCTTTCGCTCCAAAACGGCCGAAGGAGATTCGAATTAACATTTAGTTAGAAGGCACATAAATTATTACTAAACTCGTATTTTTTGAACTTAAAAAAACGAACGCCGGACGTTGGCTCATTGTAGGCGCAGCACGGCCACGCCCATTAGCGTTGCTAAACCGCAAAATAAGGCAATAAAACTATTGCTAAGCACTCCGGCGGAATTGCAGCCGTCCTTTGAATTGCACGTGCAAAACTCCATGAAGATATTATAGCTGCCGGTGCGCATCAAACAGAAGCGCTCATCACGCTCAATGCCCGGTTCGCCCATGTAGGCACAACTGCGGAAATAACGCCATTCGCCGTGCACCTTTTGACGTATTTTGCGGCACATGGTCGGACGTACGCCGGGCAAATGCTCCAGCTCCGGCGATTGTGCACAATCTGTAATGGCCAGCGTACTGTTGTCGAATGGATCACCACATTTAGGATCGTTATCGGAGCGACAGTCCCAGCATTTGATGGCGGAGGCTGTTTTTTGAATGGAAATGGCAACGAAAACAGAAAAACGCTTTATGTTCGTTTTGTTTTTACATTTTGTTGACGCAAAATTTGCTTACCTGTTTGTAAAGCGCAAACGAGCAGCAACAGCGTCAGACAGACGCACTCTGATAGCTTCATGCTGTACATGTAGGTGTCTTTGGAATGTTTGAAATTTGTTAAATTAATTAAAAATTTATGTATGAAAACAAACGAATTAAATTAAAATGCAAACGAAAACGCCCTAAAAAAAAAAAATATGATGCGCAGCTGTGTTTGCCTGCAGAAAGCTGTTTGCTGCGTGACGCAGCTGCAATTGATGTGCAACGCTGTGTGTGTGTGCGCAGTGTGGCCAGGTTCAGTCGAATGCTGTAGCAATTTGCTTTTTGTTGTTTGTTGTTGTTGCCGCAAAGGTGACCATGTTTTCCGAATTGTATGATGTTGGCCAATAAATAAAAAATAAAACAGGAAAGTTGTGCGTATACTCTTACTTGATTCTGTGAATTTGTCAAAGTAATTAAAAAAAAAGTATTAAAAAACAAAAAATAATTGAAAAAACGTTAAGTTCGGTGGAACTGAAGGTGCGTCGTGTTGTCCCGATTCGTTGCTTGTAACACTCGAGCATTCGGATCTAAACTGTTCTAATTTAGTCGTGGTATTACGAGTGGGACGTTTTTCACTCTCATCAATAGGTATCGGCCTGACATCAGATACAATATTGTACCTGAGAGACAATATTGTGCTTGGTACGCACTTCTCTATATGATCATAAACTGCGAATCAAGATATACATACTCGTTTTGTAACTTCTGATGTCAACTCGAATACGAGTAGGAACAGTTCTCGTAAGAGTGCCATGATTGGCATGATTGCTTCTATACACACCTAAAAGGAACTGTTTCGAAAGTAATTCACTATGTCAACGCTTCTTCATGTAGATGGTTTTCATGCGTCATTTGTAAACAGCCAGTAGCAGTTCTCAGAGCACTGTTCTGATCTCTTTGCAGGCATTGCCATTTACTCTTACTGAGGCAAGAAGTCCAGACAGAAGCAGCATAATTAGGGACCAATAATAATAATCCAATAGCTATATAGTCGTAGATGTTAATGATTGTCTTTTTGAACATAGCCCAAGTAGACACTGCAAGCGGCTACTTTGCACTTTGTTTCTTGACTTAAGCTGGTTATTCGTGTTGGTGGCGTTAGCCGAGAACATCGAAAGTTGTATCAAGTATCGTAGAGTACCGAACTGTCGTAATACTTAAGCTCACATCATCCTAACCACTTTAGGCGAGAAGATGAAGATGGAAGCCAACGATTTGAGAGCTTGATTTTGCGAGCATTAAAATAATTTAATTATTTTCCCTCAATAGATATTTATTCCCGCACAAATTTCATCGACGTTCGATGCTCGAGTATGGTATGGTGCAATCATTCGCATAGGTCACCAAATTTAATACAGGAAGGAGGTAGGGCATCTTTGCCAAATACAGGAAAATGGTAAGTCATCCTACTGGGTCTCGCGAATCCCATAAGCCTTGGCCAGTTGTCGTTACCGTTTTCATTCAGCTAGATGACCCACCGCCTACAGCTATTGTGTAGCGATATTGTATGACGCTATAGCTGTATGTGGTCTCTTAAGAGAGTGGAAGGTAAAATTACTAATTTTGTATTACACATTAAACATTTAAGTGATTTATTTAATGGTTAAATACAAATTAACAGAAATGCATAATGAGGAAACAGGTTTTCATTTGATTTGTGCTGAATTTATAATCCTATAGACAACACTCTCTGGCCGTGCTGTACTTACTAATTTACCGGTGTAGATATACCTCAACATTTAGGTGGATAATTGTTGCGCATGAAATTAGAAAGAGTAATACCAAAGAAAATATACTGTGAGCTATTTAATAACAATATAAAGAATGGATCTCTTCATACCAATACAGTTTACACAAAATATATCAATGTATGTGGATGACATCTTCTTTATATTAACAATTTGAATTTTAGTTCCAATTGAATTGGATGCCCGTACTCTCTTAGTATTTGTGCATCCACTTTTGATAAATCAGCAAATTACAATGACTCTTCACCACCGCCAAACTTTGATTCGGGTGGTTGTTCTGTTGCTAAACCAAATTTTTTAGCATATTCCGAAAACGAATGCGGATCCACAATAGTCGGTGCAAAGTTACGATAATGTTCCGCAGACAAGCGAGTTAAAGCGATGCTGAAACCTTCAATTAAAGCCAGCAAGGTTCCGCCCATTATTGCGCTGCCCACCATTGCTACAACGCCATTACGTGCAGCCAAAATTCCGCTGGATACCGCACTGCTGATGATTGAATTCCATGGATCTTCCTTTTGGCGATAATAAACTAGTGAGCAATCTGTTAGGGCGTACAAAGTACCCCAGGCCGCAAAACCGAATCCAGTGATCGGAGCGCGGACTTTAACTGTTGCATAAGCGCCCCGCATACGACGGGCGAAGCCAGATGGAGCGTTACGGAAACCTTTGACAGCCTGAAAGGTACCTCCACCAAATAATCCCATTGAAAATGCGCCACCACAATCATCAACGATACGAAGGGGGCATGGCTCGCGTGCGTATTCATCCATTTCCACAAACGGCTTGTGTGGGCCCCCTTAAGGATTTTCGGTTTTTTTTTGCATGCGAAATCTAAACAAATAATTTGTACAAAACTTATTTCTTTTTTTTGTTTTTTTGAGTTGTATATGAAACCCTAAAATTTATTTTATAACTTTTAAATGAACGACAGCAATTTTTATAAATATTCTTTGATTTGACAGTTTATACAAATACACTTTGTAAGTTTGTATTTAGCAGTTCTAAAGCCAAGGCTAAAGAAATAAAGAAATTGTTATAATATATTGTGGAATCCGTACAACTTTCGTGCCAAAGATATCATCACTCTCTGGCCGTGTTGTACATATCGTAAGTCGCCTACCAATTTTCTGGTGTATACCTCACCCTTCAGTGGATAATTGTTGCGCATGAAATTATTAGAAAGTATCGATTTAAGATTTAAATAAATTTTGAATCGAGTGGGGCTTGAACCCGATGCTTTAACGATACAAATGTACGATTTATACAATATTAATCAATAGCAACGCACGAACACGCCTGTTTTTGTACGAGCACATCTCTACATCCAACCAACCAACTCTATTTGACGGCAACCATCCTTGCTTGCAGTCGTTCATTACTAGCACGACTATGTATCTGCGTTCAATTAAATCCATACTACCCCATATTTAATACCAAAGTAAATATACTGTGAGCTTTTTAATAACAATATAAAGAATGGATCTCTTCATACCAATACAGTTTACACAAAATATATTAATATATTGATGACATCTTCTTTATATTAACAATTTGTATTGTTGTTGTTGTTGTTGTAATTGAAATGGATGCCCGTGCTCTCTTAGTATTTGTGCATCCACTTTTGATAAATCAACAAATTACAATGATTCTTCACCACCGCGAAACTTTGGTTCCAAAAACGAACGCGGATCCACAATAGTCGGTCCGGAGTTACGATAATGTTCCGCAGATAAGCGAGTTATGGCGATGCTGAAACCTTCAATTAATGCCAGCAAGGTGCCGCCCATTATTGCGCTGCCCACCATGAATACAACGCCATTACGTGCTGACAAAATTCCGCTGGATATGGCACCGCTGATGATCGAATTCCATGGATCTTCCCTTTGGCGATAATAAACTAGTGAACAATCTGTTATGGCGTATATAGCACCCCAGGCCGCAAAACTGCCTCCAGTGATCGGAGCGCGTTTTTGAACTATTCCCATAGCGCCCCGCAAACGACGGGATAAGCCGGATGGAGCGTTACGGAAACCTCTGACAGCCTTAAAGGCACCTCCGCCAAATAGACCCATTGTAAATGCGCTGCCACAATCATCAACGACTCGATATGGACATGGGTCGTTTGCGTATTCATCCATTTGTGTGTAGTCTGACGGATTTACTTATTTATTTATGTATTCTCTTTATTTATTTATGTATTTTTTTGTTTGAGCTGCATATGGTGACCCAAAACTTATTTTAAAAATTTTAAAGCGACTCTATGCGAGAGCACGATTTGAAATGAACGACAACAATTTTCATAAATACACTTTGACTTGACAGATTATACAAACACACTGTGTTTCTCCATCTTAGTCATGCTTGTTTGGAATTAATCGTCTTTCGAAAGTTCTCTAATTTGTGGTTCATCAAAAACACCTAGTTTTATTTTCGCATCAGACAAAGTAGAAAACTTTTCAAATATGAGCATAAAAGCTTTGCTCTCCGTAGTTTTCATTGCTTTGACGAATGGCGAATTCATAAGTCACTTCCAATGATACTGCTAGCTCCTCTTTCATATGACTCGAATCTTCATCGAGTAATGACTTTAATTCTTAGTCCTCGACTTTTTTTTTTTTTTGCTGTCCATAGCGAGGCTTGTCTTCAACGCTGAAATCACCATTCTTCAAACGTCGAAACCATGCATGAACTTCCACAAGCCTTCCACAATTCTTTTATTAGTTATTTTAAAAACTTTTCACTTGATTAAAAACACAAAAAAAACAAGAATAAAGCTGCAGTCTAGTGCCCTTCACACCGACATATCCGCCATCTTACAAATTTAATTTTACTGCAATTGTGAAACTCCTACCTATCCAAGGCATTTAGTTCGTTAAACAAAACAAAAATTTTTATTACATAGTTATAAAATTTTATACAAAATTAATTACAAAAAAAAAAATATAGTAAGGCGCGTTTTTCATTTTTATGATTATAATTTTTTTTTTCGATTTTTTTTTATTTTTATTCTTTTTTATTTTTTGTTGTTGTTGTAATTTTTGTATTAACAACGCCAAGTTCTTCCTTTTTAGCTATTAGAAAATACAGTTCCCTTCTACATCAACTTTGTCATTGTAGTGCATAGATGCATTGTCATCAATATCCGAGTCAGTCTCCTCATCGTCCGGCGAATACTCATCTTCACTGTCCAAAAGTTCATTTTCGTCCTTCGGATACATTGCTTTTATCATCAAATAGATTATATAGGCCAAAAAACACACTACAGTCGCAAGGATAATGGGTGACCATTGAAAATCTGAGTCTTTCCAATAGTTTCTAATATTCACAAGATCGGCACTGTTTCCGAAAATGTCCATTTTGCAATGCGAAGTTTATGCGTTTCTTTTATACAAATTAAATAAAATTTAAGCTCTATATCGGATTTGTCTTCAGACAGATTTTTCGTTTCGTAAGAATATGATGAGCTGCTCATAGCCTACTTGATTCAGGAATATTTAAAAAAAAAATGTAACAAGTCAAACAGGCATGTGATGAATTTCAAGTTTGATACAATTTCGATTCATTGTTTTTTTTTTTTGTTTGTTTGTTTTTTTTTTTGTGTTCTTTATCAGTATCAGTGTGGCTTCAGAACCAAAGAGGTTGACCAGTTACCAAATATTCACTCGACGACAAATCCTGGAGGAGACCCGTGAGTACAATAAAGACACACACCGCAAGGCCGCATTCGACACGACAATATGAACAGAAGTTCTTCAACGCCTTATCTGAACTTGGTATCCCAGTAAAGATCGTTCGTATTTGACGATATCACACATACAAAGCGTCGTCAGAGTAGGAAAGAACCACTCCGAACACTTTGATACCAAGAGAGGTTTCAAGAAGGGTGACGCTTTATCTTTTTTAAACTCTGAATACATCGGAATACATCCTATGTCAATGCCCATCCGTAGAAGACACGGGAAGGAAGTGATGCTACCCGCGTATGCTGATGACATTAACATCATTGGTCCCTATAGATTTGGCATCAAGTTTAGGAGCCGTAAGAACCACGAGCTGTATGAGCTTGAATGAAAAGCTCCAGCGCTAAAGGTTTACAACGGAAATCGGAACTTACTTGATTGCGGTATCAGAGAATACGTTCGAGTTTACGATGGGATAACCAGGTCTACGATGACCTGAATGAAATGATGGATGATAACATGAAAAACACGTTTTATTTAAAAACTCTTCGTATTATTATTCTAACTTTTAGTGATAGGAATACTAGCCTTCAAAATGGTCTTTGTGTTCCATAAACGCATGAATTGAATGACTGTGTTATCGGCAATGAGTCTCGTCATTCTTTTCACTCTTTTAAAGAAGCTGTTGAATAGACTGTAAATAAAAAAAAAAGATTTTTTGATATATTGACATGTAGATATTATTATCATGATTTTACGATATGATTATATCATTACTATCAACAGTACTTCCGACACGTTGTCCCACATTCTTTCAATGTATACTAATCGTCTCAAGTTACTTGAATTATCTACCAAAAAAATCCGTCAGCCAATGTAAGATGCAAGGTTTCACCAATGGGCTATCGGTTTACGTATTGAATAAATTAAAAAAAAATGTAAGTTAAATATTTAAATTTAATTAATTTTTCATAAATTTATATGCATTTCTTCAACAATCCAAACCGTTCCCATTTAATTTTTTGTACCATTACAATAATTAATATCTCAAATTTTGCTTAACTCTCGTTAAATAAACACTCCATAATCTATGGTCACCTTAGTCGCGAAACATTTTCAAATTTTGCGCGCAATTGACACTTCTCTTTGGTATTTTTATGTACCACTATTGCAACTCTGGTATTTTTGTAGACATTCTCAAATTGGGCGTCACTGTTACCAAAACATAAGACGCACAAACGAAGAAGAGGAAGAAGCAGCAGCAGCAGAAGCAAAAACAACAAAACACCTCAAGTGCCTTTAATTTAAAATTTTAATTAATATTAGTTGCTTAAGTTAACGAAATACGAATATATCACACACAGAATGCATGCCTTAAAATATTGTGCGCTTTTACTGCTGCTCGCCGTAAGCAGTAAGTGTATAAAATGAATTAATTAAATGCCAAGCTCAGCTTTGGGTGTGGTTTGCGCTTCGGAATGCACGCTGAGTGTTTAAATTTAATAAAATAATTAATTAATTAAAATAATATTACTATTATAACTATTACAGGCACATTGGCCATACGCTGCTATCAGTGTTCATCGGATCAGGATCGCAAAGGACATGACAGTTGCGGCGCATATAAACGCTTTAATAGCACGGAGCACATTGCCATCGAATGCAACAGCGATGAGTCGGCAATGCCCGGATCATTTTGCATGAAAGTAGTGCAACAGGGTCCGAGAGGTTTTATATGTAAGTTATTTGTTGTAGTGGGTGTATCAGTAAGTTCGAGCCTTTATTTATAATTGTTAGCAAAGATATTCTGTGGCTTAGTATTTCGACGTCTTAGAGTGGGAAGACGCTACGGCGCACTTTGCTGGCTCATCGAATGAAATAGTATTGTTGCTAGTCGATTGCGACACAGTCGCTTGCTGAAGCATAGTGTATTTATAGTTCTCAGTGTAGCGTATTAGTGATGTAGGGAACGGCCGTTGTCTAGCGGCATAATCATTTTATGTCTTCGCATATATTCAGGTCACCACCTCTTGATATGCATGAAGAACGTCTCTCTCGCAGTACCAGTATGGAACAAGCACAAGCACAAGATGGTCAAAGCGTATGGAGATCAGCAACAATAATTGGTGTCCTTTTTGTGGTTAAACACCGCATAACATGTCTGTGCAATTGAGTGCAGTGGATGCATAAAATGGGAGGTGCTTATGTTTTGACACCTAAAGTTACTGTTTCGAAAAGTCTTTCTCTTACCATGTACTAGTTTTTTTTTTTACTCAGTACACATAATGTAAAAGGATATACTCAATTGCATGTAACAGGCAGAAGGAGGCATGGCAGACCGTATAACATCTTGATCAACACGCAAACTGAGTCTAAGTAGACATGTCCGACTGACCGTCTGTATGAATGAACGATTTCTGGGAATTTAAGAGATACGAGACCATAATTTTATTTAGTCTTTCGCTTTCCTTTATTCAAATAACTAGTTTTAAATGACTATACCAACTCGATTTTTAGAGGTAATCTCCATAAAAACCTTTTTCACATAAAATTTTTGTAGAAACTCATAAAATATACCGTATAGGTTCAGATCAGATCGCTATAAGGGGTAACTCCCATACAAACTTGTCCTCCACTTTCAAATTTTTACGTTATTTGCTTGTTTTTGTTAAGGTAAAGAGAATCTCGAAGTCGAGTACATTCGATTGCAACGTTCTTTCTTATTTTTCATACTAAATTCGTACGAGTATGTAATTAATAGTTTGTTTATTTAACCTGGGGTAGAACCTATAACAACAAATATTTGAAAGTTATCCACATATTCTTAGTTCCTCAGAAACAGTAATAGGATAACTAGAGAGATTATCAACCACATATGATCGCCAGTCGGCTTGTGTATATCAATGAACTTGTACAAAGAGAACAGTGTAGGGATTAATACTATGTGTCTTGTTATACTTTAAACTATAAAGGATAGCTTTTCACACATACTGTAAATAGTTTATTCAATTTGACAAGATGATTGTAACGTTCAGCAGGAGGCGCCAGATTCCCCATAAAAAAAATACTCGAATATATTTGTACGGGTATATTCTCAGCGAAAAACTAGGCCAAGGACTAAAAAACTCGCCAACTTTTTGGTGCACTTTTTCGAAAAAGTCAATGTTTCTTAGTACGAAAAACGACTTGGTGTCGACTTTTTGAGATAGAGTTGTCTTTAAATTGTTTATTAGTAAAGCTACAAGTGTGAATGGTATAAAAAAATTGGCTAATTTTCAGGATCTATAAATGCACGCCATGTTCGTTATTAGTTACACATTTTGTCGTTAAAGAATTTTGCCAAATACAGAAAATATAACGCTTTCCAAAAAGCCAACGGTGTCCCCAATGCAGGAATACGTAAATGGTACATCTTTCCGGAAATCAAGCCATTAGAAAAAACCATTAGTACCAATTTAAAACTTATTTTTTTTCCAAAAATAAGTAGTTTTGCATTGATAATTTTTACTCAGAGGTCAGAAGAGAGACAGTCAATTAAAGCAAATAAGCTTCAGAGTTCAAGAAGAACCGCCGGAAATGTTGGAAAACTCGATGAATTCTTGCAAAATTCTTTAAATTCCGTTGTTCGAATGGTGAAATGCTGATATTTTTTTGAAGAGCAACGATTCGATGTCGAACAGATCATGCTGACCAGAGTTATGGAGAATGTGCGCCGAGCAGCCGTTCCCAGTAAATCATCCATTGAGTTTTTCTTCCAGCTCAATTTGTTTGACTCAGCGAATGAGACCTACGAAATTTGAACTGTTGGTATCAGCTGAGAAAACTTTCATTATACTTTTTAAGCGGTGCGCTTCGATGACACTAATCTAATCATAAGAGCTTTTTCCAGCTTATCTTCAACAATTTCCATGTCGTTTGGCATAATGATGTTTTCATTTTTGGCAGATTTCCGATATAATCGGTCATGAAATTCTTCTTGAACTCATTGAAACTTATTTTCTTTAATGGACTGCACATCTTTCTGACCTCAGAGTAATATTTCTTACTACATTTATACAAAAATTCTGATTTGTATCCATTTTGAATCGAAAGTGTTCTTGATCAGCTCGACAAAAGCAGTTGGTTTTGCTGTTTCTGTGTGTCTTTCTGTGTGTGTGTGCGTGTGTGTGTGGGAATACGGGAACTAGTCTCTCAGTGTTTAACGAATTAAAATATAAATCTTTATGAAGCCAGCATTTGTTCAGAATCCATAAATTGCTATACTTTTAGGGGTTTTGCCCATACAAATCCACGGCCATATTTTGGATTTTAGCAGCAAAATCATTTTTTTTGCCGTTAATAATAACTACAATTCAATTCAATTCATTTATTTCACTCCAGATATCATTACAATGTATTGTGAATATTAATTTAATTAAATGTTAAGAGTATAGGCGAATTCTTGAACCTTTTCTAAAGCCAGATCATTCATATGAGGATATGTTGCTTCGTGACATTTGGCAGAAAAGTTTTACGATAGTCGCGATAACCTACTAGTATCTACCATTTCGATGTTGGCTCGACAATGAAGGTGAACAGTAGCGTGATGCCAGGGGAGATGGTGGATAAGTTTCAAGATTTTGTTTTGACTGATTTGCAGCTGATTTATGTGACATTTGGCTATGTCTGACCATACTGGTGCGCCGTAAAACGTTACCGATTGGTAAATAGACCTGAACAGGAACATTTTGTTTTCTAAACACTTATAACCTCGAGTTTCTGTTTATGAAAGGGTAAAGAGAGCGAACCACAGCTTTTAGTTTTTTGTTTGTGTCGCTTATATGGTCCTTAAATTTAAGTCTCTTGTCCAGAGTGATGCCCAAGTATTTGACATTCGCTTCCCACTTTACATTTACCGTACCTAATCTGATATCGGCTGTGGGGACGTAGATGTCTTTGCGTTTTTGGGTAAAAAATATATATATTTTTGTCTTTTCTGGGTTTTCCAAAATTTTCCACTTGGAGAAATACGAGTCTACAGAATCGTATGCTACTTGAAGGTTATTAGTAATTTCTGCAGAAAGAGACCCGGTGCAAAGGATAGATGTGTCATCCGCAAAGATCGACGTGGTGCAGTGGGGTAATGCTGGGAAGTGGGCTTTATATATGTATATTATATACAGTATAGGCGAAAGGCAGGAGCCTTGTGTGCAAGCTGCAGTGATATTTCATCGTGACACACAGAGTCAAAGGCGGCTTTAATGTCTAACAGTACCATGCCAGTTGAATTGGACCTAGAAAAATTGCTTTGGATAATTTTTTTAATTCTAATTAGCGGCTACACTGAGGTGTATTCTCTGCGAAAACCAAACTGTTTACATGGCAGGATACTGTTAGTTTCAATGAAATGGTTTAGTTTGTCCTTAATTACTTTTTCAAAGATTTTGTTGACTGACGACAGGAGACTGCTGGGCCTGTATGAGAAGAGCAACTCAGCAGGCTTGTTGTGTTTCGCAAGGGGGACAACCTTTGCAGATTTCCAAGTTGGTGGAAAATAGCAGAGCTGTAAGCATTTATTGACTACGCAACTAAGCAACCTTACTCCTTTCGGAGGGAGTGCTTTTAGACATAGATTATCAATTCTATCGATCCCAGGAGACTTTTTCTTCTTTAGCTTTTTAAGCATCTCTTTTATGACGTTAGTACTACCAAGGTAATCATTTTGTGGGCTAATTGAAGCTTCCGCTAATGTACGTATTGAGCCTTCAACGGCAGCTTTAGTTGTTGAGT